>CM039718.1:16230667-17475445 GCA_022539455.1 Dendrobium nobile | reverse complement strand
TTCCTCCACCTCCCACGGATCCACATGTTTCCTCTCAGCAGAATGAAATCATTCCTAATCTCAATTCACCTTCTGAAGATCACTCCTCATCTGATGCATCTGATGCTCTCCCGCCTACATGTTCTATACAGCCCCTTCTAGCTCTAGTCCTATCATGGAAAAGCTTCTAGCAAATTCAATTGCTAAAGCTACACATTTCCCAATTCCTACAAATTCTACTTCTGTTTGGATCTGGCAACATCCTAATTCCACCACTTCTCCTAACAAATTTGCTATATTACAACTAGGAGCCGCCCGATTCGAGCGGCTCGCTAGATTTTTATTTTATTAATGATCAAATCAATTCTGAGGATCCTCCAGATCAAACACTTAGCCTCATGTATAACAATCCTAAGTCATCTAGAGCCAAAGGTGCCAAAAAAGCGCATACCTCCAAGTCAAAATGATCCTTCTGCACATTGGTTGCTAGATTATTCAGGCTTTTAACAACCCTGAAAAAGGTTTTGGCCTGCAAAAATCTTATCTCTGCTCATTGTATCGACCTGCTATGTATTCTAGAAGCTAAATTATCCTCTCAGAACTTCTCTAACCCTTGGTTCAAACATTCCCATCAGCTTTTTCCCAATGAGTTGAGCTGTAATAATCTTAATTCTTCCTCTCCCACACGAATTTGAGTTAAATGGAATTCTTCTATGGCCACTTTCACTCCTTTCTTTTCTTCCAAGTTAATTCATGGCTCCTTTCAGTCTGCTAATTCAGCTAGTTTTTTAATCTCTGTGGTGTTTGCTGCAAACTCTTTGGAAGAAAAACTTGAGCTTTGGCGTCATTTTTCCTCCTTAGCTAAGAATATCGCTTCCCTTTGGATTATAATGGGGGAATTTAATTGCTTCAAGGAGGCAAAAGAAAAATGTGGGGGAAGCCCAACTCATTTCAGCCGATTAAGAGAAATGAATAATTGTATATCTTGCTTAGGTACTTTTGAGCTTGTTTCTACAGGCTTATATTATACTTAGTTTAATCACAGAGCACAAGACCCTATTCATGTTAAGCTTGATAGGATGCTTGTAAATTAACTATGGTTAGATAATTTTCCCACTTCTTTCTACAAAGTGGAACCTCCTGGATGCTCCGATCATTCTCCTCTAGTTCTTGTTGGGGATCCTCTAGTGCCCAACTTTTGTAGATCCCAATTTAAGATATTTTGGATAAATATGGAAGGTTATTGGGATGATGTTATATCTGCTTTCTCTTTTAGTTTTGAGAGTAGTCCTATTTCCAACTTTTATGCTAAACTAAGGCTGCTGAAATCTCTTCTTAGGAGGAGGAATTGGGCTACTTCCTATTTTATATGTGATAACATGAATGAGTTGAAGAATAGGCAATCTTTCTTGATTGACTTAGTTTAATTCAGTCCTTTAGACCCCGAGCTGAATGTTAATCTTATAAATATCAGCAAAGAATTGCATCATTTGCAGTCGTCTTGGACTTCTTGGATTGTCCAAAGAGCTAAAGCCAGGTGGCTGTCATCAGGGGAGGATAACTTGGGTTTTTTATATGCTAGAATTAAATCTAAATGAAATTCTAATCACATAAAGTAGCTATCTACTTCGGATGGGGTATTTTCCACTCATAAAGTCATTGTTGCTACCACCATTTCTTATTTCAACAATATCTACAACTCTCCAAAACCAACCACCCCATCCAACAATCTTATCCCTATCAGCTCAGTCATCCCTGCTCACCTTATTGATCCTCTCATAGCTTCAGTCTCCAATAAAGAGATTTAAGTAAATTATTTTTGATGGCCCAAATTCTTCTTCTCCTGGCCCGAACGGCTTCACCTTTGAATTCTACAAATCTTCTTGAAATGTTATTGGTCATTATGTATACAATGCAGTTAAACACTACTTTGCAAATGGTTACCTTCCTAAAGGCGCCAAGGCTACTGCTATTGCTTTAATTTTTAAGCATTCACATGTCTTTAACAATTTGGATTACCCTCTGATTTCCCTTTGTAATGTTTTTTACAAGATTATTGCCAAGATCATTAATAATATGCTTAAGGAGGTTTTGCCCTTTATTATTCATAAAACCCAAGCTGGTTTCATTTGTAAGAGATTAGCTACTGATAATATTGTCTTAGCTTCTAAAATTATGAGAGAATTTAATTTGAACCATGGTAACAAGTTTTTCTGTGCCAAATTAGATATCATGAAGTCATTCAACACTATTTGCCATGATTTTCTCATCCATATACTATGTGTGAAGGGCTTTCCTGATAAATTTATCTCTTGGATCAAAGAATGTATAATAGATGTTCCTTTTTCTATTTGTATCAACGGTGCTTTGGAAGGATTTTTTAACTCTTTGTCAGGTCTTCTTCAAGGATGCCCTCTTTCTCCGTTACTTTTTATTATTGTCATGGACACCTCTTGTTCTCTTAATGATGGAATATTTAAAGGCATCTCTTATGTTTTAACAAATTTTAATCATCTTTTATATGTAGATGATGTAATGGTGTTTGGGAAGGCTAAGCTAGACAATGCTACTAATCTCAAAGTTACCCTTGATAAATTTGCTTTTTCTTCTAGATTGAGCATTAATGAGGCTAAATATTCTATTATTTTATCTCTGAATACTAGCATTGCTAATGATATATCCAACCTTCTTGGCTTCTTCAAGTCTAACCACACTATCAGATATTTGGGCCTTCCCATCTCGACCAAAAAGTTTTTCGCTGCTCACTTCCAACCACTACTGAGTAAACTTACCACTCTACTTGCTAGTTGGAAAATAAAATTTTTGTCTTTTGCAGGTAGGAACCAATTTCTGAAGTTTACCATTTCCAATACCATTGCATATTTGATTAGAGGGGCTATTTTACCTAAGCACTATTGCAAATCTATTGATAAACTTTGTTTTAAGTTTCTTTATCATGGCTCTACTTCAGTTAAAAAGATGCATCTGATTACATGGAAGAAAACTTCTCCCCTTGGCTGCAGTTGGTCTTGATATTCCTGACATTCAATTAGACTCTTTTGTCTTTTTTTTTTAGTTAAAACCCACAGAGGGGCATACACGTTAATAATTGGGAAAAGTACAAAGTCCTTAAAAGGCCCTCGCGCTCCCTACTGCTCATAAGAGATACAAAAATTAAAGAAAAAGAAAAACCTACGAGCACAAGGTCCTTACTACACAAAATTAATACAAGAGAAACTAGATACATACTACTATTCTTAAGGACAAGTGCCCAAAAAAAGGGAAGTGAATAAACACGAGCTTGCACGAACTACTTCGCAACAAAAATGCTGAATTGCTTGGTGCCAGTGACAACGCCCTGCAAAAGCAACACCAAAAACACAGAACAACAACACAAAGCATAACAAATGAAAAATTTAGATAGACTATAAGCCAAAATGGATAACCAGCCAACCGTATAGTGAAAGTTGGTATACACAAAGATAGTCGGAGCGACCTACAGATTAGGAACCACTTGGAGATAACAAAATTAGCCAATGCCAACAAACCTAGAGACCAAAGAAGAGAAACAGAGTTTGTAAAAGTCAGGAGTGAAGTTCCAGCCAATGCCAACTCTTTTGGCTTTGGATGCACCTTTATCTGGCGGTTTTTACCCTCTAATTCTTTGATTGTTGACCGGTTTAGTTATAAACACATTTCACCTTGGAAACCACCTTCTCCTAAAGCATAAAAAATTTGTAATTTTTTTTGCGTTATTGCTGATCGTATTAAGAAGAATATTAAACTCCATATTGATTGCTTTAACTATAATTTGGATATGTTTTGGGATCTATGGGTTAATGGTATGGCTGTCTCTGAGTTTATGCAATCGCCATACATGGGTTTTATTCCTGTGCAGAATTTTATTCATTTGGGTAATTGAATGCTGCCTAATTCCTTTTGCTACCATGGCAACTCAACTTATTTCTTATATCTCGATTTAGGATGAACAACTCACTCAGGTGTATTGAATCGGCTACTGAGGGGAAGCCTTGTTTTAAAATGTTCAAAAACTTCATTTCCTCTAAATTCCCCATTGTTATTTGGAGCAAATTTATTTGGCATAAACATTATACACTTAGATATTCCTCTTTTACATGGATGGCTGTTTGTGAAGGGCTAAAAGCTGCTAATGTTTTAAGCAAAAGGAGTATTGAGATTCAGAGAATTTGCTTTTTCTGTTGGTTGGCAGAGGAATCTATCTTGCATATTTTGTTCCTTTGCGATTTTTCTTTTTAGGTGCTTTCCTCTCTTCTTCCTTCCCTGGAGTGCTTCTTTGTTAGGCCCTCATTGCTTCAGTTTTTCAAATTTTTTGAAGATATGCAACATATCAAACATTATGAGAAGAATTTCTGTTTTCTTGTTATTTGTTGCACAATTTACTACTTGTGGAGGGAAAAAAATGTCATGCATTTTGGTGAGAATCAGAGCTCTTCTCTCACTATCTATCATAAGATTTCTAATGCGATCACGCCAAAGACGAGAAATTGGAAGCATATTGATTAGTTGTAAATCAATTATCCTACCTGCTTCTCTTTGCATCACCAATTTTTAGAAAGATTTTAATAGTTTGGGCGATGATGAGAGGAATCGACTCTTGGTCCCCCAACCCCTGGATGGCCTGAGCCTCTCTTATGTCCCAATTTTTTTGGCATTTGGGAGGGCACTAGTTGCAACCCGTTGTTCGTTATTCTGACCTGTTCTGGCAACTGTGGCTTCTCTGCTGCTTCCTGTGGGCATTGAGAATTTGCTGCTTTGATTCTACAAGCCAGCTACTGTAGGTTCCGCTATTACCAGAGCCCCCTTTTGGGTTTATTTTGATTGTTGTGGGTGCTATTTGATGTTTCACATGTTGGTCACCGTTTCTTATCTATTTTTTTTAGTGTAGTTTATTTGTATTTTCTTCATAGCATTTTTTTGCTTACTCATGCAATCTCTTTTTATCAATATACAGGCTAAGCCTCAAATTTAAAAAAAAAAAAAAAATCCCAGCATCATTTATAGGTGTTTTGTACAAAAATTCAAACGTAATGTATTGGGAAAATGATTCGAAATTTTCTTCGACGGTCTCCTTAATGGCGGGAAAACATATTTGACCGGGGAGAAAGTAACCTGCTTTGGTTAGTGGGTCACGTACTGCCTGAAACACCCCACATGATCCCCTTGCCTTATTACATCCAACGAGACTACCTGTCCTCGGGAATCTCAAAATAATTGCCGTGATCAAAGCCGAGAATGCTGGCCGTCTACGCCGTAGATCTCGGTCACGATTCACACCTTACTTTATTAACGGCTAGAACGACGTAATGACGGAGAAAATTATTCCGACACACAAAAAAAAAAAAAACATTTTTGCTGTTCGCTGCCGAAAAGCAACGGCAATACGCCGTTAGGAAAGTTTGCGGTCCGTCGAAAGAATCCTAAGATGAAATGATTATTCCACTCTTAAACTTTCCTTGGTTTCTTTTTTCCGGTAATTATGAAGTTTTGGTCGTTTTGTCTTTCATTACTCACGAAAAGCATCATTTTATGTCTTCTCGGTTAAATAAGTTATTAGTGCTTTTTTAAAGATTTTCAAAATCGGTCTCCGACCAAATACGCAGCTAGAGAGGTTCACTAGACCTGTCAACAATTGATCCGACCCGAAAATCCGATCCGAAACCGACCCGAAATTCTCGGGTTCGGGTTGACCCGATTAAATAACGGGTCGGGTTAGGGTCTGGAATTTCGACCCATTTAGTTATTCGGGTCAGGTCCGGGTTAACCCGGAAACCCGATTGTAACCCGAATCGACCCGCCTCACCCGCGACTTTAATAATTTAATATATAAAAATTAAAACTTAGGGCGTCACGCATCAGTCGAGCCGCGAGCGAGAAGCCGTCTGGGGGTCATATTAATCTCGTAACTCTCATCTCTCGTCTCACTCTCATTCCATCTCCTGGCATTTGTTTAGCGTTTAGGGTTTCCGATTTCTCTCAGTTTCCGCCTCTCAGAGTCTCAGTCTCCTCTCCGCCTCTCAGTCTCGTAGGCACGACGGCGTCTACAGATACGCTTCACAGTTCACACATTCCCTAATCTGTTTCACTGTTTGTATCTCGTTTCTCATCTCTATTAGTATTTTTTGATAGTTTAGAAGATGAAGCCATGAAGGTTTTGATATTTTGTGTTCTTCATTTTATCATATATTGATTTATTCTCTAAGACTCCATTTCTCTGCGATGGTGTTGAGATTTTTGGAAGTTGAAGTTTTCCTGTATTCCCGTGAAATCTATTTCTCTGCTACGGTTTTTTTGGCTAGGGTTACAAAAATTTGTGCAAATATTGTTGGAAAATGGAAACGGTGTTTAAGTTTAAGTGATTAAGCCAACATATTGATTTTTCTCTACTCTCTAATTTAGCCCGATCTGAACTTTTGCTGATGCCAGAAGCTTTGAGTCATTGAGGCAGTTAGGGAATCTTGTTTTTATTGATGCTGATGGAATCATGGAATATTGGAATAGATGTACTGGTTTTTTGCAGTTTTTAACTTATCATTTACTGGTTTTTTGCATTTTTTGTGATGCAGTTATGGCATCATGATCATGTAGTATTGTAGTTAACTGTTAAATGTTAAGTGTTAAGTGTTAAGTAGGTTTTTTCATTTTTTTGTGATGTCTTCTTATATTTCTGATAGATAGAGGGAATGGAGGGCTCTAATACCATTGCTGAAAATGTTTTTATTGATGAAATTGAAGACGTTGGGCCATCTGAAAATGTGGTAGAGTTAGAGCCATGTAACATTCAATGTAATGAAGGAGGTGAAGTTGCTAATGCTAGGAAGCGGAGAAGAATGACATCGGTTGTTTGGGGTTACTTTGAGATGTTGCCTAAGCCAAAAGATGGTGGTAAGCAAAGGTGTAAATGCAAGAAATGTGGTGTGACATATTTCTGTGATAGCAAAAATGGCACTGCAAATCTAAGACGACACTTGGAAAATTGTAAAAAAAGAAATATGCATGATATTGGGCAACTCATTTTACAAACAAACTCTGAATCCTCCATTTCTATGCTTGATAGTAAGTTTGATCAGTCAGAATTTCGTGACCTTTTTATTGCATGTATCATTATGCATGACTTGCCATTTCAGTGTGTTGAGTGGGTTGGAGTTTGAGCTCTTCTAACTTATCTTCGTCGAGACTTACAGTTGTTTTCAAGAAACACCGCACGAAGTGATTGTATGAAATTATTTAGTAAAGAGAAGAGTAATATACGTTCAGAGTTAGCAAAATTGACAAGTAGAGCGTGCTTAACTTCAGACCTTTGGACTTCTATTAATACAGATGGTTTTATTTATTTGACAATGCATTTTATAGATAATGATTGGCATTTGCAAAAAAAGATTATAAGCTTTTGTTTGATGCCACCACCTCATAATGGCATTTCATTGTTCGAAAAGTTGCAGTCTCTGATTATGGAGTGGAAAATTGATACCAAACTTTTTAGCATTACTTTGGATAATGCGTCAGCAAACAATACCTTAGTTGAATTTTTAAGAAATCATTTATGTTTACGTGGTGCTTTGCTTTGTGATGGTGAGTTCTTTCATATTCGTTGTACAGCACATATTGTGAATCTCATAGTTCAAGATGGTCTGAAGGAGGTTGATTCATCAGTAATTAAAATCCGAGAGAGCATTAAGTATGTTAAAGGCTCTCAAGTGAGGAAGCAAAAGTTTGTTGAATGTATCAAACAAAGCTGTCTAGAAGGGAAGAGAGGTTTGCGACAAGATGTTCCAACTAGATGGAACTCCACTTTCATCATGCTGGATAGTGCTATTTACTATCGACGAGCTTTTCAGCATTTAGAATTGGGTGATTCAAATTATAAGAATTGCCCAACTAGTGTTGAGTGGGATAAAGTTGAATCTATTTGGCAATTCTTGGCCCCTTTCTACGAGATCACTTGTGTTATATCTGGATCAAAGTACCCAACATCTAATTTGTACTTTCCTTGCATTTCTACTGCTTATGCATCGTTGAAACATGAACTCCTAAGTGGACATGAATACATCAAAAAAATGGCAGCAGGAATGCTAGTCAAATTTGAGAAATATTGGTCTGGATTTTCTATTATACTTGTTATAGCTGTCATTTTAGATCCACGGTACAAATTTGTTTTTGTTGAATGGTGCTATAGAAAACTATATGAAGGTGATTATGAATCAGAATTAATGAAGGTTAGAGAAAAGTTATTTTCTCTATTTGGAAATTATAGTTCAACAAGTAATGAATTATCAGGACAACATACACGTACATCCCGAAATGTTGAAGTTGGAACATCAAGAAGTACATCTACAAGTATAGTTAAGTCACAATTTATTCAGGTATTAAGTTGGATTTTGGAACATCAGAAAAGTTATTCTCTACTCTCTACTTATCTAGTTAATTCTTCATTGAAACATTTTATGTTGTTTTTAAAACATTACCTTCCGAACAGGATTTTCAGTCCTTTCATTTAGAGATTGGAATGCCTCGGAAATCAGAGTTAGAATTATATTTGGATGAGCCAAACCTGGTTCACCATCAAAAATTAATGTTGATGACATAATGAAAAATAATATTATTAAATATTATAAAATGAATAATATTTTTTTAATATATTCAATGTAAATTTACTTTTTACATCAAATTAATCAAAAAATCTTAATATTTCATTAATTAAGTTTATAAAAATATAAGCAAATAGCACATTTCTATTCGCTTCTTTGTCTCTAGTTATTCTAAAAAATATAGTAGAGTACATCAAATTAAAGCTTTATTATCCTCTTCAATTTGAAATGAATATAATCTAAATCCTAAATAAGTTTATTAATCTAAATTCTATTGCAATAAAAAGTGAGCAATGAAAGAATTAGTCAAAGTTATAAGTAAAGGCCTCATACTGTGGCAAGATAATTTCAACAAATTTATATTCTCTACTTTCCCCACTTAGGAAAGATTTATATCCGGCTAGTAGCAATGCATTGATAGGAAATAAAAAAGTTAAAATAAATTATTACAAGAAATTATCATTTACATGTCGAAGACGTCTCTATTTATAATCACATAAAAGTCCATTAATTTAACAAAAAATTAAGCCAACCATGTCAATCCATGTCAAATGCCCCTCATGATGAGAACAAAAATCCCACTGAAGAGAAAGACCCCATAGCGCGATGGAATTAAAATAGAACATAATCTCATCACGCCAAAATTGAATACAATTAATAAATGAATAAGAACCTGTGAAAAAGAAAAAGAACCTACGATTATCTCAAACTAAAAGAACTAGAGGTGTTATTCAGCTACGGGAGGAAACTCGAAATTGCGGCTATGGCTATACGCAAATGACTGAAGGCTAATAAAGGAAGACCAATGAAGACGGAAGCCGACTCAAGCTTGATTTCAACATTTTATGGTGCCAACAAAGAAGAAAGTGGCGAAGAGTCTAATAGAAGTGTGATCGCAACCTAGGAGAAAATAAAGTAACTTCTTATGCGTATTGAAAAGATTAGGGTTATACGGTTCAAAATTCCTCAAGTTTGATGATTTTTGACAATTTCTTTTGCAATCCATGAGTCCTTTTACACGCAATTTTGATTCGCCCGGTACGTTTAAAATTGTGAGATTTATCAAATTTACATTTCAATGGAAGTGGTTCTTCCAAATTTTTAACGGTTCGATGCTAGAGCGATTTACAAGGTCAAACTGACTGATTAGCCATTTGGTTCCCGATTCAACCAGTTGAACTGGTTGGTCTAGTCTAATTTTCAAAGCCTTGGGTTTCTTTTTTTAGTTAAATTGGAGGCAGAGCCTAAATTAATAATTATATAAAAAAAATTTTACAAGTTTATAAAAAAAATAATATATTTCTTTAGAAAAAGTATGTGAAGAAGAGCTATAGCCAAAATTAGCATTATTCAAAAATAAGGAGAACATAAGTATTTGGAGGCAAAGCCTATTAGTGGACTCAGAAATAAAGCAAAATTCAAAAATATTATTCAAATAGGTCACCCAACAAGGCTTTTCTTGGTTGCTAAGAAGATTGTCCGAGGGAAAGGAAATTTTCTTCATATAGTGTTTCATCATCCTCCACAGGGCATAATGACCATTGACAACATATTTGAAACAAATGGAATTGAATGAATAGTGTCCCCTTGGAACAATAGCATAGGAAGACTCCTTCATAAGAGATGTGGAGGAGAGCTCCAAAAAAGAAATAGAAGGCATCCAGAATAGAGAGAAAATGTCAAAAAAGTACTCCAAAACCATAGTGAACATGTCAACAAAAATATAATCAAGGGATACTTATAAGAATGCCTCAAAATTCCTCCATGATGAAGTCTTAAGATTCATAGGTCTTTTAAGTTTGATACAAGTAGTGGAAGAGCATTCAAGGGTGTAACCAAAACACCTAGCTTTTTCTTCTCTCCAAATTTAGTAAATATAGCATGTAGTAACCAAGTCGTAATAATTTTTAACAACCCTATTTAACTAGGTCATATCTGAAATTTTAAATAATTATTTTATCAAGTTTAGACACAAAGGAAAACTAGAAGCCCAGGGAAAGAAGTAATAATTTTAAAATTTGCTGAATGGGAAGGAGAAAAAAATGAAGAAATATGCCAATAGTTATTATTAAGTATATCATTGACATGAGCATTAGGGTGAATATATAATTGAGTTATAAGTTGATAAAGTAGCTCAAATAAAGAATTCCTCCCACACCAGGGATCCCAAAAAAAAGAAAAAGAAGAGCATGATGTAATTTTAAAAGAGAGATTCCCTTTAACACTAATAAGCACTACTAAGCCTATTCTAGAAAGCATAACAATTTTGTGCCATCAATTTCCAAGGTGAGATATATTTATTTATACACGAATGATCAAGGAACCTTAACATAACAACACCCAAATAAGGGAAGCGGTATAAGCATGAGGAGAGCTTAAATGGATATTAAGACAAAAATCCCAAACCTTTAAGCCAAGCAGATAGTCCTCCAAATGAAAAGATGAAGCCAGTTCTCATTAATATTTCCTTTTTTTTTTTGAAGAAAATTCCAATAGCATTAGATAGAAAAAAAAGATTACAACCTAATGAAGATAAACCAACCCATCACATTCCTCCTTTAACAAAGAAAAAAATGAACGAGGAATGTTAATACTACTAATGTCATCCCAAATAACATCACTAAATAAAGCAAAGTTAGCTCATAAATCAGCTAACTTATTACCATTTCTATTAGATAAACTAAAAATAACTTGATCAACCCTTTAAGAACAATATTTAAGAAAATAATTTGATTATTATTTCCTTGAAAGAGAAATTTGCCACAAGTTTTAATCCATGAAAAAAAAAAAATAATAGGAGGGAAGTTTTTAAGTGATAATTAAGTTGCATTTTTTTGGTTAAATTTTCATAATGAGGTGTGTTTTAGTTGATATTATGCATGAATGTCTCAAGAAACGAAGGAAAATTTGTAATGTTTTGAGCCACCACAACCATGCAACAACTATTAGCATCATAGCATCTTCAACACACTACTGTCGCTTTTGCACATTATAGCATAGAAGTCTCAAGAATATTTTATTGAAGTTAGAACCACAGTGAATTGAAGGATAGAATTGGAGAACCATGTAGCACTACTACACTAAAAACTAATATTATAGTGTTAAAAATCAACATTGTAGAACTGGAGTTTCAAAAAAAATATAACTAATTTAACGTCAAAGAGTCAAACTATGAAATGTCGCAGTGCTAAGAAGCACAGTTAAGCACCATTGCACTCATTTTTTATAGCACCAGGGAGGAGTGATTAAGGAAAGTAAGCACCTCATTGACTCAGGGTGTCTTTATACAAGGGTATATCTATAGGATCTACTTGGGATATACCCTCATTGACTCAGGCTTTTATACATCTATGTTTTTTTAGAAAATCCTGGATTTTAAAAAAATTTAAAAATTAATTCTTAACTAAAAATAAAATTTAGAGTTTAGGGTGTCTTTATACAAAAATTGCATAGTTAGGTAAATCATACCTAACTCACAATACTAAACACAAATTTAGGATTTTAATAAAAATCCTTGATTTTAGTATTAAAAATAGCTCTTTTAATTGCTTGTATTATGTTAAGTGAGAATTATATAGAGTTCTTATTAAGTTAATTTTTATAAATATGTGTTTCTTAGTTTATATTGGGTAGGAAAATCTTAGGAAATGGAGAAAAACTTATAAGTTTAGAAATATAGTAAAATTTTTCAAAAATCAAAATTGCAACATAAGAGTCTCAAAATTTTTTTCAAATAATTCAACAAGGGAGTTCCAACATTAGTAGCACCGTAGTGATGGATGACGTAAGTAAGCACTATAGTGCCCATCTTTTGTAGTACTATGTTTTAAAATTTAAGGAAAGTAAGAGTCACACTAACTCATCAAAAAGTTACATCATTTCAGTAAATAGTCGCATTCGGCCAACCTAGCACCATAGTAGAACACATTTAGTAGTTCCGAGATACTAATTTATTTTGTAATGTCATAGGGCATTGTTGTTACGTTCACAGTGCTTGAGAACATTCATGTATTAAGTATAACTAGTTATTCTATCTTTATGGGAAGTTATTTTAGAGTATTTTTAGTGAAGTCTAAGAGAGGCTTGGGAATAGTGAAATAATTCATATAGAGTGGTTGGTCAAGATTATTATGTGAAAATAATCAATTGGAAAGGAGTGGAGTGAGAAGAGTGAGGTTATAAGGGGAAATTCACATATACAAGGGTATATCTATAGGATCTACTTGGGATTCTTCTATCTAAGCGATATATCGTTCATCTTCTCTACTTATACTTTCTTTCTTGATAAATTAGTGAATTTTATGTTATGTAAATTAATTCCATGGCATGCTAAACTCATGGTTTTGGAAAGATGTGAGAACCTTTGTAATTCTAAATATAGACTCCTATTTTTAATGTATGAATGGTTATTTTCAATATCTCCCATTATTCATTTACTTTATGTAGTAACCATGTATAAAATTAACATCTAGTGTGATGCATTACCTCGATGGAGGAATGCTGGAATAATTAGGAGAATTAAGATAGAATGATTTCTTTCCTAGACATAGGATATTTAGTATTTTAGAGTCTATGGAGATTTCATAATTATGATAAGGCCATAAACTTTCTCTTACATCCTTACAACATTGACATATATCTAAGGATGCTTATAGTCTGATTCACAACTAAACTAGAGGTGTCTGCTTACAAAAAACTTTTTATATTCATATACATTATTAAAAAACACTTTAATTATTAGTATTCTTACTATTTTCTACATTTCTCATTATAAAGAGATTAAACATAATATCATTACATAGGAATTTTTTTTTAGCTTGAGAAGATAGTATTAGAAAGTTTTGTGTGTTGCACATAATTTCATAGTAGGATTGCACTCTCTCATTCACTTTATTACTTGATTAGTGTGTGCACTTACAACTCATTGCAAAGACATTTTCTTTAGTTGTAGAAATGGTTATATATTACCAAAAAGACAACATATTTAATTTTACTTGTATTATATTTTGTTTGATTGTGAACTATAAAACTATGATAGTTTGCAAAATTTTATTCTTAATTTTGTTTTTTCATTCAATTTAATTTATGTGTTGTAGGTGTATGTGTAGTAGAGTTGGTAAGAAGCATTTATTGTTTGACTTAGAAATTGAAAGGACCCTTAAAAAAATCTGAAAATCTAATAAGATAGCGTACTAGAAATGGTTGAACCAAATCTAGATGAGAACTATATTGAACAACTTCATGAGTATTCACATCCCTTTATAAATGTAATTCATCAAAGTATTAACTAACTTACTATCAAGAAAATAATTTTGAGCTAAAGGCTATCGTTATCCAAATGGTATAGAATTCTCAGCTTGGGGGAACAACTTTTGAGGATCCCAACCTACACTTAGCTAGCTTCATAGAAATTAGTACAATATTCAACTATAATGGAGTTGATGATGATGATGATATTACACCTTATCATATTACATTTTCTCTTAGGAACAAAGCAAAGTTGTGTTTTAATTCTTTACCCTCAGGCTTCATAACAACTTGAAATGAGTTGGAATATATGAGTTCATAGAAACATTTTTTCCAACAATCTAAAACTACTAAGCTAAGGAATAATATACTTTAATTTTTTTAATTTGCTGGAGAGTCAATTTATGAGAGTTGTAAAAATTAAATGAGATACTTAGAAAGTGACCTCATCATGCTTACCTGATTGGTTCGTAATTTAGGCTTTTTATATTGTTCTTTTAGGATCCATTAGTTCAATAATTAAAATGGTAGTTGGAGTTTCTTTGATGTTAATTCCTTCTTAGGAGGCTTATGCCTTGATAGATGAGATGATTATAAATAATTTCCTATGGCCTTCTGATAAGGTGAATCCTGAAAGAGCAGCAAGTGTTTATGAGTTCGATGATTTATCAAATTTGACTATTCGGGTAGCTACTATATATATATATATACACAACTTAAGAGTTAGATATATTTTAAGATCACATATGCATTTGGAAGACAATAATTTTAATTCTATTGGTGAATCTATAACTAAAGGGATTGAGAATGACAATTTAATTGAAAGATCAAACAATCCCTATTCTAATACTTATAATCTAGGATGGTGGAACCACCCATGTTTTAGTTTCTATGAAGAAATACAAACTGCATTAAGATCAGGAAAAAAATTATTACAAACTAAAAATGGAAATAAAGCTAATAGAAAATCCTTTCCTAACAATTGGAAAAGAAGCCTTATTAAAATGAAAACAAAGCATAAGAAAAAAATATTTGTAGCAAAGAAAATATCATACTGGATATAAGATCCACTACTCCTCACTTTGAAGAAATTGGGGAGTTGGGGAAACCAAATATTAAACAAAAAAATAGGTTGGTTAGTATCCCAAAATTTCCAATTAAGTAAAAAGTGAAAACTAAGAAGAGTCCCAAATTCTACTAATCAAAATTCCTTATACAAATAAAATGAAAAGTTGAAATCTTCTGAACCAAGAAGCCAAAAAACCACCTATTTCCTCCAAGGTCCAATCCCAATGATATTCTTCATCCAAGAAAAAATTTTGACTAATTGGTAATTTCCCCTAACATGCCAAATCCACTTATCCTATATAAGTCTTCAATGGCCCTTAATATTTTGAGCTCCATGCATGGCAAAGCATTCTTCACCTTAACATATAAGACTTTGCTAAAAAAAGAATTTTCTAAAAATGCAACGGATTCCTCCATATACTTCCATCCTTCCACAATCAATCCTTGAACACTTAGAAATAAATATGAAAGAACAAGAACATCTACTCCCTTAAAAGTAGAAGATATGACCATAACAACACTTCTAATAGGAATAACTGATGCCTCTATATACTAATACTTTCACAACCAATCCTTGAACATCAAAGAACAAAATAGTAACATACATGATCTTATATGGGATGGGATCCCACTTCAGATCATCTTTAGATCAACTTGGATGGCCCAAACTATCTTCCATTGATGCCCCAATCAAAGGCATAAAAATAACTACAATAAAGGCGACATTCAAATAAGAAACCGCAAGAAATAGATTATCTTTTCTCTTTAGAGTAGTGAAACTCACCATAACAAAATCTCCACTAGGAGAAACATTAACACAAAGATTATACTACCTTATGAAAAAAAAACCATTTATCATAGCCATATAATCAAAATTAAACTCATTAATAACAACACCTAAATTGAACTTCCCAAAAGAATATTCCACAAGTTTCCCTACTTCAATCAGAATTATAACAAATAAGAATTCCAAAACAAGAATAAGAGATCAAGCCTCAAATATGACCCTTATAAGAGGAGAATAATCTTCATGCTCAACATTCATTTCAAATTTTCCAAACCTTCAAAAATTTGATGAAATAATGAAATAAAGACATCAAATGGTAAGTTAGTTAATAGAATAAAAACCTCCATGATTCTCCATGATTCATCAAGACCCTATAAAAAATGTTCCACATCAAAATAAAAACCTCCAAGATAATGATAAGCTAGTTAATAGAAGAAACTCAGCGAGACAATTCAAGAATTCCCTTTCCCAATTGAAGAATTCTTGTTCTTATTTGATGATAGAGGATCAACACCCACTACACAAACAAATCTTAAGAATTTAAAGATCCACCATTACAGGGCATCAACCCACATAGAATTTTCTTGAACAACACTAGATCACACACCAAGACCATTACCGATTCAAAACAAAATAAAGAAAAACACAAAATCCAAACATCAATCACCGAATGGAAGAAAAAATATTAAACCAATATAATATCCACTCCATGATCAACCATCGACCACAATGGGCCAATGGACAACCACTTGTAGCAAAAGATCCACCAAAATAGCCTTCAAAACTACATGTGAGGAAAATTCCATGGGAGGAAAATCTCCTTGAAAGTATGCATATATTGCAATCAAATAAAGCTACTATATACATGTAAAGTAAAAGGCTAAACCAGTCACTAAGAAGAAAGAAAAACTCTCCTATCTTCCTCAAGAATGTGAAAAAGTTCTTGAGGGGTACATTGATTATTTCTATCCTCTAAACTTCAAGTAAAGGAAGTATGTATGGCCAATTGGGCATAAATGTTGAAAGGAGTTTGTAAAGGCTTCTCCACCTTACTGTGGGAGCAAAAGTAGTGTCACTGTGTTTAGTACAATACCTGGACAAGAGGCTCTAGGGAATGGACGTAGATCAAGTTGACCAAACCACTATAAAATTCTGGTATGTTCTTTCGATATTTTTTTTGCACTTTATTTTTACACATTAATTTTTATGGTTGATTGCGTTAGTTTTAAAATATTCAAAAATGTTTCAAAAAGTTTTTACTTTGTGTTTAAGAATTTTTTAAAACAACCAATTCACCTCCGCCTTGATTAGCCTCGTGTTAGTTCATAAGGGCTTAATAACCCTAACAAACTTTCAAGTGGTATAATAGAAGGATTCATAAGAAAAAAAAAATCTTTTGAAAGTGTGAACAAAAAGTACTTTGTGAAATAACTTAATGCTATTAAGCTGAGCATTTTCTTGCGACAACAGATTTCGCATCTCCCTTTGTTTGATTTTTTGTATATACTGAATGACACTAGCATTATCTCCTTCAATTATAACTCCGTGACAGTCAAACATTTAGTCAAGGAAAATTCTATCTATGTATAGCCAAGCCATCATGTTTACTTATGTGTTGTCCCAATGCAAGAGCCCCAACTAGCTACAATAACCAATTTCCTATGACTATATAAATTAATAATGTGAATACCCCTGCATTCGATCTCCATAAGGCTCTATCTCTATTGATCTTTAACCAACCCATATGGGGAGGGCACTAATAAAGGAAAGAAAATAATCCAAAAGATTGGACAGTACCCCATTACTCCAAGTGGTTGGAAAATAAATCATAATTAAAAGCTTTAACAATACTAGATGTCATGATAGTAGGAGATTAGCATGCCTTATCATGCTTCATGACATTCCTATTCCTCCAACACTGGTACGTAGTATAATAGTAAAATTGCACCCATCAGTCATTCCGATCAGCATTGCCCATCAATGAGATTTTTAGCTCTTCCAGATTGGTAAGTGGAGGAATTATGAATCCCTATTTGCTAAGAATATCTAGAATTGCATGTAATTATTTACATCCTCTGAATACATGATTAAAATCCTCAATCACCTGGCATCCCATGGGACAGTTTGTATCCTTTTACAATCCACGAATATTAAGCAGTAGTTTATTGTAATATCAGCATTGTAAACTCTCCACCAGAAGCATCTATCTTGGGGACTTAATTTAAATTGATAAATGATGCAGCATGGGCCTTCATCATTCATGAATTATTTATTTTAAGTAGCAGCCATAATGGTAGAACTTAGAGGGCTTTTAATAAGTTCTAATTCATAAAATTTTCATTCCTTCCTATTGGAAGTTTAATAATTCTCTCAGTAAGCATACTACCAAAGCATACTAATAGCTTTGGCATATCCCAAAGGCCATTCTCTAAAATTAAATCAGAGACATTTAATGTTGCAAAAAGTTGGCCATTTACTAATAGCATGATCTAGGATTTAGAAGTGACTTAGTGGCTTCAATACCACTATTCACTTTCCACTGAACACACTTACTCAAAATATGAGCACCCACACATAAAACTTTCCAGCTGGAAGAGTCACTTCACCTGTACTCTTGGTCCCATGGTCATTCACTATATTTACACCTAATAAACCTTTAGAAAAGAGCATTAGGCTTATTTAGAAATTCCCACACAATCCTAGCTTAGAGTGGATTAATCTAGTTGATATTTGCATGAAGTCCGAGCTTTCCCAACTCTTTTGGTCTGTTGATGCTTTCCCAAGAAGCATAATGAATCAAAAGAGATATAAGGGCGGATTGTAGTGAGAGAAGCTATGGATTGTAGTAAGAAAAATTAACAACTTTTTGATTTCCCTGATTTCCCGCGCGTCTTCTCTGTCTCCGATGACGGTGGAGGGTCGTCATCCTCCATCTTCCGGCGATGGAAATGGTCGTATCCCTATTGTGGCTCTTGTAAAGATTCTCCAGCGAAGTAGTCAAGGTTTTTCTCCCCCTACTTTCGATAATATAAACAAGGTGTTCGATCAAGATCCCCAGATAAGGTTCTCTGCTAGACCTTTGGTGATAAGAGAGGGAGGCTACCACTCCCCGATAAAGAAGAAGGAATGCATTGGTAAAGGTAAAAAAGTTATTGAAGAAGAAGCTGAGATTCGGGATGTTGATTTAAATCCCATGATTGATAGAGTTTCAATAAATAACCTTAGAACTGAAAAACTGGAGGATACCTCGTCAACAACTTCTAGCTCAATTTCTGAAGAAATCATGATGAAGAATTCAAAGGAAGTATCGACGACAGAAAATGTCATTCTTGGTCCAGTTTTACAGAAAGATTTCCCTTTCGATGCATCTGGAAAACTTGATAAAGGAGATTGGGAGAATGTTCGAATTTGTGAATCAGCAGTTCTTGGTAACTGCAATTCTACTGAAGTTTTGATTCCTGGTTTACCAAAGACAGGAAAAAGGGATTTGATTTCGGCCTGGAATTTGAAACCAAACTTCAAAGTTATTAATTTTGACTACGGGGAAAATTTTGAAGGAGTGGTAAAACTTCATTAAGAGAGTGAATCTTTTAATACTAATAGACTTTCAAAGTCTTTGGTTGTTAAGGTATTTGGTGATGGAATCCCTTATCATATCATAGGGTCAGAATTAAGAACACAATGGAACCAATATGGCAGATTTCATATGACCTTGCTAGGTGGAGGATGGGCCCTGTGTGATTTTGAAGAAATGGAGGCGATGAATTTGGTTCTCAACAATGGACCTTGGTATGTAATTGGCTGCATTATTGGACTTGATAAATGGTCCCCTGATTTCCATCCATCTTCATTGAAAGGTTTAACAGCTCCGGTCTGGATCAGATTACCCAATCTCCCTTTACATAGTTGGGATAAAGTCAATGTTTGTCGGATTGCTTCTATGGTTGGAAAACCTTTTCTGATTGATGATAACATGTTCCAATGGGGAAGGCGTGAGTTTGCCAGAATCTATGTAAAAATTAGGTTGGACAGCAAATTGCCATTGGGAGTATGTGTTGAAGGAGCTACTGTAAGATTATATCAGAAGATTACTTATAAAAAATTCCAAACATTTGTTTCAAATGTGGTAAAATTGGGCATATGGATAAATTTTGTCCTATTTCAGTAAACCTTTCTACCACTGAGATTAAAGGTAAAAAGGTTAGTTCTATGGAAAACGAAGCTGAAAACTCAAAGAAATCTCAATCAGAATCTGTTTTTAAAGAAGACTCAAACATAAGTAGAGAAGATAGCTATGGTCCTTGGATTCATGTTGACTATGGGAAGAAGAGAGGAAAGAAGGTCATTTTTCACAACAAATGGATTCGGCAGACAGATGATTCTAAAAAAACTATAGAGGAAACTGCAGTTAAACAGAAAGAAGTTGAAGAAGAAGCCATTATCTATGAAAATTCTGTTCTGGACAAAACATATAATCTCGGTGGAGTGTCTATTCCGGAGGAAGAGAATGTCAATAATGGAAGGAATTTAAATGATTTCAACTCTGAAATTAACAAGAAGAAAGAAGAATTGATCTTAGAGAATAATCCCTGCATTCATAATCAGTTTGAGGTCTTAAACAATATGATGGAGGAAGGTGAAATACACAGTTTCAGTTAAGAAACTCATGAAGAAAAAATCAAATCTGGTATCATAGCTGACAGTGGAGTTAAGGAAGGAATGATAGATTGTGGAGAAGCTGAAGACAGTTCGATCCAGCTAGAAGATAGTTCAAGCAAAATGAAAAAGAAAGGAACTAAATAACTGAAAAGTTTAGGTCCTATAAAACTGAGTTTAAGAAACTGATCATTAAATGTCTTCAATTGGGTTTTGGAATTGTAGTGGACCTAAGAAATTAAAAGCTTCTCTTTATATTAGGGAATTCTCTAAAGATCATGGCTTGTTTTTCCTTGGCTTGATTGAAACTAAGATAACTGAGGTGGATAATAAACTCATCAATCATATGGTAGGAGAAGGTTGGGATTTTTTTCTTTATCCCTCTGATGGTCTCTCAGGTGGCATTATGGTGTTGTGGAAACATAAATTGGCTTCTTTCAATTTGTTGGAGGCTTCGGCACAATTGATTATTGGAGATCTTCAAATAATCAATAAAGGGGCTTGGAAACTTGCTACAGTTTACGACAACAAAGACGTTTATAAAAGAAGGATCTTATGGGAGAGGCTTGAGATGCATATGGTCAAAGATCAACCTAAGATAATAGGAGGAGACTTTAACTGTCTATTGAATAAAAAAGAGAAAAAAGGCGGAAGGATGTTTGTTTGTAGTTTGGGGCCAATGGAGATGAAGGCTTTCATATCTAATAATGACTTACATGAAGTAGCTTGTGTTGGGCCAAAGTTTACTTGGAGTAACAACAAATAAGGACCTGAAAAAATTCTTGAAAAGCTGGATAGATGCCTTATCAACTCAGCAACATTCAATTATTCTCACAGGCTTTTGGTGAGACACTTGGCTAGGTTAGCTTCGGATCATTATCCAATTTTGTTGAATTTACTAGATTTCAATCTACCGAGGAAGAAAGCTATCAAATTTGAAGAGGTATGGACCTCTATTTCAGCCTCTACAACAATTGTCAGAGAATCATGGAAGAGGCAGACTCTTGGCGATCCAGCTCAAGGACTTAACCAGAAATTAAAGAGGACATTAAGGGACCTTTTTTTTTGGAGTACAGCCAAGTTTAAAGATTTAAACACTTCCAAAGAAGACTTAAAGAGTGATATCCTAAATTTACAGGAAAAGAAAGCAGTTTCCGGAAGTCTTAGTATAGAGGAACAATGGAGATTAAAAGCCAAAATTGACGAACTCAATTCAATTTTGGCTAAAATCAACACATAGTGGAAACAAAGATCTAAGATTAAATGGTTGGTGGAAGGAGATTCTAATTCCAGTTTTTTCCAAGCTTATGCAAGTGCAAGGAGGAATTCAAACTACATCCACAAGTTTAAAAACGAGCAAGACATGATTATTGAAGATCAAAAGGAGATAGAAAACACTATGTACGAGTATTTCAGCAATAAGTGGGAATTCAAAAACTGCATTTTAAATTGCTGGCCGAGCCAAGTGAAAGCTTTAACGGAAGATGACAATTTGTTGCTAAGCAAGGATTTCTCTTTTGATGAGTTGGAGAATGTCATTAAGGAACTTGGTACCTATATTGCTCCGGGACAAGAAGGTATTTCTTACTCCTTTAAACATTATTGGCATATCATTAAGAAGGATTTATGGAATGCTATAGAACATTTCTTAAAGCATGGTAAAATGAATGAAGATTGGAAATTCACTAACTTTGTCTTGATTCCAAAGATCAAAAATCCTTTAACTGCATCCAATTATATACTGATTAGTCTTTGTAATTTGGTTTATAAGATTGTGGCCAAGATTCTCCTTAATAGACTCTTGTTAGTAATTCCTAAGCTTATTACGGAGGAGCAAGTAGATTTCTTGAAAGGAAGATCTATTTCTAACCATGTGCTTTTAGCTCATGAAATTTTTCACAAAATTAGGCACTCCAAAACTTCCAAGGGGTTAGTTTCCTTCAAAATTGACATGGAACAAGCTTATAATTCCATGGGTTGGCCTACTTTGAGATGTATCTTGGATTACTTTAAATTCCCTATTACTTATGCCAATTTTATTGTGGAATGTGTTACTGCTCCAAAATTTTCTCTTCTTATTAATGGTTCCTATTCTAAATGGATAGAAGCTCATTGTGGTTTTCGTCAAGGTTTCCCCCTTTCTCCATTTCTGTTTGTTATGTGTGCTCAGTTACTTTCTAATGCTTTTCTTCAGAATGGTAATAAGATTGGAATTGGTATTTCTTCTATTAGCCCAAAGGTTTCCCATCTTTTGTATGCTGATGATATTCTGATTTTTTCAGAAGCCAACCTTAAATCTGTTAAGGAAGTCAAAGGTATTCTCATGAATTATAGTGGATGGATGGGACAGAGGATAAACTTGGAAAAATCTGAGATCCTTTTCGGGAAATCAGTGAAAACTAGAAGAAAGAAGATTTGTAAGATAATGCAATTCAAAGAAGTTCAAGATTTCTCTTACTTGGGAACTAAAGTAGCCTTGAGAAGATTGAATAAATCAGATTTTCAATTTATTATTGATAAAGCTTTCAGCATGTTGAATGTTTGGGGTGGAAAGCTTATCTCATTAGCTGGAAGAATTACATTAGTAAAATATGTTTTACTTTCTTATCCTACTTATCATTCTATGCTTTCCTTAATTCCTAAGAAGGTGCTGCAGGAAATTGAATAAATATGCAGGAATTTTATTTGGAAAAAAGGGGACGGTTCAGCTGGTCTTCATTATGCTAGTTGGGATCTGATGTGCAAACCAAGAAATCTAGGAGGACTTGGTATCAACTCCTATAGCAAGAAGGTTGGTCCTCTTAATGCCAAATTTGGTTGGAGTTATATTCAAGAGAAAGAGTCTTTCATGCACAGGGTTCTTTATCCTAAATATGGTCCTATTCCGTATGAGGTATCAGCTAGAAGCAGAGGTTCTAGCTCTTGGAAATTGATTTGCAACGGTGGGAAATTTTTGAATTCAATTTCCAGAAAAATATTAGCAATGGAAAATCTATCAATGTGTTACATGACACTTGGATTTAGATAAATGTCTGTTAAAATGGCCTACATTTATAAATCCTCTTATTGAACAAGATACCACAGTAGATAAATTCATATCCAATGAAACTTGGAACATCTCGGAACTGAAGAAAGCCTTTGGGGAAGATCTGGTAATTCTTATTTCTGATTTACAGATTAACTCTTAATTTGAAGAAGACAGAATAGAGCTAGTTCACAATTTCTCTGGGAAAACTATAACTGGCTTGGCTTCTGAAGCTATGGAAAATGGTAATTCTGTTATTAATTATATGGTTTGGTTTAGCAAAGCCAAACTTAATCCTAAAGTAAAACTATTCTGGTGGAGAGTTTTCAATAATGCAATCCCAACAAACAATTTTCTTTGCTATAGAAGATTAATAGGATTTGATAAATGTCCTAGAGGTTGTGAGGAGGTAGAAGATCTAAGCCACATTGTTTGTGGGTGCAGGAAATTATATGAAGTATTTGATATACTGAACCATTGGGGATTTGGTTTCCCTGCCTTTGATTCTGTGGAAAATTGTTATAGTTGGCTTGATAAGCAATGCATTTGGATGATAAATCTTTTCTGTAACACGATTTATCTATCATGGAGAGCAAGAAATCAGTTTGTTCATGAGAGGAAGGCTCCGTCTCCATTGTTTACAGCTTCTGAAGCTGTTAGCTACACAGCTACTTTCAGGAATCATTTATGTTCAAACAATTCAGGCTTTGAGGGTGTTAATCAACCATCTAGGTTGTCTAATTCTTGGCACCCTCGTCCACCTGATTGGATAAAGGTCAACATAGACGCAGCTCTTCATAATTCCTATAAGGCGGGTATAGGAGGAGTTTTTAGAGATCATCATGTCAGACTACTTTTGGCTTTCGGTTGTAGTCTCATTCATTGGGATTCAGGTGCTTTAGAACTTCAAGCCATCAATTATTTAAAGCACATATTCAAAGATTGGATGTTTGACTATAAAGGGTTGATTATTGAAGGGGATAACAAAAATGTTATCAATCTCATCAAGAAAGAAAAGGATACAGGTAACATTAGTGCAATTGATCTCTCTTTTATTAATAATTTCAATCATGTTATCTTTTCTTGTGTTGGTAGGGAGAAAAATAAGCTTGCTGATATTTGTAGTAGTTACACTTGTGTTAGATCTTTTTTTTGGGATGAAAACAATTGTAACTATATCCCTCCTTCCTTTATCAACCTGTTACAGGAGGAGTCGGATATTAGTATCTTGTAATTTGCTTTCAATTTTTTTCTTTAATATAGCAGTCTTGCTTACTTCAAAAAAAAAAAAAAAAGAAGCATAATGAATACTTCTTTGATTATAATTATTATCCCAAAGGAAACTACGACACATCATTTCAATATCCAAAAGGATCCTCTTAGGAATCATTGTGTGAGTCATCATATACATGGAATGTGAAAGTAGAGTAGTATTAATTAAATTGATTCGATCTTTCATAGATAAGTATCTGACGCCCCAAGCTGAGGTACTAGCCCACACCCTATATAAAAGTGGAGAAAAGTCCAGCTTTGTGAGTCTTCTTAAAGAAAGCTTGATACCCAAGTATTCCATCCCCTCAACTTTGAAAAAACCAGCTTCATAGAGAATTGAATCTATTGAACATAATCAAAGATTTCTCCTAATTGACCTTCTAAGAAGTACGAGAACAATAATCTTGCAACACAGCCAAAATGAACTTGATATTTTTAAAAGAGGCATATGTAACGATTAAAATATTATCAGCATAAAGAAAACATTCCAGTTGGAAGAATCACTTCTCATGTACTCTTTGTCCCAAGGCTAGTCACTATATTTGAACCTCATGAACCATTGGAAAAGAGCATTAGGGTTATTTAAAAATTCCCATGCAATACTAGCTTGGAGTAGATTAATCTAGTTGGCATTTGCATGAAATTTGAGCCCTCCCAACTCTTTTGGTCTGTAGACGCTTTCTCAAGAAGCATAATGAATACTTCTTTGATTGGAATTCTTATCCCAAAGGAAACTATGACACATCTTTTCAATGTCCAAAAGGATCCTCTTAGGAACCATAGTGTGAGTCATCATATACATGGAATGTGAAAGTAGAGCAGTATTAATCAAATTGACTCAAACTTCCATAGATAAGTATCTGATGCCCCAAGCCGAGGTACTAGGCCACACCCTATATAAAAGTAGAGCAAAGTCCAACTTTGTGAGTCTTCTCAAATCAAGCTTGATACCCAAGTATTCCATCCCCTCAACTTTACAAAAACCAGCTATCCTAGAGAACTAAATTTTCTTTCATTAAGGAGTAAAATTACTGAACATGATCAAAGATTTCTCCTAATTAACATTCTGTGCCGTACAAGAATAGTAATCTTGCAACAAAGACAAAATGAACTTGATATTTTGAATAGAGGCATATGTAAAGATTAAAATATTATCAGTATAAAAAAGATGGGAGATAGAAGGTCCCCCAACACTAATGAGAATACCCAATTCTTGCCTTCTTTGGTGAAAGCTTAAAGAAAGAAGATATGAGCAATGAATGAAAAGGTAGGGTGATAGTAGATAGCCTTGACGAAACCCACATTCAGCCTTAATCCAACCCTTCCAATGTCTATTTATGAGTAAAGATAATCTAGGGGAATATATACAACTAAAAATCCAAGATAAAAATCATTTGAAACACATCTGTTGAAGTACAAGCTCAAGAGTTTGCCAGCTCATTTTATTAAAAGCTTGACCCTATCTACTTTCAAGGCCAAAACCCCTTGGTTGAAATGAACAAATTAAAATTATTTATCATTTCCTGACCAAGTAGGAAATGGTTGGAGATAGACTTTCCAGGGACAAAAGCAGCTTCTTCCTTCGTAATAAGCCTCGAGAGAGTAGGCTTTAGCCTATTTACTAAAACCTTTGCAAAATCCTCATTAAAAGTATGACAAGACTAATTTTCATGAGCTTGGAAGGATGATTTTAATTTTTAACCTTTAAGAGAAGCACAATAATGAAAGTTTGTCAGGGATGTTAGGCCCTTATGAACTAGTCCCAAGGCTAACCAAGGGGGAGGGGGGGTGTGAATTGTTATTCCTCCTAAAGCAGGCATAGAACCTCAATTAGTTGTTGAAGTAGACTGCTCTCGAACCTCCAAGGAACTAGGGGCGACCACAGGAGAAGATGACTCAGATCCTTGCTTGGTGTAGCCTTTGTGAAACCCCTCACAAACTCCCCCTCTCAATATCCTCTCTCTCTCTTCCTTGCTCTCCCTCTCTTCTAGGCTTTCTCAGATAAGGACATCAGCAAAAGATCTCCTCTTAAGAAAATAAGATATCTTTTAAACAAGGGCTCTAAAATTGCCTTAATTTGTAACTAATCATCAAATATCGTCAAGGATGATCGACTAATCATCTCGTATGATCAATTAAAAATTAGTTTAATCAGCCAGGATGATTTTGGAGAGTCTAGATGATTAGAATATTCCTTTCTTCAGATCATCCAGGATGATATACTATCGTTTTGTATGATTAGTTCAAGTTAACAAATATCATCCATACCATCGCCCTGGATGGATGTATCGATGATAAAAAAGTAACTTAATCATTTAGGATGATTTTATGATCGTTCGGGATGATTAGTTCAAAACATCACATATCATCCAGAACATTGCCCTGGATGGATGTCTGGATGATGAAAAATTAACTAGATCGTCCAAGCCAATCTCATGATCGTCTAGGATGATTAGTACAAAACATCACATATTGGCCAAAACATTGCTTTGGATGGAGCCAGACCAATTATGGATCATCCAGAAAGAACTAAAGTTTACTAACTGATCATCTCGGATGATACTGCTATCATCTTGGATGACATGATCAAGCAAAACCTTAATTACTTTCATTAATTACCAAACTAATTTAGGCATAATTATAGTGCATTATCCAAGATGATGTCCCAGACGATGTCCAAAAAAATATATATACCTAAAAAGATTTCGTGGCTAATTCTTTATGAATTGATCCTATCATCCTGGACGATGATAATATTGTCTAGGATGATTTGCTTAATTGTGAGTGCCTTAAATAGGATGCCCTAATTAGGGTTTTTATTTTTAACTGATCATCCCGGACAATATGATCAAAAATAGAAAACACTAATCAAACAAACAGAACTTTCCCCCAAGTGTGTGTGTGCAAGGCTACTTAGCAACAGGACCCACGTTGTTTTAATGGACTCAAGGAAAGGTAAAAACCCTTACAGACTGACTCACCCCTAATCTACCCAATCATGAGCTGGCTTGATTTGCACTCGACCTGGTGGACCTAAAAGGTTAGCAGGTAAGGAAATTGTAGTAAAATAGAAGTATCAGTAATATTTGCTATCATCCAAATTATATTTCTTAAAATCAGATTCGCAACAATGTCACCATTTTTGATGATGACAAACAAAAACAATTTAAGCTGTTCAACTGAAACATCACAAAAAATAGTGTAAGTTAGGAAATTCAAAATTTACTAAAAAATGAACACATTACACAGTATAACTACTCTCCCTTTTGACATCACAAAAAGGAGGAGGGAAAGCTAGAAACAAAAAGCAGAATAGAAGAAAAAAAAGAAGAACGAAGCAATTTTTTTATCTAAGCATGAATGTAATAAAGTCTCCATGTGATTGAATTAAAAAATTTGTAAGAATAATGAGTTAACATCGTCAAAATCAAAAAAATGATAGAATAATCAATCCATTTAGCCCTTGCTTGAACTTCTCTCAAGTTAGAATTGTCTTTTGAAAATACAAGACCTAACTCAAAGAAACCAATTGGATAAGATAAAGAGATCCATTCAAAACTTGATTTCAGAAAAATATTTTATAGAATAATATACTAAAGTAATTTGTCACAATCGTAAAATTCAAAATCAAGCCTTTGAAAATATCAAATGATACATGAATTCTTCTAAGATTTAAAGGTTTGAAAGAGAAGGAAGCTTGCCTTTTGTGGGCTCATTTTATGCCTCTTATAAATTGATTGGTGCACTTTACACTTCTTTTGATTTTTTATACACTTTGTGTATCATTCAATTTTTTTGGCGGTCATTACGCATCTTAATTTTATGCCTCTTATCAATTGATTGGTGCACTTTGTCACATTCACTGATGAGTGTTTTAATTTCAAAGTAGTTTGGCATTCCATAAGGAACTTGCATGAGAAATCTCAGATTTTATCATCCATTTGGTATAAAGGTATTCAAGTCTCTTATTCTATTCTTACTTGTAGAATTTTGAACAACTACATTCTGGTGGATACTATTTTAATCAAGAGGGGTTTAAATATTATTTCTAAATGACAATGTTGTTTTCAATTGGAAAACTTAAATCATGGTTTTGCTAATCATTCTATTGCTTTGAAAGTGTGGTTGTTTTTGATAATTTGTTTAATAGTCGGTATGTTAATGATTATTATGATATTAAGCTTATTATGCAAGATTGATTTGTGTCATCTATAGGTAACATGCGTAATATTTTTCCTATTATTATTTGTTGGTATCTTTGGAAAAGTAGAATTGATTCAGAAAATGATAACATTACCATAAATGCTTTGTGTATTATTTTTAAAATTAAGTATAAGTTGAGATATTCAGCCAATTTGATTAATGGGAGTAATTTTAATGGTTGTTTTGAAATTGCTAAGTTTTTTTTATATTATTACTTCTTCTAATTCCCATTTTTATAAATATATTATTATTAAATAGATAAAACACCCCTTTGGTGTTTATAAAGCCAATTGATGGTTCTTCTAAAACTCTAAGTTCTGGTTGTGGTGGGCACATCTGCTATTTTAATGGGGATATTATTGTAGCATACGCGGGTCCCTCACCTTTTAAGAACGCCATTATGGATGAGCTTCAAGCTTTAAAGTATGGTTTTCAATTATACATTTCTTTATGGAATACAAATGTTTAGATTGATGTTGATGTGAAGCTTTTGATTCATTAAATTAATGGTATTATCAATTGCAGTCCTTCTTACATCTACATTATTAGGGAAATTCATCAGTGTCTGTTTCTCATTACCTATTATATTTCTCTCACCAGGGCCCATCTGATCGAGCAATTCATGAAGTATGACAAGGATTGCAAACATTTTGATCTTAACCTCTATCCCCTTTGTCTTCCTCTTTTTAGAGGATTATGTGGTCAGACGGGGCGCTTATTTAGTATTTTTAATCAAGGGTTTGATTGCGACTGGATCAAATTTGGTTGTCTGAATTTTGTTCATATTTTCTATTTTATCTCTAAGATGTTAGTTAGTCATTATTATGTTTTTATGCTATCATCCCCTTTAACTGTATGTTGGTTAGTTGTATGGTTCCTCATTTTATTCACTATTCTAGCATATATTTTCTATTTTGGATCAGATTTAGGCAGCAAGTGTTATCCTTTGGTTATGATTATCATACTATGACTTTTATGAGCCTTTCTTTTGGTTGGAATAATATATCTATGGATCATTCCATATGTTGAAGATGTGGTCATATTAGCTTTATAACTAAATTTGGTTTCAGTTTGTTTGGTTATAGTATTTAGAATTCTTATGATATCGTTTATTTATCTTCCTCTAGTTTACTTCTTTACCTTTTAAATGCTGGTGTTCGACACGAAGTGATATTTATAATTTATGTTGCCTCGGTTATGCTGAGTTGACTCCTTTTCATATTTGGATGATTAGTTGGTTGTTCCCTATTTTCTTCTGCTTAACTTTGAGTGGTCCACTTGATCGTGGTGGTGGACTTGGCACTCTACAGTAGCTGGAGTTCACTTCCAGAGGTTTCTATCTACAATCATGTATGTTATTTGGTATCATGCTTTCAGCTCATTCCTTGTTGTTTAGTTTGGTATCAATATTGATTGAATTATAGGTGTGGGTTGAGGTATTCTGGTTTGGTTGGCCTATTTTTTTTTAGTTTCTATAGCTTAAGGTTGTTTATCAAGGCTATTTATAATCTTAATTGGATTGCATTCTATATCCCTATATCCCTTCAAAATGTGCATTTGCATCTTCATACTTTTCCCGGTGGGTTGTATTCCTTTCTAAATGTTTCTTTTATTAAAACTTTTTTTATTATGTTTCTATATTTAGTTATTACTTTGGTCCTTGCAGGCCTTTTTTGCAGGTTTTTGGAGATTTTTCTCATTTTGTACAAGGTCATTTTTTGGTCGATAATAATAAGCTGATTGAGTTTTATTTTATCTTCTCCTTTTAGGCTATTAGTTTTGGCCTTTATAGAATGTTATTAGGTAATCTTTTTCTTTTGTTTAGTAAGGACATCCGGCTCATAGGTTCTTTTTTGTTTATCTTTGCAGCTCTTCTGAGTAGTAGTAAGCTGGAGGTCCTTTTAAGGACCTCATAATCCTTTTTGTTGATTAACGCTTAGGCTGATGGTGGGTTTCCCCTAAATTAATAATAATAATAATAATAATAATAATAATAATAATAACAACAACAACAACAATAATAATAATAATAATAGTAATAATAATAAGAATAATAATAATAATGATATTTAGGGTTTAATATTTTGGGTGCTTTTTATGTTTAGTATAAGGGTTAGATAGCTAATAATTGTACCACAATCCATTGTCTAGGTAGCCCCTTTTAGTTTTTAAAAGTAATCTAGTTTTTACCTTAGGTGGTTTGGTAAACCACCTTAGAGGATCCAAATTGAGCTAAAATTTGGTGCACTTTGAGAACAAGTTAGCTTATGGTCTGACCTTCATTGAAATTGGATCCCATTTAGTCTACCATATAGGAAGCCCAAAATCAGCCCCTAGAATTTAACTTAGAGCTTCAACAAAATCAAAATTAATTCATATAAATTTTAAATATTATGAATAAGGAACCAAAAGGATCTTAGCTCAACCCTTAATCAAGGAAAAATAAAAGCCCTATATGATGATCTAAATTTTGACATTAATTTAATTTTCAAAGAAAATATTCATTTATTTAATTTAATGAAATAAAAATATTTAAAAATTCAAAAAAAATCTTAAACAATTGGAATTATCCTCTTCGGTCATTTCTGACCTTTGGGGGTGGTTTCAATGAGTTTGAAATTTTTTTTGGATCAAAATCCCCAAAATCTATCTACTTAAACAATTTAAAAATTAAATTAATTATCCAAACATTGAAAAATCTTTTTTTTTTTTTGAAAATTCCAAATTGACCAAACTCAAAGCCATTTATCTTCACCTAAGATCTAGTATTCTCTAGAATGTTAAGCCTTCTAAATTAAGTCAAATTTAAAAATTCAACTTTTTTTTGGGTAAGAACCCACAATGGGGCTTACACATTAAATAACAAAAAAATTACATAGTCCTTAAGGAGGACCCCTAGCTCCCTAATGTTTAAACGAGCTACAAAATGAAGAAAAAGAGAACGTATGAGCCGATAGTCCCCACTAAGCTAAAATACAAGGAAACCTAGTAACGTGCTTTTGATGCTGAAGAAAGCATCTAAAAAAGAAAGATATAAATATCAATATGAAGCACATTCTTTTTACAAAAAATCTTGATCACAATCATGATTATAAGATCCTAAAGTCAAAAGGGCTGCAACACAGAAAACTAAAGTACAAAAAAATAAAGTAATATAAATGGAAATTAATTAATTAAAATTAGAATAAAGAAAAAAGATAATACCCATACAGTGCTCCCAAGTAACAGATCTCTAAAAGTTGAGTAACAGTTCAACACCCCTATAACACAACACTATAGTAATGATCCAGGAAATAACAAGAAAAGAAAGATTACAAAACTAATAATAGAAAGGGTACGGGCAGAATGAGCTCAGGATAGAATGGAACAAGCAAATATCACTCGATAAAACCCAATGCCGCTATATCCAACCATCTAGACAAACCACCACCCCCTAACAATCACCTCCAAAATGTGCCAACATAAGTGCAAAGAGAAGGCAGCCACCCACACCTAGATAGAGGCAAGCCTGGACAGAAAAACATATTAGCATAAAATAAAAACCAACGGCCTCACCAGGTAACCACACATGACCCCCAGAACTACAGTAATGGTCCAAACATAACCCCCATCATCAAATACAAACCAAGCACTCCCAAATTTGAAGAAAAACATAACAACAACTATATAGCACCAGTCCTTACCAATACTCCCATAAAAACACACCTCCATAAAGTCTAGGCAAAGTTAGATCCCAAAATAGAAGCAGGAGGTAGGAGATCAAAAACTAGGAATACCATCAATAAAGAAGCCAGTGCAATCAAAGTTTAAGCATAAACCCCCAAAATAATTGACCAGTATATGCAGTACCACATCAAAATTCCACCAGCAATTCACATTCAGCCTAGAAATAAAGATAGAGACAAAAGGCTCGTCCATAATTATGGGACCAAAATGAGCAAACCACCCAAGAAAATCTCCAGCAGAAAATGAACACCAAGAAAAACCAAAGATACCAAGCAAAAGCCAACTGAGCCAAACCACCAGCAACAAACCACAACAAAAGGGAAAACCTGACAAAAACCAGGAAAGCAGAAAAACACTAAATTACATCCTAACATGAGGCATACTGATTTTATCCAATCTTAAGAGCCCTTTCAATGGAACAGGTAAATTAGCCTCCAAAAAATTAATGAAACAATCAAGATCGCTCCCAAAATTGGTGAGCCAATTAGCACAGGCATTAACCTCCCTAAAAACCTGATAAAAAGAAACATTTACAAGAATCATCAACTATTTAATATCCCTAATAAGTAAAAAGTTGTAGGATGCCATTATTAATGTGTTGAATACAATGAAAAAACTCTACCTCAATCCCAATGTTAGTAATATTAAGAACATACAAATTCTCATACCATAAAGAATAACATTAAGAAGAGCAAGATGTAAATTACCATTATGTACAGGACCCGCAAAAGCTATAGTAACATTCACTTGATAGTCTCTGATAGTCCCACCATAGGTATCATTATTAGAAATACCAACATTAAGTTTATAACAACCCAAAAAAGGTTTAACCCATAACACAAATTGAGGTTTGGAGATAGGCAAAACCTCACCCAACAAGATGCCTAAATCAGGAGCAACAAAGTACTAGTTCTTGAAGCTCTTGATAGAAAGAAAATTAACAAAAAAGAGACTCAGGAGTTTTTCTTTAACATTTTTTATAATCCTATGAAAGTCCATTCTAATACCATTAAAATGCGAGTTATTCCTCTCCATCCATAAGTACCAAAAAATAAGAGAGGGAATAACATTTCTAATATGACCATTAGAATTAACAAACCAAGAATTAAGCAAAGCATTAATAAAAAAATTTGCATTAAAATATTTTAATTTTAAAATATCATCAAAATAACTATAGGTTTTAATAGCTAAATGATCTGAGATAAAAATATGATGCATATTCTCCACATAAACAACATTTGCATATGGATGGTAAGATAAAACCTCTTTTAATCAAATTATCATCAGTAGGAATGAATCTATATAAAATTCTCCAAATTAAAATAGTAATAGTATATGGAATACTTTATGCCAAATCATAGAGAAAATACCATTGACTGCATTCTTGGTTCTAACACATACCAAGCATCTTTTAATCTAAAAACCCCTTCTTTAAACAACATACATAACAAAAGATCCTCTGAATCCAAGTTCAAAGGGAGATTAAGGATTTGTTGAATAATAGAATCAAGAATCACATTAGCAAGTTTATCATAATCCCAACAGTTATCAGTAATGAAAAAGTTTACCTTAGCCATAATAGTAGAAGAGGTATTAGTGATGAAATCAATGGAATGATTACCTAACAATTAATCCTGCCAAAAGAAGATGTTGCCACCACCAAGCCCCCAAGAAAGGCGAGGATCAACAACCCATTAAACCTTGCAAAACTTTTATCAAACTTTAGAATCACCAATGTTAAAAGAATAAATAGTAGGCTGCTTCCCCACATAATTTTTGAAATACATGAACTTAGCCCACAGGCTCACCTTAGCACAAAAGGTAAACCATAACTTGAAGGAAAAATCATAGGCCAAATTAAATATACACTTACACCTAGGCCACCCTCCTTCAACACACCACTACACTTGTCCCAAGAAGACCAAGAAATTTTAGTATTGCTATTAGTCTCTTTCCCAAAAATATTATTAAGAATTTTATCAATTATATTACACACTATTTTAGTGGGCAAAAGAGTTTGAAAAGAGTAAAAAAAGAGAGAAGAAAGAATACTTCCAATGAGAGTAAGCCTACCCCCAAAAAGTGAAGAATTCAAATCCTAGGACAAAAGCTTATTTTGCACCGAAGTAATTAACTCGTAAAAAAAAAAACTTTTTTATACCTTTAAAAAGAGGGTTACCAAGATACCTAATAGTAATTGGCCTTGCACAAAACTAGTGAGTTCTTTGTTAGCTGAAAAATGAGAAGTAGGCACCTTATTAGAGATAATGAAACAATATATCTGATTTTTCAAAGAAAGCCCACTAGCATTTTTAAAGTTATAAAAGAAGTCCAGGAGTCTATTAATCATATTATGAGAAGAATTCTTAAAAATGATAAAATCATAAAAAAAACATAAATGAGATATAGGGAAACCCCCAAAAGTCCTAAAGAAAGGCTAGGGTGCTTCTCAAAGAGGTTGGCAAGGCCTCTATAAAAATAATCAGCTGCAATAATGAAAAGGGTCGGAGACATAGGATCTCTCTGTCTTAAACAATGAGAAGATTTAAAAAAACTAGAGCCTTCTCCGTTAATAATAATAATAAAATAAAAACTTTCAATACAATTTTTGATAAGGTTAATAAAAATTGAATTAAAACAAAATAATTGCATAATATTATGAAGAAACTTCCAATTAATGCTATCATAGGCCTTAAAGATATCGAGCTTCAGGATCATATTACCAATCCTCACCCTGACATCCAAATTATGGTAGAATTCCTTGGCCAATAAGATATTATCAGAGATAGCTCTACCTTTAACAAAACCCATTTGAAAGGGTGAGATAATTTTAGGAAGAACAATTTAAGTGATTCATAATAATTTTAGAAATTAACTTACTTAAATAAATGCAAAGACTAATAGGACTAAAATCATTTAAATTACTAACATGAGTACTCTTAGGAATAAGAGCAATATAAGCTGAGGTAAAAAAAATTTATGCATGGCATGACAGGAAAAAAACTCCATAACAGCAAAGTAAAGATCATCACTATTAATATGCCAAGCTTTCTAAAAAAAAATAGTAAGCCCATCCTGCCTAGCCATAGAATCACTATTCATATCATAGACAATATCTTTTAATTCATTAAAAGAAGGGGGTTTATAAAGAAAATCATTATCCTCATGCGATATGAGATTGGGAATAACAACAGGATTCTCAGTATTCTAAGGGGTAAAATTCTTACGATGCGTATTTTGAAAGTGCTGCACTACTAACATAGCAATTTTCTCAACATTCTCAGTAACGAACCTATCCTTATATTTGATTTTGATAATGGAGTTCTTAGCACACTTCATTTTATTCAAAGCATGAAAATACTTAATAATATTATAACCTTCCACCAGATGATTAGCAACATATTTTAGTTTCCAAAAGCTTCCTCTTGGGTTTGTAATTTAAAGAGGCACTCCTTTGTTGACCTCATTTTTGTATGAGGTCACTAAGACCCTTCCAGAAGCCAGATTTAATCCTAGACCCTAGGATCCACTCTAGACCTTAGGATCTTTCCTAGAACTAGACCTTAGAGCCTATTCTAGAGCCTAGGATTCCCTTAAATCCTAGATCTTAGAATTTTTTTTTCTAGATCCTAGGATCACTCCAACTTCAAATCAACCTCCACCTTTGATCAACCTCAATTTTAAATCAAATCCTATATTTAATCTACTCCAATTTCAATTTAATCCCTACCTGTGATCAATTTGAATCTCAAACTCCATCCAATTCAAATCCAAATTAATTCAAACTTCAAATCAAATCCAAACCCAGAATTCAGACTCAAATTCAAACTCTAGAGGCCTTGTCCTAAAGACCCTTTTCAGAGATTTTTTTCAAACATTTTAAAACCCAATCAAATGGCCTCTGATTCAGAGTCTATCACTTGCAAAGTGATAAGACATGTCTCTAGAGGCTTCCCTCCAATTTTGAGCCCATTCTGAGGTCTCTAACCCCAGAATCTGAATTAAAATTCAAAGGCTGTAAAACCTTCAAATATTTACAACCTATGCCACTGAGCATAACCCTTTTGAGATTTTGGCCTTGGAACCCTTGTCCAAGCCTCCAATCACTTCCAGACCTTTGAATTTAACCCATTGAGCAGTAAACTGCATTTTTCAGACCCATTTTTGACCATAGTTGACCAATAGGTCAAAATTGACCAAAATACCCCTATGGGGCTCAAATGGGGATTTCAAACCAAATGAGCTCCAAATGGGATGCAACCACCTTTGACAAATTTCAAATATCATTTCAAACCTGTTGAGCCCAAACCTAGACCCTGGGTCAACCTGGTTGACCAAGTCAACCCAGGTTGACCAAACAGGCCCTTAGGGACTCAAATAGGGATTTTGATCAATTTGACCTCCCCAGACCCAGGAACTACCCTCAATGGTCTCCAAATGCCTTTTCAAACTTGTTGAGCCCAAACCCAGACCCTAGGTCAACCTGGTTGACCAAGTCAACCTAGGTTGACCAAACAAGCCCTTAAGGGTTCAAATGGTGATTTTGACCAAATCGACCCCTCCAAACCCTGGGACCACATCCAATAGACTCAGGATGACGTTCTGAATTTGTTGAATCCATTTCTAGCCCCTGAACCCAACTGGTTGACCAAGTCAACCAGTTTTGGCCTAGAAGCCCATTAAAGGCCCATTAAGCCTCCTTAATCCATTTGACATGCATGGCTCTTGTAACCACCCTCCAATCCACCTAATCAACTCATTTGAATTACCTAAATAAAAATTTCATAACCCTTGATGGAGTTGACTGGTCAACCAGTCAACTCAAGGCTTAAGGGACCATTTGTATGGTCAAACCTTTCAACCCATTGAACCTAGCTCAAGCCACACCCATCCAGCCACTTGGAAAGACTCCATGACCTGCTTGGATGCCACATCAGCCCCATTGACCAGTTGACTGGTCAACCTGGTCAAACCCAAGCTTAAACCTCTTCTAGAAGGCTTTATCACATGCTAAGCCCCTTTCCCTTGATTTAAGCTGCTTTAGGCCGACCCCTTAATGTCCTAAAGCTCACTTGGAGCTCTCCTAACCAGGCTCAGGGTCTGGTTTAGCCTTAAATGGCAATGTCTCCTCCACTCATCCCAAAGCCGCCCAATAGGATTGAGGCGTGCCCAGCCTTTGGGTCAGCCTTCTGGCTGTCCCAGGGACACTTGGCAACATCTGAGGACCTGGTGAGTCAATCCCAGCCATCCGTTTGGCCTGGGGGCGTTTGAATAGGGGGAAAAGGCCTTAATGCCATACACTCTAACCCTAATCATCTCTCACTACTCAAGCCCTCTCAAGTCCTGTCCCCTGTTCGTTTTGAATCTCCAGAGCTTCCTCTACCTCCCCACTACAAAATCCAAGTGGTTGCACGTCACCGGCGGCGAGTTCTCCGGCGAGTACACCACCTAGACCGTCCCAAGCCTACAGCAGTCGATCCAGACGCGTTCGAGCTCGGATTTTTGCTGGGGATCTTCACTTGGACAGTCTACAAGCTCATCCATCCAGAAATCTCGAAGATCTAACGGTATAACTCCCTAAAACCCTAGATCTAGTTCACATTAGTTAGATCTAAATAGCTTTATGCTTTTAGGGTTTTAGCCAAAACGAACTATTCCCCACGATTTCTGTTCATGTCTTCAATCTACGTTTAAAATTTCAAGTGAAATGATCAATCCGATCGAGAGAACGAGGCAAAATACGTTCTCTAGGGCGTCACTCGCGGTCTCCGGTGAGTGTACGTTTTCTGGACCGTTGATCGCTCGATCAACGGTCCAGATCCAGCCCTTCCGCGGTCTGATCCGACCGCGCAGTCGATCTGTCGTTCGATCAGCCGTCCGGCGACATCTGAGCCCTCGGATCAGAAACCACGGAGTCAAATCCCACCGTCTGATCTCGTCCCGCAGAGATCAACCGCAGGATTTGATCTCATCCGTTGGATCAGACCCGCTGTGATCCAACGGGTGCCACGCGCCGCTGACGTGGTTAAGTGAAAACCGCGTGAAGCGGCCCGCGGCCGACGCGTGTCCCCGCCGTCGCGTGGTTTCGATCCCGCGAATCAGAGCGTGCCGCGTGTCTGACCGCCGCCATTTAATTAAGGAAATTGTGTTTTAATTAGTTTTAATTACAGAAACTTAAAAAAAATTACAGTAAATCAAATACATAACCAAAAATTGAGTACAATATATCAAAATTTTCAGAATTTCAGCTAGTTTATTTTAAAAATAAAATCAAACTCTTTTGGTTATTATTTTATTAGTAATTTAAGAAATACAGAAATATGCATTTTATTTTTAATTAATTATGTATAAATTATTTTTATCTGAAATTTGGCATGCTTGTTGTTGAGAGTATGGCTGGTCTCCAGAAAAATTTTCAATATTATTTGAATAGATTTTGATGGTATTTTGAATTATTGAAGCTTATTAACCTTTTTTATATTTAATTAAATATCAAGTATTTTGAAAAATACAAGGAAAATCTTTTATTATTTTCAAACTTCTATGGAGATCAGTGGATCCTTCAACTCATTAACATGTATTTTAATAATATATTTAATTATTTTATAATATATATTTCTATTTATATATATATATCCATTTATATTTATGTATTTTAATATATATTTTGAAACTATATATATGTAAATCTTTAAGTGTTTAAGAAGTCACTTGAGATCTTAAATGTTGATTGAGCATATTTGAATAGAAATAAAGGGGATGATTAGTGGATAATCATTCTTTGATTATTCACTAATTTTGTCTTAATTATGTTAATTAGTTAATTGCATGCTTAAGGTGCACACACCACTTAGTCTAAGGCTCTCCTAGATTTAGGTATTGAATGTGTTTATGTGGTTCATGCATGCCTTGTGTATTGAGTATGAGGGTTAGTTCAAACATTGATTCAAGCCCATCAAGATTAGTGACATAATTAAGGACAATAATTAAGGACTCATGTATAGAAAACTTAGAAAAATTTCCATAATTAGGATTCACTTTCCCTTGAGTTGAAACTTTGAACATTTGAACTTAGTGACACCCTCAACCCCTAGGGAAATTTTCACTGATTTTTGAGATCATTAGGTCTCCTAATTAATTTTCTAAGTCTTAAACCCTTAATTAAGCCTTTAAAACTTCTAAAAATTGTAATAAATCCAATTTAAATCCAAAAATTACATATAAACCCTCAAACTGACCAGAATTCAGTCCTTAATCTATGATAATTGGAAGCCCCTTGATTTGACAGCAATTTAAACCCTAATTTAATTTTAAGTAAAAAAACCAATGTTTAATTGAGATAATTAATTAATAATAATTAAAAAATCAAAAAAATCTCCCAAACACTTGGGGATCTCTCCTTAGATTATTCCTGACCTTTGGAGGTGTTTTCAAGAGATTGGGAATTTGTTTAAAGCAAAATCACAAAAGAGACCCTCTAATTAAGAAATCCCTAAAATTCATTAAAATGCCCAAACTTCAATAATCCATAACTAATCCTAGAAAAATCCAAATTACCCAAACTCACTTGCATTCAACCCATATTGATGTCTAGTATTTATTAAAAATATTAAATTCCAGAAATTTGCAATATTTTAAAAAAAGGTCAACAAATCGGTCAACTTTAAGTCAAAACTAGTTCAAAACTTCAAACCTTTGTAATAAAATGTAGAAAAATCCGATTTTAACGTACTTACCTTCTAACTGATCCTAGTAAGGTCTAGTATTTTAATAAAATACAAACATTCCAGAAGTTGGTCGTAATCAAAATTTCAACTTTTAACCCCTTGATTAAATCATTAAAATATTCAAAAATTCATAAAACTCATAATCATTCTAAAATTCAGAAAATATTGGTTTAATGTCCAAAACACTTAACAAATCCTTTAAAACACAACAACCACCCTAAAGTTGAAGTTTATTGGCTGGACTACTCCGGGCTGCGGGGCTAAGTGTCCTAAGGAGGCTGGTTCCTCGAGCCTGGTGGCACAACGCCACGAATGGATTCTAAAGGGTGTCAAACCTTAAAATTGATTTTTTTTTTAATTATTTAACATTTTTAAAAAATCTCTAATTCAATTACATTAATTTGGTTTATCGGCTGGACTACTCCGGGCTGCGGGGCTAAGTGTCCTAAGGAGGCTGGTTCCTCGAGCCTGGTGGCACAACGCCACGAATCAATTAATGGCAAACTTAAATTAATCAAGCTTTTAAAATCAGTAACTAACTCATTTTAATATTAATCCACTCTTTTAATTCCAACCAATTTAAATAACTTAATCAAACCCGATTGCTACTGGGTAACCCAGGCCTACGAGGCTATTAGCTTAGCCCCAAGGAAGGTGAAATAAACTTCACGGCCTCGGTGTGAAACAAAGGTAGTAATCAATTAACTTTTAAAACATGTTTAATTAAAATTCTTAATTCATTAATACTTAAATTTTAATTCAAATTCCCCTTTTAAGCCTTAACAAACCCAGACTTTTAGACAACTTCAATTAATAACCCACTTTAGGATCTACCCCAGCCACACGACCTTTCTCACACACTTTAGATGATGTGCTAGGACAACCAACTCTAGATCTAGGTTAGGCCGGTGTTTACTTTACTGCTGTGTGCCGGGTTTTTCGTAGTTTTCACTGCATGTTGTGGATGAAATTGCTTTGCTGTGTCTGCTTACTTTTTCTGTACTCTGTGGATGGATTGATGTGTTTGGCGACTAGATTACCCTTAGGTTAGGTACGATCTGGATGTTGACACAGTTTTCTGCAGGTGGCCACGCTCATGCAGGGCAATGTAAAAAGGGGGCAAATAAAAAAAAATGCATAAATATTATAAACTCTTTGCACAGGTGCTTCAGCTGCTAAAGCCCCCAAATCATAAAAAGAGCGTGGCCAGTGTGTTTACTTTCTTTTCTGCTCATATATAACTGCTTGGGAATAACTGCTTTATTTATATTAATTGCTTAGGATAACCTTGCAGGTGAGTCTAGATTTTTATTTTGATATCAATGTAATTTGTATAATTGTTAAGTGTTGTGAAAGTTAAGTTTGAGTTTGGGATACATAGATCCAAAGTTTGGATTCCAAAGGGGAAAGGATACCCCTTTGGGGAACACTCCTTTTCCATTTTGAAATCCAAATTTGGATCATACCTCTTCCTTACCCAAAGAGGAAGGAGTGGCCTTCCCCTTAGAGGGAAGTGCCCTCTTATCCATTTGGGTAATCCACTACGAAGATTACAAGAAGATTGAAGAAAAGGAGTCCAAAGAAGAACAAGACTGAAGACTTGAAGATTGAGAATATCCCACTCAAAATAACTTGCGTCATTACTAGGCTTAGAATCCGGGTTGTTGTCAGTGGTGCCCGGCCACTTTACTTTCTGTAATATTCTGGTTTGTAATAAGCAAGGCAATTCTGCCTATGGACATTTATTAATTAATTTGTATTTGATGTGATGATTTGATTGCCTTTAGGATTATTTGTTTTTACTAGTTTTTTGGCGATTGCATGCCGCTCTTTGTTTTCGCCTGGATACGTGAGGCTCGTGAGGGTGTGAAAGTTTTATATTCATAACCTTAAAGTCTAAAATTTTAGTGAGTCTAAATAACATAGAAAGATAACGAATCTAGGGAATTAGCCGGGGATCGACCCTTGGGTCGCATGCATATTTTTGCATTCTTCTTTCCTTGTTTTAGACCCTTCCCCGCCTGCGGGTAGAGTCCGGATAATCTGACCTATGAGGACGAGGTGCCGGACCTGGGGAAGTCCAGTCTTCTAAAAAATTATTTTATAAGCCTGTTTTAAAAAAATTTCAAGCATATTTGATTTGAGGTTATTAACTAGCATGCATTGCATTAGATACAAATTAAAGAGTCAAAATTTTAATTTCATAGTCCTTAGCATTTTAGCACCCAACATAAGTCCAAGGGGCCAATTAGGAAAATCTCTAGATGTCGGCCCCGCCTCCCCAAAACTTTAATTATAACGTCCCTACCACTCTTTCATAAAAGACCGGATTCATCTCTTTTAAACCGATTAGGTGGTTAGCTGGCTCCCCAATCCAGGCCGGGGTAAGTCCAGACCTTGCACTGCATTAGTTAGGATCGGACGACTGTGATCCAGTGTCCAAAATAGATTTAGGATCCGGGGCAGATCTTTGATTATAAGACCCCAAATTTCGGGAATATAGTCCCAAATTTCTAATAAAATACTTAACTCTAATTAAAGCTTCATTTCAATCCTAAAACATAAAGCCCAACACTTAGATTAAGTTGGGACACTTCCGGATGGTTCTGGAATCTCAAAGTGTCCCCTACCTCTCCTCCTTTAACTCCGTTAATAACTGTTCAATTTTGATCCATTCCCTTTTGAATTTCCAAAATTCACTTCTCTTTTTGATATCACTCCTAGAAATTCTAACAAAATTTTGCCATTATTTTAATCGAGAGTTTTCGTAGGAGACCTCGTTTTCTTACGATGTAATTAACTACGAGGGCTTGCGCTCGTAGGAGATTTGGAACCCCACACACCTGATTTTAAAATTGATTTTAAAACTTCACTAGATTTCTTTGGGAAAAGTTAAAGAATGATCGTCGTCGTTGCATTAGAAGAATTATCGTGGAATGGTGTCATTTCCCTTTGGGGAGATACATCCTTCTTCGATAAGGCTTTGGATGTGAATGCGACGATCATACTTCTTGAATGTTGTAGCTGGATATTTAGTTGAACCTCATTTTGACCCTTCGGGGCCATATGAAGTTCTCTTCAGCATCCGGTCATAATATTTAAGATGAATTTCATAATTCTAAATCTGAACGTCGTTACGGAATTTTATGTTCGTCCTTCGGGGTGACGTAATTTTTCTAACGGGATGATTCGATTTTAGAATTAGAATTAAATCTCAATTTTAAAGCTCCCAAAGAAAACTAATCTTTGCGAAACATGTTTTCAAAATTCCACCAACAAAAAATGGCACGCCCGGTGGGACAAATCTCTCTCTCCATCTTTAATAATGGCAAAAATTTGTTTCATCGGTAGTTTTAACTATCATTTCTTCTGTTGGTCCCTCACTCATTTCTTCCTTGGGTTAGTGTGGCCAACATCTAAAATAAAAACAAAATATTAAAAGAGAGGTTTTACCTCTAAATTTGATTTCATTTAGATTTCTGTTCTGATTTTGACCTTCTGCCCCGGCATAGCCTGTGAGGCGACAGTGTCAAATCAGATCTCTGGATATCTTTTTTTAATTTTATGGATTTATGGTCAATAAATTTTTCGTTCAACATATAAATCCTTAAAATTGAAAAGCATTCAAAATTTTTGATTTCATTCCAAACTTGTTAGTTTTAACCCCCTCATTTCCCCTTTGACTTCTAAGGGTGGGGAGGGTTGAACTATTCCTTTTTACTTGGGCTTTCTCACAATTCCATAAGCCTTCGGGCAAGGGGAAACTCTGTCCGTTGTGTTTTCGAACTTGTAAGAAAACCCATTTCAAATTCTCAAAATTTCCTCAAAAATCTTCTTAAACTCCAAGTCGACATATGTTACCCCATACGATTTCCTCGTGGGCCAATATATGTCATACTTTCAAAAAAAAAAAAAATAATAAAATGCTTTTTACTACTCTTTTCAAAAAAAATCTAATTTCAATCATTTTCTTTAACTTTCAGAAAATTTCAAATGGCTGGCCAACTGATTTTCTCTTTTGATCGAGAGTTGTCCTCAACTGTCAATGACCAAGGAAGCACTGTTATTTTTGGAATGGGATTTAGTACTCTAGAGCTCTCTATGGATGGACACCAGATTGTGAGCCTGGATGCCAGTAAGGAAACTCCCCCAGTAGTTGAGTTAATTGTGGGATCTGCACCCACCTTGCCAGCAGTCAGTGATGATCAGAAACAACCTGAACCAGTTGTTGAGCCTTCCACTGAAATTAAGTCTGTTTTTGAAGAAGGGTCTAGTTCTGGACTTAGATTCACCACGAAGAATCAGAAGAAGAATTACTTGAGGAGACTTAGAAAGAAAATCTCTAAGGCTAAGAGAGTTCTACCCTTTAAGACCTTGGCTCAAGTAGAACCTGAGGCTGTTGAGGAGCTACCTATTCCTGCTTCCTCTCCCCTCCTGAAGGGAAGTCGCTTTTACCCCCTGGCTTCAGCTCAAGGGGAGGAGAGGATAGCTAGGATAGCTCGTTCCCCACCATGCCCGGTCGACTACTCGACCAAGAAGACTCATAAAGAAAAACATCTCCAAAAAACAAGAACTTTGAGAAATATAATTCATACCTGCGCCGCACAGACCGGGCAGACTAAAGAGGAATATGTGAAACAATTGAAGGGAGTGATCTCACATCGCTTCCAAAAAGAAGTGTTGAAGGAAGAAGTATCTGAAGCAAAGAATTTAACCCCACAATTCGTTAGGAAGAATAAGAAGTATGCTAGACAGCCCGCTACTTCGGTACTGGTTGATGGATATCACTGGGTGCCACGCCCTCTGTCCTCTCAAACAGAGGGTATTGTGTTGACTGGGTCCGAGAGAGGCCGCCACTCTACTGGTAGACCCCCGGTACCCCCACATAAACCTGTAAGATTGGCCTCTGTGATTGTCAAACCAAAGGGGGTTGAAGTTCAAAAGTCTGTGGACCTTAAAGGAAAAAGACCTAAATCTCCTGAAAGGAGATATGTGCCAAAAAGAACTAAATTGGAGAATCTACCACCACCTCCTAGAACTTCTAAGTTCATTCTGCAGCTCCAACGAGTTCCAGTCGACCCTACTCCGAGTGCAGTTGAATTGATGGATGTTCAGGCTAGTACTCCAGTTGTTACAGTTGACAGCCCTACCACAGCCAGTCTGACCCCGGATCCAATAGTTACCATTCCTGTTACCCCAGTTGATGATCCCCAAAGTCCGAGTGTCATTCCTAGGCCCCTTAGTCAGGTGTCTGAGGACCTTACCTTACCAGATGTGGGAACTATCACCTTACAAGCTCCTACTTCTCCTGAGGAATATGTCCCTCTCCCTGTAGAGGATGCCACTCTTCTGACTACCAGCCCTGGGATAGTCGAAGAGGAGAGAATGGACCAGGATTTAGAAATGGAAGATGAACCGGATACAAAGTCTCAACCAGATCCTAATCCAAAACTTACAGAAATCATCGCCCTTATGGATTCTGAAGAGTTGTTTGATATGGCCGAGTATAAAGGATACTTACCCCTTGACCCTAAGTCAATTGGGGATAGACCGGTCGTGGAGGTAGTTCAGGAAATAAGAAACATTTTGTTGAACAAAGAAGGAATGGCTTCTTTTGATCCTGATACGGATGATCTCCTCGGAGATGAAGATGATTATGTTGGGGGCATTCATGTGGTCGAAACTAGAGGATCTAATAAAGAAGCTGAGCCCAGCAAGCGCCGATTTGTTAAGGATGATGATCCGCATGCTGTTGAGTCAGAGTCAGATGAGTCTGTGAAAGATGGAGATGAAGAACACATAAAAAACTTGGAGACTCAGCTTGCTAGCATGATGTCACAAGTTAGAGAAATGCAAGAGAAGTTGGACAAATCACAGCAAGAGTCTTTTATGATCCACCAGTCAGCTCGAGAGCTCACAGAAAAGGCCAAAAGGGCAGAACTTAATTCCAGACCTCTCGAGTCACCACCTGTGACTCTCCCTTGTCCAGTAGAGACACCTCCAGTTCACCCTGCAGTCTCCTCCATCCCTTCAATCCCACCTCAGAAGGATATCAAGCAATTAAATGAGGACCAGGTAAGGGAGGCCTTAGCCCATGCTCAAGGAACTGTGTCTATTTCAAAGGGTATACCCTACCCCGAGGAATATGACTTAGTTCCTTACCCAAAGGGCTTTGTGCCACCAACTTTTAAAGTTTTCACTGGAATCGAAAACCCGAGACAGCATCTGGCCCACTTCCGAGCAAGCTGTTGCAACGCAGGAGGGTCAGATGCTCTGCTATTTCGCCAATTTGTAAGTAGTCTGTCCGGCATTGCTTTTGAATGGTACGCCGATCTGCCCAACGGTTCAGTAAGAACCTTTAGCGACCTAGAAAACCTCTTTCTTAAGAGATTTTCTGGAGCGCAACAACGCACCACCGTGGGCGATCTCGTGATTAAAAAGCAAAAGCCGGGAGAGTCTCTAGTTGAGTACATCTTGAGGTGGCGAAACCTCTCGATGAAGTGTGAACCCCAGTTGCAAGAACAACATGCTGTGGAGATCCTTTTGAAGAATATCCACGGTCCTGTTGCTTTTCTCCTGAAGGGTTTCACTATTAAAACTTTTGAGAAACTTCTTAATAAGGCCAGCAATTTGCAGGAAGAGGCTCCTAGGATGCCATTCTTACGAGAGCAGTCTGAAGAAAGGAAGGGTCCAAAACTGGTGAAGACATTTGAAAAGAAAGCTGTGGTCTCAGTAGTAGATAAAGGAAAGAGGCCAGTGGTTAGTCAGCCTAGCACTCCACTTCCACCACAGCCGCCTCAGAAGCAGCCCTTTCAGATAGTTCCTCAACATACTAGAGATCCTTCTTTCATCCCTTTTAGAGAGAGATTGGCAAAGCCTTATCCATTTAAAAGGGAGTCAGTTAAGAAGATCTTCAGGAGTCTGTTAAAGAAACCGGATTTTCAGTTGCCAGAGGCTAGGAGGCCTGAGGATGAGAGTAAGAAAGATGATCCCAAGTATTGCCCGTACCACAGGATGCTTAGTCATCCTCTTGAGGACTGCGTTGTGTTCAAAGATTGGCTTGAGAGGAACTACACCCAAGGTAACATCATAATACCTAAAGAATACTTGGTCGATCCAGAAAAGGCTTCAATTAAGACCATTTCAGGTAATCCTCTTAACTCTTCTTGTTTTGTTGAAGATGGTTGGGACATTGCTTTGTCCCGGGCACTTAAAAAGTCGATTAACAAGTCTTTTCGTCTTTCTCAACAGCTGACTACGATAGCCCAGGCCCCGGTGTGGAAGGTTGACCTGGATGCTTCGCAGAAGGATGTTGAGCCACTTCCCTCTCCAGTAGTCTTAGGAACTACTGAGAAAAATGTAAAAGAAGAAAAATTTGATTTTGTAGAGAGGAAGTGTGTAGATGAGAGATGTATTAGAATGGCGGATGGTGGTGTTAAAACCCTTTCCCCTCTTTTGTTATCTGACTTTTACTTTGCCCCATCAAAGGCGAAGGGTCAAAAGATGAATAAAAAACATCCTTCTACTTCTGTCTTGATGATTAACCATGAATCTCAAATGCAAATTGATGACTCTCCTGTTTCAAATCAAACTCCTAATGAACCAAATATTGAGGTTAGTCAAACCAACCTCCCCGAATCGACTATTCAAAAAGAGGTCGAATGTGAAGCTTTATCAGAAAGTGATTTCCCTCAAATCAATTTTCAAGGAAATCCTATCTTGATAGAACTTTCAGATTCTGACTCGCTTTCAGAAAATGATGATCCAACACCTATGGTGTGTGTAGACACTGCCCTAGTTTGCCCGCCCGAAGATGTCGAGCAGGTGCAACTCCGTGGCGGTAAAGTCTTACCCCCTAGGTTGCCCCCTCAGGATAAAGGCAAACAACCTTCATTCGAAAATCTAAGTCCGGATTCCCCTCAACAACCAGAATTCCCTCTAATTCCTCCGGGTTTCGAGTCTGTCGTTCCTAAGGTTGATTATAATGTTCTAGCCCACCTTAGGAAGTTGCCAGCAAAATTAAGTATTTATGACGCCCTCCTTCTTTCCAAAGAAATGAGGGAGTCTCTAATTAAAGCACTTCTCGATCCCGAGATTTGCTTAACACAGTTGGCTGCAACTTCAGAAGGTGAGGCTCTCTACTTCAAAGAGGTCCCTGGGGTTACCTTTTCAGACGAAGATTTACTCTTGAGAACTGCTGACCACAATCGTCCCCTCTACATTACTGTAAATGTGGGAAATTTCAAGTTATCAAGAGTCCTTGTTGATCCGGGTGCATCGGTCAACGTGATGAACATAAAGACCCTTGCTTATCTCAGAGTTGATACTAGCAAGCTTTCAACCGACAGGTTGGTGCTTCGTGGGTTCAACGAGAAGGGCGAGAGAGCTTTAGGTTCGATCACTCTACTCCTAGAAATAGGAGGTTTAAAAACTGAAGCTAAATTTCATATAATTGATTCAACTACGTCCTTTAACGCACTTCTAGGTAGACCTTGGATTCACGAATATAGAATGGTTCCATCTACCCTGCACCAATGCATTAAGTATCAACGAGATGGCATTGAACATGTGATTAAGGGTGATTTGCAACCATTCTCAATTCAAGAAATTGGGATCTACGAAGATGCTGCATATTTTGTACCAAAAGGGTCTTCGTCCCGTTCTAAATTAGAGATCAAATTTGAGGAGAAAATGGTTGGACAAAAATTCAACCAAAAGAAAGAAAAAGATAAGGATATCAATCAAGAAATGATTCAATCGAGTAGTGAAGACGACTCTGATATCGTTGTCCTTAGACCTCCAAGCACATTACCTCAAAGAGGTGGGAGGATGGCTTTAAGGGCACGAGGTCGAGGCCGTGCTTCATTAGACAGAAGAACAGCACCTGTGTATATTGATTTGGAATCAGATTCCGATGGTGAACTAGAAAGTCAAGGTGCTGCCCTCTCCCTCGATTATCAAAACATAAATACTCCTCCAAAATTTGATCTCACCTTAGACCAGGACAGTGACCCTGAGGTAGATATTTCAAAAGTTAAAAGTGACGAGCCCGAATTAACAATGTATGAAAAGCTCACTAGAAGGATAGAGGCCCTTTCTCTGACCCCACTGTCGGCAGGCAGGGTTGTAGGGTTGGAAGTCAAAGTGGCCCCCAACTTGGATGGTGAAGTTAAGAAAGTCCAGAAATTCTTTCCTGGCTCCTCCTCCGCAAGGGACGAAGGTGATGTAACCCTTGAGGAGGCAGATTTTAATGAATTAATGGAATTACCTTTCGGCTACTTCCCTGTTTGTGTAAAAAATACTTTTTCTAAAGGTTCTGTACCATACCGATGGACTAAGGGTCAAGCTAGATACCACGAGAATATTTGGCGAACAAAAATAAGTAAAAATCCAATGAGTGGTATTGGCTTTGGAACAGTTAGTTCATTCGATGATGATGAGTATTGCCTAATGATAACTTACCATCTCGATTCTCCAAATGTCCCTACAGATCCTCCTTGTCCTTTGGATGAACTCTGTTTGGAGACTTTAGACGATCCCGATGATCTTCAAGTTCGGGATGCACCCCCTGAATTTGAAGAGGAAATTAAGTCGACAGTCGATGAGTTAAGAGAAATTAACCTGGGAAACGATGATGACCCCCGTCCGATTTTCATAAGTACTTTGTTGAGCGAGAGTGAAACTCAAGACTTAATCCAGTTGTTATTCGAGTTCAGAGATTGCTTTGCCTGGACATATGACGAAATGCCAGGTTTGCCTGCTGAGGTAGCAGTCCACAAACTTGGGGTTCGGCATGATGCCATCCCTGTTAAACAAGCTCCTCGACGCATGCGCTTAGAGATTGAGCAACAAGTCGTTTCTGAAGTTAAGAAATTGGCAGAAGCCGGATTCATTCGAGAGGAACAATACCCCTCTTGGGTGGCCAGCGTCGTGCCAGTTCGAAAGAAAAATGGTCAGATTCGGATTTGTGTCGACTATAGGGATCTGAATAAGGCATGCCCTAAGGATGAGTTCCCCCTACCAATACCAGAACTCATGGTGGACATTGCCTCCTCACATGCTATTTTCTCATTCATGGATGGCTCGTCGGGTTATAACCAAATCAAGATGGCCCCTGAAGATGAGAGAAATACGGCGTTCAGAACCCCTATTGGAATCTTTTGTTATAAGGTAATGCCATTCGGCCTAAAGAATGCCGGAGCAACCTACCAACGGGCCATGACCCGTATCTTTGACGACTTAATTCATAATCAAGTTGAATGTTATATTGATGATTTAGTTGTCAAGAGCAAGGTTAAAGAGGCTCACCTGTATGACTTAAGAGTTGTTTTCGAACGGTTGCGCCGCTACGATTTGAAAATGAACCCCTTGAAGTGCGCCTTCGGCGTCGCTTCGGGAAAATTCTTAGGATTCGTAGTAAGGCACCGCGGAATTGAATAGATCTTGCTAAAATTGAAGCCATCTTAGATATGCCATCCCCTAAGAGCCTTACTCAGTTAAGGTCTCTACAAGGTAGATTGGCATATATAAGGAGGTTTATTTCTAATCTTTCCGGGAGATGTCAACCCTTTTCTGTCCTTGCGAAAAAGGATACTAAATTCGTATGGGACGAGAAGTGTCAAAATGCTTTTGACGATATCAAACAATACCTTTCTAACCCGCCAGTCTTGGCAGCTCCGATTCCTGGAAAGCCATTAATCCTCTACACCGCAGCTCTAGATGAGTCTTTAGGTGCCCTGTTAGCTCAAGTTAACAACGAAGGAAAAGAGAATGCTCTCTATTACCTTAGTCGAAGACTCCTTCCTACTGAAATTCGATACCCGTCAATTGAGAAGCATTGTCTTGCTTTAGTTTTTGCAGCTCAGAAACTGAGGCATTACATGCTCTCTCACTCAATCAGTCTGATTTCAAGAGTTAATCCTTTGCAATATCTTATGACCCGACCTACGTTGTCAGGACGTTTAGCCCGTTGGTCTATGATATTGTTGTAATTTGAGATTACTTTCACTCCTCTCCGTGCTGTGAAAGGACAGGCTGTTGCCGACTTTCTGGCAGCACACCCGCTGCCAGCAGATTCTCCTCTGAATGATGACTTACCCGACGAACAAATCATGAGTTTTGGGGAATCTAGCGAGGCCATCTGGGAATTATATTTTGATGGGGCAGCATCCTCTTGTAGGATTGCGACCCAACAATCTGTAATTCCTGGAAAGGCTGGAGTCGGTCTAATTTTTATTACACCAGAAAAAGGAATGATGCATTTTTCCTACCACTTATCGGAGCCTTGCACAAACAACGAAGCTGAATACGAAGCTCTGATAACTGGTTTGGAACTTGCAATTCTAATGGAGATTAAAGAGATTAAGATCTTTGGAGATTCCCAACTAGTTATTAACCAAGTCGCCGGAACTTATAAAGTCTTGAATCCGAATCTCCTAAAATATCACCAGTACACGCTTCACTTGTTGGAACAAATCCCCATTGCTACTTTGTATAGGGTTCCCCGTGGAAGCAATTCTGCGGCGGATGCCTTAGCAAAACTTGCAAAGGAATTTGCATGTCCTGAGGAGGATTCCATCCCTATAGAGATACAGGGTCGTAAGACTCTTTCTCTTATAGATTTGGAATACATTAATAAGACTCCCCTTCAGATCCTTTCTGCCTCTTCGACAACTGACGAAGAAGGCGATTGGAGACGACCCTTAGTCGATTACCTTAAAGAAGGGAAGCTTCCCCAGGATAAATCACTCTCCAACCAGATTAGGAAACGTGCCCTATCATATGCACTAGTTAACGATCTGTTGTACCGTCGGTCTTTCGATCACATGTGGCTGCGCTGTTTGAACAAGCGAGAAGCCCAGAAAATTGTTAATGAAGTTCATTCAGGACTGTGCGGTGCTCATCAATCGGGTCCAAAAATGAAATTAAAGATTAAGAGACTTGGATACTACTGGCCTACAATGATTGACGATTGCATGAATACTGCAAAGCACTGTCATCAATGTCAGGTCCATGGTGTGGTTTTACATCAGCCGCCTAATGTGTTACACCCTACGATAGCCTCGTGGCCCTTCGAGAGTTGGGGCACGGATATCATTGGGCCGATTGACCCTCCCTCCGCGAGAGGTCATCGTTTCATATTAGCAGCAACTGATTACTTTTCAAAGTGGGCGGAAGCAATTCCCCTACGAAACGTAACATCACACCATGTCTTAAAATTCTTTCGTGACCATATTGTATATCGATTCGGCGTACCCCGCAGAATCATATCCGATAATGGGTCCGCATTCAAGTCTACAAAAATCAATAGTTTTGTAAGGCGCCATAATATTGATTGGAGATATTCGACGATCTATTACCCTCGGGCAAATGGATTGGCCGAGGCCTTCAACAAAACCTTGGTGCAAATTGTCAAAAAGACCCTTGATGATAACAAACGGCAGTGGGATGAGCGGTTGGTGGAAGCTTTGTGGGCTTATCGTACCACTTATAGAACCCCGACCCAATCCACCCCGTTTGCACTAGTGTATGGATCTGAGGCTGTTCTACCCTTGGAAATACAAATCCCTTCGCTTAGAATTGCAGTTCAGAATCAAATTACCAATGAACAAAATGCAAAACTACGATTGGAAGAACTCGAAGGCCTTGAAGAGCGACGTCTCCAAGCTCAACAAAGTTTAGAGTTGTATAAATCCCGTATGGTTCAAGCCCACGATAAGTTAGTGCGACCTAGGACCTTCCAAGCGGGAGACTTGGTATTGGTCCTTCGGAGGCCTATCTTGGCCCATCGGAAGCTGGGAGGCAAATTTGAACCTACATGGGAAGGACCCTTCGTTATAGAGACTGTCTACGAAGGAGGCTCGTATCAGTTAGTAGATTGTAAAGGGAACCACCCAATGCTACCTGTTAATGGGCGTTTCCTTAAGAAATACTATGCTTGATGTAGCTCATTTTATCAATCAATAAAACTTCCTTTTCTTGATTTACAACTTAATTCTACCTTTTTTTTGAGTTTTTTTTTTTTAACGCTCTTCGTCTTTTCCTTAAGGTTAGGTCTTTCCTTCCCTTAGGATTATTTCACCCGGGGATTAGTGGTGGAGTACGCCCTTTGTGGCACCACCCTGATTCCCATTCGCTAGTGATGGAGTACGCCCTTCGTGGCACCATCCTAGTTTGCCAGTTAATTTGCCTATTTGGAGTAAGTCTTCTATCAGCATCCTATAGGCCTAAGGTTGGGTGATGCCCTTCCTTAGACCCAAGGTTAGGTATTCCCTACCTTGGTTTCCAGTTGATCCGTCTACTAGGAGTAAGTCTTCTATCAGCATCCTGTAGACCTAAGGTTGGGTGATGCCCTTCCTTAGACCCAAGGTTAGGTATTCCCTACCTTGGTTCCAGTTGATCCGTCTACTAGGAGTAAGTCTTCTATCAGCATCCTGTAGACCTAAGGTTGGGTGATGCCCTTCCTTAGACCCAAAGCTAGGTATTCCCTACTTTGGTTTCCAGTTGATTTGCCTATTTGGAGTAAGTCTTCTATCAGCATCCTATAGGCCTAAGGTTGGGTGATGCCCTTCCTTAGACCCAAGGTTAGGTATTCCCTACCTTGGTTTCCAGTTGATCCGTCTACTAGGAGTAAGTCTTCTATCAGCATCCTGTAGACCTAAGGTTGGGTGATGCCCTTCCTTAGACCCAAAGCTAGGTTTTCCCTACTTTGGTTTCCAGTTAATTTGCCTATTAGGAGTAAGTCTTCTATCAGCATCCTATAGGCCTAAGGTTGGGTGATGCCCTTCCTTAGACCCAAGGCTAGGTATTCCCTACCTTGGTTTCTCCAGTTTCCTTGTCTACTAGGAGTAAGTCTTCTATCAGCATCCTGTAGACCTAAGGCTGGGTGATGCCCTTCCTTAGACCTAAGGTTAGGTATTCTCTACCTTGGTTTTACCAGTTTTCCTTATCCAATAGGTACAAGCCTTCCATTAGCATCCTATAGGCTTGAGGTTGGGAGATGATCTCCCCTTCACTCTCAGGATTCTACTTCCATTCGGTCAACGCCAATGCGTGCAGCAGAAGTTCCTTCTACTACACACATTGGGGGTCCATTTGTTGACCTCATTTTTGTATGAGGTCACTAAGACCCTTCCAGAAGCCAGATTTAATCCTAGACCCTAGGATCCACTCTAGACCTTAGGATCTTTCCTAGAACTAGACCTTAGAGCCTATTCTAGAGCCTAGGATTCCTTTAAATCCTAGATCTTAGATTTTTTTTTTCTAGATCCTAGGATCACTCATACTTCAAATCAACCTCCACCTTTGATCAACCTCAATTTTAAATCAATTCCTATATTTAATCTACTCCAATTTCAATTTAATCCCTACCTGTGATCAATTTGAATCTCAAACTCCATCCAATTCAAATCCAAATTAATTCAAACTTCAAATCAAATCCAAACCCAGAATTCAGACTCAAATTCAAACTCTAGAGGCCTTGTCCTAAAGACCCTTTTCAGAGATTTTTTCAAACATTTTAAAACCCAATCAAATGGCCTCTGATTCAGAGTCTATCACTTGCAAAGTGATAAGACATGTCTCTAGAGGCTGCCCTCCAATTTTGAGCCCATTCTGAGGTCTCTAACCCCAGAATCTGAATTAAAATTCAAAGGCTGTAAAACCTTCAAATATTTACAACCTATGCCACTGAGCATAACCCTTTTGAGATTTTGGCCTTGGAACCCTTATCCAAGCCTCCAATCACTTCCAGACCTTTGAATTTAACCCATTGAGCAGTAAACTGCATTTTTCAGACCCATTTTTGACCATAGTTGACCAATAGGTCAAAATTGACCAAAATACCCCTATGGGGCTCAAATGGGGATTTCAAACCAAATGAGCTCCAAATGGGATGCAACCACCTTTGACAAATTTCAAATATCATTTCAAACCTGTTGAGCCCAAACCCAGACCCTGGGTCAACCTGGTTGACCAAGTCAACCCAGGTTGACCAAACAGGCCCTTAGGGACTCAAATAGGGATTTTGATCAATTTGACCTCCCCAGACCCAGGAACTACCCTCAATGGTCTCCAAATGCCTTTTCAAACTTGTTGAGCCCAAACCCAGACCCTAGGTCAACCTGGTTGACCAAGTCAACCTAGGTTGACCAAACAAGCCCTTAAGGGTTCAAATGGTGATTTTGACCAAATCGACCCCTCCAAACCCTGGGACCACATCCAATAGACTCAGGATGACGTTCTGAATTTGTTGAATCCATTTCTAGCCCCTGAACCCAACTGGTTGACCAAGTCAACCAGTTTTGGCCTAGAAGCCCATTAAAGGCCCATTAAGCCTCCTTAATCCATTTGACATGCATGGCTCTTGGAACCACCCTCCAATCCACCTAATCAACTCATTTGAATTACCTAAATAAAAATTTCATAACCCTTGATGGAGTTGACTGGTCAACCAGTCAACTCAAGGCTTAAGGGACCATTTGTATGGTCAAACCTTTCAACCCATTGAACCTAGCTCAAGCCACACCCATCCAACCACTTGGAAAGACTCCATGACCTGCTTGGATGCCACATCAGCCCCATTGACCAGTTGACTGGTCAACCTGGTCAAACCCAAGCTTAAACCTCTTCTAGAAGGCTTTATCACATGCTAAGCCCCTTTCCCTTGATTTAAGCTGCTTTAGGCCGACCCCTTAATGTCCTAAAGCTCACTTGGAGCTCTCCTAACCAGGCTCAGGGTCTGGTTTAGCCTTAAATGGCAATGTCTCCTCCACTCATCCCAAAGCCGCCCAACAGGATTGAGGCGTGCCCAGCCTTTGGGTCAGCCTTCTGGCTGTCCCAGGGACACTTGGCAACATCTGAGGACCTGGTGAGTCAATCCCAGCCATCCGTTTGGCCTGGGGGCGTTTGAATAGGGGGAAAAGGCCTTAATGCCATACACTCTAACCCTAATCATCTCTCACTACTCAAGCCCTCTCAAGTCCTGTCCCCTGTTCGTTTTGAATCTCCAGAGCTTCCTCTACCTCCCCACTACAAAATCCAAGTGGTTGCACGTCACCGGCGGCGAGTTCTCCGGCGAGTACACCACCTAGACTGTCCCAAGCCTACAGCAGTCGATCCAGATGCGTTCGAGCTCGGATTTTTGCTGGGGATCTTCACTTGGACAGTCTACAAGCTCATCCATCCAGAAATCTCGAAGATCTAACGGTATAACTCCCTAAAACCCTAGATCTAGTTCACATTAGTTAGATCTAAATAGCTTTATGCTTTTAGGGTTTTAGCCAAAACGAACTATTCCCCACGATTTCTGTTCATGTCTTCAATCTACGTTTAAAATTTCAAGTGAAATGATCAATCCGATCGAGAGAACGAGGCAAAATACGTTCTCTAGGGCGTCACTCGCGGTCTCCGGTGAGTGTACGTTTTCTGGACCGTTGATCGCTCGATCAACGGTCCAGATCCAGCCCTTCCGCGGTCAGATCCGACCGCGCATTCGATCTGTCGTTCGATCAGCCGTCCGGCGACATCTGAGCCCTCGGATCAGAAACCACGGAGTCAAATCCCACCGTCTGATCTCGTCCCGCAGAGATCAACCGCAGGATTTGATCTCATCCGTTGGATCAGACCCGCTGTGATCCAACGGCTGCCACGCGCCGCTGACGTGGTTAAGTGAAAACCGCGTGAAGCGGCCCGCGGCCGACGCGTGTCCCCGCCGTCGCGCGGTTTCGATCCCGCGAATCAGAGCGTGCCGCGTGTCTGACCGTCGCCATTTAATTAAGGAAATTGTGTTTTAATTAGTTTTAATTACAGAAACTTAAAAAAAATTACAGTAAATCAAATACATAACCAAAAATTGAGTACAATATATCAAAATTTTCAGAATTTCAGCTAGTTTATTTTAAAAATAAAATCAAACTCTTTTGGTTATTATTTTATTAGTAATTTAAGAAATACAGAAATATGCATTTTATTTTTAATTAATTATGTATAAATTATTTTTATCTGAAATTTGGCATGCATGTTGTTGAGAGTATGGCTGGTCTCTAGAAAAATTTTCAATATTATTTGAATAGATTTTGATGGTATTTTGAATTATTGAAGCTTATTAACCTTTTTTATATTTAATTAAATATCAAGTATTTTGAAAAATACAAGGAAAATCTTTTATTATTTTCAAACTTCTATGGAGATCAGTGGATCCTTCAACTCATTAACATGTATTTTAATAATATATTTAATTATTTTATAATATATATTTCTATTTATATATATATATCCATTTATATTTATGTATTTTAATATATATTTTGAAACTATATATATGTAAATCTTTAAGTGTTTAAGAAGTCACTTGAGATCTTAAATGTTGATTGAGCATATTTGAATAGAAATAAAGGGGATGATTAGTGGATAATCATTCTTTGATTATTCACTAATTTTGTCTTAATTATGTTAATTAGTTAATTGCATGCTTAAGGTGCACACACCACTTAGTCTAATGCTCTCCTAGATTTAGGTATTGAATGTGTTTATGTGGTTCATGCATGCCTTGTGTATTGAGTATGAGGGTTAGTTCAAACATTGATTCAAGCCCATCAAGATTAGTGACATAATTAAGGACAATAATTAAGGACTCATGTATAGAAAACTTAGAAAAATTTCCATAATTAGGATTCACTTTCCCTTGAGTTGAAACTTTGAACATTTGAACTTAGTGACACCCTCAACCCCTAGGGAAATTTTCACTGATTTTTGAGATCATTAGGTCTCCTAATTAATTTTCTAAGTCTTAAACCCTTAATTAAGCCTTTAAAACTTCTAAAAATTGTAATAAATCCAATTTAAATCCAAAAATTACATATAAACCCTCAAACTGACCAGAATTCAGTCCTTAATCTATGATAATTGGAAGCCCCTTAATTTGACAGCAATTTAAACCCTAATTTAATTTTAAGTAAAAAAACCAATGTTTAATTGAGATAATTAATTAATAATAATTAAAAAATCAAAAAAATCTCCCAAACACTTGGGGATCTCTCCTTAGATTATTCCTGACCTTTGGAGGTGTTTTCAAGAGATTGGGAATTTGTTTAAAGCAAAATCACAAAAGAGACCCTCTAATTAAGAAATCCCTAAAATTCATTAAAATGCCCAAACTTCAATAATCCATAACTAATCCTAGAAAAATCCAAATTACCCAAACTCACTTGCATTCAACCCATATTGATGTCTAGTGTTTATTAAAAATATTAAATTCCAGAAATTTGCAATATTTTAAAAAAAGGTCAACAAATCGGTCAACTTTAAGTCAAAACTAGTTCAAAACTTCAAACCTTTGTAATAAAATGTAGAAAAATCCGATTTTAACGTACTTACCTTCTAACTGATTCTAGTAAGGTCTAGTATTTTAATAAAATACAAACATTCCAGAAGTTGGTCGTAATCAAAATTTCAACTTTTAACCCCTTGATTAAATCATTAAAATATTCAAAAATTCATAAAACTCATAATCATTCTAAAATTCAGAAAATATTGGTTTAATGTCCAAAACACTTAACAAATCCTTTAAAACACAACAACCACCCTAAAGTTGAAGTTTATTGGCTGGACTACTCCGGGCTGCGGGGCTAAGTGTCCTAAGGAGGCTGGTTCCTCGAGCCTGGTGGCACAACACCACGAATGGATTCTAAAGGGTGTCAAACCTTAAAATGGATTTTTTTTTTAATTATTTAACATTTTTAAAAAATCTCTAATTCAATTACATTAATTTGGTTTATCGGCTGGACTACTCCGGGCTGCGGGGCTAAGTGTCCTAAGGAGGCTGGTTCCTCGAGCCTGGTGGCACAACGCCACGAATCAATTAATGGCAAACTTAAATTAATCAAGCTTTTAAAATCAGTAACTAACTCATTTTAATATTAATCCACTCTTTTAATTCCAACCAATTTAAATAACTTAATCAAACCCGATTGCTACTGGGTAACCCAGGCCTACGAGGCTATTAGCTTAGCCCCAAGGAAGGTGAAATAAACTTCACGGCCTCGGTGTGAAACAAAGGTAGTAATCAATTAACTTTTAAAACATGTTTAATTAAAATTCTTAATTCATTAATACTTAAATTTTAATTCAAATTCCCCTTTTAAGCCTTAACAAACCCAGACTTTTAGACAACTTCAATTAATAACCCACTTTAGGATCTACCCCAGCCACACGACCTTTCTCACACACTTTAGATGATGTGCTAGGACAACCAACTCTAGATCTAGGTTAGGCCGGTGTTTACTTTACCGCTGTGTGCCGGGTTTTTCGTAGTTTTCACTGCATGTTGTGGATGAAATTGCTTTGCTGTGCCTGCTTACTTTTTCTGTACTCTGTGGATGGATTGATGTGTTTGGCGACTAGATTACCCTTAGGTTAGGTACGATCTGGATGTTGACATAGTTTTCTGCAGGTGGCCACGCTCATGCAGGGCAATGTAAAAAGGGGGCAAATAAAAAAAAATGCATAAATATTATAAACTCTTTGCACAGGTGCTTCAGCTGCTAAAGCCCCCAAATCATAAAAAGAGCGTGGCCAGTGTGTTTACTTTCTTTTCTGCTCATATATAACTGCTTGGGAATAACTGCTTTATTTATATTAATTGCTTAGGATAACCTTGCAGGTGAGTCTAGATTTTTATTTTGATATCAATGTAATTTGTATAATTGTTAAGTGTTGTGAAAGTTAAGTTTGAGTTTGGGATACATAGATCCAAAGTTTGGATTCCAAAGGGGAAAGGATACCCCTTTGGGGAACACTCCTTTTCCATTTGGAAATCCAAATTTGGATCATACCTCTTCCTTACCCAAAGAGGAAGGAGTGGCCTTCCCCTTAGAGGGAAGTGCCCTCTTATCCATTTGGGTAATCCACTATGAAGATTACAAGAAGATTGAAGAAAAGGAGTCCAAAGAAGAACAAGACTGAAGACTTGAAGATTGAGAATATCCCACTCAAAATAACTTGCGTCATTACTAGGCTTAGAATCCAAGTTGTTGTCAATGGTGCCCGGCCACTTTACTTTCTGTAATATTCTGGTTTGTAATAAGCAAGGCAATTCTGCCTATGGACATTTATTAATTAATTTGTATTTGATGTGATGATTTGATTGCCTTTAGGATTATTTGTTTTTACTAGTTTTTTGGCGATTGCATGCCGCTCTTTGTTTTCGCCTGGATACGTGAGGCTCGTGAGGGTGTGAAAGTTTTATATTCATAACCTTAAAGTCTAAAATTTTAGTGAGTCTAAATAACATAGAAAGATAACGAATCTAGGGAATTAGCCGGGGATCGACCCTGGGGTCGCATGCATATTTTTGCATTCTTCTTTCCTTGTTTTAGACCCTTCCCCGCCTGCGGGTAGAGTCCGGATAGTCTGACCTATGAGGACGAGGTGCCGGACCTGGGGAAGTCCAGTCTTGTTGAGTCCAGTAATTAGGTTGTTAAGCCTAAGTAAGTGTCCCAAGGCTACCAAGAGGGGGGTGAATTGGTAGTTTTTAAAATTTTAAACCCTCTTAAAAATAAAGTTGAACCGAAATAAAATTTTCTTTTTAAAGTTAGTAGAAAAATATTTTTCAACCACAGAGTTGTTAAAACTGAATTTTAAAAGTGCGGAAACGTAAAAGCTATAAAGTAAATGACACCAGATTTATAGTGGTTCGGTCTATAACCAGACCTACATCCACTCCTCAGAGGCACCCTCTGAGTATTGCACTAATACCAATAGTGACTCTCCTTTTGCACCCACAGCAAGGCGGAGAAGCCCTTACAACACACTCTTTTCACCACTCCCCGGTGCGGTAGAGAACCGTCCGTCCTTTTACACAAAACCCAGTGTTGGCAGAGAACCGTCGTCCTTTCACACCCTCCAAGTGTAGGCAGAGAACCCTTCGTCCTTTCACACTCTCCTAGTGTGGGCAGAGAACCCTTCGTCCTTTCACACTCTCCTAGTGTGGGCAGAGAACCCTTCGTCTGTTCACACTCTCCAAGTGTCGGCAGAGAACCGGACCTTCTTGAATGATCTTCTCACAAGAATCTAGAAGGAAGAAAGAAAAAGAGTGAAGAAATCCAATTTCACAAGTAGAGACTCTTACCTTAGCAATCCAAGTGAAGCCTTCTAGCTCCAGTGGTAGGAATCCTCCTTTGAATGCTCTCTTCCACTCTCTCCTTGGCTATTCTCTCAAAAGGCACGAAGATCAAATGACAAAAAGATTGGGTGGCAGTCTAATTTGGACTATTTATATAAAAGACAAGTGAAACCGCCCAAAAACTGCAAATTTTCAATTCTGTACGCAGTGGATCGTCCTGTACGATTCTGGATCGTCCTGGACGATTTTACTTAAACGATCTGAAACGACCCAATTTGTATATGTGTACGAACTGACTTCGTACATCTGATCGTCCTGTACGAACTTGGTTCGTCCAGTACGAACGGTTATTACAAGGTCGGTTCTAGAAACTGCTGAAAACTGTTCTAAGTCGGTTTGTCGTTTGAACGAAAATGTGGTCGTCTGGACGAAAATTTTCCAGAGAGCCGATCGTCCTGGACGATTATTTATTTCGTCTGGACGAAAATTTTCCAGAGAACCTATCGCCGCGGACGATAACTTGTTTTCGTCTGTACGAAAAAAGTTCCAGAGAGCTGATCGTCCTGTACGATATTTATTTTCGTCGGGACGAAAATTTTCCAGAGGACTGGTCGCCTCGTACGATGGTAAAATTCGTCTGGACGAAAATTTTGCAGAGAACCCATCGCCTGGGACGATGATAAATTTCGTCCTGGACGAATAGGACTTAGAAAATTTTTCAAGGCAAGTTCCTATTCGTTCCAAGTGCTCTATAGGAGATAACTGACAGATCGTCCAGTACGATAAATATCGTCCTGTACGATCAGTATAGAATTTCAAGATCTCCTTATTTGTGTGTGTGTGAGATTTTATTCACTCAATTACAATCACTCCCTTTCAAAGTTAATTCAAAGAAAAGATAAACATCAATTATACATAATATCTCATGTTGAATTTGAATTGAAGTTTTCGTAGTCTGGAGTCTGATTTTCCTGAAATGTTAGTACACACAAGAGCAAGTGCAAATCTTCTGAAATTGTTAGGAGATAACTATACATTTGAACAATAATGTTTGGAATCATCAAAACTACATAAGTTGCATAAATATAACTCATTCAAATAGCAACTATTCAAACAATCTCCCCCTTTTTGATGATGGCAAAACAATTATTATTAGTATGGTTTCAAGTTAAAACACATTTTTTATCTCCTAAACTCCCCCTGAATTTATGAGTACATTAAAATAAGGAGGCATTAAAGAACAATATTTTTTTTTTTTTTTTTTTTTTTTTTTTTTTTTTTTTAAAAAAAATTGCAAACAGAACAACTAAAAAAGATAAAACACAAACATACACAAACTAATAATTTCTCCCCCTTTTTGACAGCAACAAAAAGTGAAGAAGAAAAAGACCAGAAATGTAAATAATTATATGAAATTCATTGTTAAAATTTAATCTAAATGGTGATTGACATAGGGTATGCAATTTTAAACTAAAAACATTAGGTCAATCATAGAAATTCAGGAGATTTAAAAAGTGATATAACTTTGTAAGTAAGAAGAATTTAGCAAAGACATGATTCAATTTAGACATTTGAATATAGAAAATCATTACAAGAGAGATGAAGAAAAAATTCTATATTTCAAAATTCAATAGAATATAAATGAACATAAGATCAATTTGAATTAAGAGATTGAAAGAATTTGGAAAGAAGAGAATTACCACATGTGGCGCTTTGCGCATCTTTTTCAACTTTTTGAGCACATTTTTGTGCATCTATTGATATTGAGCTGATTTTGTGCCTCTTTTTCATATTTGCGAACCATTGCGCATTTCTTTTGATTTTTTTTGTACTTTTTGTACAATTTTCAAGAGTACTTTACACCAATTCTTTCCAAAATCAATAATCTAAAATTTCAAATATTTCTAAGTACATAAATATTATTTGAACAAAGAAATACAAAATAAGTAAACATCTAAATTGCAATAATAATTTTAACTTTTATGTAGTCTAAATGAATAGACATGAATTTAAAAATTCTAATTACAACAAGTTATAAACAACTTTTAAATTTTGAAAGACTAGATTTTCTAATGTAGATAATCTCCAATTACAATCTAATTTAAGCACTATGAAGATTAAATAATACTAATGAAATTCATAAAAAATTAACCACATTTCAATAACAAATCAATACTGAAACAAGTGTGAAATGCATTGATTTATATGAAAAGATTACATTTCACAAAAGCTAAACACAACATAAAATAAAAGACAAATACCTACATTTAACAAAAACATTAACATAACAAGAAAAAAATGAGTAACAATCACAACAACACAACAAAAAATACAACACAAGTACTACAAAAACACATAAAATCATCTCTACTGTTCTGGAGGAGGAGGAGGAGGAATGCCACCGAAAAGGTTAAAGTAGGAGGCCATCAACATTACATTGGTATTGATATCATGTACTTCATTTCTAATAACACCAATGTCATGTTGTTGCTGCACAAGTTGAGCATCAAATTGATCAAATCTTTGATCAATATGAGTCTCTAAACGATCAAATCTCTCAATCAGATTCTGATAATCTGACTGAGGTGCAGAGGTATGCTCTCCTTCTTCTCTTTCTTCTTCTTCTGAAGCACTGTCATGTGCTTTCCCTTTTTCTTTTTCTTCCTTGAAGAGCAGTCTGAATGATGTATTGTTATAGTAAACTGGCTCTTCATATTCTTCATCAGGATGCACTATATTGTATTTCTTCTCCAAAATATAGGTAATTAAGTGCCCTAATGAAATGTTTTTCTTTTTCTTCTGATCAGCATGTCCTATTTCTGAAAGCCTATAGATATGATCTATGATGAGTTGGGCTTCATCAATAGGATGTCTTGACATGATTAAAAAAGTTAGACAAGAAAGGAGAGGAGTGATGTTAATCCTATCACCAGCTTTAGGAATAATTGAGGATCTAAGGATATGCTGGATGATTCGGGCATCTTGGGTCATACCTGAGACTCTAGCAACATGATTGTCAATTGCATTTCCTCTAATTACCCTATTGATTTCAAACCATTTGAAGGAGTTTTCTGACATTAGGGTGTGGGCTCTATATCCCTCAGTTCTTAAGTTTAAAAATGCACCAAGATCGTGCTTGGTGATCTCAACTTTTTTCTTAAAAACAAAAGAACTAATGATAGAGTGGTCAGAATTGAAACTCATGTTGGCAAGGAAGTAATGGTAGGTTTGTTTGTTGTAGAGGTAAACGAGAGAAAGAATGAACTGAAATTGGGTTGAGGCGAAGAGGTGCATTACCCGATATTTCAACTCTGCTGGGATAAGAATGCGAGACGGAGTGATTTTTGCTGAGGCAAAACGAGGAAAAGATTCCTCATTTTCCTTAGAAAGAAAGTTGTCTGGGGCATTCCTGTTTGGTTTCTTCACCAAAACCTTTTGTCTTTTGCTAGAGGAGGCCATTGTTGATTTGATGTTGAAAGGGATTGAAAAAGAAATTTGAAAGTGTGATTTTCAAGTTTGAAAAGCCTTCATATTTAAAGGAAAAACGATACTTTCGTCCTGGACGAAAATAGTCGTCCTGGACGAACATAATAATTCGTCTGGACGAAGCATGTTCGTACAGACGATCCAATTCGTCCAAAATGTAACGGCTTTTCGTATTCAACACAACTTACGATGCGTCTCTTCGTACAGGCTTTTTTGACTTGACCGATCGTACAGACGAAAAAAATTTCGTACAGACGATCGAAAAGTATTTCGTTTTGATGACTCTTGAAAACCGTCCCCTACAATGAAACGACACATGTTCGTCTGGACGAACGAAAATTTCGTACAGACGAAGTTCGTATTAAAAACTATCTTATCCACTCAACCGCTGCATTCAATCGTCTCGACGTTTGAGAGAAAAAAAAAATTTCGTCCTGGACGATCACAGATCGTACAGACGATCCAATAAAAAACTGCTCTAAAACGGTTTAAATTTTCGCAAACTGTTCCTTTACACATCGTCCCGTACGAAAATATTTCGTCCTGGACGATTTCCTCCAAAAATTAATTTTGATTTTTTAAATTTTTAAATTAACAAAATCAACAAAAACAATCAGAAACACAGAAAACATAAAACAAAATCATAAATCCAAAAACAATTCATTAAAAAAACACACAAAAATTCACAAAATTTCAAAAACAAAACATAACAAGTATCAATGTTTGCAAAGACATTTGAGTTAAGCATTCAAATCAATAACACCAAGCCTTGTTCTTAAAGTACTGAAGGTATCAAAGGCTAAAGGTTTTGTAAAAATGTCTGCAAGTTGATTTTCAGTTGAAACATGTATGAGTTCAATTTCTCCTTTGGATACGTGATCCCTTATGAAATGATGCCTTATATCGATGTGTTTGGTTCTAGAATGTTGAATAGGATTTTTTGAAATACAAATAGCACTAGTATTGTCACAATAAATTGGAATAGTGCCTATAGTTAATCCTAAGTCAATCAACTGTTGTTTTAACCAAAGTACTTGTGCCACACAACTTCCTAATGCAATGTATTCTGCTTCTGCAGTAGATAGTGCCACTGAATTTTGTTTTCTACTAGACCATGAAACTAATGAATTTCCAATGAATTGACATGTTCCAGAAGTGCTTTTCCTATCCACTCTACAGCCTGCAAAGTCAGAATCTGAGTAACCAATAATTTCAAATGAAGAGCTAAACTTAGGATACCAAATTCCTAAGTTTTGAGTTCCTAGTAGATATCTTAAAATCCTTTTTACTGCTGTCAAATGTGATTCTTTTGGATCTGATTGAAATCTAGCACATAGGCAAACACTAAACATAATATCTGGTCGGCTAGCAGTCAAGTAAAGTAAAGATCCAATTATCCCTCTAAATTTCTTTTGATCAACAGATTTTCCCTTAAGGTCCTTATCCAACTGAACTGAAGAACTCATTGGTGTACTAACAGGTTTAGCATTGTCCATTTCATATTTTTTGAGGATGTCCTTAATATATTTGTTTTGACTAAGAAAAGTACCTTCCTCAAGTTGCTTAATGCTAAATCCTAGAAAGTAATTTAAATCTCCCATTAGACTCATTTCGAATTCATTACTCATTGTTTTAGAAAAATCATCACAAAGATGTTTATTTGAAGATCCAAAGATGATGTCATCCACATAAATTTGAACAATAAGTATATCCTTTCCAATTTTTCTTAAAAAGAGAGTTGTATCCACACTTCCTTTTTCAAAAGATCTTTCAAGTAGGAAGGTGCTTAACCTCTCATACCAAGCCCTAGGTGCCTGTTTCAATCCATATAATGCCTTTTTTAATTTGAAAACATGATTTGGAAATTTTGAATTTTCAAAACCTGGAGGTTGTTCTACAAAAACATCTTCTTCAATTACTCCATTTAAAAAGGCACTTTTAACATCCATTTGAAACAATTTAAAACCTTTAAAACAGGCAAAGGCTAGTAAAACCCTAATTGCTTCAAGTCTAGCTACAGGGGCAAAAGTTTCCTCAAAATCAATTCCTTCAATTTGATTATACCCCTTAGCTACTAATCTAGCCTTATTTCTAATGACTACTCCTGAGTCATTCATTTTATTTTTGAACACCCACTTGGTTCCAACAACACTTTGATCTTTTGGCCTTGTAGTTAGTTCCCAAACTTTATTTCTTACAAATTGATTTAACTCTTCTTGCATGGCCAATATCCAAAATTCATCTGAAAGTGCTTGATCAATGTTAGTGGGTTCAATAGTTGAAATGAAGGCTGAATGATTGACTTCCTTGTTTAATCCACGCCTAGTTCTAACACCCTCACTTGGTTCACCTATAATTAATTCCTTTGGGTGATTTTTAGAGAATCTCAAATCTCTAGGCAAAGGGTCTTCTCTTTCTATATTTTCTTCCACATTTTCTTCCAAATTTAATCTATCAATCTTTTGGGAGTTTTCTTCAATTTCTTCTTCAACAACTTTTGGCTCTTCTATGTTTCCATTTTCATCAAAAACAACATGTGTGGTTTCTTCAATGACTAAAGTTCTTTTGTTGAATACTCTATAAGATTTTCCAACACTTGAATATCCAACAAAAATTCCTTCATCTGATTTTGGATCAAATTTTCCTAAGGCAGATTTTCCATTATTATGTATGAACACCTTGCAACCAAATACATGTAAATGAGACAAATTTGGTGTTCTACCTTTTACCAATTCATAGGGTGTTTTATTCAAATTTGATCTCACATTTACCCTATTCAGAACATAGCATGCAGTGCTAACCGCCTCAGCCCAAAAATATCTAGGAAGAGAGTATTCTGCTAACATTGCTCGGGCGGCTTCTATTAATGTTCTGTTCTTTCTTTCAACTACTCCATTTTGTTGAGGAGTTCTAGGTGCAGAAAAGTTGTGATCAATCCCCTTTTCTTTACAGAAATCTTCAAATCTTTCATTTTCAAATTCTCCTCCATGATCACTTTGTATAGAAATTATTTCACATCCTAGTTTTCTTTGTATCCAAGTTGAAAAATTTCTGAATTCCTCAAATGATTCACTCTTATGAAAAAGAAATTTAACCCAGGTGAATCTTGAAAAATCATCTACTATTACAAATCCATATACCTTTCCTCCTAGACTAACCGTGCTTACAGGTCCAAAAAGATCCATGTGAAGAATTTCTAAAGGTTTACTGGTCCTAAGATCTTTATTGGATTTAAAAGAGGACTTCACTTGTTTTCCTAATTGACATGCATCACATAAGTGGTCCTTAGTAAAGTCTAGTTTAGGTATTCCTCTAACCAAATTCTTTTGGGTAATTCTTCTAAGATTTTTCATACTAGAATGACAAAGTCTCCTATGCCAAAGCCATGATTCATCAGAAACAGTTTTCAAACAAAAAGCAGTAGGAGATTGAATACAATTTAAATCTAGCATGTAGACATTGTTCACCCTTTTTCCATTTAAAACAATTTTCCCATTTAGGCTAATTATGCAGCTAGTAGGTAAAAATTTTACATTATAGCCCTTATCACATAGCTGACTTATGCTAAGCAAATTATGTTTTAAGCCTTCAACTAATAAAACATTATCTATGAAAAAGTTTTTCAAATTTCCAATCATACCTGATCCAACCACCTTCTTTGTGGTATTATCTCCAAGTGTAACCTTGCCTCCACTCCTGGCTTCCAGCGTTATGAATTGAGCAGTATCTCCAGTCATGTGCTTAGAACATCCGCTGTCCAGGTACCATATACTCTCACGAGGTCTTGTGTGAGAGTATTCCTGCAAAATTCTCAATTGTTAGACCTGGGAACCCAAACTAGTTTGGGTTCACCTTTATGAAATTTATAATCAGATGCATGTGTGATATGTCTAGGTTTATGCATCTTAGTTCTCCACACCAAATTAGGTTTCATCTTTAAAGTGCAGGTGTGAGATATATGTCCCAAAAATCCACAATTGTTACATTTAACATTAGGAAAAATATTCCTATGTTTTCTTTCATATGATTGTCTTCTAAGGGATTTCATGAATTTAGGATAATATTTAGGATTTGTAAAATCTTCAAGTTTAGGGGGGTTCCTATTATCCTCGAGAGCTCTTATAGTAAGTTTGTAAAATGAATTCATATCCTCCAAGATTCGATTTGTATAATTGATTCTATATGTCTTGTGCTCAGATTCATCCTTAAATTTCTTAAATTCTTTTTCAAGTTCAGCATAGGATGATTTTAAATTTTCAAAATTTTTATTCAAGTCATCATATTCATCAAGTAGTTTCATGTGGTTGCTATCAATTAAAGCATGATCTTTCCTAAGGATTTCGTGTTCTTTATTAAGCTCTTCCAATTCTAAAATTAAACTAGAATGCATCTTTTTAGTTTTCCTATATGCATCATGCATGTGTTCAGAAACTTCAAACAGTTCATCATATGTTAAATCACATACCTCTTCTTGATCTGATTGTTCAGCTTTATCTGCCATCAAGCAAAGGTTGGTGACTTCTTCTTCGTTTTCAGTCTCAGATGAGTCTGAAGCTGAGTCAGCCCTAAAAGCCTTTTGAAACTTCTTCTTGCCCTTTTTTACCATTGGTTTCTCCTCTACCTTCTCCTTGCTAGGAGTGGCTTTAAGTTTTGGACAATCAGTTTTTATATGACCTGGTTTCCTGCATTCATAACAAATCAATTCATTAGAAACCTTGCCATTTTTGTTATACTTACCTCTATTCCATTGCTGGCGTCTCTTCTGCTTCCTCTTTAAAAAGCTTCTGAATTGTCTAGTCATCAGTGCTATATCGTCTTCATCCTCAGGTTGTGAGTGTTCACTTTCTGACTCTTCCACATTTAATGCAAGATTCTTGTCCTTTCTTGGTTCACCTGCATCAATCTTTCTTTGACTTACTCCTTGCTCGTAAGCAATGAGTGAACCAAGAAGATTGTCAATTGAATAAATGTTCAGATCTTTTGACTCTGTAATTGCAGTAATTTTAGCATCGTATGTAGTAGGTAAACAACGAAGAATCTTATTAACCATTTCAGCATTAGTTAATTCCCTACCAAGTGCATGCAAAGAGGTGACAATTTGAGTGAATCTTGTGTACATGTCAGATATAGATTCATTAGGTTTCATGCGAAATAATTCGTAGTCATGTAACAAGATATTGAGTCTTGATTGCTTAACCTCATTTGTCCCTTCATAAGTAATACAAAGTCTATCCCATATGTCTTTTCCGCTTTTACAAGTGGAAACTCGCATGTAGTCTTCAGATTTTAAAGCACAAAAGAAACTATTTAAACATTTCGCATTTAATTGTGCTAAGTCACGTTCTTCTATAGTCCAATCTGCATAGGGTGTATCTACCCTAATTCCATCAACTAATCTAGTTGGTTTTGTGTAACCTTCCTGGACTAGCATCCACATGCGATAATCAAGTGACTGTAAGAAAGTAGACATGCGTGTTTTCCAAAAATCAAAAGGAATATTATCAAACAGTGGAGGTCTAGTGATAGAGTAACCCTCAGGTGTGTTTCGGTTTCCAAATGTAGCCATCTACGTTAATCAAAAAGTAGTTCAAACTTATGATTTTGAAACTCAGCTCTGATACCACTTGTTGAGTCCAGTAATTAGGTTGTTAAGCCTAAGTAAGTGTCCCAAGGCTACCAAGAGGGGGGTGAATTGGTAGTTTTTAAAATTTTAAACCCTCTTAAAAATAAAGTTGAACCGAAATAAAATTTTCTTTTTAAAGTTAGTAGAAAAATATTTTTCAACCACAGAGTTGTTAAAACTGAATTTTAAAAGTGCGGAAACGTAAAAGCTATAAAGTAAATGACACCAGATTTATAGTGGTTCGGTCTATAACCAGACCTACATCCACTCCTCAGAGGCACCCTCTGAGTATTGCACTAATACCAATAGTGACTCTCCTTTTGCACCCACAGCAAGGCGGAGAAGCCCTTACAACACACTCTTTTCACCACTCCCCGGTGCGGTAGAGAACCGTCCGTCCTTTTACACAAAACCCAGTGTTGGCAGAGAACCGTCGTCCTTTCACACCCTCCAAGTGTAGGCAGAGAACCCTTCGTCCTTTCACACTCTCCTAGTGTGGGCAGAGAACCCTTCGTCCTTTCACACTCTCCTAGTGTGGGCAGAGAACCCTTCGTCTGTTCACACTCTCCAAGTGTCGGCAGAGAACCGGACCTTCTTGAATGATCTTCTCACAAGAATCTAGAAGGAAGAAAGAAAAAGAGTGAAGAAATCCAATTTCACAAGTAGAGACTCTTACCTTAGCAATCCAAGTGAAGCCTTCTAGCTCCAGTGGTAGGAATCCTCCTTTGAATGCTCTCTTCCACTCTCTCCTTGGCTATTCTCTCAAAAGGCACGAAGATCAAATGACAAAAAGATTGGGTGGCAGTCTAATTTGGACTATTTATATAAAAGACAAGTGAAACCGCCCAAAAACTGCAAATTTTCAATTCTGTACGCAGTGGATCGTCCTGTACGATTCTGGATCGTCCTGGACGATTTTACTTAAACGATCTGAAACGACCCAATTTGTATATGTGTACGAACTGACTTCGTACATCTGATCGTCCTGTACGAACTTGGTTCGTCCAGTACGAACGGTTATTACAAGGTCGGTTCTAGAAACTGCTGAAAACTGTTCTAAGTCGGTTTGTCGTTTGAACGAAAATGTGGTCGTCTGGACGAAAATTTTCCAGAGAGCCGATCGTCCTGGACGATTATTTATTTCGTCTGGACGAAAATTTTCCAGAGAACCTATCGCCGCGGACGATAACTTGTTTTCGTCTGTACGAAAAAAGTTCCAGAGAGCTGATCGTCCTGTACGATATTTATTTTCGTCGGGACGAAAATTTTCCAGAGGACTGGTCGCCTCGTACGATGGTAAAATTCGTCTGGACGAAAATTTTGCAGAGAACCCATCGCCTGGGACGATGATAAATTTCGTCCTGGACGAATAGGACTTAGAAAATTTTTCAAGGCAAGTTCCTATTCGTTCCAAGTGCTCTATAGGAGATAACTGACAGATCGTCCAGTACGATAAATATCGTCCTGTACGATCAGTATAGAATTTCAAGATCTCCTTATTTGTGTGTGTGTGAGATTTTATTCACTCAATTACAATCACTCCCTTTCAAAGTTAATTCAAAGAAAAGATAAACATCAATTATACATAATATCTCATGTTGAATTTGAATTGAAGTTTTCGTAGTCTGGAGTCTGATTTTCCTGAAATGTTAGTACACACAAGAGCAAGTGCAAATCTTCTGAAATTGTTAGGAGATAACTATACATTTGAACAATAATGTTTGGAATCATCAAAACTACATAAGTTGCATAAATATAACTCATTCAAATAGCAACTATTCAAACAAGTCTTCTAAAAAATTATTTTATAAGCCTGTTTTAAAAAAATTTCAAGCATATTTGATTTGAGGTTATTAACTAGCATGCATTGCATTAGATACAAATTAAAGAGTCAAAATTTTAATTTCATAGTCCTTAGCATTTTAGCACCCAACATAAGTCCAAGGGGCCAATTAGGAAAATCTCTAGATGTCGGCCCCGCCTCCCCAAAACTTTAATTATAACGTCCCTACCACTCTTTCATAAAAGACCGGATTCATCTCTTTTAAACCGATTAGGTGGTTAGCTGGCTCCCCAATCCAGGCCGGGGTAAGTCCAGACCTTGCACTGCATTAGTTAGGATCGGACGACTGTGATCCAGTGTCCAAAATAGATTTAGGATCCGGGGCAGATCTTTGATTATAAGACCCCAAATTTCGGGAATATAGTCCCAAATTTCTAATAAAATACTTAACTCTAATTAAAGCTTCATTTCAATCCTAAAACATAAAGCCCAACACTTAGATTAAGTTGGGACACTTCCGGATGGTTCTGGAATCTCAAAGTGTCCCCTACCTCTCCTCCTTTAACTCCGTTAATAACTGTTCAATTTTGATCCATTCCCTGTTGAATTTCCAAAATTCACTTCTCTTTTTGATATCACTCCTAGAAATTCTAACAAAATTTTGCCATTATTTTAATCGAGAGTTTTCGTAGGAGACCTCGTTTTCTTACGATGTAATTAACTACGAGGGCTTGCGCTCGTAGGAGATTTGGAACCCCACACACCTGATTTTAAAATTGATTTTAAAACTTCACTAGATTTCTTTGGGAAAAGTTAAAGAATGATCGTCGTCGTTGCATTAGAAGAATTATCGTGGAATGGTGTCATTTCCCTTTGGGGAGATACATCCTTCTTCGATAAGGCTTTGGATGTGAATGCGACGATCATACTTCTTGAATGTTGTAGCTGGATATTCAGTTGAACCTCATTTTGACCCTTCGGGGCCATATGAAGTTCTCTTCAGCATCCGGTCATAATATTCAAGATGAATTTCATAATTCTAAATCTGAACGTCGTTACGGAATTTTATGTTCGTCCTTCGGGGTGACGTAATTTTTCTAACGGGATGATTCGATTTTAGAATTAGAATTAAATCTCAATTTTAAAGCTCCCAAAGAAAACTAATCTTTGCGAAACATGTTTTCAAAATTCCACCAACATCCTTATCCTCTCTTAGTAAAACAAAATTGGCATAAGAAGGAGACATTTGATAATTAACTTCAACATTGTTAAATCCATCTTCCACTCTTAAGATATTAGTAAAGATGTTTATAAAAACATTATGATTCCACCAATTGTGGATTTGTTTCAGTCTTTTCAATTTAAGACAAAATCTTTTCATATAAAGGACAGAGTTACCATATTTCAAAGGGGTAAACAAATTTTCTAGAACCACATTCAGAAAGGAATCATGATGTAAGCACATATTTTGATAGCTAAATTGAGGGAAGGAATTCACATGTATAGTTTTAAGCCTAATTAACAAAGGAGAGTGATTGGAAAGCATTCTACTAAGATGCTCAATAGAAATAGAGTTAAAAGAGTTAAGCCATCTATCATTAAATAAAACACAATCCAGCCATTGCCATAAATAAGCACAGTTCCAAGTAAATTTATAACCAAAAAAGCCAATATCAATTAAATTACAATCAATAATCGTATTATTCAAATCCTCCATAGCATGAAATGTTGGAGTGGAACCCCCAATATGCTTCGAAGGATTAGAATTAGTGTTAAAATCACCACCCACCATCCAAGGAAAATTATAAATACTATAAAAATTAGCGAGTTTCTCACAAAATACTTTTTTAGTAATGTGAGAGGAGACAACATAGATAAAAGAATACAATAATTTATATTTAAAAATTCAATATTACAAGACAAAACTTGAGTAAAATCCCTAAAAATATCAATCTGAACTTGATCCTTCCAAAATAACCAAATTTTATTAGTGAAGTTCAAAATGGCATGGTTAAAGCCTAAAATTTAGTAGTATTAAGTAATTTTGAAACATTAATAAGAGGTTCAAGTAAAACAAGAATAGAAACACATAAATACAACATAAGTTCTTAACCATCAATCAAGAAGAAGGGCATCCAATGCCCCTAACATTCTAAATAATAGAATTAAAAAAATATAGATCTAACGATAAGTTTGTGAACAGGTTTTCCTAGCAAATTGTAAAATAAGGTTCTTGATTTTCCTACCACGCTTATTTTGAAATTTAATGAAGCTAATATCATTGTCATCTTTGGCAAAGAATTTAGCAGAAAAGGCAATATCCTCTGTGTTAGTTAAAGCATCACTATGATAATGAGAGTAAGAGGGAAACTTAGTATCATTTTTCATCTCCTTTACCTTTTGAGGAAGTTCACATTCATCCAATAGATCTCCATCTACACTTTCATTTCAATTCAAATCAAGTTCTACATTCTCTTCCACAAGCAGAGAAAACTCACCTTCCCTCAAGTTATTATCCATCCCCACATGCTCTATGTTTATACTTTCACTCCCAGTAGTAGTTTCCTGATCATTCATAACAGATTGAAAGGAAACAATATTAATATACATATTGGTATTCAATATATAATCCATAACCGATAATTCAGAGATAACATTATTTTGAGTAGAAGAAATAGATAGCCTTTGTTCATTAAAATTATCACATTCATTAAGTAAGTTGACAATGTTGCTAATAATATTTCACTGAGAAGAAGAAGGAACATCCACAAAAATAGGGTACGATTTAGTATGCACTTGTATGAGTTCATCATGCGATTTGGGAATATTTCCTTCAACCTCAACACAAGTCAAATTTTAATTCTTAAAAATAGCTGCACTAACATCATTGCCTTGAGTTTATTTGGAAGAAACTTTATCCTTATAAAGATGAGGATTCAATCTAAAACATTCATTAACACCATGACCATGCATTTACAATGAGAGCAGAAAATAGATAGGTTTTTTAATAAAACTTTTTTGAAAGTAACCATTAAACTCTGACCCTATCAAAACTTCATTAAGGTGTAACAAGAACATAAGCCATCTAGTGCCGTGAGATATAGGCCATAGCTAGATCCATTTATAACGGTCTACTGAAAATAGAAACAAGCCCAAATAAAATTTGTGAGTTAAAAAATTGAAGTTTCAATTATTGAAAAGAAATCCACATATGAATAATAGGTGATACCTCCCTAACATCAAAGTTCAACATCCATATGAGGAGACACATCTATCAGGCTTGAATATAGTATGACCTCCTAGAGAGGATGTGGCTATAATCTATTGCGGGTCTATGGCTTATGATTTTGATGATAGCAAACATTCTTTTTTTCTCTACAACTGCCTTATGTACTAACGTTTCAGGTTCATACGATCGGACTGCAATTTGGAATCAACTCAAGATTGGGTAGACTAGGTCTGAGTATGTTTGTAATCTTTTTCCTTTCTTGAGTCTGTTGTATTTGGTGTGGGATCTGTTGATTTGTAACTTGGAAGATTTCTTATTGTTCCCTATAAGATTTCTATTTTTGGTAATATCGGCCAGGACGATATTTATATTGTCCTGGATGATATGTCCAAAATCAAAAACCCTAATTAGGGCATCCTCATTAAGGTAGTCGTCATTAACGGAACGGACTGGACGATACCTATATCGGCCAGGACAATAATCTCAATTCAGAAAGAATCAACCACCATAATCAGTTTAGGAATTCTTTGTTTTAGGAAATCGGCCAGGATGATATTATTATCGTCCAGGATGATCTAACTCAATTATGCCTAAATTGATCTGATATCTTTGGAAAGAATTAATGGTTGATTGATACGATCACATCGTCCGGGATGATCGCCTGATTGGCCGGGACGATGTCCTGGACGATCTACATCGATAAGCTCAAATTCAGGGTGATGATCAGGACGATTGAAATCGGTTTTAAACTAGTCAGCATGGACGATCGTGATATCGGCCAGGACGATGTAACTAATTTTTCTTCTGATCGTCCCAAATCGTCCTGGGCTGATGAGCTGAATTTGTACTGATCGGCTAGGATGATATACCTATTTTCTTAGACGATAATGTTAGCAAGTTGCATTAATGAGCTCATTTTTAGCTCTTCTATTTAAGCTATGACAAGGCACTTTGTAAGTGTCTTTGGCAGCCATTGTAGCTTCGTTCTTGTGGGGGAAACTTGAAGAGAGAGCTTGAAAGGGAGAGAGGAAAGGGTGGAGTTTGAGAGGGAGAAGATCCTATGAGGGGGGGAACTCAAGTGAGTGTGGAGGGGATTCCACACGGTTGCACCAGCGAACTCGCACCTTAGTACCATCGGATTCAAGGCTTGTCTCAAGGTAAGTTCACCAAGAAGAAGATCTCTTTGACCCGGCAACTCCGCTGCACCGGGGAAGGTGGAAGTGATTTTGTAAGGGCTTCTCCGCCTAGCCGTGGGGGCTAAATGAGAGACACTTAGTTTAGTGCAATACTTGGAGAGTGCCTCCAAGGTGTGGACGTAGGTCAAGGTTTGACCAAACCACTATAAATCCGGTGTGTTCTTTTCTTATTATTGCTTATGTATTTAGTTTTTATTGTGGTGATATTGGTTTTGGTTTGTGTTTTGATTTAAAGATTCTTCTTTTCCGATTCACCTCTCTCTTCATTTAGCCTTGGGCCAGTTCTATAGGGCTTAACATCCCTAATGAAATTTCTAGTGCCATCAGAGCACTTTCAAGTGGTATCAGAGCTTTACTTTTGACCAGAAAAACTTTATTGTGGTATCAGAGCCGTATTCAAAAAATCTAGTTTTTAAAAGCTTTTGAATTTTTGATCCCTGGCTAATCGTAATGTTGCGGAAGGTTATTCAATCACCAGACCTCCTTTATTTGAAAATATGTCATTTGATTTTGGAAAACTTTCATGTCTATTTTCTTGCAATCGATTGATTTTCGCATGTGACATATGATTTTAACTGGTTATTCATCACCATCACGTATTGTTAATGGAGTTAAAACTGATATTCCTTTTAATCAATGGAATAGGGAAGAACAAGTAAATGCTCAATTGAATGCAAAATCTTTAAATTACTTTTTCTGTGCTTTAAATTCTGATGATTTTATGTTAGTATCCTCGTGCACTACTGGTAAGGAAGTTTGGGATAAACTACACACCATATACGAAGGCACTAGTGAAATCAAGCAATCCAAGTTGAAATTATTAATGCATGATTTTGAACAGTTTTCCATGAAACCTTATGAGACGATCTTAGACATGTACACTAGGTTCATTCAAATTGTAACATCATTGCATGCCTTAGGAAAAGAGTTTTCAAATTTTGAAAAAGTCAATAAAATTCTTCGTTGTTTACTTGAAAATTTTGATGCCAAAGTTGTTGCTATTTGTGAATCAAAAGATTTGAATGATTATAGTATTGATAATTTGATTGGCTCACTCATTGCCTACGAGCAAATTTTGGGTCAAAGACTTTTGGATGCAGGTGAAACGATTGTTCTAAAAACTGAAGATATGGAAAAAGATTGCTTAGTTGGTGACGAATGCAATGACTTATCAAGCAAATCACAAAGCTCACCAAAGCATAAGCAAAAGTGGAAAAAAGATAAAAGTGGTAAGGATGTCCATATTTCTTCTGACGTTATTTGTTTTCGATGCAGGAAGCCTGGACATATAAAAAATCAGTGCCCTAATATAAGAATTCTTCCTACGAAAGAAAATGGCAAGGCGAAGCAATATTTAAGCTGGGGAAATAATGAAAGGCAAAAAATATCATGGGCAGATCTGGTCTCTGAAGCATCGGACCAGGAGAAAGATAATGGTTAAAAGTCTTTCGTGTTTTTGTGTTGTGTTTTTATTTTTATGTGTTTTAATTTTTATTTTGTGTTGTTTATTCTTTGAAATTTTTGTTTTCGTGAAATATTTTTCTTTTCGTGAAATTTTTTCTCTGATCAACACACACATTCACTTTTCTAAAAATGAAAAATCTATTTCTTATTTTTTCTTGAAATCTTTGGTAAGTTGTGTTTGACTTCTCTAAAACAGTCAAAGGAAAGAAACTCATGTTTTTGACTCTTAATCTCTATTTCCTAAAAGAGGTTATTCCACTTTTGATTTAAAATCTTTTTCATCTTTTAAATTGGTTTTTGAAACAATTTTTTTTTATCTCCCTACGTTTTATTTATCGCATAGGAATCTTTTATAAGTTATTGAATCTAACTCATAATTTTCTTAATTAAGAAATTTTCTTTGTCACTAAGATGGTTTTCCTTTGTTTTTAAGATTTTAGAAAGGGAGCATATTCAAAAATTGGCCAATGATGCCAAAAATAAAAGATGTGCAAAGACATCAAATTAAAAAAATAGAATACACAAAGTTTATCAAAAGATGCGCAGTGCGCCAACCAATTGTCAAGAGACATAAAATGAGCCCACAAAAGTTTAATGCTTACCATTCTTGTACTTCTTAAAAGCTTAAGAAAACCCTTGATACTTTCGATACTTGAATTCAAAAATTATGATTCCTGATTCAATAATTCGTGCATTGATCTTCTATTAGATATATTTTATGAAAGGAGTTTTTGAAAAATGATTGTTTCTTTCTCTAATTTATTCCTTAATTTTGATATTGAATTAAAAAGTTTTTGAGCCTTTTTAAAGAACTTGAGTTTGGATTATCAAATTCTGAATTTCTAACATTTTCTGGACTATGCGTTGTCAATCCAATTCTACTAAGTTTTCGATTAAAACCAAGAGGTAATATTCTCATTTTAAGAATATTTGTTTTTTTTTACTAGATCAGGGAACGTTTTTTATCTTTTGTTCGTTTTGTGCCTTCTCTCTTTTTGATAATGTCAAAGGGGGAGATCGTATTGTTGATTTTGTATGTTTTTTGTATCCTTTTTTTTTCAAAAAAAAAAAAAAATTATCTCCTTTTTTTTTTAAAGGATTTATTCTAGCGAGGGGGAGATTAGGAGAAATAGCTTTTTTTTTTAAATTCAAATGTTTGCCATCATCAAAAAGGGAGAGATTGTTGTGGATCTATGGCTTATGATTTTGATGATAGCAAACATTCTTTTTTTCTCTACAACTGCCTTATGTACTAACGTTTCAGGTTCATACGATCGGACTGTAATTTGGAATCAGCTCAGGATTGGGTAGACTAGGTCTGAGTCAGTTTGTAATCTTTTTCCTTTCTTGAGTCTGTTGTATTTGGTGTGTGATATGTTGATTTGTAACTTTGAAGATTTCTTATTGTTCCCTATAAGATTTTTATTTTTGGTAATATCGGCCGGGATGATATTTATATCATCCTGGACAATATGTCCAAAATAAGAAACCCTAATTAGGGCATCCTCATTAAGGCACCAGTCATTAACAGATCAGCCTGGACGATACCTGTATTGGTCAGGATGATAATCTCAATTCAGATAGAATCAACCGCCATAATCAATTTAGGAATTCTTTGTTTTAGGAAATCGGCTAGGATGATATTATTATCGTCTAGGACGATCTAACTCAATTATGCCTAAATTGATCTAGTATCTTTGGAAAGCATTAATGGTTGATTGATACGATCACATCATCCGGGATGATTACCTGATCGGCCGGGACGATGTTCTGGATGATCTACATCGGTCAGCTCGAATTCAGGGCGATGATCAGGACGATTGAAATCAATTTTAAACTAATCGGCCTGGACGATCATGATATCGGCCAGGACGATGTAACCAATTTTTCTTCTGATCGTCCCAAATCATCCCGGGCTAATGAGCTGAATTTTTTCTGATCGGACAGGATGATATACCTATCGTCCTGGACGATAATATCGGTAACTTGCATTAATGAGCTCATTTTTAGCTCTTCTATTTAAGCTATGACAAGACACTTTGTAAGTATCTTTGGCAGCCATTGTAGCTTTGTTCTTGTGAGGGTAACTTAAAGAGAGAGCTTGAAAGGGAGAGAGGAAAGGGTGGGGTTTGAGAGGGAGAAGATCCTGTGAGGGGGGGGGGACTCAAGGGAGTGTGGAAGGGATTCCATACAGTTGCTCCGGCGAACTCGCACCTTAGTACCATCAGATTCAAGGCTTGTCTCGAGGTAAGTTCACCAAAGAAGAAGATCTCTTTGGTGTCAGAGGACCCGGCGACTCCGCCGCCCCGGGGAAGGTGGAAGTGATTTTTTAAGGGCTTCTCCGCCTAGCCATGGGGGCTAAAGGAGAGACACTTAGTTTAGTGCAATACTTGGAGGGTGCCTCTTAGGAGTGGACATAGGTCAAGGTTTGACCGAACCACTATAAATCCGGTGTGTTCTTTTCTTATTATTTCTTCCGCATTTAATTTCTGCATTTGGTTTTTATTGTGGTGATATTGATTTTGGTTTGTTTTTTGATTTAAAGATTCTTCTTTTCCAATTCACCTCTCTCTTTGTTTAGCCTTGGGCCAAATCTATAGGGCTTAACATCCCTAACGAACTTTTTAGTGCCATTAGAGCACTTTCATAATCAAGGTCATTCATAAGTTGGATCACAATATGTTGCGGATCCAGTAATCCAACGTGAAAGGAACCTGTACGCTTGAAATTAACCAAAAAATTTTAGATGACTTTGAGATTCGGCTGACGAAGAAGAAAGTTTCCAACCAGAGTAAGCACAAAAGGAGCGGCCAACTAAGAGACAACCACATCATCAAACATCAAAGTTGGAAAACCCTTGAAAGAGGTTTGCATAAATTGAAGTTTAGGCATAGATATTGAAGAACCAAATAAAACCTCCTTGAATGACCTAGAATGACCATCAAGTAATGAAGAAGATGGCAGGTTAAATGACAACAAAGTCGTCATCACTCTAAACGAAAAATGTAGAAAAAAACTCAAAAGAAAGCCATGAATGAAATTAATAAAGACCAAGGAGAAAAAATGAGTAAAAAAACCACCAATCGAACATGCCTGGAGGTCAAAACTAGAGCTCACGAACAGAAGCCCTAAATCACCCAGGAAGCTAGAGAGCAGTAGAGCGCAACGAAGAAAATTGGAATGTTTTTTAAAAGAAGTCAACTATATGTTCAACCATTTTTCAAAACTAGGTTAAAACTTTAAAAAATAAGAAATTAATGTAGAAAATTCCAATTTTAGCAAACTTAGAGTCTAATTACACATCACAAGGCCTCATATTTAAGAAAAATATAAAAAAAGCTAGATATCACTTTAATTCAAAAAGTCAACTTTTGAAACTTTAATTAATGTATTTAAAAAAATTCAAAATTTTCTAAATTTCAATTATTAATCTAAAATTTCAAAAAATTCTAACTTAATTATTCAAACTAATAATTAATCAGCTTACTTAAATTTTACCTTCGCTTACTCCTCAATGACTTAAATTAACCTCATTAATAATTATTACTACTTAGTAACCCGAGCCAACGAGTCTATTATCTTAGCCATAAGGAAGGTGAAATAAACTTCACAACATTTATTTAAAAAAGGTAGTAATCTTTTAAAAATTAAAATATTTCTTTAAAATAAACATCAAATTATTAAAACTTAAATTCAACGTAAAATTCCTTAAGCCTTTCAAGAAATCAAAATAGTAGACAACTTTAAACTATTTAACTAGTTTAGGACATATCCAAGCCACATATCCTTTTGAACGCACTTTAGATTATTTGCTAGGACAACAAACTCTAATTTCAAGCTATGATGGAGTTTACTTTTCTAATGTTGTGTGCAGATTTTCTGAGGTTTTCACTGCATGCTTGTTAAAAATTGATTGATTCATGTGAGTGTTCATTTAATTATAAAATCTATGAATTGATGCAATTAATGATTGATTCTTGTCAGGTTCGAAATGTTTTTGATGCTCACATGATTTTTTTATAGGTGGTCATGCTCATGTAAGACTAAATAAAAGGGGGTAAAAATTTATAACTTAAATTGATGAAATTTTTATAGGGGAAAAAATTGTTAAGTCTCCCATTAAATTAAAAGTGCATGGCCAAATCTGGCTATGAGTTTCATTAAATGTAAGAATATATAACTGCTTGAGATATTATTTTTTATTTCAACTACTTAGGATAACCATGTAGGATGCTAACTTTTCATTTTTATTTTTAAAATGTAATGTATACCAATGGAGTTGTAATGTTAAAGTGTCTTTCAAATGGGATAAATACATCTAATATTGAATCCAAAGAATAGAGAACATTCCCCTAAGAGAGAATTCCCCTCTAATTGGAGATTGAAATGAAAAAGATTTTTTTAAATATCTAAAGAGAAAAGAATACAACCCATCAAAGAGAAGTTTCTTTCTATTTTTATCTTGTGACGTGATAAATCTAAGGATCTTCTTGAAGGAGAGAAGACAAAGACATAAAGACAAAGAATATCCTACTCAAAGTCACTTTGTGTTTGTCCTAAGATTAGAACCCAAGTTGTTGTCAGTGGTACCCGACCACTTTTAATTTTGGCACACAAGTGGCACTTACTAGATGGGCTGTTTAATGTTTTTAATTAATTTGATTTTATTAATTAATTTACCATAATTTCATAGTAGAGCTGACCGATGTTTTCAAGTTTTCTTTCCTTGCATGCCAATTGTTTTATCCAAGATATGACCAAAGGCTCGTGAGGGTATGAATAAAAATTTCTTTTACTTAAAGTTAAAATAAAATTTTTAAGCTCACATAGAAATTCTAATGACATAAGAAGTAAGTTTGGGACCACTAAGAGTCTAGATAGGCATATATTTAATTTCTCCACCTTGTTAGGCACCTCCCCACCTATAGTTTATGGCAGACCACCTTACCTATAATGATGAAATTCTTTTACGGGGATGTTGTGCAATCTCTAAGAGAAAATCTATTTTAAGGCCTTTATAAAACTTATTCATAGATTTTTATTCATACAAGTTTTGATCAACATGTGTTGCATTAGAAACTAATTAATGAGTCTAAAGTTAATTGTATTTGTTTCAATGTTTTTCACCCTTTGCAAAGTCAAGGGGATAATTGGTATATACTCTAGACGTCTTGCTTAATTCTAAAAAAAAATTAATTTATAATATCCCTTCAAATCTTTTATAAAAAGGCAGGACTCATGTTTTCAAATTGCGTAGGTGGTTAGTTATCTCCCTAATCTAGGTTGGGGTAGGTCCAAGTTTTACAATGCATTAGTTAGGTTTTGGTTAATATTGTCTATTGCCCAATTAAAACTTATGATTTGGGACAAATTATTAGTAATAAGACTCCAAACATTGAGAATATAATCTAAAATTTCTAATAAATCAATCAACTTAAATCAATACTTCTCTCGATCTAAAACTTAAATCCCAACACATAGTGTAGGATCGAGCACTTCTGAACCATTTTAGAATCCTATAGTGCCTCCAACTTCTCCTCCTTTGATCTCCAAAAAAGTACTAAAATTCAATCCAATCCAAATTGAGATTCTAAATTCACTTTCCTTGATATCACTCCTTGAAAATCCTTAAATGTAAAACTTTTATCATTTTTCTAATCAAGAGTTTTCATAGGGAACTCTAGTTTTCTGCAATGTAATTAACTACGAGGACTTGTGCTTATAAGAGATTTATAACCCATGTCTACTTTTTTAATATTTATTTTCAAAACTCAATTAATCTTCTTTGAGAAAACTAAAATCAACAACAATCATTTTAGTCACATTTGAACAATTTATGATGAATGATATTTTTTCCATTGGGGAGATATATCATTTTTTTATATAAATTTTAATATGAAATTAATGATAAATCTTCTAGATTATCATAGCTAGATATTTGATAAAACTTCATTTTGACCCTTCGGGGTCATATATAATTCTTTCTTAAATTGTTTTATGATATTAAGGATGGAATTTGCAATTTTAAATATGATCCCATTGGGAGATCTTATACCACTTTGAGAGGTGATATATAATTTTTTATGCATGTTCAATTTCAAAACTAAAATTTTAAATTCAATTTAAATTTTTTCTAAAGAAAAATCATGTTTCAAAACCTCTTTTCAAATTCAACACAAACACTATCCTACCCTTTTTATTATTGCTATTGAATAGTTATCTACAGGTCTTACCAACCTTTTTAAAAGTCATCCTAATCTTATTTATAGAAATATGGGTGATTTCCTTATCTCTCATTTAGTGGTCTTTTCATTAATAAAAGCAAGAATTATTCTATTTCCTCTAACAAAGTTTCATAGGATCGTATTATTTCTATATGTGTTACTGGTTTTTTGCATGTTTCTCTTCCTATTAAATATCTTGAGGTTCTCCTTTACCAAGGTCGTAAGAAAACCTTTCTTTTTTAGGATCGTTTTACTTCGGTGCAAAAAAGACTTAATACTTGGGAATTTAATTTCTTAACTTTTGGTGGAAGATTATTTCTTATTAGAAGTGTTCTATGCTCCTTACCTATTTTTTTATTTAAAACCTTACAACCTACTCATTTTATTTGTAGTAGGTATGAAAATTGTTTTAATAAGTTTTTTTTGGAAAGGTACCAACAACAATTCTAAAATCTTTGGGTTATCTTGGAGTACATGTTTTGGTATTCTTGAGGAAAGTGATTTGGTTTGTAAAATTTAGAATGACTTATCCTACACATTGTCTATCAAGCTATGGTTTAAGTCTCATGATAAACTTAGTCTTTGGGCTAAGTTCATTTCTACTAATTACTGTGTTGGTAAGCATCGTACTATGTGCTTTATAATAAGGGTAATTCTAAACTTTATATGATACTTTACAAAATTAAATGGGAAGCTGAGGTACATATCAAATCAAGTCTTGGTAGTGCTAAAATGTTTTTTGGCAAGATCATTGGTATTGTGCACATTTTATTGACTCTCATCTTAATACCTTCTCTACTGTTTCTATTAAGGTTAATTTTTTTTATCTCTCAGAATAGTTGGGATTACAATAAACTTGTTGAAGTTCTTTATGAATATGTTATTAGCCAAATATTACATCTTTCTATTATATTGTGCATAATTATTATTTATTATTTATCCATTCTAAAAATGATGCTTTTAGACTAAAGGATGTTAGAATGCTTTGGATTTAAGAATTGGTTGACAAACGTTATCTCTATAATTTGGCAGAAAACTATTCCAAATGCCAATGCTATTATCATGTGGAGAATATGCACATTTATTTATTTTTTATCATATTGTTGTAAGAACTTCAAATTATTTTAAAGATATCTTTAGATTGAACCATTTTAGTTCAAATATTTTCATCAATGCTATGATTAATTCTTGGTATGTTAATTCTATAAGTCATATTATGAATGTGATTATTTTCCTTTAGTCAGTGGTTCATGTGGCTTGCAAGAAATAATGCTCCTTTTACAAATATATGCATGAACCATTATCAAATTATTTGAAATATTAAAGACAAAATTTTGATGCATTATCACTTCAAAATTTTTTGCGTGTTAATGGTGTCCAAAACTGGTCAATAATAATAAAATTCCAGATGAATATTTGATTTTCTTATGTATTTCATGAAAACGTTAGTTGATAAAAAATCGTGCATCATAAAGATTACTGTATGAGAAATATTCCATCAAAAACATTTCGACTTGCTTACCAAAAGAATTTTTGGAAAAATATGAAGTAGTAATGGCATTTACCTGTTTTGAGTTTTGGCATTTTATATACCATTTCTAGCAAAACATTTTCACCGATATTTCTGGCAGATAAAATGCTAGAACTCTCCACTAGACATATGTCGGTGGATTGATCCAGTGGAAAATATTTTAGAAATACTGATGGTAATTTTTTTCCTAATCATCAATACATTTTTTTATATCTATTTTCTTGGAGGATAATCCGTCGAAAAACTATAGCAAAAAAAAAAAAGCCCTCCCTCTTTGGAAAATTTTTTCAGCAACATAACCTGCTTTAAAATATTATGAAACTATATTTATTCAAACATAAACATCTAATTAGAATAATCATCAACTGTTAAACATAAACATAAAAACAAAAACATCTTACATACCATTTCTCGCTCTCAACATCTCTCTGTACTGGTGTTACCGGGAGATTTTCTGAAGTTCAAGGATTTGCTTGTTTGAACTCTCTTCTATATACTTCTGGTATGGTTTTGTGGGGTTTTACTTCTCAATTTATTTCCTTCTTTGATCCTTTTTTGTTTTCCAAACTAGTTTTTCATTTTGTTTTGATTATTCTTTTCATTTTGTTTTGGTTCGGGGGATGACGACTTCGTCGTCCTCTATCCCTTCAAAAGCTGGACTTCCTAATGGCTAATCTCAATCATTTATGGATGTTATTGTCAGCACTTCCTCTTCTTCATCCCGGCTTCAATTTGTGTATACATCATTTTAGGGTTGCCCTGCTTTAATGTTTGATGATTTGATTGTTTTTTAGTTCGCTGCTACCTTTGCTCTTACTTTAGTTGGAAAGTTTTTGATTAGATGCCCAAATCTTAATATAATTCACAAATTTTTCATTAATCTAAAGCTTACGAATTCCTTCTATATTGGCTTACTTGATCCCAGACATGTACCGATTCAACTAAGCAATGACTTGGTTATAGCTGTATTTTTTCCAGAAATTCTTACTATATTAAAGCTTGATAAATGAGACTTATCAAATGGACACCAAATTTTAATCTCTGTGAGGAGTCTCTGATTGCTTCTGTGTGGGTTTCTTTCCTTAATCTGAGGCTTCATTTTTTTAACTCACATATTTTTTTTGGACTTACGTCTATTCTTGGTAGGCCATTACAAATAGACCAAGCTACGACTTCGGTTTCTCATCCATCAGTGGCTCATGTTTTTGTTGATTTAGATATCTCAAAAAAGCACCCTACTGAGATCTAGATTGGATTTGAATTGAATGACTATTTTTAGAAAGTTGATTTTGAAAATTTACCTATTTTTTACTCTCATTGTAAGATGCATGGGCATGGTTTGATGAGTGTTATAAACTCCACCCACATCTTAAGAGGGAGTAAGAATTGGCCAAGCATTCTAATGTGAAAGAGGGTATTTTGAATGACTATGAAAATGTGAATTTGAATCATGCTAATATTGAGGCTATTGGTGAGAAAGTTCAAGTAATGTTTTAGTTTCTCTACAGCCTTTTATACCTCAGACTGAAGCAACATCTTCTAGTGGGATTGAACTTCTCATTGATTAAAATATGGATCCTAAGCCAAACAAAATTTTATATTCCAACCTCTCTGTCTTGGGGAAACAAATGTTACCTAGCAATTTTAATAGCAATAATGTGCCTTCTTCTTCATCTAATTTTTGTGTTTCCAGACAAACTTTGTCTTATATGGTTTTTATTTCTTCAGACACTAACTATTATAATTAGCCTCAATATCATACCCTTATGAATGACTAGGTGGGTGGTCATTACAATGGAAATGTAACAAATGTTATTAATGAGCTGAGTAATAATATGACTAAAAAAGCAGAGGCTATAATCGTGGAGGCTTATTTGCCTCAAGATGAGAGGCTGGCTATTATCCAAACAGAGCAGGTGAGGGAGAAGAGTGGTTTTGTTGTGAATAATAAAACTACGGTGGAAGATGGTGTTTTCTATATGGAAGGTAAATTACCTATTTCTAGGGGGCAGTCAAGTATGATAAATGAAAGTAAGCTTCCATTAACTGATAATTATCTTAGTGATGCATTTACTGATAGAGAGGATATGCATATGTTGGCTAAAAGTTTTGCTAGAGATGATAATGATATGAGTTATACCAAGGGGTCATGGTGAGAGAGGTAGGAAATAAAGGTTGCTATTTTACAATCACCTAAAAATTCTCGTTCGCATACTTCTCATTAACCATTATATTTTTGTATGTTTAATTTTATTATTTGGAATGTTAGGGGTATTAGGTTCCCTTCTTTTAAGTTTAGAGTTAAAAATTTATGTCGTATTTATAATATGTTTATTCTTGTCTTGCTTAAGCCTCTTATTTCTTTTGATAAGTTACTTGGTACCACTAAATTTTTGTGTTTTAAATATGGTATGTCGAATGTGGCAAATAAAATATAGGTTTTTAGGAAAGATTTATTACAAATCTGGATTCAGGAATTATGAATTTGATGAAATAAAACATATAGGTTTTTAGGAAAGATTTATTACAAATCTGGATTCAGGAATTATGAATTTGATGAAATAAAACATTTCTGGTACTTCTATTTTTCTACGACTACCTTGCTTACTAATGTATTAGTTCCACAAGGCTAATTGCAAATAAAGCCAGATCAAGATTGGGTAGATTAGGACTAAGTCAGTCTATAAGTCATTGTTAAGTATTCTTTACCTTTTCTTGAGTCATTTGTAACTTTGTGGGTCTTGATGTTAAGTAACCTTACACACACACACACTTAGGAATTTTTTTTTTATGATTTTTAGAGTTTTTTTTGTTTTGATGACATCATTCGAGATGATCCAAAATCATCCTGGATGATCAGTTAAAAATAAAAAACCCTAATTAGGGCATCCTGGTTATGGCAATCGTAATTAAGTAAATCATCCTGGATGATAGGCTCAAATCTGAAAGAATCAGCAGCCAGATCTATTTGGGCATCTTTTATTTTTAGACATCATCCAGGACATCGTCCTGGATGATGATGTAGAATTATGCCTAAATTAGTTTTCTATTTAATGAAATAAATTAAGGTTTAATTATATGATCATATCATCATGGACGATAGCAAGATCATATGGGGCGATCAATTAAACAAACCTTAATTTCTCCTTAGATGACCACAATAATATTCTGGAAGATGTGTATAGTTTTGGACTAATCATCTGGGAAGATCACAAATCATCTTGGATGATTAGTTATATTTTGATCTTCCAGACATGCAATCAGGGTGATGCTCCGGATGATATTTGATGTTATGAACTAATCATTCGGGACAATCTCGAAATTGTCCTAGATAATCTATTTAGTATTTCATTATCTAGAGATGCAATCAAGGAGATGTCCTGGATGATACTCAATAATTTTGAACTAATCATACAGGATGATGTATTATCATCATGGATGATCAGAACAAATTAGACTTTTATTCGTCCAGACTCTCCCATATCATCTTGCGTGATTGAGCTGAAATTATACTGATCGTACTAGACGATCGGCCGATCATCCAGGACGATAATGTTGGTTCGTTGCAATTAAGAGAAAATCAGAAGCTCTATATATTCTATATAAGTCTTATTATTTACCCATGATTGTAACTTTTGCTGTTGCCTTGAGCTGAAAGAGGTAAAAGGAGAGGGAGAGTAAGGGAGAAAGAGAGATGATCTTGTGAGAGGTTTCACAAAGTTTATTCCAAGCAAGGATTCGAGTCATCTTCTCCAGTCATCATCCCTAGTTCCTTGGAGGTTTGAGAGAGGTCTACTTCAAAACTAATTAAGGTTTTTTGTTTGCTTCAAAAGGAAGCAAAAGGAGTTGGGTTCTCTGCTTGCTTTACGAAGAAGCAAAAGGAGTTGGGTTCACTACCTCACCGGTATCAGTGGAAAGGATGTTTGTATAGGCTTCTCCACTTTATTGTGGGAGCAAAAGGGGAGTCACTGCGTTTAGTGCAATGCCCGGAGGAGAGGCTCCGTTGAGTGGATGTAGGTCAAGTTGATCGAACCATTATAAATTTCTATGTGTTCTTTCTTACTTCTTTTCCGTATTAAATTTCCACACTTTGATTTTCTTGTGGTGATAATTTGTTTGGTTTAAGATTGTGTTTTTTTTTTAAAAAAAAATTTAAAAATACCAATTCACCACCCCTCTTGGTTAGCCTTGGGCTAGTTCACAAGGGCTTAACATTCTTAAAGAACTTTCAAGTGGAATCAGAGCGGGATTCGTAAAATTGAGTTTTTGAAACATTTTGAATTTCTATCCATGGCTAACTCTGATAATCATATCACAATGGAAGGATATTCTATTACCCGACCACCTTTGTTTGATAATATTCCTTTTGATTTTTAAAAAACTCACATGTCAACATTTTTAAAATCGATTGACTATCATATGTTGATGCTTGTTAAAAAGGCTTATTCACCTCCATCATGTGAAAAAAATGGCATTAAAACTAAACTTCTTTTTTCTTAGTGGGCTTTTGATGATAGAAATTTAGCATAATATAATGTAAAATACTTGAAATATTTTTTCTATGCTTTGTAATCAGAATATTATATGTTTGTTTCAACTTGTGCTATCGGTAAAGAAATTTGGGTTAGATTATATATTACTTATGAATGAACAAATGAAGTTAAGCAATCTAGGTTGAATATCTTATTGCATGACTACAAAATTTTTTGTAAGAATCCTTCTGAATTGATTTATGAAATGTAAACTAGGTTAACTCAAATTATCACCTCACTATATGCCTTAGGAAGAGAACTCACGAATTATGAAAAAGTTAATAAAATTTTAAGATGCTTACCTTCTTCCTTTGATGCTAAGATTACTGTCAATGCTGAATCTAAGTAATTGAATACCTATTCTATTGATAACTTACTTGGATCACTCATTGCTTATGAGCATGGGGTGAACCAAAGATAACTTAATGCATGTGAAAAAAAGAAGGAGAAAATTGTAGCGCTAAAGGCTAACGATACAGATACTGATTCTTCTGGGTTTGAAAATGATGATGTTGTCGTAATCACTAGGAAATTTAAAAGCTTTCTAAGGAAGAAATAAAAATAACATCAAAAGTAGAATATAGGAAAGGGTAACAAAATTTTTAAAAGTTCTTATGATACGATTTGCTATGAATGTAGGAAGCCAAGACATATACGAGACGATTATCCTACACTTAAGACTCGCCCAAGCAAAGAGAAGGGTGAGGAGAAACCTAAATTCAGAAAGGATAAGAAAAAGAAGTAGTTCCAAAAGGCGTTATGGGTGGATTCTGCATCTGACTCTTCTAAGACTGAAGCTGAAGAGGAGACAACAAACTTGTATTTAATGGTAGATGATCATCTTGGTCAAAGTGACCAAGAAGAGATATTTGAACTAACCTATGAATAATTATTTAAAGTGTCTAAAAAAATTCATGCATCATATAAGAAACTTAAGAAATTACATGCTAGTTTGAAATGGGAGTTTTTTAAATTTGCAAAAAAGAGGATGAAGCTATATTTAAAGATCACTCTACACTTGATAGCAATCACATATCATTACTTGATGAGTTAAATAAAAAACATTTTGAGTTGGTCATTGAGCATGATTCTTTAAAAGAAAAACTCATGGCTTTGGAAAATGATAAACCATCATTGCATATATCTCATAACTTTAAAAGGAAACATCACCAACTGAGTAGGTTAATAAACCCTTTTCTTAGTGTTAGATGTTTTTCATGTGGCATGTTAGGATACATTTCACATACTTGCACTGTTCACTATAGTACACAATGGGCGTGGAGATCCAAATTATATGATTTACAGCATAAGACACATGCATTGCCTTCTTCTTTCCATAAGAAGGGACCCAAACTTGTTTGTGGTTCCTTAATCTAACGTTTAATGATTTTTAGGCTTTTTCTCACAAAAGGCCTCATGAGAGCATGTGGTACCTGGATAACACATGCTCATGACACATAACTGGAGATGCCAACCAATTAGTTTTGTTGGAAGCCAGGGTTGGAGTTAAGGTTACTCTTGGAGATAATACCACCAGGAAAGTGGTGGGCATAGGTATAATCAAAAATTCCAAGAACATTTTGATTTAAAATATTTTTCTTATAGATGGACTGAAATATAAATTGCTCAGTATAAGTTAGCTTTATAATAAGGGCTTCATCATAAAATTCTTGGCAAATACTTGCATTATTACCTTAAATAACAACACTTTTTTGCAGGGAAATCGATTCAACAATATTTACATTCTTGACTTAAATAATATTGAATGTATTGCTTTATTTTCCTTAAAAACTATCACTGATGAGTCGTGATTGTGGCACAAGAGGTTATGTCATGCCTATATGAAAAACCTTATAAGAGTGACCCAGAAAGACCTAGTTAGAGGTGTCCCCAAGTGTAAGTTCTCTAAATACCACCTGTGTGATGCCTGCTAACTAGGGAAGAAAGTCCAATCTTCTTTCCATTCCATTATGGACATTAGCACTGCCAGCTTAGGGGGGAAAGTCTATGGATTTGTGATTATTGATGACTATATGATGTTCACTTGGATAAAATTTCTATCACATAAGAATGAGTGTTTTGATGAGTTTAGATCCTTTTCCACTTGGATTAAAAAAAAACTAGGTTATGAGATCTTAAGCATCCATAGTGACCATGGGGGAGAGTTTAAAAATGAGTGATTTTGAGACTTTTGTGAGGATAAAGGGTTTAGCCACAACTTCTTAGCTCCTAGGACCCCTTAGTAGAACGGGGTAGCTAAAAGAAAGAACACGACCTTAGTTGAAGCTGGTAGAGCCATATTTGTTGAGTATTAATTTCCATTATATTTTTGGGCTGAAGAAGTAAACACAACGTGTTATGTCTAGAATAGGGTGAAAGTTAGAGCAAAATAAGATAAGACACCCTATGAGATTCTTAAGGATAGAACACCCAACCTTTTCCACCTCCATGTCTTTGGTTGTAAGGTTTTTATTCTTAATAATGGGAAGTCTCACTCAAGTAAATTTGACCTAAAATTTGATGAAAGAGTGTTCTTAGGTTATTCAAGTATTGGGAAATCATTTAGGGTGTTTAATAAGAGGACAATGGTGGTGGAGGAGACTACTCATGTAGTGTTTGATGAATTTGATCCTAAGGAGTCTAGAGTTGAGGATAAAGATGATGTTGGAGAGATTTTCCAAGGAGTTGAAAATTTAGAGAAGTGGGTAAAGCCCCAAAACATTGAAGGAGTAGGTGAGATTACCCAAGGAGAAGAAAATACAAAATTGGAGGAAAGGGCAGAACACATACACATTTCGAAGAGACTGGAGATATTCTTTGAGTCATCCTAAAGAACTGATCTTAGGAGACCCTTTCGAAGGTGTAAGAACTAGGCATGGACTTAGGAAGGAAGTGAACCACTCTGCCTTTATCTCAATGACTGAACCCATAAGCATCAATCAATCCCTGTCTGATGAGTTTTGGATCATAGTCATGCAAGAGAAATAAAATCAAATTATTAGGAATGATAATTGGGTGCTTGTAGAAATACCAAAAGGACAAAGTATAGTTTGAACCAAATGCATCTTTAAGAATAAGATGAATGATTCTAGTGTGGTGGTTAGGAATAAGGAGAGATTGGTGGCTAAGGGGTACAACCAAATAGAAGGGATTGATCCCTGTAGCTAGATTGGAAGCCATGAGAGTGTTAATAGACTTTATTATTTATAAGGGATTTTAGATTTTCCAAATGGATGGTAAAAGTGCCTTTTTAAATGGGGCAATAAAAGAGGATGTGTTTGTAGAGCAATCCGCAGGTTTTGAGAGTTTCTAATTTCCAAATCATATTTTCAAATTAAAAGGCCTTATATGGATTAAAATAGGCACCCGTAACTTGGTATAAGAGGCTTAGCACATTCTTAATAGAGAGGGAGTTTGTTAAGGGGAGCATAGACACCACCCTATTTTTGAGGAAAGTAGGAGATTAGTTACTTATTCTTCATATCTATGTTGATGATATACTTTTTGGATCTTCTGATAAAAATCTATGTGATGTTTTTTCTAAAAAAATGAGTAAGGAGTTTAAGATGAGTATCGTGGGCGAGTTGTCCTAATTTTTTGGGGTTTAGCATAAGATAATTGGATGATAGAACCTTTCCAAATCAATCAAAGTACATAAAGGACATATTGAAGAAATACGAAATGGGTTAAGCCAAGCTAATAAATACTCCCATGCCCTCCAGCATTCAGTTGGATAAGGACCTACATGGAAAATCTATTGATCAAAAGAAGTACAGAGGAATGATTGGATCACTACCTTACCTGATTTCTAGATGACCTGATTTAATGTTTAGTGTTTGTCTCTGTGCAAGATTTCAAGCTGATCCTAAAGAATCCCACCTGGCTGCTATTAAGAGAATTCTTAGATATCTCTTAAGGACCCAAAACTTAAGAATCTCGTATTCTTGGCACAACACTTCTTTTGAGATTATTGAATATTCTGATTCTAATTTATTAGGAACTTCTAGGATATTCCATCTCATAGGATAATCTTTAGTCTCCTCGTAGAAAACAAAACTTTGTTGCACTTTGCACAACTAAAGTTTAGTACATTACATGTAGGCATAATTTCAATCCTGTGTGACAACACTAGTGGCATTTGCATCCAACATTCATGGACCAAATATATTGATATAAGGCATCACTTCATTAGAGACCATGTGACTAAAGGAGATATTGATTTACATCATGTGACAATTGAGAAACAACTGGCTGCCATCTCTACTAAACTACTGGCCTTCAACACATTCAACATCTTAAGGACTAGATTCGGTGTGATCGACATAAATGTATGAACTTAATGCTTATTGTTTTCTAAATTTTATTTTTTGATATATTATTTGTTGTTCTATTTTCTTTTGTTGACTTTAGTTTTAGTTTTTAATTTTTTGTTCCTTTCATATTTTCATTTCGGTCATTTTCTCCTTTTTTTTCATTTTAATCATTGTTGAAATGATATATTTTGTGTCTTGTTTTTATTTCTAAAAATTTGTATTCAATGTTTGATATCCCTAAATCAGTTAAAAGGAGAAACACAATTGATTGTTTCACTTCCTTTAAATTCTTTTAGTGGTGTGATTTTCTTTTCTAAATAAAAGTCTATCTCAAATTAACAACTAGACTTTACAATTGAGATCTTTTCTATCTTGCTAATGAAATCTATCTTATATAAATAATATTCAAAGTCATTAAATCACTTTCAAGATTTCATAATCTTGTCATTGCATTTATCATATGAATTTGATTCTGATTTGTGGTTTACTCTTTCTTATATAAGAGAGTGAGTTTTTCCTCCTCTAATATCTAGAACATATTCTCACAACTGAGAGTATTTAAAAGTTTTAAAAGGGACCTAACTTGAAAAAAAAGGGAATGATAAGGGCATAAAATGAGCCCAAAAAGAAGAAAACTGAAAAGATGCATAATGACCGCCAAAAATAATTAGAAGATACACAAAGTGTATCAAAAATAAAAAATTGGATAAAGTTCCAATCAATTGATAAGAGGCATAAAATGAGCCGACAAAAAGCATAGTCTCTTTCAGACCCTTAAATCTTAGAAGAATTTATGTGTCACTTGATACTTTCAAAGGCTTGATTTTGACTTTCGTGATTGTGACTAATTACTTTGCAATATTATTCTATAAGATATTTTTCTGGAACCAAGTTTTGAACATGTCTCTTTTTTTTATCCAATTGATTTTTCTGAGTTAAATCTTTATTTTCAAAAGATGGTTTGCCCTATGAGAAGTCCAAGCTAGGTCTAATAGGATCAGTTGTTCAATCTCTTTTTGGATTTCAATGATGTTAACTCATTAATTCTTACAATTTTTTTAATTCAACCACCTGGAGAATTTATAATATTCATGCATTGATAAAAAAAACCACTTGTTTTGGTTCCTTTTGTTGTTTTTTATTCTTTTTTATGTTATTTTTATCTTTTGCTATTATTTTTTCTATGATGTAGTTTGCTTCTATTTGGTAGTTTCTATTTCTTTTCTTTTCTCCTTCCCTCTACCATTTTGTGAAGTTAAAGGGGGAGTAGTGGTAGTGTTTCATTTTACTATTTTTTCTTTTTAGTGTTTTGTTTTTAGTAAAATTTGAACTTCTTGATGACCTGCTTAAATTGTTTTTATTTACCATCATTAAAAAGGGTGAGATTGTTATGAATTTAGATTCAAGAATTATAATTTTGATGATAGAAAACATTTTTAATACTTATGTTTTTCTACGAATCTCTTGCCTACTAACATTTCATATCCACAAATGTAATTGCAAATCAAGCCAAATTGAGCTTGGGTAGATTAGGACTGAGTCAGTCTGTAAGCTGTCATTAAGTATTCTTTACCTTTTCTTAAGTCATTTATAACTTCGTGGGTCTGGATGCTAAGTAACCTTGCACACACACACTCAAGGAATTTTTTTTTATCTTTTTTAGAGTGTTTGGTTTTCGATGACATCATCCGGAATGATCCAAAATCTTCTTGGACGACCAGTTAAAAATAGAAACCCTAATTAGGGCATCCTGGTTAAGGTAATCATAATTAAGTAAATCATCCTAGTTGATATTTATATCTTCCAAGATGATATACTCAAATTAGAAAGAATTAGCCTTTAAATCTATTTGGGCATGTTTTATTTTTGGACATCGTTCAGGATATTGTGTTGGATGATGATGTATAATTATGCCTAAATTAGTTTGGTAATTAAGAAAAGTAATTAAGGTTTGATTACATGATAATATCTTTCTAGATGATCACAGGATCATCCGGGATGATCAGTTAAACAAATCTTAGTTTCTTCGTAAATGACCAGAATGCTGTTCCGGATGACGTGATTAGTTTGCACTAATCATTCGGGATGATAAAAACTTATCCTGGATGATCAGTTATATTTCCATCTTCCAGACATGCAAATAGGGTGATATTTTATGTTCTCAACTAATTGTCCGGGATGATCAAGAAATCATCCTGGAATATCTTTTTAGTATTCCATCATCCAGACATACAATTAGGGTGATGTCTTGGATGATACTCAATGATTTTGAACTAATCATATTGGATGGTGTTTTATCATCCTGGACATTTAGAATAAATAAGACCTTTAATTGTCCAGACTCTCCTAGATTGTCCTAACTGATTGAGTTGAATTTGTACTAATCGTACAAGACGATCGGCCGATAATCTTAAATGATAATGTCAATTTTTTTTGTAATTAAGAGTAAATATGAAGCTCTTCTATGGAAGACCTCTTATTTACCTAAGATTGTATCTTTTGTTGTTATCTTGACCTTAGAGAGCTAAGAGGAGATAGCAAGTAAGAGAGAGAGAGAGAGAGACAGAGAGAGGATCTTATGAGGTAGAGTTTATGAGGGGTTTCATAAAGGTTACTCCAAGCAAGGATCTGAGTCATCTTCTCTGGTCGTTGTTCCTAGTTCCTTGGAGGTTTTAGAGAGGTCTACTTCAGCAATTGATCAAGGATCTTTTCCTGCTTTAGGAGGAAGCAAAAGGAGTTGGGTTCTCTGCCTACTTCAGGAAAAAGCAAATGGAGTTGGGTTCTCTGCCTCAACGGTGTCAGTGGAATGGAGGTTTGTACAGGCTTCTCCACCTTACTATGGGAGCAAAAGGAGAGTCCCAGATTTTAGTGCAATACCTGAAGGAGAGGCTCCGGGGAGTGGACGTAGGTCAAGTTGACTGAACCACTATAAATTTCTATGTGTTCTTTCTTACTTCTTTTCATCATTAAATTTTCACACTTTGGTTTTCTTGTGTTGATTATTGGCTTAGTTTAAGATTGTGTTTTTCTTTGAGAAATTTTAAAAATACCAATTCACCCCTCCCCCCTCCTCATTGTTAGCCTTGGGCTAGTTCATAAGGGCTTAACATCCCTAATGAACTTTTAAGATTTTGTTATAGTAGACATTATTGGTGATTTTACTTAAGTTTTGTATTATAATATTAAAAGTTTTAAATTTTAATGTTGTGCTACTTTTGTTCATGCTGCCTCCTCTCATTATACCAGAAAGATTTTATGGGATCAAATTATACATTTTCATAGTATTTGTAATCTTCCCTAGCTTGTTGGTGGAGATTTTAATACTATAACTAACCCATATGAGCACATAGGGGGTTCTCTCCCTATCTATTAGTCGATGGAGGATTTTAATGGTATGATTATGGATTGTAAATTAAATGATATTAGTTTTTTTGGTAATAAATTCATTTGGAATTGTGGTCATTTATGGCAAAGCTTAGATAGGGTTTTATTTAATGATAATTGGCTTAATTCTTTTGAGTCTACTAATGTTGAGCATCCTAACAGGACTCTCTTTGATCATTATCCTCTTCTTATTAAAATAAAGACTAGGGCTAGGGGTATTCCTTATCAATTTAGATGTCAAAAAATATGATTACTTTTTTATTCTTTTATGGATGTGATTAAGAATAATTGGCAAGCCACTATGTATCCAGATCACTCTATCTCTAGTATGAAAAGATTTTGGCTTAAGCTGAAAAGGAGAAAGTTTTAAATTGGTGAAATCGTAATGTTTATAAAAATCTTTTTTCTAACATTTTAATTATACAAGATAAGGTGAATTCTTATGATAGTAAGTGTCAATTGGTTCCTTCTGAAGCTAATTTCTATCTTTTAAGAGATGTTAAAGATGAGCTTTATAAATTATAATCTCAGGAAGAAATAGTTTTGGAAGAAAAAAGAAACTGTTAAACAACTCGTGGAAGGTGATAACAATACTAAATTTTTTCATGCCTTGGTTAAAAAGAAATGTGCTATAAATGGCATTCATAAAATTAATCGTGTTGATGGCTATGTTACTAAGGATGATTCTGAAATTGCTAATTTAGTTGTTCAAATTTTTAAAAATAATCTTAATAAAACATTTAATCCTTCTATTATTGACAATCTATGTATCATTCCTAATCTTATTTCTCATGATGATAAAATTTTCTTGTCTAAATGTCCATCTCTTGAGGAGGTTAAAGATATTGTTTTTGATATGAATGGTGATTCTATGGCTGGTCTGGATGGTTTCACAATGAAATTTTTTCGAACAACAATTATGTGAGTTCTTGGCATGACTATAGTCCTATTAGTTTGTGCACCTTTTTTTATAAATTTCTTTCTAAAATTTTGATGAATTGGTTAACTTTTTTTTGTCTAGGCTTATTTCTCCTTTTTAAATGGGCTTTGTTAAAGGGTGTGCTATTGCTAATAATATCCATTTGGCTCAAGAGTTTTGCCAAGATTTGGATTTTAAGGTTAGAGGTGGTAATATGATTTTGAATCTTGATATTGCTAAGGCTAATGAAAATATTGATTGGAATTTTATTTATAATATCATGAATTTGTTTGGTTTTGATTTAAATTTCATCAATCTCACTAAAAATTGCTTTAAAAGCCTTATTTTCTATCATTGTGAATTGTAAGAACCATGGTTTCATTAAGGTGTCTCATGGGGTGAGACAGGGGGATCCTATTTCCCCTACTCTCTTCATTATTTGCAGCTGAGTACCTTTCTAGAGGCCTTGTTGATCGTTTTGAAAAGTATCTAAACGTCTATTTTAGAACATTATGTGGCTTCAATATATTGCACTTATGTTTCACTAATGATTTCATTATTTTTATGAATACTTTGATGAATAAGATTCATAGACTTTTGGGTTTCTTTAACCAATTTGAATTGGCGAGTGGTCTCGCTCTTAATAAACGTAAGTGTTTCTTTATTTTTGCTGTTCCTTATGATCCTATTTTTGTTATCAAGAATTTAACAGAGTTCGGCCATGCTCTTTACCTTTAAAGTATTTTGGTGTGCCTCTTTATAAGGGTAGAAAGAAGTCTTTTCTTTTTGATTTTTTAATTATGGTTGTGAAGAATAGACTTTTGACCTAAGATTCCAATTTCTTAAGTTTTGGAGGTCAGTTAATTCCTATAAAAAGTATTCTTTGTTCTAGATTTATTTATAGTTTTCAAACCTTTCTTCCTACTTAGTTTGTGTGTAATAGGATTGATATAATTTTCAATAAATTTTTTTTGGAAAGGGACTGGTAGCAATTCTAAAATTCCTTGATCTTCGTGAGATAAATGTTGGGGGACTTTGAATGAAGGGGCTTTGGGGTGCAAGTCTATGAATGATCTTGCCTATGCTTTCTCTTTCAAGTTATGGTATAATTTTATGCTAATTTGAGTTTTTGGGCTAATTTTATGGTTGCCAAGTATTGTGGGGGAACCATCCCACCATGTTTTTTTTTAGTAAAGGGAATTCTAAATTCTTGTGGCATCTTTGATCTGCTAAACAGGTTATTGAACATTTTATTATTTGGGGCCTTGGTAATGGTAATATTTTCTTTTGGCAGGATCATTGGTTGGGGGATCAATTGATCGACTCTATTACTTATACTTCTTCCAATGCTAATGTGAAGGTGAATTATTTTTTTACTAATAATCGTTGGAATTTGGAGAAACTTTTTAGTATTTTTTGTGATTTTATTATTCACCATATTTTGAAGATCGCTCTGAACACTAATTTGAATGATGTTCAACTTTGTTCTTTGACTAAAGATGGGTGCTTTAGATTAAAAGATTCACGGAATTTGTTTAGATCTAAGCAAGAGGCTTCCAAACATTTCCAAATAATATGGCATAAAAGTATTCCTTCTACGGTCTCTATCTTTTTTTGGAGAATTTTACATAAGCTTATTCCTATGGATGATAATTTGATTAAAAGAGGTTTTATACTCCCGTCTAAATGCCAATGTTGTTATCATGTGGGAAATATGCATCATGTTCTCATTTTTGGTCCTTTAGCGATAAAAGTTTGGACTATTTTGATAACATCTTTCATTTAAATTATTTTATTGTTATGGGCTCTATTAATTCTTTTCTTAACTGTTGTTTTGTTAAATCTAAGGGACATATCAGCAATGTTACTCCTTACCTTATACTTTGGTTCTTATGGTTGGATAGAAATAATTCCGGTTCAATGGGGTGGTTATGAACCATTATAGAATTATCTAAAATATTAAGGATAAGGTTGTGGATCTTTATTCTGCTAAGTTACTTTCTACCAAGAATTTCAAAAACTACTTTATTGTGGTTGATTTTGATATTAACTTGGAGGTGGATATCCTCCATAAAGTTCCTAGGTGTATTTCTTGGATGAAGCCTCCTTCTAACTATCTTAATTTGAATATTGATAGTGCTAGAATGAACTCTATTGTTGGTTGTGGTTGTTTTATAAGAGACCACAATGGTAATTACATTTTGAGTTTTGTTGGTCCTTTAGTTAATTATGATGTAAATTTTCCTACTACCTATGTTATTATTCATTGTTTAAGGCTTTTTTCCAATCTAAATTACATTAATATTATGGTCGAGGTTGGTTCTTATTATTTTTAAAAGTCTCTTAATTCTAGGGAGATACTTTTTGTCCCTCGGCTTTGTTTTACATGAGGAGGGACATTAAGAATTTATTGAGCCTTTTAAATTGCTCTTTTTATTGTTCTTGTGGAAGCTAATTCTTGTGGTCAGTCGATAGCCAGGTGGGGTTGTGGGTTGAATGTTATGATAAATTTCTCGACTTCTAATCTTCCTTGTCTTGTGAAAGTCCTCTTAAGAATGGATAAAATTTGTTTATCTTATGTTAATTCTTAATGGTGATATGCGTGTTGGTTTTTTGTGGAGTTTCTGGCTGTCTTTTACAGCCTTCCTGTTTCTATTATTTGGATTATGGATTTGTTATTCTCTTGTGGTAGTGGTGTTTTTCCTGGCATTCCCACTTTGCTTGGAATTTTCTAGTTTACATTTTTTGATTCAAGGCTGTTTGATCTCGTCTGGTGCTATTTGGGGGACTTTTATTGGTTTTTTTACTAAGTTATCTTCTTTTTCTTGAGTGTAGTTTTCTTTATTTTGCTTGAGTGGTTTTTGTGCTACTTATTGGTTCTAGTGTTTTGCTATCTACTAGGTAACCTTTGTGTGTGGTTGGTGGATATTTGGATCAATCTCTTTGGTCGTGTTTATTTGGCTTCCTTGAGTAGTACTAGGGGGATTGATAGCAATGATTTTTGTGTAGTGGTCAAGTACTTTATCAATGTTTTCCTTTTTTTTAATTATTTGGATGAATTTAACTTATATTACTATTGGTGGCTTAGTATTTTGGGAGGTTTTGTGGTGTCTTCCCTTCTATCAATTCTGGGAGCCTTGTTTCATTTCGAATGCTGGAATTTGTGTTTCTCTATCCTGCAGCTCTCTCCTTTCCCGAATTATTACCTAGAGCCTTAGCAGGGATGTCTGGTTGGTTAATCTGTTTGTGGGGAGATGTTTTTGGCTCTCTCATCTCTATGGTTGCTAGTTCTTCATTCATTCCAGGGGGGCTATTTTTTATTTTTGTTTATCATTGGCCTGGATTATTAGAGGTGGACAATGTTGGTAATCCTCCTAGCCTTAATTTTGTTCTTGAAATCCCTATTTATGTGGAGGATGTGGTTTGTTGGGGTTATTCTCCTGAGGGTGTCTGGACTTATGTTATATTTTTCTTCTTACAAATTTTTATTTGTAACAACTATATCTCTTGGAATTATCATCTTACAAGATATTACTGCTCTTTGTACTACTTTTCTTATGGTTTTCACTTACTTTTAAAGAGTTTCATTAGTACATGTACTCGAGCTGATGTGTTTTTGGATGGGAAGTTGGAATTCCAAGCTGTTTTTATTCTCTTCCTTTTTTGGGATCTCTTACTTGTGCACCTGTTGGTGGAATTTTGAAAACAGGTTTTGAAGAAAATATTATTTTTCTTTGAGAATTTTAGAATTGAGATTGAATCCTAATTCTAGAAGTCGAATCCACTCATTCGGAAAAGTATATCACCCCGAAGGATGAAAATAATATTCCGTAACGGCGTTCAGACTTAGAATTATGTGATTCATCTTGAATATCATGACTAGATTCTAAAGAGAACTCGACACGACCCCGAGGGGACGAAGCAGAATTCAACTAAATAATCCAGTTATAATATTCAAGGAGTATGATTGCCGAATTCATATCCAAAGCCTTACCAAAGAAGGGTGTATCTCCCCAGAGGGGAAATAACACCTTTCAACGGTAATTCCTCTAATATGATGACGGCATTCACTCTTTAACCTTTTCCAAAGAAATCTAAAGAGATTTTAAAAAGATTGATTTTGAAACCAGGTATGTGTGGTTCCAAATCTCCTACGAGTGCAAGCCCTCGTAGTTAATTACATCGTAGGGAGATAGAATCCCCTATGAAAACTCTCAATTAAAATAAGAATGAAATTTTGTTAGATTTTCTAGGAGTGATATCAAAAAAATTGAATAGAATCTTTTGGAAAATCAAAAGGGAGTGGATCAAGATTGAACAGTTATTAACAGAATCAAAGGAAGAGAGGTAAGGGACACTTTGAGATTCCAGAACCATCTGGAAGTGTCCCAACTTAGTCTAAGTGTTGGGCTTTACATTTTAGGATCGAAAAGAGATTTAATTTGAGTTAAGCATTTTATTAGAAATTTGGGATTATATTCCAGAAATTGGGGTCTTATAATCAAAGATCGGCCCCAGATCCTAAATCTAATTTGGATGCTGGACCACAGTCGTCCGATCCTAACTAATGCAGTGCAGAACCTGGACTTACCCAGGCCTGGATTGGGAAGCCAGCTAACCACCTAATCGATTTAAAATATATGAATCCGGTCTTTTATTAAAGAGTGGTAGGGACGTTGTACTTAAAGTTTTGGAGAGTCGAGGCAGACATCTAGAAATTTTCCTAATTGGCCCCTTTAACTTATGTTGGGTGCTAAAATGCTAAACTGATGCAATTAAAATTCTTTGACTCTTTTAATTTGTATCTAATGCAATGCATGCTGGTCGACAACTTCCAAATCAAGTATGCTTGAAATTTTAAAAACAGGCTTAAAAAATAATTTTTTAGAAGACTGGGCTTCCCTAGGTCCGGCACCTCGTCCTCATAGGTCAGACTATCCGGACTCTACCCGCAGGCGGGAAGGGTCTAAAACAAGGAAAGAAGAAGTGCAGAAATATGCATGCGACCCCGGGGTCGATCCGCGGCTAATTTCCTAGATTCGTTATTTTTCTATGTTATTTAGACTCACTAAAATTTTAGACTTTTAAAGTTATGAGTAGAAAACTTTCACACCCTCACGAGTCTCACGTATCCAGGTGAAAACAAAAGCGGCACACAATCGCCAAAAAACTAGGAAAAGCAAGCAATCCTAAGGGCAATCAACTCATCACATCAAATATTAACTAATTAATAAATGTCCATAGGCAAAATTGCCTTGCTTATTACAAACCAGAGTTTTGCAGAAAGTAAAGTGGCCGGGCACCACTGACAACAACCCGGATTCTAGGCCTAATAATGACGCAAGTTATTTTGAGTGGGATACTCTCAATCTTCAAGTCTTCAATTTTGCTCTTCTTTGGACTCCTTTTCTTCAAACTCCTTAGATTCTTCGTAGTAAACTACCCAAATGGATAAGAGGGCACTTCCCTTTAAATGGGAAGGCCACTCTTTCCTCTTTGGGTATAAGAGAAGTGTGATCCAAATTTGGATTTCCAAATGGAAAAGGAATAGTTCCCAAAAGGGTATCCTTTCCTCTTTGGAATCCAAGCTTTGGACCTATGTATCCCAACTCAAAATTAACTTTCACTACACTTAACAATTATACAAATTATATTTATATCAAATCAAAAATCTAGACTCACCTGCAGGGTTATCCTAAGCAGTTAATAAATATAAAAGCAATTCTTCCCAAGCAGTTATATATATGTGCAGAAAAGTAAGTAAAACACACTGGCCACGCTCTTTTTACTTGGGGGCTTTAGCAGCTGAAGCACCTGTGCAAGCATTTATAACAATTAATATTTATTGTTAACTTAGCCCCCCTTTTATGGCCTTGCATGAGCGTGACCACCTGCAGAAAACTATGTGAACATCCAGATCATACCTAACCTAAGGGTAATCTAGTCCCCAAACGCATCAATCCATCCACAGAGTGCAGAAAAGTAAGCAGACACAACAAAGCAATTTCATCCACAACATGCAGTGAAAACCACGAAAAATCTGGCACACAGTAGTAAAGTAAACACCGGCCTAACCTAGATCTAGAGTTGGTTGTCCTAGCACATCATCTAAAGTGTGTGTAGGAGGTCGTGTGGCTGGGGTAAATCCTAGTTGGGTGATTAATCAAAGTTGTCTAAAAGTCTGGGTTTGTTAAGGCTTGAAAGGGAGATTTAAGTTGAACTTCAAATCTTAATAAATTAGGAATTTTAGTTAAATGTATTTTAAGAGTTAATTGATTGCTACCTTTGTTTCACACTGAGGCCGTGAAGTTTATTTCACCTACCTTGGGGCTAAGCTAATAGCCTCGTAGGCCTGGGTTACCCAATAGCAATCGGGGTTAATTAAGCTATTTTAAATTGGTTGGAATTAAATGAGTGAATTAATATTAGGGGAATTGATTACTGATTTTAATGGGTTGGTTGAGAATTTTAATGACCTATTAAAAGAATTTTAGAGGGTAAAGAAGTTAAAAGGTTTTAGGAGGGGTTATCCGGATACGTCAACTAAAGGGTCAAAATTTGGCTTTTAAAACTAAAATTAATCTTAAGGGTTTCAGATTTTTAATAAATACTAGACCTAATTATGAGTTGTTATACAGGTGGCACACTCAATTTGGAGTTTTCTATGAATAGTTATGATTTTTAAAAGGTCTGGCCCGTTTTGACCTAAGGTCACCTAAAATGTTGAGTCCTTGGTTTTAGCTAGATTATGGAGGATTAATGTTTCTAGAAATTAATGGATTCTAATTGAAGTCACTATCCACTAAGTTGATTAATCAAAATTTTTCTATAATTAACAGTGAATTTTAGAAATTTTACACATTCGTAGGGATTATCAAGTTACTACGACTAAGGGGTCTACTTAAGGATTTGAACCCAAATGAGCCCTAAACTCCTTGAGATCAATTCCAAAGACCATAAATGACCTAAGGATAGATCAACAAGTGTTTAGAACCCTTTTGGGATTTTTAAGATTTAATTAAAATTGGTTAGACCTAATTTCCTAAGGATCAATCTAAGACAAATCTAGAGATCAACTTGAGAGGGTTTCAATTCTTATTGGTTAAGGGATCAATTAAGGATAATTAAGGACATTTTAATGGATTTTACAGGTTAAGAACAGCTCATTATTAATTAATCAGGATTAAGGTCAATTCGAAGAAGGATTTTTGAGGCTCCTACTTGGGGAACCAAATGAACTTCAAATTTGATAAAATTTGGACCATAGGATCACCTGACCCTAAGGACTAAACCCACAAAATTTGAGCTCAAATGGAGTACTCTAAGGTGGTTAACCAAACCACCCAAGGTGAGCTCTAAGTCACCTTCAAATCACTATGGGGGTCTATCCTAGGCTTGGATTGGGGCAAAATCAGCTGCTCTACACTCCTTATCCTACACATCATCATCACCCCAAAAATCACACCTTAAATCCCATTGGATAGGTCTATATCCCCTTTTGAATTTAAGGGTCAAACCATGACCCTTAAACTTAAAAATTAGGGAAAATGCCCTTGAACAACTTAAAATGGGAAGATAAAATTTGGAGATGTCAGAAACATGTCCAATTTCAATCCCCCAAAATTCCAGACCTGGTGGACATGTATTTAAAAAGTAATTAAAGAACTTCATAAAATGCTCAAATTGAAATTAAACCTAAGACTAACCTAACCCGGGTCTGGAACCATAGGGTTTTTATAGAGCTCCCTGAGACCTTTCCAATGAGCCTAAGAACACCTAATTTGGACAAGTGTGCAGGGAGTTATGAATTTTTGAAGTTCCCTGGAATTTCTGGATTTATTAATCCGGCAATTACACAGTCAGCAAACGTTACCACGCGTCGCGCGCTGATTGGCCAAGCAATGATTGGCGCTAACAGTTAACAGCCGAGTTAACCACAACCGTTGGATGGCGGATCAAACGGCTGGGATTAACAGCGCTCCGATACCACGGGATTTAATCCGAGCGGTTGATCAAGATCAACGGCTGGGATTTAATCTTCAACCTCCCGCTCGTATCCGAGACTGCAGGGCTTCTCCGGCTTGATCCGGGTGATTTCGCTGGTGAACTCCGATGAAATTTCACAGGGAGGATCAGGATGGTGGGAACCTCCAATCCAACGGTGGAGATCCGTTGGGGTGAAGGTTCCTTCACACTTGACCAAACTACCTAGCTAGGGAGCTCGGGATAAGGAGATTACTGCAGAGAAAGCCTCAACGAATGAGCTTCTCTATCAGGAAGCTTCAGGGGGCAATGGCGAATAGTTCTCCTTCAGGTGTCAGGATCGGAGGACGGCCGGAGGTGCGACTTCGAGCGGGACGCCGAAGGCTTTCACGGACGCTTGCTCTAACGAAAGGAGGGATCAGTCTCTACGCTCGAAGGAAGCTTCTGGAGTTTGAAGGAGCTCTGGGAATAAAATAAGAGTGAATGCCAATGCCTCTGGCGGTCTGGCGAGCTCAAAGGTATTCAGCCACCTTTCGGGAGCTTGGACGGCTGGGATTGAAGTGGAGAAGGCTCGGATTGCTGCCAGGTGGACGATGGCGACGTCCAGGGGAGATCGTGGAGATCAAACTGGTGGGCAGCAGCCTTGAGCCAGGAATTTTCTGGGGGGGGACCACCAGAACTCAAATTCCATTGGCTCCAACCTCCGCCAGCCATGGTCTGGGTCGGGTTGACTGGGGGAGGCCGATGGGGACATGCTGGAGCCAAGGGTGGAGTCAATTTGGTCTGGGGAGGCCTGGATCGAACTGGTGGCTGGATTGGACCCAAACCTGCTCGGTTCGAGTCAAATTGAGCTCGATCCAGGTCTGGGCAGACCCTGGGTTTGGTATGGGAGATAGGTCTGGGTCTGGTGCACCCAATGCAGGTGGCAATTGGGTCCAATTTGATCTGGATTAAAAGATGGCTCGGGTTGATCCAAACCTGCTCGGTTCGGGTCAATTTGTGCTCAACCCAGGTCAGGCCAGACCCTGGGCTTGAGGTGGGAAGTGGGTCTCGGTCTGGTGCACCCAATGCAAGTGGCAATTGGGTCCAATTTGATCTGAGGTGGAAGATGGCTCGGGTCCAAGTGTTTTTGGCTACTTTGGGTTAGCCTAACTCTTGACCCAAGCTAGCCCAAGGCTTGGGCTGGCTGGAGGAGGTGTATTGAACTTAGGGCCACCTATGGGAGGTGTTGGTCAGGTTCAATTGAACTTAGGTTGAGAGTTGGCTCAATCCCAAGTGCTTTTGGGCACTTTGGGTTAGCCTAACTCTTGACCCAAGTGAGCCCAAGGGTTGGGCTGGTCAAGGAAGTTGTATTGGGTTAATGGGAACTCAATGGCACCTTGATTTGGATTCAATTTGGTTAAGATCAAGAGATGGCTCAAGGGAGGCCTCACTTTGGTCACTTGGGTCAAGCCACATGGCTAACCCAAGAGAGCCCAAGGCTTGGGTCACCAAGAGGGGTCTCTTGGGTACCCAAGGGGTCATCCCATGCATTCAAAGGACTTGGAATGGACTTGGTTCAAAAATTTGAAAGAGGAGGGGTGTATGGGTCAATGGGTTAAACTTGGTTGACTTGGTTAACCAGGTTGACCCAAGGTCTGGTTTTGAGTTCAACAAGTTGGGTTTGATATTTGAGACTCATTGAAAGTGGTTTCAAAGAGTTTGGAATTGATTTGAGTTGAAATGGGCATTTGAAATCCCATAAGGGTATTTTGGTCAATTTTGACCCATTGATCAACTGGGATCAAAGATGGGTCTGGAAAATGCATTTTACTGCTCAATGGGTTGCAATCAAGAGTTTGGATGTGATTGGAAGCTTTGATAAGGGCTCCAAGATCAAAATCTTCAAGGGGTTAGGTCCAGTGGCATAGGCTGTAAATATTTGAAGGTTTTACAGCCTTTGGATTTTAATTCAAATTCTGGGGTTAGAGACCTCAGAATGTGCTCAAAATTGGAGGGTAGCCTCTAGAGACATATCTTACCACTTTGCAAGTGATAGACCCTGAATCAGAGGCCATTTGACTGGGTTTTGAAGTATTTGAAAAATCTTTGAAAAGGGTCTTTAGGCCAAGGCCTTAAGACTTTGGATTTGAGTCTGGGTTTCTGTATTTGGAAAGGATTTCAAATTTAAATGATTGGAGCATCCAACTCATCTACAATCATGTGGTGATTGTTAATGAATGGGTAGGGTCAAGGCTAGATCAAAGGTAGAATCAAAGTCTAGATTTAAATTTGTATTCTCAAATGGATTAAATCAAAGTTTGGATATGTTTGAAATTTGAATTAATTGGGATTTGAGTTGAATGAAGTTTGAGATTTAGATTGATCAAGGGTAGGAATTAAATTGAAGTTGGAGTTGATCAAAGGTAGGAATTGATTTGAGGTTGAAGTTGATCAAGGGTGGGAATTGATTTGAGTCTAGATTGGTCCTAAGATCTAGAGGGGTTCAAGGATCTAGAATCTAAGGGAATCCTAGGCTCTAGAGTAGGCCCTAAGGTCTGGCTCTAGGAAAGGATCCTAAGGTCTAGAGTGGATCCTGAGGACTGACTCTAAGAAAGGATCTTAAGGTCTAGAGTGGATTCTGAGGACCTAGAATTAATCCGGAGTTTGGAAGGACCTTAGTGACCTCATACAAAAATGAGGTCAACAGTACCATAGAATGTATCATGGTGATTATGTAATTTTGCCTAGTAGGGGCCTTGAGCTTGTAGAATTTTTTTTGTTTTAATTTTGTAGCTCTTTTGAGCATTAGTGGGCCCAAGCCACCTTTAATTACTTTGTAATTTCTTTCCTATATTAACATGTAAGCTCCTCCGTGGGTTTTCTATATATATATATAAACATAAACATTCCAAATTTTTTGATGATTCACCAAAGATTTTAAAATGAAATTTAAAGTTCATTCATTTAAAACTATACATTTGTGTAAAAATAAACAAATACATATTTACAAAATTAAGAACACAACATCTTCTTGGAATTATTCTCCTCCTCTATTGAAGATGCCTACTTTCCACTGAAATGCTCCCTCAAATTTTTGCAGCTCATCCAACAACTAAGTTTACTACACCAGTATATGCATCTTGTCCTCAGCTTATTATATCATGACTAGCTCTAGCTTGGCTGTTGTGGAAGCTACCTATTAGCTATATAATTACTCTTGCTTACTTATTGAGATGCTTGATCCACTAGATGTCTACCCCTAATATCCATAGGCTTTCGAACCTAAACCATAATCTTGGTCATCCTACATTTATCCTATTAGTTTCAACCTAGTGTGAATGTTAGAGTACTCTACTGATCATCCCTCAAATGCTATGAACTCATCCTATAAAAGTTAATAAAGAAATATTAAATTTACACATGACATAAAAATTAATAAACTTAAATAGTCTTGTAGGCTTTTTTTGCTCACTCATCAAACAATTACTAGTCCTACTGCCACATATGGGAATGACTATGTAAATCAACAATGGCCGGTTCCTTGCCTAGCACCTCTTTCCACAACATACATATATTAGTATTCATATCTAACTAAATTGATAAATTTTTTTTTTAGAATTTCTTGCAAAACATTACCTAAGTTCAAGAAATATGGAATTGAACCCCATTTATGGTGGGAATTACCCATGTCCAACTATCAAAATTGGATTCTATATATTCTAGTCCCTCCTCCTAGCATAATCTAGGCTTTCCAAAGCATTGGTTAGCTCATCCCATACACTCTTACTAATCCAAAGTGGTCGCTTGCCTAACTTTTTAATATCTATAGAAATGACTCACATGCGAGTCGACCCATGCTTCTCAAAATTCATTCTTATTTTATCATTTTGCTAGGGAAGCCAATAAAATTCTTTTTGCATTAAAAACAAACAATCACAATTTTTTTATTAGCTTAAATAACAAAATATATAATATAGTACATATTTTGATAATAATAAACCTCAAACTCTTAGAATCACATGTTGTGTACTTCATTCGGGATTTCCTACCAAGAAATATAAATGGCATCATACCTACTCTATAAAATGTCTCGTATTTGATGCATCGGTTACTTTGATGGATTCAACCTTCAAAAAATTTGTTAGATAAAAAAAATATTTATTCATTTTTTATGAATATAATAAGTATGTATGTGTAACCATCATGTTAAATCAAGATGTGACCCCTTTTCATCTGTTCTTCTTCAACTAGGGTAAAAGGACTACCAGTAGTGAGTTGAGGGTTGGTGGGGGGTAGAGTGGTAGGACATTTGGTGGATATGGATAGGTGGAATGGCATCCATAAGAAGGTGGGGGGGGGGGGGGGAGGTAGTAAATGCAGTAATTAGTACCATTTGTAGCATCTAACAATGGAAAGTGGGTGTCGAGTGCGTAGAATTATGGGGCACTGATTGCATGAGTAGGTAAAGGCGGGCAAGGCAGACTCTTGGTGGCAGGCTGAGATGAAGTAGTCCCCTCAATATGTAAAGAACTATTAGCTGGGCCGATGAACATCTTGTTGGGCCTACCAAAAATGTTTTTAGTCAATCTTCTATAAGGCTAATTTCTAAAACCATCTACAAAAAATATTTAAGAAATTTTAGCAACATAAATTAGAACAAATTATTAATATAAAATAAAACAACAATTAAATTAATTAAGTATAATAATAATAAAATAAAAAAAATAATTATTGTTGCCATTTTATTTAAATGAATTATATTATTAATATAAATTAATGATTCCTAATTGATTATCAAAATTTCATTACCTCATGTTTATGGATTCACTTTTATATGTTGAAGCACTTGCTCCACTATCATATTCCTCATAAGTTTTCTTTATGTTTAAATATAATTCCTCTAATTTTAACTCACTCCCATTAATTGCAATTTGATCGTCCATATCATTAGCTTGATCTTTTATATTTTACATAAACTCTTCTTAATGTGCTGGTGGTATTAGTGTGATTTTCTCGATGACTCCTCTAAGTTTTTTCTTTTTTACTACAATCTAATCTTGTTTGTATCGTATTCTACTTAGATAGTGAGAAAAATTTACTTGGCTTGCTTGGCTAGAAAGGATGAATGGGTAAAAATTTACATATCTCCTACCCTGCTTTATTTCTATTATATCATAAGGTGGATGTATTCTTGTACCTCTATTATATACTGGAATAAACTAGTTACAATTGAATACATACACATTATTTTTTTACCAAGATATTCTAACTATAATATTTCGTCTAATACCCCATAGTATTTAAAATCATCACCTATATGGGTGTTACCTCTTATATAAACACTAGAATTATCTATCTTATTACCTTTACACCATGATTTGGTTTAAAATTTATACAAACTAAAAAAAAAAATGGCCAACATTTCACTAATCTATTTGGTCCCTAAACTCGATCCAAATTTCCCTGATATTGTAAATCACTTCCTTGAGTGTGCACCTAATTGGTAGATCAAATATAAGTATATTAGTAGAATGTCTATTGAATACTTTATTAATTATTTAAAAAAGATCAGTAAAAATGAATCATCCAAATATATACCATATATTTAAATAAATTAGGGATTTATATTTCCAATATCTTTTGGACTTTAACTAATATTAAGAAACTCAAACCAGTAACAAAACTTGTGTAAAAATTTAGGGTCTAGGATTTATTAGTAACAAACATATGAACAATCTAATTCATACTTGCTCACAATTAAGCAAGACATACAATGTGGTATCTCTCATCACCTTAACATTCAAACAGCGCATGATGCTAGTGCCTACGGGTTCACCACTTATATTTAATATAAATAAATTATAGGATTTATATGAATATATATGACACTCTCTTTGAGGTTTAATACTCCTACTTGAATATAACGGTGTGTCTAAGTAATACAAGAAAAAATGGGTTGTCTAGTACATTAGATATGCTTTATAAATTGAGCCTTTAGGATGTGTTTTATTCTTAACAGCCTTCTTAAGTTTATTTAAATACTTCTTAAAATAATTCATCCATTGACACTAAACATTCCCACCTACTGTAACGTCATATAGTAAATGCTTGGGTCTAGATACCCATAGAGTCAAAATATGTTGAAAGAAATATCTTCTCAAGTTTACAAAGAATAAAATAGATAAGCTACACCATAACAATTAAGTGCTCTGCATTTATCTTTAAAAAAGCATAAATCCTTAAAAAGATATTGAACTCGATCAAGTACTTCAAAATTATATTTGACAGAAAATTAAAGGAAGTTGGAAGTTGACATTGCATGAAGATGTGACAGTCATGACTTTTTAATGAAATAATCTCATAGATCTTATGTCAACACATTTATATATATTTGAAGAACATCCATCAAGTACTGGTAGAGTCTTCATCCATTCACAAACTCATCATCTATACTCTAAAGTAAGGGTGAATGAAGATTTTGGTTTGAGATGATTTTCACTTTCACCATCCTTCAACTCTAAAACATTTCCCCTATAAATCTCTTTTAAGTCGATTCCCTATTTTGTATTATCTTTAGATTTATCTTTGATATCATTGACAGTATCAAATATTTTTTTTTTCTCTATATGCATCATGCCCTGGCAATTTGTAATCAGTTAATGTTGGAGATTCTATAATTGTGGATTCACTATTTTTTTTTAAAATTTACAAAATTGTGGTTATAATTTTGTTGAATTTGATTAGTTATTTACTTCCTAGGATTATTTTTAAAGTTTAGTATGCGTTTATTAAAGGCAGGTCTATGTCTGATCAAATTTTACTTGCTCAAGAAATTTTCCATAAAATGAGATTTTCTAAATCTAAGAAGGGGTTTATGGCTTTAAAAATAGATAAGGAACAAGCGTATGATAGTATGAGTTGGGATACATTAAGTCTAGTGCTTCACAGGGTCGGTTTTCCTGAAGAATTCTCTAGCCTCATTAGGGAATGTGTGAAGAACCCCAAGTTCTCTGTTATGGTTAATAGAGTTAATTCTAGTTGGATTGAAGCTAAGAGTGGATTTAGATAAGGTTGTTCACTCTCTCCATATCTTTTTATTTTGTGTTCTCAGCTTTTATCTGATTCCTTTTATCAGAAAGGTAAGGGTGTGGGAATTAAAGTGGCTCCGACTTCTCCATTGGTCTCACATTTGATGTATCCAGATAATGTAGTGGCTATTTTTGATGCTAAGTGACAAAGCTTGAAGATTGTTAACAGAATTCTTAATGACAATTGCAAGTAGACGGGATAGAAGATCAATTTGTTGAAGTCTTCGGTCTTGTTTGGTAATTCAGTAAAATGAGAAGATGTTGTAAATATGCAAAGAAAATGGGCTTTAGGAAGGTAAACGAGATGGAGTATCTTGGGGTGAAAATGGTTTTGAGGAGAAAAGTTCTTTCAGATTTCCAAAATCTGATGGTAAAAGCTGTTAACAAGTTGAATATTTGGGGTAATAGACTTATATCTCAAGCCAGGAAGCCTACTTTATTGAAATCATCTTTTCTTTCTCTACCACTTTTTCTTTTAGTTTATTCATTAATTCCTATGGGGATTTTGAATGATTTTTATAAGTTGTGTAGGAATTTCTTGTGGCATAATAGTAGTGGTCATTTTGGTTTATATTATGTTGCATAGGATGTTATGTGCATGGCTAAATCAAAGGGAGGCTTGGTTTTGTAGTTGGCTGTTGATAAGATTGGGTCTTTGAGAGCCAAGTTTTCTTGGAGCTTCATTTCCAACCCAAATACTCTTCTTAATAGGTCTTTGATTGCTAAATATGGGAAAGATCCTTGGATTAATGATAGGTGGAAATGGCAATCTTCTACTTGAAAGTAATTTTACATGGAGCTAAGTTTTTACATCCATTGGTTATGTGGAAGATAGCTTCAAGATTGAAGATCAATACATTAAAAGACGTATGGATATTAGATAGGAGAATGGACAGGTGGCCAACATTTTTGGATAGTCTTTTGCCTAACGAGGATTATCTTTCTGTTTTCATTTCCAATGGTATATGGGATGTGGAGAAACTAAAGTAGAGGTTTGGTGTTCAATTGGTGGAGATCATTCTTGATATTCCTATTAATGTTAACTTACGGTATGACCAAGGAATCGTAGATGTTCAGGAAAACTGGTTTTTGCACTTGCAATAGCGAAGCCGCTACAGATGATGAGGATTTCTTGATTTGGCTAAAGAAGGTTAAGCCTAGACACCATGTTAAATTTTTTTGGTGGCGTTTGAAGAGAGGTGCCATTCCATCCAATGCTATTCTCTGTTATAAAAGGTTGGCGAATTCTGAGGGGTGTCCGAGAGGTTGTCTATTGTTGACCTCATTTTTGTATGAGGTCACTAAGACCCTTCCAGATTCTAAATTTAATCCTAGACCCTAGGATCCACTCTAGATCTTAGGATCTTTCCTAGAACTAGACTTTAGAGCCTATTCTAGAGCCTAGGATCCCTTTAAATCCTAGATCTTAGAACTCTCCTAAATCTTAGGATCACTCCAACTTCAAATCAAACTCCATCTTTGATCAACCTCAATTTTAAATCAATTCCTATATTTAATCCATTTCAATTTCAATTTGATTCCTACCTATGACCAATTTGAATCCCAAACTCCATCCAATTCAAATCCAAATCATTCAAACTTAAAATCCATTCCAAATCCAGAAGTTTAAACTCAAATTCAAAGTCTTAAGGCCCTGTCCTAAACACCCTTTTCAGAGATTTTTCAAACATTTCAAAACCCAATCAAATGGCCTTTGATTCAGGGTCTATCACTTGCAAAGTGATAAGACATGTCTCTAAAGGCTACCCTCCAATTTTGAGCTCATTCTGAGGTCTCTAACCCTAGAATCTGAATTAAAATTCAAAGGCTGTAAAACCTTCAAATATTTACAGCCTATGCCACTGAGCCTAACCCCTTTGAGATCTTGACCTTGGAACCCTTATCCAAGCCTCCAATCACTTCCAGACCCTTGATTTTAACCCATTGAGCAGTAAACTGCATTTTTCAAACCCATTTTTGACCATAGTTGACCAATAGGTCAAAATTGACCAAAACACCCCTATGAGGCTCAAATGGGGATTTCAAACCAAATGAGCTCCAAATGGGATGCGACCACCTTTAACAAATTTCAAATGCCATTTCAAATCTTTTGAACCCATTTCCAACCCTTGAGTCAACCTGGTTGACCAAGTCAACTGGTTTGACCCAAGGGGCCCTTTAAGGGACCAAACATGTGTTTTGACCCAAATGACCTCTTTAGGCCATCCAACCACCTCCATTAAACCTTAAAACATCATTTCAAACCTGTTGAGCCCAAACCCAGACCCTGGGTCAACCTGGTTGACCAAGTCAACCTAGGTTGACCAAACAAGCCCTTAAGGGCTCAAATGGTGATTTTGATCAAATCGACCCCTCCAAACCCTGGGACCACATCCAATGGACTCAGGATGACATTCTGAACTTGTTGAATCCATCTCTAGCCCTTGAACCCAACTGGTTGACTAAGTCAACCAGTTTTGGCCTAGAAGCCCATTAAGGGCCCATTAAGCCTTCTTAATCTATTTGACATACATGGCTCTTGGAACCACCCTCCAATCCACCTAATCAACTCATTTGAATCACCTAATTGAAAATTCCATAACCCTTGAGGGAGTTGACTGGTCAACCAGTCAACTCAAGGCTTAAAGAACCATTTGTGTGGTCAAACCCTTCAACCAATTGAACCCAGCCCAAGTTAAACCCATCCAGCCATTTGAAGAGGTTCCATGACCTGCTCCTGTGACACATCAGCAGCCATTGACCAGTTGACTGGTCAAAATGGTCAACACTCCCTTAAAACCCTTTTCTCATGGTCAAAGCCCTAAAAAGAACCCTTTTCCCCCCTATACCACATGCCTAAACTCCTCTTTTTGCTTTATTTCTCTGATTAACCCCTGTTTAAACTGCTCTAAGGGGTTGGTTTAGGCAATTTTAGGCAATGTCTCCTCCACTCATCCCAAGTCCATCCAATGGAAATGAGGCATGTCCAGCCCTTTCCGCAGCCTTCCAGCTTTCCCAGGGACAGGTGGCATTATCTGGAGAGCTTGTGAGTCGATCCCAGCCATCCATTTGGCTTGGGGGTGTTTGAATAGGGGAAAAAGGGCCTAATGCATGACATTCAAACCCTAACCGTCTCTCACTACTCAAGCTCTCTCAAGTCCTGCCCCCTGTTCCATTGAGATCCCCAGACATCTCTCAACACCCTCCCACCGAAATCCCTCCGGTCAAAGGGTTTTTCCGGCGAGATCCCGGCGATCCTAGCTCAAACCCGTTCCAACAGATCTAGCACTCGATCCAGGAGCTTTCGAGCCGAGAAGTCTTCTATAAACAGGAGCGTGGACAGTCTACAAGTGCAACAAACCCATAAACGGTCTAATCCGTCCAAAATCAAGGTGAAAAACTCAAACCCTAGCCCTAGGGACACTAGTTTAATTAGCTTTTTATTAAGCTTGTTTTAAGAAAAATAAATTATTCCCCATTGATTCTCTTCACTTAGGGACTCTAAGTTTAAAATTTTAATTCATTTGGTGCACGGGATCAAGAGAACGAGTCAAAAAATGGGTTCTAGGGCTCGGTTCGCTGGCTGCATGAACTGAGCCCCGTTTGGTCCGTTGATCTCTCGATCAACGGATCTGATCGCGCCGTTCCGCCCGTTGATCAACCGTGTACCCGATCCCGTGGCTCAAGCTGTGGTTCGGCTTGATCCCGGCCGTCCATCCAAAACCGCGGGACGAACTCTCTGCGGTTGGATCTTGGTCAATCGGGTCAGACGACGGGATCTGATCCCCGCCGTTGAACGATCCAGGCGTTCGATCGAACGGTCCGCAGTGCTCGCTGACGTGGTTAAGTGAAACCGCGTCCCGCGCTCTGCAGCCGACGCGTGGATGACCGCCGCCTTCCACGTGGCGTCCCGCTATCGCCGCGTTCTGGTTGGACAAACCAAAACGCGCCACGCGTCTCGCCGGCGCCGCCGTTTGATTAATAAATAGATTTAAATCCTTTTTTAATTAGCATAACTTCAAAAAATTATAGCAAATTAATTACTGAACCAAAAAATGAGTATAATAGCTCATTTTGTTCAGTTTTTCATCCTCTATTTTCTAAAATTATTTTTAAATAAAAACATTGTATAGTTTAAAATTAATTTCTATAATATGTTTTTTTTATTTTTATTTTATATTTGAATAAGTAAAACCCTATTAAGTCCAAAATTTGGCTTGAGTTATTTCAGACTTGTTTTTGATCTCCAGTAATTTTCTCAGATTTATTTGACCTATATTTTAATAGTTATTAAGATTTAAAGTGTAAAGGTATTTTTAATTAAAATAATGATGAATTTAAATTAACTTGTATTGCATTCAAACATTCATTTGAAATTTTAAATGGAGCTTTACTGTGTTTGCATGAATTCAATGGGGAATGCTGATTAATCAGTGGATAATTAATTTTATAATTATTCATTGATTAATTCTTTAATTAATTAAGATTTAACTTGATTTGCATGAGTAGGTACACACACCACCTAGTCTAGGTTCTCCTAGATCTAAGGACTTGTTTGCTTGCAACTTGTGTATGCATGCCATGTTTATTCAAAGGGTTAGAGGAACTTTGATTTGAACCTATTCAAAACTAGTGACATGATTAAGGACAATAATTAAGGACCCATGTATAGAAAACTTAGAAAAATTTCAATAATTAGGATTCACTTCCCCTTGAGTTGAAACTTTGAACATTTGAACTTAGTGACATCCTCAGCCCCTAGAGAAATTTTCACTGATTTTTGAGGTCATTAGGTTCCCTAATTAATTTTCTAAGTCTTAAACCCTTAATTAACCCTTTAAACTTCTAAAAAAATGTAATAAATCTATTTTAACTCCAAAAAATATGTATAAACCCTCAAACTGACCAGAATTCAGTCCTTAATCTATGATAATTAAAAGCCCCTTGATTTGACAGCAATTTAAACCTTAATTTAATTTTAAGTGGCAACCAATATTTAATTAAGATAATTAATTAATAATAATATAAAAATCCAAAAATCTCCCTAACACTTGGGGATCCCTCCTTAGGTTGTTCCTGACCTTTGGAGGTGTTTTCAAGAGATTTGGGAATTTGTTTGAAGCAAAATCACAAAAGAGGCCCCCTAATTAAGAAATTCCTAAAATTCATTAAAATATCCAAACTTCGATAATCCATAACTAATTCTAATAAAATCCAAATCACCCAAACTCACTTGCATTCAACTCATAGTGATATCTAGTATTTATTAAAAATATTAAATTCCAGAAATTTGCAATATTTTGAAAAGTCAACAAATTGGTCAAACCGTAGTTAAAACTAGTTCGAAACTTCAAACCTTCGTAATAAAATGTAGAAAAATCCGATTTCAACGTACTAACCTTCTAACTGATCGTAGTAAGGTCTAGTATTTTAATAAAATACAAACACTCCAGAATTTGAACCTAATCAAAAAGTCAATTTTCAACCCTTTAATTAAATCATTAAGGTATTCAAAAATTCATAAAGCTCAAAATCGTTCTAAAACTCAAAATATTGGTTTAATGCTTAAAACACTTAACAAATTCTTCAAAACACAACAACCACCCTAAAGTTGAAGTTTATTGGCTGGACTACTCCGGGCTGCGGGGCTAAGTGTCCTAAGGAGGCTGGTTCCTCGAGCCTGGTGGCACAACGCCACGAATGAATTCTAAAGGGTGTCAAACCTTAAAATGGATTAATTTTTAATTATTTAACATTTTAAAAGTCTCTATTTCAATTACATTAATTTGGTTTATCGGCTGGACTACTCCGGGCTGCGGGGCTAAGTGTCCTAAGGAGGCTGGTTCCTCGAGCCTGGTGGCACAACGCCACGAATCAATTAATGGCAAACTTAAATTAATCAACTTTAAAAATCAGTAATTAACTCATTTTTATATTAATCCACTCTTTTAATTCCAACCAATTTAAATAACTTAATCAACCCCGATTGCTACTGGGTAACCCAGGCCTACGAGGCTATTAGCTTAGCCCCAAGGAAGGTGAAATAAACTTCACGGCCTCGGTGTGAAACAAAGGTAGTAATCAATTAACTTTTAAAACATGTTTAATTAAAATTCTTAGTTCATTAATACTTAAATTTTAATTTAAATTCCCTTTTAAGCCTTAACAAATCCAGACCTTTTAGACAACTTCAATTAATAACCCACTTTAGGATCTACCCCAGCCACACGACCTTTTACACACACTTTAGGTGATGTGCTAGGACAACCAACTCTAGATCTAGGTTAGGCCGGTGTTTACTTTACTGCTGTGTGCCGGATTTTTCGTAGTTTTCACTGCATGTTGTGGATGAAATTGCTTTGCTATGTCTGCTTACTTCTTCTGTACTCTGTGGATGGATTGATGTGTTTGGCGACTAGATTACCCTTAGGTTAGGTACGATCTGGATGTTGACATAGTTTTCTGCAGGTGGCCACGCTCATGCAGGGCAATATAAAAAGGGGGCAAATCAAAAAAAAATGCATAAATATTATAAACTCTTTGCACAGGTGCTTCAGCTGCTAAAGCCCCCAAATCATAAAAAGAGCGTGGCCAGTGTGTTTACTTTCTTTTCTGCTCATATACAACTGCTTGGGAATAACTGCTTTATATATATATTAATTGCTTAGGATAACCCTGCAGGTGAGTCTAGATCTTTTATTTTGATATCAATGTAATTTGTATAATTGTTAAGTGTTGTGAAAGTTCATTTTGAGTTGGGATACATAGATCCAAAGCTTGGATTCCAAAGAGGAAAGGATACCCCTTTGGGGAACACTCCTTTTCCATTTGGAAATCCAAATTTGGATCATACCTTTTCCTTACCCAAAGAGGAAAGAGTGGCCTTCCCCTTAAGGGAAGTGCCCTCTTATCCATTTGGGTAATCTACTACGAAGATTCCAAGAAGCTTGAAGAAAAGGAGTCCAAAGAAGAACAAGATTGAAGATTTGAAGATTTGAAGATTGAGAGTATCCCACTCAAAATAACTTGCGTCATTACTAGGTTTAGAATCCGGGTTGTTGTCAGTGGTGCCCGGCCACTTTACTTTCTGCAATATTCTGGTTTGTAATAAGCAAGGCAACTTTGCCTATGGACATTTATTAATTAATTTATATTTGATGTGATGATTTGATTGCCTCTAGGATTACTTGTTTTTACTAGTTTTTTGGCGATTGCATGCCGCTCTTTGTTTTCGCCTGGAAACGTGAGGCTCGTGAGGGTGTGAAAGTTTTATACTCATAATTTTAAAAGTCTAAAATTTTAGTGAGTCTAAATAACATAGAAAGATAACGAATCTAGGGAATTAGCCGGGGATCGCCCCCGGGGTCGCATGCATATTTTTGCATTCTTCTTTCCTTGCTTTAGACCCTTCCCCGCCTGCGGGTAGAGTCCGGATAGTCTGACCTATGAGGACGAGGTGCCGGACCTGGGGAAGTCCAGTCTTCTAAAAAACTATTTTATAAGCCTGTTCTTAAAATTTCAAGCATACTCGATTGGAAGTTGTTAACCAGCATGCATTGCATTAGATACAAACTAAAAGAGTCAAAATTTTAATTGCATCAGTTTAGCATTTTTGCACCCAACATATGTCAAAGGGGCCAATTAGGAAAATCTCTAGATGTCGGCCCCGACCCTCTAAAACTTTAATTACAACGTCCCTACCACTCTTTCATAAAAGACCGGACTCATCTATTTTAAATCGATTAGGTGGTTAGCTGGCTCCCCAATCCAGGCCGGGGTAAGTCCAGACCTTGCACTGCATTAGTTAGGATCGGACGACTGTGGTCCAGTGTCCAAAATAGATTTAGGATCCGGGGCAGATCTTTGATTATAAGACCCCAAATTTCGGGAATATAGTCCCAAATTTCTAATAAAATACTTAACTCTAATTAAAGCTTCATTTCAATCCTAAAACATAAAGCCCAACACTTAGATTAAGTTGGGACACTTCCGGATGGTTCTGGAATCTCAAAGTGTCCCCTACCTCTCATCCTTTGACTCCGTTAATAACTGCTCAATTTTGATCCATTCTCTTTTGATTTTCCAATAATTCTATTCATACTTTGATATCACTCCTAGAAATTCTAACAAAATTTTGCCATTATTTTAATCGAGAGTTTTCGTAGGAGACTTTGTCTCCCTACGATGTAATTAACTACGAGGGCTTGCGCTCGTAGGAGATTTGGAACCCCACACACCTGATTTTAAAATTGATTTTAAAATTTCACTAGATTTCTTTGGGAAAAGTTAAAGAATGATCGTCGTCGTTGCATTAGAAGAATTATCGTAGAATGGTGTCATTTCCCTTTGGGGAGATACATCCTTCTTCGATAAGGCTTTGGATGTGAATGCGACGATCATACTTCTTGGATATTGTAATTGGGTACTTAGTTGAACTCTATTTTGTTCCCTCGGGGCCATATGAAGTTCTCTTTAGAACCCGATCATAATATTCAAGATGTGTTTACATAATTCTAAGCCTGAACACCGTTATGAAAGCTTATCTTCGTCCCCCGGGGTGATATATTCTTTCTAACGAGTTGATTCGGCCTTAGAATTAGAACTCATCCTTAATCTTAAAATACCCAAAGAAAACTAATATTTTCGAAATATGTTTTCAAAATTCCACCAACAAAAAATGGCACGCCCGGTGGGACAAATCTCTCTCTCCATCTTTAATAATGGCAAAAATTTGTTTCATCGGTAGTTTTAACTATCATTTCTTCTGTTGGTCCCTTACTCATTTCTTCCTTGGGTTAGTGTGGCCAACATCTAAAATAATAACAAAATATTAAAAGAGAGGTTTTACCTCTAAATTTGATTTCATTTAAATTTCTGTTCTGATTTTGACCTTCTGCCCCAGCATAGCTTGTGAGGCGACAGTGTCAAATCAGATCTCTGGATTTTTTTTTAATTTAATTTAATTTTATGGATTTATGGTCAATAAATTTTTCGGTCGACATATAAATCCTTAAAATTAAAAAGCATTCAAAATTTTTGATTTCATTCCAAACTTGTTAGTTTTAACCCCCTCATTTCCCCTTTAACTTCTAAGTGTGGGGAGGGTTGAACTATTCTTTTTACTTGGGCTTTCTCACAATTCCATAAGCCTTCGGGCAAGGGGAAACTCTGTCCGTTGTGTTTTCGAACTTGTAAGAAAACCCATTTCAAATTCTCAAAATTTTCTAAAAAATCTTCTTAAACTCCAAGTCGACATATGTTACCCCATACGATTTCCTCGTGGGCCAATATATGTCATACTTTCAAAAAAAATGATAATAAAATGCTTTTTACTACTCTTTTCAAAAGATCTAATTTTAATCATCTTCTTTAACTTTCAGAAAATTTCAAATGGCTGGCCAACTGATTTTCTCCTTTGACCGAGAGTTGTATTCGACTGTTAATGACCAAGGGAGCACTGTTATTTTTGGAATGGGATTTAGTACTCTTGAGCTCTCTATGGATGGACACCAGATTGTGAGCCTAGATGCCAGTAAGGAAACTCCCCCAGTAGTTGAGTTAATTGTGGGATCTGCACCCACCTTGCCAGTAGTCAGTGATGATCAGAAACAACCCGAACCAATTGTTGAGCCTTCCACTGAAATTAAGTCTGTTTTTGAAGAAGGGTCTAGTTCTGGACTTAGATTTACCACAAAAAATCAGAAGAAGAATTACTTGAGGAGACTTAGAAAGAAAATCTCTAAGGCTAAGAGAGTCCTACCTTTTAAGACCTTGGCCCAAGTAGAACCTGAGGCTGTTGAGGAGCTACCTATTCCTGCTTCCTCTCCCCTCCTGAAGGGAAGTCGCTTTTACCCCCTGGCTTCAGCTCAAGGGGAGGAGAGGATAGCTAGGATAGCCCGTTCTCCACCATGCCCGGTCGACTACTCGACCAAGAAGACTCAAAAAGAAAAACATCTTCAAAAGGCAAGAACTTTGAGAAATATAATTCACACCTGTGCTGCACAGACCGGACAGACTAGAGAGGAGTATGTGAAACAGTTAAAGGGAGTGATCTCACATCGCTTCCAAAAAGAAGTGCTGAAGGAAGAAGTATCTGAAGCGAAGAATTTAACCCCTCAATTCGTTAGGAAGAATAAGAAGTATGCTAGACAGCCCGCTACTTCGGTACTGGTTGATGGATATCACTGGGTGCCACGCCCTCTGTCCTCTCAAACAGAGGGTATTGTGTTGACTGGGTCCGAGAGAGGCCGCCACTCTACTGGTAGACCCCCGGTACCCCCACATAAACCTGTAAGATTGGCCTCTGTGATTGTCAAACCAAAGGGGGTTGAAGTTCAAAAGTCTGTGGACCTTAAAGGAAAAAGACCTAAATCTCCTGAAAGGAGATATGTGCCAAAAAGAACTAAATTGGAGAATCTACCACCACCTCCTAGAACTTCTAAGTTCATTCTGCAGCTCCAACGAGTTCCAGTCGACCCTACTCCGAGTGCAGTTGAATTGATGGATGTTCAGGCTAGTACTCCAGTTGTTACAGTTGACAGCCCTACCACAGCCAGTCTGACCCCGGATCCAATAATCACCATTCCTGTTACCCCAGTTGATGATCCCCAAAGTCCGAGTGTCATTCCTAGGCCCCTTAGTCAGGTGTCTGAGGACCTTACCTTACCAGATGTGGGAACTATCACCTTACAAGCTCCTACTTCTCCTGAGGAATATGTCCCTCTCCCTGTAGAGGATGCCACTCTTCTGACTACCAGCTCTGGGATAGTCGAAGAGGAGAGAATTGACCAGGATTTAGAAATGGAAGATGAACCGGATACAAAGTCTCAACCAGATCCTAATCCAAAGCTTACAGAAATCATCGCCCTTATGGATTCTGAAGAGTTGTTTGATATGGCTGAGTATAAAGGATACTTACCCCTTGACCCTAAGTCAATTGGGGATAGACCGGTCGAGGAGGTAGTCCAAGAAATAAGAAATATCCTGTTGAACAAAGAAGGAACGGCTTCTTTCGACCCTGATATGGATGATCTCCTCGGAGATGAAGATGATTATGTTGGGGGCATTCATGTGGTCGAAACTAGAGGATCTAATAAAGAAGCTGAGCCCAGCAAGCGCCGATTTGTTAAGGATGATGATCCGCATGCTGTTGAGTCAGAGTCAGATGAGTCTGTGAAAGATAGAGATGAAGAACATATAAAAAACTTGGAGACTCAGCTCGCTAGCATGATGTCACAAGTTAGAGAAATGCAAGAGAAGTTGGACAAATCACAACAAGAGTCTTTTAAGATCCACCAGTCAGCTCGAGAGCTCACAGAAAGGGCCAAAAGGGCAGAACTTAATTCCAGACCTCTCGAGTCACCACCTGTGACTCTCCCTTGTCCAGTAGAGACATCTCCAGTTCACCCTGCAGTTTCCACTATTCCTCCGATCCCACCTCAGAAGGATATCAAGCAATTAATTGAGGACCAGGTAAGGGAGGCCTTAGCCCATGCTCAAGGAACGGTGTCTATTTCAAAGGGTAGACCCTACCCCGAGGAATATGACTTAGTTCCTTATCCAAAGGGCTTCGTGCCACCAACTTTTAAAGTTTTCACCGGAATTGAAAATCCGAGACAGCATCTAGCCCATTTCCGAGCAAGCTGTTGCAATGCAGGAGGGTCAGATGCTCTACTATTTCGCCAATTTGTAAGTAGTCTATCCGGCATTGCTTTTGAATGGTACGCCGATCTGCCCAACGGTTCAGTAAGAACCTTTAGCGACCTAGAAAACCTCTTTCTTAAGAGATTTTCTGGAGCGCAACAACGCACTACTGTGGGCGATCTCGTGGTTGAAAAGCAAAAGCCGGGAGAGTCTCTAGTTGAGTACATCTTGAGGTGGCGAAACCTCTCGATGAAGTGTGAACCCCAGCTGCAAGAACAACATGCTGTGGAGATTCTGTTGAAGAATATCCACGGTCCTGTTGCTTTTCTCCTGAAGGGTTTCACTATTAAAACTTTTGAGAAACTTCTTAATAAGGCTAGCAATTTGCAGGAAGAGGCTCCTAGGATGCCATTCTTACGAGAGCAGTCTGAGGAAAGGAAGGGTCCAAAACTGGTGAAGACATTTGAAAAGAAAGCTGTGGTCTCAGCAGTAGATAAAGGAAAGAGGCCAATGGTTAGTCAGCCTAGCACTCCACTTCCACCACAGTCGCCTCAGAAGCAGCCCTTTCAGATAGTTCCTCAACATACTAGAGATCCCTCTTTCATCCCTTTTAGAGAGCGATTGGCAAAGCCTTATCCATTTAAAAGGGAGTCAGTTAAGAAGATCTTCAGAAGTTTGTTAAAGAAACCAGATTTTCAGTTGCCAGAGGCTAGGAGGCCTGAGGATGAGAGCAAGAAAGATGATCCCAAGTATTGCCCGTACCACAGGATGCTTAGTCACCCTCTTGAGGACTGCGTTGTGTTCAAAGATTGGCTTGAGAGGAACTACACCCAAGGTAATATCATAATACCTAAGGAATACTTGGTCGATCCAGAAAAAGCTTCAATTAAGGCCATTTCAGGTAATCCTCTTAACTCTTCTTGTTTTATTGAAGATGGTTGGGACATTGCTTTGTCCCGGGCACTTAAAAAGTCGATTAACAAGTCTTTTCGTCTTTCTCAACAGCTGACTACGATAGCCCAGGCCCCGGTGTGGAAAGTTGACCTGGATGCTTCGCAGAAGGATGTTGAGCCACTTCCCTCTCCAGTAGTCTTAGGAACTACTGAGAAAAATGTGAAAGAAGAGAAATCTGATTTTGTAGAGAGGAAGTGTATAGATGAGAGATGTATTAGAATGGCGGATGGTGGTGTTAAAACCCTTTCCCCTCTTTTGTTATCTGACTTTTACTTTGCCCCATCAAAGGCGAAGGGTCAAAAGATGAATAAAAAACATCCTTCTACTTCTGTCTTGATGATTAACCATGAATCTCAAATGCAAATTGATGACTCTCCTGCTTTGAATCAAACTCCTAATGAACCAAATATTGAGGTTAGTCAAACCAACCTCCCCGAATCGACTATTCAAGAAGAGGTCGAATGTGAAGCTTTATCAGAAAGTGATTTCCCTCAAATCAATTTTCAGGGAAATCCTATCTTGATAGAACTTTCAGATTCTGACTCACTTTCAGAAAATGATGATCCAACACCTATGGTGTGTGTAGACACTGCCCTAGTTTGCCCGCCCGAAAACATCGAGCAGGTGCAACTCCGTGGCGGTAAAGTCTTACCCCCTAGGTTGCCCCCTCAGGATAAAGGCAAGCAACCTTCATTCGAAATTTTAAGTCCGGATTCTCCTCAACAACCAGAATTCCCTTTAATTCCTCCGGGTTTCGAGTCTGTCGTTCCTAAGGTTGATTACAATGTTCTAGCCCACCTTAGGAAGTTGCCAGCAAAATTAAGTATTTATGACGCCCTCCTTCTTTCCAAAGAAATGAGGGAGTCTTTAATTAAAGCACTTCTCGATCCCGAGATTTGCTTAACACAGTTGGCTGCAACTTCAGAAGGTGAGGCTCTCTACTTCAAAGAGGTCCCTGGGGTTACCTTTTCAGACGAAGATTTACTCTTGAGAACTGCTGACCACAATCGTCCCCTCTACATTACTGTAAATGTGGGAAATTTCAAGTTATCAAGAGTCCTTGTTGATCCGGGTGCATCGGTCAACGTGATGAACATAAAGACCCTTGCTTATCTCAGAGTTGATACTAGCAAGCTTTCAACCGACAGGTTGGTGCTTCGTGGGTTCAACGAGAAGGGCGAGAGAGCTTTAGGTTCGATCACTCTACTCCTGGAAATAGGAGGTTTAAAAACTGAAGCTAAATTTCATATAATTGATTCGACTACGTCCTTTAACGCACTTCTAGGTAGACCTTGGATTCACGAATATAGAATGGTTCCGTCTACCCTGCACCAATGCATTAAGTATCAACGAGATGGCATTGAACATGTGATTAAGGGTGATTTGCAACCATTCTCAATTCAAGAAATTGGGATCTACGAAGATGCTGCATATTTTGTACCAAAAGGGTCGTCGTCCCGTTCTAAATTAGAGATCAAATTTGAGGAGAAAATGGTTGAACAAAAATTCAACCAAAAGAAAGAAAAAGATAATAATATCAATCAAGAAATGATTCAATCGAGTAGTGAAGACGACTCTGATATTGTTGTCCTTAGACCTCCAAGCACATTACCTCAAAGAGGTGGGAGGATGGCTTTAAGGGCACGAGGTCGAGGCCGCGCTTCACTAGACAGAAGAACAGCACCCGTATACATTGATTTGGAATCAGATTCCGATAGTGAGCTAGAAAGTCAAGGTGCTGCTCTCTCTCTCGATTATCAAAACATAAATACTCCTCCAAAATTTGATCTCACCTTAGACCAGGACAGTGACCCTGAGGTAGATATTTCAAAAGTTAAAAGTGACGAGCCTGAATTAACAATGTATGAAAAGCTCACTAGAAGGATTGAGGCCCTTTCTCTGACCCCACTGTCGGCAGGCAGGGTTGTAGGGTTGGAAGTCAAAGTGGCCCCCAACTTGGATGGTGAAGTTAAGAAAGTCCAGAAATTCTTTCCTGGCTCCTCCTCCGCAAGGGACGAAGGTGATGTAACCCTTGAGGAGGCAGATTTTAATGAATTAATGGAATTACCTTTCGGCTACTTCCCTGTTTGTGTAAAAAATACTTTTTCTAAAGGTTCTGTACCATACCGATGGACTAAGGGTCAAGCTAGATACCACGAGAACATTTGGCGAACAAAAGTAAATAAAAATCCAACAAGTGGTATTGGCTTTGGGACCGTTAGTTCATTTGATGATGATGAGTATTGCCTAATGATAACTTACCATCTTGATTCTCCAAATGTCCCTACAGATCCTCCTTGTCCTTTGGATGGACTCTGTTTGGAGACTTTAGACGATCCCGATGATCTTCAAGTTCGGGATGCACCCCCTGAATTTGAAGAGGAAATTAAGTCGACAGTCGATGAGTTAAGAGAAATTAACTTAGGAAACGATGATGACCCCCGTCCGATTTTTATAAGTACTCTGTTAAGCGAGGGTGAAACTCAAGACTTAATCCAATTGTTATTCGAGTTTAGGGACTGCTTTGCCTGGACATATGACGAAATGCCAGGTTTGCCTGCTGAGGTAGCAGTTCACAAACTTGGGGTTCGGCATGATGCCATCCCTGTTAAACAAGCTCCTCGACGCATGCGCTTAGAGATTGAGCAACAAGTCGTTTCTGAAGTTAAAAAATTGGCAGAGGCCGGATTCATTCGAGAGGAACAATACCCCTCTTGGGTGGCCAGCGTCGTGCCAGTTCGAAAGAAAAATGGTCAGATTCGGATTTGTGTCGATTATAGGGATCTGAATAAGGCATGCCCTAAGGATGAGTTCCCTTTACCAATACCAGAACTCATGGTGGACATTGCCTCCTCACATGCTATTTTCTCATTCATGGACGGCTCGTCGGGTTATAACCAAATCAAGATGGCCCCTGAAGATGAGAGAAATACGGCGTTCAGAACCCCTATTGGAATCTTTTGTTATAAGGTAATGCCATTCGGCTTGAAGAATGCCGGAGCAACCTACCAACGGGCCATGACCCGTATCTTTGACGACTTAATTCATAATCAAGTTGAATGTTATATTGATGATTTAGTTGTCAAGAGCAAGGTTAAAGAGGCTCACCTGTATGACTTAAGAGTTGTTTTCGAACGGTTGCGTCGCTACGATTTAAAAATGAACCCCTTGAAATGCGCCTTCGGCGTCGCTTCGGGAAAATTCTTAGGATTCGTAGTAAGGCACCGCGGAATTGAGATAGATCCTGCTAAAATTGAAGCCATCTTAGATATGCCATCCCCTAAGAGCCTTACTCAGTTAAGGTCTCTACAAGGTAGATTGGCATATATAAGGAGGTTTATTTCTAATCTTTCCGGGAGATGTCAACCCTTCTCTGTCCTTGCGAAAAAGGATACTAAATTCGTATGGGGCGAGAAGTGTCAGAATGCTTTTGACGATATCAAACAATACCTTTCTAACCCGCCAGTCTTGGCAGCTCCAATTCCGGGAAAGCCGTTAATTCTCTACACTGCAGCCTTAGATGAATCTTTAGGCGCCCTGCTGGCTCAAGTCAACGACGAAGGCAAGGAGAATGCTCTCTATTATCTTAGTCGAAGACTTCTTCCTACGGAAATTCGATACCCTTCAATTGAAAAGCATTGTCTTGCTTTAGTCTTCGCAGCCCAAAAACTGAGGCATTATATGCTTTCACACTCAGTGAGTTTAATTTCGAGAGTTAATCCTTTGCAATATCTTATGACCCGACCTACGTTGTCAGGACGTTTAGCCCGTTGGTCTATGATATTGTTGCAATTTGAGATTACTTTCACTCCTCTTCGTGCTGTGAAAGGACAGGCTGTTGCCGACTTTCTGGCAGCACACCCGCTGCCAGCAGATTCTCCTCTGAATGATGACTTACCCGACGAACAAATCATGAGTTTGGGGAAATCTAGCGAGGCCATCTGGGAATTATATTTTGATGGGGCAGCATCCTCTTGTAGGATTGCGACCCAACAATCTGTGATTCCTGGAAAGGCCGGAGTCGGTCTAATTTTTATTACACCAGAAAAAGGAATGATGCATTTTTCCTACCACTTATCGGAGCCTTGCACAAACAACGAAGCTGAATACGAAGCTCTGATAACTGGTTTGGAACTTGCAATTCTAATGGAGATTAAAGAGATTAAGATCTTTGGAGATTCCCAACTAGTTATTAACCAAGTCGCCGGAACTTATAAAGTCTTGAATCCGAATCTCCTAAAATATCACCAGTACACGCTTCACTTGTTGGAACAAATTCCCATTGCTACTTTGTATAGGGTTCCCCGTGGAAGCAACTCTGCGGCGGATGCCTTAGCAAAACTTGCAAAGGAATTTGCATGTCCTGAGGAGGATTCCATCCCTATAGAGATACAGGGTCGTAAGACTCTTTCTCTTATAGATTTGGAACATATTAGTAAGACTCCCCTTCAGATCCTTTCTGCCTCTTTGACGACTGACGAAGAAGGCGATTGGAGGCGACCCTTAGTCGATTACCTTAAAGAAGGGAAGCTTCCTCAGGATAAATCACTCTCCAACCAGATTAAGAAACGTGCCCTATCATATGCACTAGTTAACAATCTGTTGTACCGTCGGTCTTTCGATCACATGTGGCTGCGCTGTTTGAACAAGCGAGAAGCCCAGAAAATTGTTAATGAAGTTCATTCAGGACTGTGCGGTGCTCATCAATCGGGTCCAAAAATGAAATTAAAGATTAAAAGACTTGGATACTACTGGCCTACAATGATTGACGATTGCATGAATACTGCAAAGCACTGTCATCAATGTCAGGTCCATGGTGTGGTTTTACATCAGCCGCCTAATGTGTTACACCCTACGATAGCCTCGTGGCCTTTTGAAAGTTGGGGCACGGATATCATTGGGCCGATTGACCCTCCCTCCGCGAGAGGTCATCGTTTCATATTAGCTGCAACCGATTACTTTTCAAAATGGGCGGAAGCAATTCCCCTACGAAACGTAACATCACACCATGTCTTAAAATTCTTTCGTGACCATGTTGTATATCGATTCGGCGTACCCCGCAGAATCATATCCGATAATGGGTCCGCATTCAAGTCTACAAAAATCAATAGCTTTGTAAGGCGCCATAATATTGATTGGAGATACTCGACGATCTATTACCCTCGGGCAAATGGATTAGCCGAGGCCTTCAACAAAACCTTGGTGCAAATTGTCAAAAAGACCCTTGATGATAACAAACGACAGTGGGATGAGCGGTTGGTGGAAGCTCTGTGGGCTTATCGTACCACTTATAGAACCCCGACCCAATCCACCCCGTTTGCACTAGTGTATGGATCTGAGGCTGTTCTACCCTTGGAAATACAAATCCCTTCGCTTAGAATTGCAGTTCAGAATCAAATTACCAATGAACAAAATGCAAGACTACGATTGGAAGAACTCGAAGGCCTTGAAGAGCGACGTCTCCAAGCTCAACAAAGTTTAGAGTTGTATAAATCCCGTATGGTTCAAGCCCACGATAAGTTAGTGCGACCTAGGACCTTCCAAGCGGGAGACTTGGTATTGGTCCTTCGGAGGCCTATCTTGGCCCATCGGAAGTTGGGAGGCAAATTTGAACCTACATGGGAAGGACCCTTCGTTATAGAGACTGTCTACGAAGGAGGCTCGTATCAGTTAGTAGATTGTAAAGGGAACCACCCAATGCTACCTATTAATGGGCGTTTCCTTAAGAAATACTATGCTTGATGTAGCTCATTTTATCAATTAATAAAACATCCTTTTCTTGATTTACAACTTGATCCTACCTTTTTTTAAGGTTTTTCTTTTTTTAACGCTCTTCGCCTTCTCCTTAAGGTTAGGTCCTTCCTTCCCTTAGGATTAGACCCGCTAGTGGTGGAGTACGCCCTCCGTGGCACTACCCTAGCATTTGACCCGGGGATTAGTGGTGGAGTACGCCCTTCGTGGCACCATCCTGATTCCCATTCGCTAGTGGTGGAGTACGCCCTTCGTGGCACCATCCTAGTTTGCCAGTTAATCTGCCTATTTGGAGTAAGCCTTCTATCAGCATCCTATAGGCCTAAGGTTGGGTGATGCCCTTCCTTAGACCCAAAGCTAGGTATTCCCTACTTTGGTTTCCAGTTGATCTGTCTACTAGGAGTAAGTCTTCTATCAGCATCCTGTAGACCTAAGGTTGGGTGATGCCCTTCCTTAGACCCAAAGCTAGGTATTCCCTACTTTGGTTTCCAGTTAATTTGCCTATTTGGAGTAAGTCTTCTATCAGCATCCTATAGGCCTAAGGTTGGGTGATGCCCTCCCTTAGACCCAAGGCTAGGTATTCCCTACCTTGGTTTCTCTAGTTTTCTTGTCTACTAGGAGTAAGTCTTCTATCAGCATCCTATAGGCCTAAGGTTGGGTGATGCCCTTCCTTAGACCCAAGGCTAGGTATTCCCTACCTTGGTTTCCAGTTGATCCGTCTACTAGGAGTAAGTCTTCTATCAGCATCCTGTAGACCTAAGGTTGGGTGATGCCCTTCCTTAGACCCAAAGCTAGGTATTCCCTACTTTGGTTTCCAGTTAATTTTGCCTATTAGGAGTAAGTCTTCTATCAGCATCCTATAGGCCTAAGGTTGGGTGATGCCCTTCCTTAGACCCAAGGCTAGGTATTCCCTACCTTGGTTTCCAGTTGATCTGTCTACTAGGAGTAAGTCTTCTATCAGCATCCTGTAGACCTAAGGTTGGGTGATGCCCTTCCTTAGACCCAAAGCTAGGTATTCCCTACTTTGGTTTCCAGTTAATCTGCCTATTTGGAGTAAGTCTTCTATCAGCATCCTATAGGCCTAAGGTTGGGTGATGCCCTTCCTTAGACCCAAGGCTAGGTATTCCCTACCTTGGTTTCCAGTTGATCCGTCTACTAGGAGTAAGTCTTCTATCAGCATCCTGTAGACCTAAGGTTGGGTGATGCCCTTCCTTAGACCCAAAGCTAGGTATTCCCTACTTTGGTTTCCAGTTAATTTGCCTATTTGGAGTAAGTCTTCTATCAGCATCCTATAGGCCTAAGGTTGGGTGATGCCCTCCCTTAGACCCAAGGCTAGGTATTCCCTACCTTGGTTTCTCTAGTTTTCTTGTCTACTAGGAGTAAGTCTTCTATCAGCATCCTGTAGACCTAAGGTTGGGTGATGCCCTTCCTTAGACCCAAAGTTAGATATTCCCTACCTTGGTTTTACCAGTTTTCTTTATCCAATAGGTGTAAGCCTTCCATTAGCATCCTATAGGCTTGAGGTTGGGAGATGATCTCCCTTCCATTCTCAAAATTCTACTTCCATTCGGTCAACGCCAATGTGTGCAGCAGAAGTTCCTTCTACCACACACATTGGGGGTCCATTTGTTGACCTCATTTTTGTATGAGGTCACTAAGACCCTTCCAGATTCTAAATTTAATCCTAGACCCTAGGATCCACTCTAGATCTTAGGATCTTTCCTAGAACTAGACTTTAGAGCCTATTCTAGAGCCTAGGATCCCTTTAAATCCTAGATCTTAGAACTCTCCTAAATCTTAGGATCACTCCAACTTCAAATCAAACTCCATCTTTGATCAACCTCAATTTTAAATCAATTCCTATATTTAATCCATTTCAATTTCAATTTGATTCCTACCTATGACCAATTTGAATCCCAAACTCCATCCAATTCAAATCCAAATCATTCAAACTTAAAATCCATTCCAAATCCAGAAGTTTAAACTCAAATTCAAAGTCTTAAGGCCCTGTCCTAAACACCCTTTTCAGAGATTTTTCAAACATTTCAAAACCCAATCAAATGGCCTTTGATTCAGGGTCTATCACTTGCAAAGTGATAAGACATGTCTCTAAAGGCTACCCTCCAATTTTGAGCTCATTCTGAGGTCTCTAACCCTAGAATCTGAATTAAAATTCAAAGGCTGTAAAACCTTCAAATATTTACAGCCTATGCCACTGAGCCTAACCCCTTTGAGATCTTGACCTTGGAACCCTTATCCAAGCCTCCAATCACTTCCAGACCCTTGATTTTAACCCATTGAGCAGTAAACTGCATTTTTCAAACCCATTTTTGACCATAGTTGACCAATAGGTCAAAATTGACCAAAACACCCCTATGAGGCTCAAATGGGGATTTCAAACCAAATGAGCTCCAAATGGGATGCGACCACCTTTAACAAATTTCAAATGCCATTTCAAATCTTTTGAACCCATTTCCAACCCTTGAGTCAACCTGGTTGACCAAGTCAACTGGTTTGACCCAAGGGGCCCTTTAAGGGACCAAACATGTGTTTTGACCCAAATGACCTCTTTAGGCCATCCAACCACCTCCATTAAACCTTAAAACATCATTTCAAACCTGTTGAGCCCAAACCCAGACCCTGGGTCAACCTGGTTGACCAAGTCAACCTAGGTTGACCAAACAAGCCCTTAAGGGCTCAAATGGTGATTTTGATCAAATCGACCCCTCCAAACCCTGGGACCACATCCAATGGACTCAGGATGACATTCTGAACTTGTTGAATCCATCTCTAGCCCTTGAACCCAACTGGTTGACTAAGTCAACCAGTTTTGGCCTAGAAGCCCATTAAGGGCCCATTAAGCCTTCTTAATCTATTTGACATACATGGCTCTTGGAACCACCCTCCAATCCACCTAATCAACTCATTTGAATCACCTAATTGAAAATTCCATAACCCTTGAGGGAGTTGACTGGTCAACCAGTCAACTCAAGGCTTAAAGAACCATTTGTGTGGTCAAACCCTTCAACCAATTGAACCCAGCCCAAGTTAAACCCATCCAGCCATTTGAAGAGGTTCCATGACCTGCTCCTGTGACACATCAGCAGCCATTGACCAGTTGACTGGTCAAAATGGTCAACACTCCCTTAAAACCCTTTTCTCATGGTCAAAGCCCTAAAAAGAACCCTTTTCCCCCCTATACCACATGCCTAAACTCCTCTTTTTGCTTTATTTCTCTGATTAACCCCTGTTTAAACTGCTCTAAGGGGTTGGTTTAGGCAATTTTAGGCAATGTCTCCTCCACTCATCCCAAGTCCATCCAATGGAAATGAGGCATGTCCAGCCCTTTCCGCAGCCTTCCAGCTTTCCCAGGGACAGGTGGCATTATCTGGAGAGCTTGTGAGTCGATCCCAGCCATCCATTTGGCTTGGGGGTGTTTGAATAGGGGAAAAAGGGCCTAATGCATGACATTCAAACCCTAACCGTCTCTCACTACTCAAGCTCTCTCAAGTCCTGCCCCCTGTTCCATTGAGATCCCCAGACATCTCTCAACACCCTCCCACCGAAATCCCTCCGGTCAAAGGGTTTTTCCGGCGAGATCCCGGCGATCCTAGCTCAAACCCGTTCCAACAGATCTAGCACTCGATCCAGGAGCTTTCGAGCCGAGAAGTCTTCTATAAACAGGAGCGTGGACAGTCTACAAGTGCAACAAACCCATAAACGGTCTAATCCGTCCAAAATCAAGGTGAAAAACTCAAACCCTAGCCCTAGGGACACTAGTTTAATTAGCTTTTTATTAAGCTTGTTTTAAGAAAAATAAATTATTCCCCATTGATTCTCTTCACTTAGGGACTCTAAGTTTAAAATTTTAATTCATTTGGTGCACGGGATCAAGAGAACGAGTCAAAAAATGGGTTCTAGGGCTCGGTTCGCTGGCTGCATGAACTGAGCCCCGTTTGGTCCGTTGATCTCTCGATCAACGGATCTGATCGCGCCGTTCCGCCCGTTGATCAACCGTGTACCCGATCCCGTGGCTCAAGCTGTGGTTCGGCTTGATCCCGGCCGTCCATCCAAAACCGCGGGACGAACTCTCTGCGGTTGGATCTTGGTCAATCGGGTCAGACGACGGGATCTGATCCCCGCCGTTGAACGATCCAGGCGTTCGATCGAACGGTCCGCAGTGCTCGCTGACGTGGTTAAGTGAAACCGCGTCCCGCGCTCTGCAGCCGACGCGTGGATGACCGCCGCCTTCCACGTGGCGTCCCGCTATCGCCGCGTTCTGGTTGGACAAACCAAAACGCGCCACGCGTCTCGCCGGCGCCGCCGTTTGATTAATAAATAGATTTAAATCCTTTTTTAATTAGCATAACTTCAAAAAATTATAGCAAATTAATTACTGAACCAAAAAATGAGTATAATAGCTCATTTTGTTCAGTTTTTCATCCTCTATTTTCTAAAATTATTTTTAAATAAAAACATTGTATAGTTTAAAATTAATTTCTATAATATGTTTTTTTTATTTTTATTTTATATTTGAATAAGTAAAACCCTATTAAGTCCAAAATTTGGCTTGAGTTATTTCAGACTTGTTTTTGATCTCCAGTAATTTTCTCAGATTTATTTGACCTATATTTTAATAGTTATTAAGATTTAAAGTGTAAAGGTATTTTTAATTAAAATAATGATGAATTTAAATTAACTTGTATTGCATTCAAACATTCATTTGAAATTTTAAATGGAGCTTTACTGTGTTTGCATGAATTCAATGGGGAATGCTGATTAATCAGTGGATAATTAATTTTATAATTATTCATTGATTAATTCTTTAATTAATTAAGATTTAACTTGATTTGCATGAGTAGGTACACACACCACCTAGTCTAGGTTCTCCTAGATCTAAGGACTTGTTTGCTTGCAACTTGTGTATGCATGCCATGTTTATTCAAAGGGTTAGAGGAACTTTGATTTGAACCTATTCAAAACTAGTGACATGATTAAGGACAATAATTAAGGACCCATGTATAGAAAACTTAGAAAAATTTCAATAATTAGGATTCACTTCCCCTTGAGTTGAAACTTTGAACATTTGAACTTAGTGACATCCTCAGCCCCTAGAGAAATTTTCACTGATTTTTGAGGTCATTAGGTTCCCTAATTAATTTTCTAAGTCTTAAACCCTTAATTAACCCTTTAAACTTCTAAAAAAATGTAATAAATCTATTTTAACTCCAAAAAATATGTATAAACCCTCAAACTGACCAGAATTCAGTCCTTAATCTATGATAATTAAAAGCCCCTTGATTTGACAGCAATTTAAACCTTAATTTAATTTTAAGTGGCAACCAATATTTAATTAAGATAATTAATTAATAATAATATAAAAATCCAAAAATCTCCCTAACACTTGGGGATCCCTCCTTAGGTTGTTCCTGACCTTTGGAGGTGTTTTCAAGAGATTTGGGAATTTGTTTGAAGCAAAATCACAAAAGAGGCCCCCTAATTAAGAAATTCCTAAAATTCATTAAAATATCCAAACTTCGATAATCCATAACTAATTCTAATAAAATCCAAATCACCCAAACTCACTTGCATTCAACTCATAGTGATATCTAGTATTTATTAAAAATATTAAATTCCAGAAATTTGCAATATTTTGAAAAGTCAACAAATTGGTCAAACCGTAGTTAAAACTAGTTCGAAACTTCAAACCTTCGTAATAAAATGTAGAAAAATCCGATTTCAACGTACTAACCTTCTAACTGATCGTAGTAAGGTCTAGTATTTTAATAAAATACAAACACTCCAGAATTTGAACCTAATCAAAAAGTCAATTTTCAACCCTTTAATTAAATCATTAAGGTATTCAAAAATTCATAAAGCTCAAACCATTCTAAAACTCAGAAAATATTGGTTTAATGCTTAAAACACTTAACAAATTCTTCAAAACACAACAACCACCCTAAAGTTGAAGTTTATTGGCTGGACTACTCCGGGCTGCGGGGCTAAGTGTCCTAAGGAGGCTGGTTCCTCGAGCCTGGTGGCACAACGCCACGAATGAATTCTAAAGGGTGTCAAACCTTAAAATGGATTAATTTTTAATTATTTAACATTTTAAAAGTCTCTATTTCAATTACATTAATTTGGTTTATCGGCTGGACTACTCCGGGCTGCGGGGCTAAGTGTCCTAAGGAGGCTGGTTCCTCGAGCCTGGTGGCACAACGCCACGAATCAATTAATGGCAAACTTAAATTAATCAACTTTAAAAATCAGTAATTAACTCATTTTTATATTAATCCACTCTTTTAATTCCAACCAATTTAAATAACTTAATCAACCCCGATTGCTACTGGGTAACCCAGGCCTACGAGGCTATTAGCTTAGCCCCAAGGAAGGTGAAATAAACTTCACGGCCTCGGTGTGAAACAAAGGTAGTAATCAATTAACTTTTAAAACATGTTTAATTAAAATTCTTAGTTCATTAATACTTAAATTTTAATTTAAATTCCCTTTTAAGCCTTAACAAATCCAGACCTTTTAGACAACTTCAATTAATAACCCACTTTAGGATCTACCCCAGCCACACGACCTTTTACACACACTTTAGGTGATGTGCTAGGACAACCAACTCTAGATCTAGGTTAGGCCGGTGTTTACTTTACTGCTGTGTGCCGGATTTTTCGTAGTTTTCACTGCATGTTGTGGATGAAATTGCTTTGCTATGTCTGCTTACTTCTTCTGTACTCTGTGGATGGATTGATGTGTTTGGCGACTAGATTACCCTTAGGTTAGGTACGATCTGGATGTTGACATAGTTTTCTGCAGGTGGCCACGCTCATGCAGGGCAATATAAAAAGGGGGCAAATCAAAAAAAAATGCATAAATATTATAAACTCTTTGCACAGGTGCTTCAGCTGCTAAAGCCCCCAAATCATAAAAAGAGCGTGGCCAGTGTGTTTACTTTCTTTTCTGCTCATATACAACTGCTTGGGAATAACTGCTTTATATATATATTAGTTGCTTAGGATAACCCTGCAGGTGAGTCTAGATCTTTTATTTTGATATCAATGTAATTTGTATAATTGTTAAGTGTTGTGAAAGTTCATTTTGAGTTGGGATACATAGATCCAAAGCTTGGATTCCAAAGAGGAAAGGATACCCCTTTGGGGAACACTCCTTTTCCATTTGGAAATCCAAATTTGGATCATACCTCTTCCTTACCCAAAGAGGAAAGAGTGGCCTTCCCCTTAAGGGAAGTGCCCTCTTGTCCATTTGGGTAATCCACTATGAAGATTCCAAGAAGATTGAAGAAAAGGAGTCCAAAGAAGAACAAGATTGAAGATGTGAAGATTTGAAGATTGAGAGTATCCCACTCAAAATAACTTGCGTCATTACTAGGCTTAGAATCCGGGTTGTTGTCAGTGGTGCCCGGCCACTTTACTTTCTGTAATATTCTGGTTTGTAATAAGCAAGGCAATTCTGCCTATGGACATTTATTAATTAATTTGTATTTGATGTGATGATTTGATTGCCTTTAGGATTATTTGTTTTTGCTAGTTTTTTGGCGATTGCATGCCGCTCTTTGTTTTCGCCTGGATACGTGAGGCTCGTGAGGGTGTGAAAGTTTTATACTCATAATTTTAAAAGTCTAAAATTTTAGTGAGTCTAAATAACATAGAAAGATAACGAATCTAGGGAATTAGCCGGGGATCGACCCTGGGGTCGCATGCATATTTTTGCATTCTTCTTTCCTTGCTTTAGACCCTTCCCCGCCTGCGGGTAGAGTCCGGATAGTCTGACCTATGAGGACGAGGTGCCGGACCTGGGGAAGTCCAGTCTTCTAAAAAACTATTTTATAAGCCTGTTCTTAAAATTTCAAGCATACTCGATTGGAAGTTGTTAACCAGCATGCATTGCATTAGATACAAACTAAAAGAGTCAAAATTTTAATTGCATCAGTTTAGCATTTTTGCACCCAACATATGTCAAAGGGGCCAATTAGGAAAATCTCTAGATGTCGGCCCCGACCCTCTAAAACTTTAATTACAACGTCCCTACCACTCTTTCATAAAAGACCGGACTCATCTATTTTAAATCGATTAGGTGGTTAGCTGGCTCCCCAATCCAGGCCGGGGTAAGTCCAGACCTTGCACTGCATTAGTTAGGATCGGACGACTGTGGTCCAATGTCCAAAATAGATTTAGGATCCGGGGCAGATCTTTGATTATAAGACCCCAAATTTCGGGAATATAGTCCCAAATTTCTAATAAAATACTTAACTCTAATTAAAGCTTCATTTCAATCCTAAAACATAAAGCCCAACACTTAGATTAAGTTGGGACACTTCCGGATGGTTCTGGAATCTCAAAGTGTCCCCTACCTCTCATCCTTTGACTCCGTTAATAACTGCTCAATTTTGATCCATTCTCTTTTGATTTTCCAATAATTCTATTCATACTTTGATATCACTCCTAGAAATTCTAACAAAATTTTGCCATTATTTTAATCGAGAGTTTTCGTAGGAGACTTTGTCTCCCTACGATGTAATTAACTACGAGGGCTTGCGCTCGTAGGAGATTTGGAACCCCACACACCTGATTTTAAAATTGATTTTAAAATTTCACTAGATTTCTTTGGGAAAAGTTAAAGAATGATCGTCGTCGTTGCATTAGAAGAATTATCGTAGAATGGTGTCATTTCCCTTTGGGGAGATACATCCTTCTTCGATAAGGCTTTGGATGTGAATGCGACGATCATACTTCTTGGATATTGTAATTGGGTACTTAGTTGAACTCTATTTTGTTCCCTCGGGGCCATATGAAGTTCTCTTTAGAACCCGATCATAATATTCAAGATGTGTTTACATAATTCTAAGCCTGAACACCGTTATGAAAGCTTATCTTCGTCCCCCGGGGTGATATATTCTTTCTAACGAGTTGATTCGGCCTTAGAATTAGAACTCATCCTTAATCTTAAAATACCCAAAGAAAACTAATCTTTTCGAAACATGTTTTCAAAATTCCACCAACATCTATGTATAGAAGATGTACATCATGTGGTCATTCATTGAGGGAAACTAGTTCAGGTTCTTTTTACTCTTGCTAAGTGGGGATTTCTATTTCCAGATCTTTCTTCTTTAGAGGATTGTTTAGAATTTCTTCAGAATTTCTCTATGTACTATCCTTTCATGGGAATCTGAATTGTTTAGTAGTTTTTCTGTGTTGGAAGAGCAGGAACAGGGTTGTTTATGGCAGTTTGGAGGATTGGGTTTCTCAAATGGCTACTAATGCAGTTAGTTTTGCATCTGCTTCTTTTAAATCTGATCACATTTGGGAGAGTTGGGATATCAATTAGCTCAGAAAGTTGTCTCACAATTCTTGGTATCCCCATCCTCTTGGATGGAATAAAGTTAACTTGGATGCATCGTTAATAGCTTCCAACATGGCAAGTTTTCGAGGAGTTCTTAGAGACAGTAAAGGAAGGTTTCTATGTGCTTTTGGGTTATGCTTGTTCCATTGGGACTGTTCTCAAGTCGATATTTTTTCTGCTACCTCTCTTAGCAAATTTATTCAAGATTGGATGTGTGATTGTATTGGCATTATCATTGAAGGTGATAACTTGAATGTTATCAAATTCATTAAAAATTCTATGAATAAGGTGGATACTAATGTGGAGGGATATGATCGTAAGGTTTTCCTCATTCTTAAAGATTTCAACAAAGTTACTTTTTAGTTTGAGAAAAGAGATTGTAATAAGGTTGCTGGCATGTGTGCTAAGTTCGCTCTTTCTTTTGAATTCTTTTGGGAGAATCTCAATTGTAATAAAATTTCTCCTTCCATTTTAGCTTTTTCAAAGGAGGAATTTAGTTGTTTGTAGTTAGCTTTTATTATAATGCTTTGGCAATTTCTTCAAAAAAAAAGTAACTTCATTTTTCCTTCACATTTATTTTATGCTTAAAACAATTCTTTACAAAAAACATTCAGGAATAAAGAATATCACTTATAGTGGCAGATTGATGAGGCATCGGCTGAGAACATCAACTGAGGAAAGAGCAACACATCGATAATATAGGCAAATATCAATGATGGAGACATCGACACTAAAGGTAAAAGAGGTACTAGAGGCCAACTTTGGCGGTGGAGGGAGGCGAGGGAGAGAAATAAATGAAATGAGAGGAGGAACAACGCAGAAAGGAAAATATGGCTCTTTCTAATGATTTATTATGTGGATTATCCTCCAAATTTTTTTTTTGGCAGAGATTTCGCCGGATAAGTTTTAGTAAGAAGGCACAACTTAAATAGGAAGAGTTGCCTGTAATTTCCAGCATATATTTTTTTTTCAGAATTAAACACTATCTTTATATGCTCTGATATTTTAGAAAATAATTTTTCTTTCAGTTAATATCAGGCATGTTTTTCGATAAATATCCATAAGGTAGACTGTCGCTTATATTAGAAAACACCTATCTGCTAGAAAATCCACTAGTAAGGAGCCATTTTCATATAGTATATTTGGTAACCAAAATTATTAGGGTCTGCACCATTCTGGCTCAAGAGTTGGGAATTTCTCTGCAAGATATTGATTTTTATATTGAGCTTAATCGGAACATAATTTTGCTAGTGAGAGAAACACCCTTTTTTTTAAAAAATTTGTAACTCCGTCATTTTAGCAAATTTTTCGCTGATGATGAAGGCATCACCGGCGGACTCAACCGTTTGCTGAAATCCACCCATTTGTCACAATGTTACTCCTAGGCCCCCATTGGGATTAGACGATCGAAGAATTCATGGAAAATCAGTTCCTTTGGTTATAAGGGATCCTATTATAGAACTGGTTGTGAAGAAATCCCCTGTTATCAGAAAAGGAAAGATAGTAGATGTTACTTCTCCTCTTTCCTTTTTTTATTATGAGATTATGAATAATCATGAGGCATCATCTTCTGTTAGTTTGAAACTATTTATCAATAGTTTGGGAATGCTAGATCGGAATCAACTAAGAATAATGCTTCTCTTTTTAAGTCTTCTGATGTTCGTGATAATGTTTAAGAGAAGTCTACAAATGGAAATCCTGATGTTAAAAAGGAAGCAGGAAATCCTTGGTTGAAAAAGCCGAATATTAAGATAAACTTTTCAAAATCTATTCTTTCTAAATATGGAGCTGTTGTTAAGCTTTTTGAGAATGGGGTGATGGAAAACTCAGCAAAGCTTCCAAATTCTATTGTGGTGAAAGTATTTGGAAGTGACATTCCAATTTACCTAATAGAAGAAGAGCTTCGAAGGCAGTGGCTGCAATTCGGTAAATTCCTCCTAACTTCCCTTGGGTTAGGTTGAGTGTTGTGCTCATTCTCATCTATTGAAGTAGTGGATAATGTATTAGCTGGTGGTCCTTCGTTTCTGCAGGGTCATGTGGTGGGCATAGATAGGTGGTCTTCTCACTCATCACCAAATTCTTTGAAAGGACTTACGTCCCCAATTTGGGTAAGAATGCCACACCTACTGCTGATGTGTTGGGATGAAGTAAATGTTGCTAGAATTGCATCCATGTTAAGGACCCCAATATGGATTGACAGAAATATGTTTTAATGGGGGCGGAGGGAGTTTGCAAGGGTATGTGTTTGTATGGCCATCAATGAGCAATTTTCTATGGGAGTTTGGGTTGATGGATCAGATGGTCACTTTTTTCCAAAAGGTTGAATAAAAAAATATTCATGTTTTTTTTTTTAAATATGGGAAGTTAGGCCATCTCATTAATGATTGCAAGGTGAATGAGAAAGTTTAAACTTTTAAAGATCCTATTATTACAGTTGGAGGTGTCTCTGATGGAATGTCCCTAGTTGATAGCATGGAAACTTTGTATGGTCCATGGGTTCATGTCAAACACAAAGGAAGAAGAAGATTTAAACATGTTGGGAATAGGTTTATTCAATCTAAAACTGATACTTAATTCAATCATGTTAAAAGAGTTCATGTGTATGTTAAGAAAACTCAAGCAGCCGTTTTTAGCTCTATAGCTAATAACTCAATTGAAAATGAAAAGGAAAGACTCATAATTTCTATTGATACACAACCAGAAGTTGAAGGCCTTAATGTTGCTACTCTGGATGATGTTCTGCCAGAGGTTGAGGGTTTGGAGTTGAAGGATCAAGTTATTTCTATATAAGATTTTGAACAGGTTCAGATGATTGCTAACTCTGATTCTATTAAGGTCAATAATATGTTTAATATTCTTGAAAATTGTTGTGATGAAGAAGTCCCTAAAAATGTAGAATTAGTTTGTTCTTTGGTTTCAGTTGAAGAGTTAGAAGAAGGGGAGGTTGATGATAGCATTAAACCTTCTTCTTCAGGAATTATTAAGATGGGTGTTTCCAATGGTGGGGAAAAAGTCAAGCTTCTAAAAGAACTTAAGTCTTTAGGCAAAACTAATATTCTCCAACATAAGAGGAAAGGTGATATGTCATCTAGAGGTAGGAAAGGGAGTAATCCCAATTCTTATCTTTAATGTCTTCAATTACCTTTTAGAGTTGTCGGGGGGGCTAGGAAAAGTGAAGCCTCCCATTAACTGAACGAGTTTGTGAAAGAATATGAAGTATTTTTTATCAAGCTTGTAGAAAATACTATCTCTACTATGGATAGATTCGGGTATAATAAATTGATTGGTAGCAATTGGGACTTTTTTTCTTTTCCCTCAAACGGCTTATCTCGAGGAATTTTGGTGTGTTGGAGGAAGGGTTTGGCTTCCTTTTCGGTTTTAGAAGCTTCTTCCCAAGTTGTTATAGGGAAACTTCAAATTTTCAATAAAGGACTGTGGTTAATCTCATCAGTTTATGCTAGCAGAGATCCTCATGGAAGAAGAAGCTTATGGAGCAAACTTGAGGTACTTTCAAAATATAATCTTCCCTATATTATGGGAGGCAATTTCAATTGCATTTTATCTCAAGAAGAGAAAAGAGGGGAAGAAGTTCTCTCTATCTCGTGGTTCCCAAGGCATGAGTATGTTTATGAACTTATGTGAAATTCATGATTTCAAAGTTATTGGTCCAAAATTTACTTGTTGTAATAATAAGAAGGGTGGAGCACGCATATTAGAAAGGGTTGATCATTGCCTTTTAAACACGGCTACTTTGGAGATACTTAATATGTTTTATGTATGTCGTCTATCTAGAATAGGTTCGGACCATTGTCCAATCTTGATCAATATTCCTCCTACTTGTATTCGGAAAAGCTAGTTCTTAAGATTTGAAGAAGTCTGGTCTTCATTCTTTGCTTCAGTAACTATCATTTCTAAGTGCTGGGAAAAACCAGCACATGGAGATGAAGCTAACGTCCTTAATTTGAAGTTTAAAAGAGCTTTGAAGGCACTTTTTTTCTAGAGTAGATCAAAGCATCAAAACCTTTCTTCCTTAAAAGAGGTATTGAAGAAGGAGATTTTTTAACTACTGGTGGAAGAAGTTGAGTTTGGCGGGTTATCAGAAGATAAGCTGCACTTGCTTAAATCCAAAGTTCATGAGCTGAACAGTACTCTTGGTCGTCTTAACACATGGTGGAGACAAAGGGCAAAGGTAAAGTGGATTTTGGATGGTGAATCCAACTCCAAGTTCTTTCATGCTTGTGGTATGGGTAGACATAATGGCAATTGGATAAATCAGATTAATGACAGCTAAGGAGAGTGGGTTGAAGATCCTAAAGTGGTTGAAGAAATTTTCTATAATTTCTTCAAACATAAATAGAAAAGAAAGAAAGTGTAAGCTTGAAGGATGGCCATCCCCAAGTCATGTTCTGAATGATGAAGATTGAGGATTATTGTTGGCTGATTTCACTAAGGAGGACTTGGAAAGAGTGGTGGTTAATTTGGAAACAAACACCTCCCTAGGTATTGATGGTATCTCATAGTCTTTCATTAAAGCTTACTGGTCTATTATTAAAGAAGACATGTGGGAGGCTATTAAAGTTTTTTTTTTTGAAGAATGCATCATGTGTCCCATGCTAAAGGAAACATTTGTGATCCTCATACCAAAAATTAGAATTCTAGTTTTTCCTTCCAACTTTAGGCCTATTAGCCTTTGCTTGTTTGTTTACAAGATCGTGGCTAAGATGCTTTTGAATAAGATTATATCAGAAGAACAAGTAGCTTTTGTGAAAGGTCATTCAATTTTTGATCATGTATTACTTGCTCAAGAACTATTTAACAGGTTCTGATTTTCTAAATCTTCAAAAGGGCTTATGGCAATCAAAATTGATATGGAGCAAGCCTATGATAGCTTGGGTTGGTCTACGCTCAAGCAAGCCTTACATGTATTGGGCTTTCCCATGGAATTCTCTAATCTTTATCTCCAATGTGTTTAAGATCCAAAGTTCTCTATTTCAATTATTGGAATTAATTCAAAGTGGATTGAGGCTAGTTGTGGTTTTAGACAAGGTTGTCCCTTGTCACCTTATTTGTTTATCTTATGTTGTCAATTGCTTTCTGATGTGTTTGCTCAGAGAGGTTCTAACATAGGAATTAAATTTGCTCCTAATGCAGATAAAGTCTCTCATTTGTTGTATGCTGACGGCATCATTATCTTTTTGGAGGCTAATCATAATAAATTAAGGAAAATCTATAAATTATTGAAAGACTATAGTAGTTGGTTGGGTCATAAGGTTAATCTCCAAAAATCTTCTATTCTTTTTACTAAATTTTTTATTAGATCAAGAGGGAGATCTATTTCAATGATCTTGGGTTTTAAAGTGGTGAAATAAATGTTGTATCTTGGCATCAAGATTGCATTAAGAAGGTTGAAAGTTTCAAATTTTCAATTTATATTGGAGAAATCAGTTGGTAAACTGAATGTATATGGTAATCATATCATTTCTCTAGCTGGAAGATTGCTACTTGTTAAGTCAGTTTTTCTTTCTCTTCCTACCTTCTTATCTTCTAATTTTTTAGTCCCTATGGGAGACTTGAATGATTTCGATAGAATATGTAGGGACTTTTTATGGAATAAGCAAGATGGAAGCAAAGGTCTACATTATGTATCTTGGGAGAAGCTTTGTAATCCGATCAGGTTGGGTGGACAAGGTGTTCATTCGGTGGATAGCAAAGATGGTCCTTTGAGGGTGAAATTTGTATGGAATCTCATCTCAAATCCTAGCTCACTTTTGAATAGAATTCTTTTGCTAAGTAAGATAAACAAATGTGGAAAAATGAAGTTAAGAAGAATTGTTCTTCAACATGGAAAATTATTATTTTTGGATTCAAATCTTTATCCACAATAGAAAGATGGAAGGTTGCCACGTGATCTGAGATAACTATCTTAGATGTTGTGTGGATTCTTGACAAACCATTAGTAAAATGGCCTATATTGGATGCATAATTAAGTGAAGATTTAAAGCTATATTTCTTTATACCGAATGGAGAATGGGATGAAACTCAATTGCTGTGGTTCTTTGGATGTCAGCTGGTAGATGTTATCATGGGAGTTCAAATCAGCCCAGATCTAATTGTAAACTAAATGGAGCTCATTGCCAAATGTTCAGAAAAATCAATCTCTGCATTGATAGCTCAAAATTTAAGTGGAGATGGTGAAGAAGTTCCTCATTGGCGGTGGCGTAAGAAACTCAAGTTAAAAGGCCGTATAAATCTATTTTGGTGGTGTTTGATAAACAATGCTCTTCCATCAAATGATTTTTTATCATATAGAAGGTTGCTGGATCATAAAGAATGTCCTAGAGGATGTTTGTTGTCAAAAAATTTAGAGCACATTTCTGTCAAATGCTTGAAATTAACAAAAATTTTTAATTTGCTCAGGAAATGGGGGTTCATGTTACTAGTTTTCAGCTCCTTAGAGGAATGTTATTTAGGATTGAAATCATATGTAGAGCTTAATCCATTCATCAGGAATATGTGATGTACTGCAGTTTTTTTCTATTGGAAGAGTAGAAATAAAATAGTACATGGAGGTAATGAAGATAGCTTGTATGTCATTGTAGCTAATGCCTTAAGCATGACCACTGCCTCATATAGTCTTAATCAAAGTTCAGAACACTGGGATTCTAATCAGCTTTTAAAGCTGCCTTCTTCTTTTTGGTGTCCCCCTCCACCCGAATGGATTAAGCTAAAAATTGATTCTTCATTAGAAAGCAATTATAATGCTGGAGTTGGAGGAGACTTCAGAGACCATAAAGGTAGATTTTTATGTGCTTTTGGAGTCAATTATATTCATTGGGACTCAGCACAGGTGGAGCTCTTTTCTATTTGGTCTATAAAAAATATCATAAAGAATTGGATGCTTGAATTGAAGGGTATCATCATAGAAGGAGACAACCAAACTGTGATCAATTTTGTTCATAGGCTCTACAATAAGAAGGTAGTGAAGGAGAAACTTATAAATCTTTAAGATTTCTCTTTCCTCTTTAATTTTAATCAAGTTTTATTTCATTTTATAAAAAGAAATTGTAATAAGTTAGAAGATTTTTGTGCTAACTATGCTCATTCATTAGATTTTTTTTGGGATGACTTAGGTGATAATAGGATTCGTCCTCTCTTTATTTCTATGTTAAAGGAGGAATATGATTGTGGATCAATCACTTAGTTCTTTGTATCTCTTTTTATTAAAAAAAATTAATCCATGTATTTCTTCAAAAAAATATTGAGCTTAACCTAGTTTATTGGATTAAGCTCCCTGCTAATACTTTAAAACTTAATGTTGGTGGCTCAATTAAAGATTTTTCTTATGGTTATGGTGGTATTATCAGCGATTCTATTTGGAATGTCTTCAAGGCATATGCTGGCCCTCTACTCAAGTGTTATGTCATTTATGCTAAGTTGTCAGAAATTTTACTTGGCCTTAACTATGTCTTTCTCTTGGTATTACTAAAATTTTGATTGAAGTGGATTTCACATATAGTATATATTTTTTAAAAGATTTTTATGATAATATTTATAATCTAGAATTATTTTATCTCATTAGTGATATTAAGAAGCTTTTGGTTTTTCTTATGTACACCATCACCCATGTATATAGGGAAGAAAATGTGTGTGCTAATTGGTTAGCCAATCTTGGTTGCAATATGGACTTATTTATTTATTTTTGTTCTTTAATTTACCTAACACTCTAAAGTCCTTATTAGACTTGAAAAAATTATTTTACCCTATGTTTTAACTTAGGATTTCTTTCTGCAAAGAGGTTGTTGTTATACTCCCTCTATTGTTTCTTGTATTTAGTTTTATAGGAATTCTTGGTTTTGTCATTTTGGTTATTTGCTTAGTGAAAACTTTGTCTTAATTGATTATTTGTTTTATGAGGGTTTTGGTTTTGTAAACCTGTAAGTGAAGGTCTTTAATGAGTTGTTAACTCTATGGCCTCTTGTGTGTCGTATTTGTTTGGTGTTAAACGATGATTGTATTCGGTAGCAATTTAGTTTTGGTTGGCTTGTTATGAAGCTTTATTTGTATCATTGCTTGATTTCCACATATCATTTTAGTATCCTGTTAGATGATGACTATTTAATTTATCCTCTTTGTTTTCTCCACACTACGGGTTTTTGGGTAAAGAATCACAAGCATGCGCTACTTATGAATTTGGTCTCTTATTGATCTTTAGTTTTCTCCATTCATCTCCTCATGTGTAACGAATTTATGATTTTTGGGGTTGGGTATGGGATTAGGTTGGAGTGGCAATTGGGTTTACTTTATGATGGCAATACAAATACTATGTCCCTTAAGTTAATTGGTCATTCTAATTTGTTTTAAAGGTTCGCTATTTTTGGTTTATGCTTTTAGCGGGCATTGGAGTTCTAAAAACTAGCATTTTTTAAGTGTCGTCTTTATGTATATGGCTCTTTTTATTTTTTCTTCCATTTTTTTGAATTTATTTTTGGTTATTTTTTGACATTGTGTTAGCTAATTCTAATTTTTATGATGGGGGTTTTTTCTTAGCTTTATCTAGAAGTGCTAGGCTGTTGTCTGATTGGATTTCTTAGTTGTTATTTCTATTGTTTTGGCAGAATTCAAATTTTAGTTGGGTATTTCTTATCAATTTCGATTGGATTATATTACTTTATCTCTTTAGGTGCGTGTGGCTATGTCTATTTACTTAGACTCATGGTTATGTCTCTTGGAGTGCAATCTGGGGTTCCATTGTTTATTATTTAGAGTATGGTCTTGGTTGTCTGTTTTTTGTCCATCTATTTGGGGTATTTGGGTTGGCTTCTTGTTATTTTTTGTCAGTTGGGTTGCTATTTCCTTGATATCTATTACCAATATGCTATTTTTTTTGTTGGAATTTCTTTATATAATTTGTTATGGACCTGACCTGCATTTTGTACAATATTATTGCCTCTCCCATCTACTTATTAGATTATTATAAAGTTAGTTATCAGTAGGATCTCATTATTTACTTCAATGTTATTTTTGCTAGTGCACTTCCCCTATAGTTTTTTTACATTATTTACAATATCATTTCAGTGCTGGTTTTTTGACACCTCACTTTTTTGTGGAAATATGGTGCTTAAAAATAATTAGTTAATCTGTCTTCTTTTTTAGGATTTGGCTGCATGACACCATAGAATGTACCTATGATTTTTTATACTTTTACATAGTAGGGAGCCTTTGGTCTAAGGTTATATTTTTGCTTTTTTGTAGCTCTTTTGACTAGTAATGAGCTCAAGGTCCCTTTTAAGGACTTTGTAACTTTAAATTTAATCAAGGCGTAGGATCATCTATGTGTTTTCCCAAATTGTTTACACATTATAAATGGTTTGTTATGACAACTTAAATTAGCTTAGGCTAGGCCGATAACTCTTTTTTTGTTATTTTGTTTTTTTTTTTGGGAATGGTGCAAATCAATTGTAATTATGTTTTGGCATAGACTTTTAAAATTTTCATTTTTAAATCAAACATATCATCATGAAGGATATGTTATCTTGGGAGGTGAAAATAACATTCTCTAGTGGGTTAAGATTATAAAAGTATAAATTTCATCCCATCTATTGTAGCCAAAGATGTGGGACAAAGGCTTGATATTGTTGTTGTTATTTTTGTATTAAAGTTAAGTTCAAGAAGTAACTACATATGTCCCCGAAATAAAAATATATAATTCAATCAAATATTTAACCCAATAATCTAAATGTATTATTTATTATTATGTATCATTTCAAGAAAAGAAAATATTCGAATAGATCATAATGATCATCTTGGATTTTAATTTTCCAAAAAGAATAATTTCCACCAATTCTATTAGAGAATAAAAAGAATAGGGTTTATTTTATCTGGCATCTTCAATATCATACAGATGTAATCGTTCATTGTTTAGTACAACATGAGAAGTTTAGGCTTCCCATGAATACTCTCAATTAGAATAATAATTGATTTTTTTTTTCAAAGAATTATATGAAAGAAGAGATGTTATAATTTCAATTGGAATTAGATCAATTTTGAACACTAATTTTTTAGGCCAATGGATGAAAGGTAGGGTGGACTTTGGGATTCTAAAACCTTCACAGAAGACCCATAGCCTATCTTATGTAGCGATTTAAATTTTGGAGAAGTGGAGATTTTGTTTAAGTTGAAATTTTATAATAAATGTTGGATTAAATTCTCGATGTTGGGGACTTAAGATTTTGGGACCACCCCCAAACCTAGATCTAAGTTGAATACTATATAATAGTAATAAAAACCTAACTAATTAAATGCGATTTTGAGCTTATATCAGCCTGGATGGAAAGCTAACTAAACCATCTAGGAACTTTAAATAACGACTCCAGTATTATGGAAGATGAGTAAGGCTTGTTATTTAATTTTTTGAGAATTTGGTGCCAACATCTACAGAATTTCCTAAGTGGCCCATTAAATTATGTATGGTGGGATTATCCTCAATATAATTAAATTTTAATTCATTTTTATTTATTTTTAAAGTAATGCATGTAAGTTGACCTTTGTATGCAATATATCTTATATTGAACTTTTAACAAGGCTTAAAAAATTGGGTTTTCCATAGAGATGCACAACATTATAGAGATAAATTTGGACCATAATAGGTCAAGTGATCTATCACAGCCCATAGATATGGAGGTTCCTTTTTTGTTTAAAGAAGAAAACCAATTTCCTTAACTCATTAAAAAAAAAAACAAATACAACCTAGGATGCATTATTTTAAAGTTCCTCCTTTAATAAATTAAGAAATGAAGGACGAACCTAATTAAAACTAATATCATCCCAAATAAAATTACTAAAAAGAGCATAGTTAGCTCACAAATATGCTAACTTATTGCCATTCCTATCAATACAATTAAAAATAACATGGTTTAAATCCTTGATAAATGAAAAACTCTCCAACCACTGTCCGCCTTTCCTCACAAAATTTTAAAGAAGATTGATAATATTGCAATTATCATCTTCGATTATAATTCCCTTATAAACTAACTTTCACTCCTTAATAGCATCTCTTTGAGATTGAATATCTGAAAGCTCTAGGTAGGAAACATCCCAATGAATACAATTCTTTCCAGAAGCAAGCAAATATTTACCTTTACTATTACAGAATACACTACTAGAACCTACCTTATATGAAGGTAATAAAGATGATTCAAAATTTAACTTGATCTAATCATGTCGAGGAGGGTGTCAATGATTCATGAACAACCTATTTGACTGATTAACACCATAGTGGCCTGAGCTTAATCAGCCAAATGAAGCGTAACTCATAACTTAAATAATAATCATCATAGAACTCTCTTTAACTCCTTTATGAATAAACTTTTTCCTGTCCTTCCAAGATAAGTAAACTAAGTTATAGAATAGGTTAACCATAAACTGTTGAAACTTATTAATTATGAATTAGGTTGTTAGTCCTAAGCTTATGTCCTAGTGGCAAACAAAGATGGGGGGTGAATTGGTAATTTAAAAATTTCCCTCTTATATTTTAAACCGATAAAAAATCAATAGTGAAATTTTTTGAAAAAGATTTTTCAACCAAAGATCAAAAGAAAATAATAAAGTACAAAGCAACAAAAAATAAAAAGACAAGATTTATAGTGGTTCAGTCAAACATGTCCTACATCCACTCCTTGAAGTCTATCACTTTAGGTATTACACTATTACCACTTAGTGTCTCTACTTTTGCCCCCACAGCAAGGTGGAGAAGCCTTCATAAAAACTCTCTTCCACCACTACCCAGTGCATCAGAGAACCGTCATCCTTTACACCTTCCAAGTGTAGGCAGAGTACCTCCCGCTGTTCACACTCTCCATGTGTAGGAAGAGAACATTCCGCTATTCACACTCTCTAAGTGTGGGCAGAGAACCTTCCCTCCGTTCATACTCTACAAGTGTAGGCAGAAAACCCTTCATCCTTTCACACTTCTACAAGTGTAGGTAGAGAACCCTTCATCCTTTCACACTTCTCCAAGTGTAAGCAGAGAACCTTCCCACTGTTCACACTCTCCAAGTGTATGCAGAGAACCTTCTCGCTGTTCACACTCTAAGTTTAGGTAGAGAAACTCTCGTTGTTCACACTCTCCAAGTGTAGGTAGAGAACCTTTCCACTGTTCACATTCTCCAAGTGTAGGCAGAGAACCCCTCGTCCTTTCACACTTCTCCAAGTGTAGGTAGAGAACCATCCGCTGTTCACACTCCTCGAGTGTCGGTAGAGAACAGGATCTCCTTGAAAAGATCTTCTCACTAGGAATCTGGAAGGATAAGAGAAAAAGTAAAGTAGTCACAATTCACAAACAAAGATCCTTACCTTTGAGTACCAAGTGAACTCTTCAAGCTCCATTAGTAAGAAATCTCCTTCAAATACTCTCTCACACTCTCTCTTTCAGCCTCTCTTCAGTTTGCACGAAGACCAGTAGACAAAAAGATTGAATGACAGTCTTAAGTGGATCTTTTATATGAAAGACACGAAAAACCATCCAAAAACTACAAAATTTCAATTTAATATGTTCATAATCGTTTCGTATGATCCTACTTTCGTACGAATGAATAATGTACAAATTGTTGTATACGATCTTAATGTGCATGGGCACGATCTTCCTTCATACCCGATCATCATCCCATATAAACATAGTTCATCCCGTACAAACAGTTATTTCCGAGCTTCGTTAGGACGAAAAAATAGGATGAATGGGACAAAAGTTCAAAAGAACAGAGAACATCATCCAAGGATAAACGTGTCGATTCGTCTGGATGAATAGAACTAGCTCAAAATCCAGTGGAGATCATCCAGGGATGAATGATACTTTTTGGCTGGATGAAAAGTTCAGATTGAAAATCCAGAGGAGACTATCCAGGGATGAATGGGACTTTTCGTCTAGATGAATAGTTTAGACTGAAAATCTAGAGGAGATCGTCAAGGGATGAATTGGACTATTCGTCTAGATGAATAGTTCAAATTAAAAATCTAGAGGAGATTGTTCAAGGATGAATGAGACTATTTGTCTAGATGGACAACACTTAGAAAAAATTTTTCTCACCCTCTGTTCATTCCATTTGTTCCTGGAGGTGTATAACTGACCTGATCATCCCGTATGAATATAGTTCATCATGTATGATCAGTATTAAAAATTGTGAATTTTAAAGTTCTCCCCTGTTGTGTGTGTGCTGAGTTATTTAATTATAATCACACTCTCTCTGACTCAAGTAAAATAAATACAGACTCCAAGTTACAAATAATAATAAACATATCTTTGATTTGAAGTCTTCAATAATCTGGAGTATGATTTTTCTGAAATGTTAGTGCACATAAGAGCCAAAAATAATTCTTCCAAAATGTGTTAGGAGAAAGTAATACTCAAAATAATAATATTTGGAATCATCAAAATATATAAGTTACAAGAATGTGAAGCATGCAAAGCTAAGTAGAAACTCTCTCAACAAACTCCCCCTTTTTGATGGTGGAAAAACAGTTATTGTTTGTATAAATTTGAAAGTCCTAAGTTTCTCCTAAACTCCCCCTTAATGAATAAATATGTGAGAATATCCTAAACTCACCAGAATGAATAAAAATGTGAGAATAAGGGGCATTGTTGTTTGAACTTTTCATTACGAACAACTCATAGAAAATGCATAGAAAAGACAAAAATAATAAATACAAAAACAATGCAAACAATAAAAATACGAAAAATACGAACGACAAAAATATGAAAAATACGAACAAATGACAAACAATATTTCTCCTCCTTTTTTACAACAACAAAAAGAGAAGAAGAAATGAATAAAGACTAAAATGTAAGAAGTCATATAAAAAAGCCTTTGATAATTGATCCTCTAAAAAGATAGAGTTATAGTGGAAAATAAAATTAAATGTCATTAGATAAATAGAAAGATTCATATGATTTAAGTATAAATATAACATATACAAGAAAAAATATCAAAATCATGAATCAATTTAGACAATGAGATAAGTAAAACCATTGCAAAGTAGATAAGTGTAAAATTTTTATATTTCAAAATTCAATATAAAATAAAATTGAACAGAAGATTAAATTGAATTTAAAGATTAAAAGATTGAGAAAAGAACATATACTTGTGGCCCTTTGTGCATCTTTCAATATTTGTGGCACATTTTGTACATATTTTTACTTGTGGGCTTATTTTGTGCCTCTTTTTCAATTTGTGAACCATTGCACATTCTTTTGATTTTTTTACATTTGTACATTTGCAAGTGTTTATTTGATCTTTTCAAAATCAATAATCTGAAATCTCAAATTTCTCTAAGTATAACAATATTTATATTGAAAAGAGAAATAAAAAAATAAGAAAACATTAAAATTGCAATGATAATATTACAATTATGTTAGTCTAACAAGACACATGAGAATGACATTCTAAACTAGATCAAGTTATAACACAGCTTAATTTTTTAAAAAATTTGATTTTTTTAAGAATTCAATTTTATTTTGCATTTTGAAATATAGCACTTGTTAGATCAATATTTTAAGAATGATCATATAGGCTTACACACATTTCTAGGGAGAATTCAAAAACACTAAAAACAAGACAAGATAACTTTTATTGATATCATTGGTAGAAGATAGTACATTGTGCATGGATGATATCAATACAAAGACACAAATAAATAAAAATATACCAGCTAACAATCACATCGCATCACATCTGGTTTATCTGTATAACCATCTACATACATAAATATGATTGAATACATATCGTCCGCAAGTTGATTTTTATCAAAAGCTAATGGTTAGTAAAAATGTCTGCAAGTTGATTTTCTGTTGATATATGATTGAGTTCAATTTCTTCTTTGGTTACGTGATCTCTTATGAAATGATGCCTATTGTCTATATGTTTGGTCCTTGAATGTTGAATAGAATTTTTAGAGATACAAATGGCACTAGTGTTATCACAATAAATGAGAATTATGCCTATTTTTAATCCTAAATCAATCAACTATTGTTTCAACTAAAGTATTTATGCCACACAACTTCCTAGGGCAATGTATTCAGCTTCAGTAGTAGATAGGGCTGCAGAATTTTATTTTCTACTAGACCAAGAGACTAAAGAATTTCCAATAAATTGACATGTTCCAAATGTACTCTTTCTATCAACCCTATAACCTACAAAATTCGAATCTGAATATCAATTATTTCAAATGAAGAGCTAAACTTAGGATACCAAATTTCTAAGTTCTGAGTTCCCAAAAGATACCTTAAAATCCTTTTCACTGCTATCAAATGTGATTCTTTTGGATCTGATTGAAATCTAGCACATAAATAAATACTAAACATAATATCGAGTCGGCAAGCTGTCAAGTAAAGCAAAGATCCAATTATTCCTCTAAATTTCTTTTGATCAATAGATTTTCCCTTAGGGTCCTTATCCAACTGAACTGAGAAACTCACAGGTGTATTAACAGGTTTATCATTGTCTATTTCAAACTTTTTGAGGATGTCCATAACATATTTTGACTAATTAAGAAATATACCCTCCTCGGTTTGCTTAATGCTAAAGCCTAAAAAATAGCTCAAATCTCCCATTACACCCATCTCAAATTCACTATTCATTATTTTAGAAAAATCAACACAAAAATTTTTATTTGTAGATCCAAATATGATATCATCAACATAAATTTGTACAATCAAAATTTCCTCTCCGAATTTCTTCAAAAAGAGAGTTGTGCCCACACTTTCTTTTTCAAAAGATCTCTCAAGTAGGAAGGTGCTCAACCTCTCGTACGAAGCCCTAGGTGCCTGTTTTAATCCATACAATGCCTTTTTTAATTTGAAAACATGGTTTGGATGTTTAGAATTTTCAAAACCTTGAGGTTGTTTCACATATACATCCCTTGAATTACCCCATTTAAAAAGGTACTTTTAACATCCATTTAGTACAATTTAAATCCTATAAAACAGGCAAAGGCTAATAAAATCCTAATTGCTTAAAGTCAAGCCAAAGGGGCAAAAGTTTCCTCAAAATCAATCCCTTTAATCTAATTATACCCCTTAGTAACCAATCTAGCCCTATTTTTAATGACTACTTCTGAGTCATTCATTTTTTTCTTGAATACCCATTTTGTTCCAACTACACATTGATCCTTTGACCCTGCAATTAATTCCCAAACTTCATTTCTTACAAATTGATTTAATTCATCCTGCATTGCCAATTTCCAAAATTCATCTGAAAGTGCTTGATCAATATTTGTGTGTTCTATCATTGAAATAAAGGCTGAATGATTGACTTCTTTGTTTAGTCCACGCTTAGTCCTAATACCCTCACTAGGTTCACCTATAATCAATTCCTTTGGGTGATTTTTAGAAAATCTCAAATCTCTAGGCACTGAGTTTTCTATCTCTAAATTTTCTTCCAAATTTATTTTCTCAATCTTTTGGGAGTTAATCTCTATCTCATCCTCTTTAACAATTCGTTCTTCCAAAATTCCATAATCATCAAAATACAATATGTATGGTCTACTCAATTACTAAAGTTCTTTTATTGAATACTCTATAAAATTTTCTAACACTTGAGTATCCTATAAAAATTCCATCATCTAATTTTGGAACAAATTTTCCTAAGATAGATTTTCCATTATTATGTATGAACACCTTACATCCAAAAACATGTAAATGTGACAAATTAGGTGTTCTTTCCATTTAACTTATTTGGTGTTTTATTTAAGTTTGATCTAATAATCACCCAATTCAGAACATAACATGTTGTGCTAACCACCTCAGCCTAAAAATATTTATGAAGTGAGTATTCTGCCAATATGGCTTGAGCAGCTTTTATTAATATTCTATTTTTTCTTTCGCCTACCCCATTCTGCAGAGGGGTTTTAGGTGTAGAAAAATTGTGATCAATTCCTCTTTTCTTACAAATATCCTCAATTTTTTTATTTTCAAATTCTCCTCCATGATCACTCTGAATTGTTAAAATTTCATATCCTAGTTTCCTTTGAATCCAAGTCAAAAAATTTCTAAACTGCTCAAATGATTCACTCTTATGATATAGAAATCTAACTCATGTGAATCTAGAATAATCATCCATAATTATAAATCCATATACCTTACCTCCCAGACTTACTGTTTCAACTGATCCAAAAAGATCCATATGTAATATCTCTAATGGTTTACTAGTTTTAAGATTCTTATTGGACTTAAAAGAGGATGTCACCTATTTTTCTAATTGACATGCATCGCAAAGGTGATCCTTAGTAAAGTCTAGTTTTGGTATACCTCTTACTAGGTTCTTTTGAGTGAACCTCCTAGGGTTTTTCATGCTAGAGTGATAAAGTATTCTATGCCAAAGACATGATTCATCATAAATAGTTTTTAAACAGAAAATAGTAGGAGTTTTGATACAATTTAAGTCTAATATATAAACATTGTTTACCCTTATACCATTCAAAATATCATTACTATTTAGGCTTAGCATGCAGCTAGTAGGAATAAAATTTATACAGTATCCTTTATCACATAGTTGGCTAATACTTAATAAATTATTCTTTAAGCCTTCTACAAGTAGTATATTTTCAATAAAAAAACTTTATAATTTCCAATCATACCTAATCCTACCACCTTCATTATGGTGTTATCTCCAAGTGTAACCCTGCCTCCACTCCTAGCTTCCAGCGATATGAATTGAGTAGTATCTCTAGTCATTTACTTTGAGCAATCGCTATCCAGGTAACATATGCTCTCACGAGGCCTTCTATGAGAGCGATCCTGCAAAATCATCAAACGTTAGACCTGGCAACCCAAACTAGTTTGGGTTGACCTTTTTGAAAATTATAAATAGATGCATGTATGATATGTCTAGGTTTATGCATCTTAGGTTTCCACACCAAATGGGTTTTCTTCTTCAATGTACAGGTATAAGCTATATGTCCAATCAGTCCATGTTTATTACATTTAACTCATGGAAAGGGGTTTCTTAATCTTCTATAGTTTCTCTATCTATTTATGGGCTGCATAAATTTAGGATACAAAATAGGATTCATGAAATCTTCAAGTCTTGGTGGTATCCTATTATCCTCAAGAGCTTCTATCTTCAGTTTATAAAAAGAATTAATATCTTCCAAGATATGATTTGTATAGTTTACTCGATACAATTTACTCCCTTATTCATCCTTAAAATCTTTAAAATCTTTTTTTAGTACTCCATAGGATGATTTTAAGATTTCATGGTTCTTATTCAAGTCGTCAAATTCATCAAATAAGTTCATGTGGTTGTTATCAATTAAAGCTTTATCTTTCCTAAGAATTTCATGTTCTCTTTGAAGGTCTTATAATTCTATGTTCAGACTAGCATAAAATTTCTTTAATTTCCTATATGCAACATGCATGCATTCAGAGACTTCTAAAAATTCATTGTAAGTCAAGTCACATACCTCTACTTGATCTGACTCATCAAGATTATCAGCCATCATAAACAGATTGGTGACATGTTCTTCCTTTTCAATCTCCGATGAGTCTGAAGCTTAGTCTGCCTAGAAAGCTCTTTGAAATTTCTTCTTGCCCTTCTTCACCATTGGTTTCTCCTCTACCTTCTCCTTGATAGAAGTGGCTTTGAGTTTTGGGTATTCTGACTTAATATGTCCAGGTTTCCTGCACTCATAGCAAATAATATCATTTAAAACCTCGATATTTCTATTAAATTTACCTCAATTCCATTGCTGACGACTCTTTTGCTTCTTCCTCAGAAAGATTCTGAATAGTCTAGTCATTAATGTGATATCATCCTTATCCTCAGGTGCAGATTGATCATTCTTTGACTCCTACACCTTTAGTGCAATATTCTTCTCCTTTCGTGGCTCTCCTACATCAACCTTTCTCTGACTCACTCTTTGCTCGTAAGTAATTAGTGATCCGAAAAGATTGTCAATAGAGTAAATATTTAAATCTTTAGATTATGTAATCGTATATATTTTAGCAGCATAAGAAGTAGGTAAACAACGAAGTATTTTATTAATCATTTTAGTATTCATTAGTTCCCTACCCAATGCATGTAAAGAGGTGACTATTTGTTTGAATCTTGTGTACATGTTAGAAATCGATTCGTTGGGTGTCATGCAAAATAGTTCATAGTCATGCAAGAAGATATTAAGTCTAGATTGTTTAACTTCATTAGTCCCCTCATAAAGTATACAAAGTCAATCCCATATGTTCTTTCCACTTTTGCAACTAGAAACTCACATGTAATCTTCAGATTTAAGAGCACAAAAGAAACTATTCAGGCATTTAGTGTTAAGTTGTACTAAGTCACATTCTTCTACTATCCAGTTCATAAAGGTTGTTTCAATTCTAACTCTGTCAACTAATCTAGTTGGCTTTGTATATCGTTCCTGAACTAAGATCCACATATGGTAATTTAGTGACTGTAAAAATATAGATATGCATGTTTTCTAAAAATCAAATGGAATATTGTCAAACAATGGAGGTCTAGTTATAGAGTAACCTTCAGGTGTGCTTCGGTTTCCAAATATAGCCATGATCATTATTCAAAAAGTATTCTAAACTTATAATTTTGAAACTAAGATCTGAGACCACTTTTTGAAACTTGTTAATTATGAATTAGGTTCTTAGAGCTAAGCTTATGTCCCAGCGGATAACCAAGAGGTGGGGTGAATTGGTAATTTAAAAATTTCCCTCTTATATTTTAAACCGATAAAAGTTCTTATAGTGAAATTTTTTGAAAATGATTTTTCAATCACATATCTAAAGAAAATAATAAAGTAAAAAGCATCAAAAAATAAAAAAATAAAAGATTTATTGTGTTTGGTCAAACACGACCTACATCCACTCCTTGAAGTCTCCCACTTTAGGTATTGCACTATTATCACTTAGTGTCTCTCCTTTTGCCGCCACAGTAAGGCGGAGAAGCCTTTATAAAAACTCTCTTCCACCACTACCTAGTGTAGGCAAAGTACCTCCCACTGTTCACACTTCTCCAAGTGTAGGCAGAGAACTCTTTATCCTTTCACACTTCTCCAAGTGTAGGCAGAGAACCTTCCTGCTGTTCATACTCTCCAAGTGTAGGCAGAGAACCTTCCTTCTGTTAACACTCTCTAAGTGTAGAAAGAGAACCCTTCCTCCTTTCACACTTCTCCAAGTGTAGGCAGAGAACCTTCCACTGTTCACTTTCTCCAAGTATAGGCAAAGAACCCTTCCTCTTTTCATACTTCTCCAAGGGTAGGCAGAGAATCTTCCACTGTTCACACTACTCGAGTGTCGACAGAGAACCGGATCTCCTCGAAAAGATCTTCTCATGAGAAATCTGGAAGGATAAGAGAAAAGAGTGAATATCCTTACCTTTGAGTACCAAGTGAACTCTTCATGCTCCAGTATTAAGAAATCTCCTTCAAACACTCACACTCTCTCCATCAATCTCTCTTCAGTTTGCATAAAAACTCGTAGACAAAAAAGATTGAATGACAGTCTTAAGTGGACCTTTTATATGAAAGACACAAAAAATTGTCCAAAAATTGCAAAATTTCAATTTAGTATGTTCATGATTGTCCCGTACGATCCTACTTTTGTACGTAGGAATAGTGTAAAAACTATTGCGTACGATCTTAATGTGCATGGGTACAAACTTCTTTCATACCCAATCTTCATCTCGTTATAACATAGTTCGTCCGGTACGAATAGTTATTTCCAAGCTTCATTGGGACAAAAAAATAGGACAAAGCACAAGTTCAAAAGAACAGATAACATCATCTAAGGACAAAGGTGTCGATTCGTCTAGACAAATAGAACAAACTCAAAATTTAGAGAAGATCATATAGGGATGAATGGGACTTTTCGTCAGGATGAATAGTTTAGACTAAACATCTATTCATCCAGAGGAGATTGTCCAGGGATGAATGGCACTTCTCATCTAGATGAATAGTTCATACTAAAAATCTAGAGGAGATCATCCACGGATGAATAGGACTATTCATCTGGATGAACGGTTCAAACTAAAATTCTAGAGGAGATCGTCCAGGAATGACGGGGACTATTCGTTTGGACGAACAGCACTTAGAAAAACTTTTACTCACCCTCTGTTCATTCCATTTACTCCTAGGCAAGCATAACTGATCTAATCATCCCGTACAAACATAGTTCATATTGTACACTTAGTATTAAAAATTGTGATTTTTAAAGTTCTCCCCTAGTGTGTGTGTGTGTGCTGAGTTACTTAATTATAATCACACTCTCTCTGACTCAAGTAAAATAAATACAGACTCTAAGTTACAAAAAATAATAAGCATATCTTTGATTTGAAGTCTTCAACAATCTGGAGTTTGATTTTCCTAAAATGTTAGTACACACAAGAGCCAAAAATAATTCTTCCAAAATGTGTTAGGAGAAAGTAATACTCAAAACAATAATATTTGGAATCATCAAAACATATAAGTTGACAGAATGTGAAGCATGCAAAGCTAAGTAGCAACTCTCTCAACATAAGCCTATTAACTAAAAAGAAATGACTTAACCACTGACATATAATTTCAAATGTTTTAAAAGAAGGGATCCCAAACCCCAATGTATTTAAGTAATAAACAACCTCTATCAACTTCACACATTTTATTTTACATAACCTATATCTTTAGTAGTGTTACAACCTCTAAGACAAGAAAAATAATCTTGCAATCTCCTAGAATATTGGGAGGTACCTAGCAATGAGAGAAGAATGGTATGTATGCATGAAAAACCCCTTACAAGAATTGACTACTTCATAGAAATGTTTATCATTTTATGTGAGACTAAATTTTTTTAATTAATTATTATTAAAAAGACTTTCATTGTGCTTATGAGACTAATCACATTCTAGGCTAAAAGAACAATCATAGGCAAATACTAAACCTTAAAAATTAGGCAATTTATTTATTTTCTCTTTGGATCCCAAGTTATCCAAATTTGGATCATCAAATGGAAGGAACTCTCCCTTAAAGGATGTTTCTTTCCTCATTGGATTCAAAATTGGATACTAAATATTCCACTTTAAATAACATTCATAACTCTTTTATATTTAATTAAACATGAAGATTTCAAAAGACTACATATTCATGTATGTTAGCTAAAAAATAATCAATATAAAAAAAATCTATAGAAAGTCTAAACAAAATAAACCCTTGCTCATTATTTTCTAAAATGCACCAAATTGGTAATGCTTTTAATTTTATGGTTATAAGCAATTAAAGCATATGCTGAAAACTCTGTTGATCAAATTTTAGTTAGACTCCCTTTACAATATTATATAAGTATGGAAACTTTAGGAAAATATGTTAGCCATAAATCATTCCTAACCTTGAAAAATCTAGCACCCATCATATATCATGCCATAAAGTTCATATCATAAACATTATAAATAACATCATAACCATAACAACCAACATGCAAAGAAATCCATGTTATATTGAAATCATAAAGAAAGGCACTCGCAAAGGAGTAATAATCTAGCCTAAAACTGGAGGTTCTTATTTGAGCAAACCATCTATAGTCTATATATCAAGCCATATGGTTTGTATATTTCCTAAGTTGATTATTAGTTTAAGGTTTTTAATACTTGATTTATTTTTAGGCTGACGGGGGTCATGGAGTATACTTTTGAATTATATAAAAAATTACAGCTCTATCACCCCTAAATAATGCTTAAAATTTCTTTGATATATAAATAAAAAATAACATTTAATATATGCAACTATATATAAAGAATCAAGTGATAAAGTAATAAAGTAGAGTGATGAAACCAGGAGGAAGTATTCTTACTTGCAATAAAGTACTCTTGTATAATCTAATTGTAATAATAATCTTATTAAAATAAAACTAATATATCTAGAGATACTATCAATGAAAAAAATAATAAAAATAATAAATGTGATATTTAATAAAATTGTTTTTGATTAATGAATATAAATTTCATATCTTTCTTAATATAACCTTAATTATAGAGGTGATTTAGAGCTTATGCATCCGGATATCTCTATCGATATTATATTGGTGAAAAGGATATCAGTTGACCTCCTTAATTTATAGTATCTCCTTAAAAATCTTGAATATTTCATAATTTATATCTAGGAATGCAAACATCTAATCTAAATATTCCTAATTGTTCTTGCATTCATCCATCAAGGATATACATCACACTATATTTAAATTACACAGATGGCCATTATGTGTATTAAAATAAGAATTGGATAATATTGAAAACATAATTTAACATTTATAGAATGAGAATTTTCATTAGTAAATAACATGCACTTTACATCACCTATCTAAAATAAGATAATGAGGTAGACATAAAATAAATGATTATCTAACTCATTTTAATTCAACTAATGGAAGAATAAAAATAACAAAGATTAATTTCACTAGAAAGGATCAAAGTATCTTCTCTATACTCCTCCCTTAAATTATAAATTTGCATTAAGAAACATAGGCTAAACACTAAAAATTGATGTATCTTATACTTCCCAAGCCTCTCATAGATTTGATTATAAAAGGGAACTAAAGAAGTAATAAAAAAGGAAGTACTAAATTTTACACAAGAGATTGAACTTCCTTTTAAACATACCATCACAACTATTTATAGGAAAACAAACAAAGCAATCTGGAGCTACGACACTTAAAAAAGAGCCAATGCAGTCCAATTGAATTGAACTAGTATGTTGGCCCTAACAATTTTGCACCACTACAGTACTTGCTGATGTGGATTGATTACTTAGTGAACAGTCACATCTTTTCACTGAGAGAATGTGGACCTAAGATGTTACAATTGTAATGCCACAATGCTATCAATATTAGACCAATCTAGTGTTGGAGTGGTGAAAAATGGCACCAAGGAATGATAAATAGTGGAACCACTGCATTTAAAATTAGAGAATTTGAAGCTGCAAAGCTAACTTTTTAACATTGCAGCATTAGTAATGTTATGACGCTAGTTGTGTTGCCACTACAACACTTGCAAAAAAAGAACTCAATAATGCAATGTCTAATTTATGGTGCCTCAGCGATATTGTAGGTGATGTTGTTGTGATGTTTTGTCGTACGTCGCAACATTGTAGTCCCTTTAATATTGATAGAACAAAAATTACTGAAATAAAAAATTTTAACAAAAAAATAAATTTTATAAAATATCACATAATTTATACTTATCAAATTCTCCCAAGCTTAAACTCTTTATTATCCTTAATTAAATAAAGATATCTATAATTTTTATTAATCAAATCAACAACATAAAAAGTTATAATTTAAAATTACTAAAAATATAGGATAATATGTCACAGTATAAAAGTTGTGGAAAAAAATTATAATTCTTGTACATAAAAATACTAATATTCATCCTAACCAAACACCCTTCTTATTTTTGAATTTGAATTTAAATGTTATGAATATAAACATTAATTTTTAAATTTTTAATTAAATGATGTGCCTTAATGATTAGATGTGTTTGTAGTAAAATTTAAATTTCATTAGTTCACCATCATTTATACTAGTTCACAAATCTTTTCTTTTATGAATTTAAGTATAAGATTACAGTTAGATTCAAAGTTTTTATTTGATACCAATTTTAAATGTACTCTCTTTCTTTTTATTGTTCTTTCTTTCTAAAACTCTTATCATGTTTCTTTTTCTTTTTATATTTGTATAATACATAGTTAACTATTTTAAATTGCAATTATGTTTAAAATTTACTTAAATATTTAATGTGTTTAATGTACAAGTTTATAAGATTACTAATTCTAAAATTAAATTGCAATAATTTTCAATTTTAATCAACCCAAATCTTTTCTTTAACCTTTTTTTATTCTTCTTCAATTCAAAGGTCAATATATAAATATCATCTAAATCATTCAATCTCCTCTCCATTATCACTTCGGCCAGAACGGGAGAGATGGGCATAGGGAAAGAAAGAGAGAGAGAGAGAGAGAGAGAGAGAGAGAGAGAGAGAGAGAGAGACAGAGAGAGAGAGTAGCAGGTTGTGTCCATGCGAGGAACGGAGGAGGATTCAGAAAAGATCAAGTACTCAGTGGCAGACCACAGAGGTTTGTTCACGGGTTTTTATTTACAGCCTCCACTCAAGGACTCAATCGAATAGGTTCGTAATAAATGCTTGTACATTAGCACCACCAGTGAATTCCCTCCTTGGGTTGGTATCTAGTAAAAAATTATTTATAGCCCAAGACCAAGCTTCGTCCTTGCTCGCTCCACTGAGGCATCACCCTAGCCGCTTTGAGGTGTGATTTCTGGGAAGTTTTTTCCTTTCATTATGGTTTTCTTGACGTTCTACGGTTGTGGTTCATCTTTGCCAGAGTTTTCTATTTCAGATGTTGGCTAATCAGGTTTGTTTATGATAAAAATGGTTCTAACTCATTTATTGATGCTTTGGCTAGTGTCTTTCTCACCTCTTAAAACTTCAACCTAGCCAGGTATGCCATCAATATGGTTTTTTGAGTTGGAGATTTTAGCTCTCGCTGCACCCTTTGAGTTTTCATTGGTCAAAAAATTTTTAGTTAAGCAACCTTCTTTGGATTCAATTTGAAAGTTTTTCTTTAATCTTAAGCTTGTTGGTGAATTTTTATGACTATTTTGGATGCAAAGCTTGTGATGATAAAACTTGCAAATTATTTGAATTACTATTAAGTTTTTATGCATCATTATTATTTTGTCTATAATTGCTTCATGAAGTTGGTTAAGTGGTTTTCTTACTTGGATTTATCAATTAAATCTCCTATTATACCTATTTTGGTTTTCTTAAAAAAAACCTATTTTGGTCTCCTTTCCTAATTTACGACCGCACCTATTCTCCCCTCAGATTTTAAATGGTTTTCATTTGATTTTTGATCAACCTCTATGCATCGATAATGCAACTACTATGGGATCTTGCCATTCAGTTGTGCTAGTTTTAATTGAACTTGATGTCTCAAAATGTTATCCCGATTGTGTTTGGATTGATCAGGATAACATGGGGTATGTTCAATCTATTGTTATGGAAAAGTTGACTTTTTTTGTGATCATTCTAAAGTTTTGGGTCATGATAAAAAGGAATGTAATATTTTCAAACCTCAAGTTGGTATGTCAAAACTCGTACCTACTGAACCTCATCAAGTTAGCTCTGATGGGAACATTGCTGGTGGTTTGGAAACCATGGATATTTTAGCTAATGGTCCTGGTATTGTTGAAAATGGGGTTGTTGTTGAGCACAATGAGAGGGAAGATGATCCGTCTAATAGTGACTTTCATGGTTTGTGTTGTCTCTGCTTGAGTCGATTATTTCTTTGGGAAGGGTGGTTGAGAATGATTTGGTGATCCCTATTTTTGAAGCTTCTCTATCAGAGAATTATGGGGTTGTTCTATATTCTAATGATGGCGAAGTGGGTGACCATGTCTTGGTGGCTTCCCTTTGGAGTGAGATTGAGATTGTTAGTCCTGATATTGTTGGTCTTATTTTTAGTAATGAGTTGCTGCATGTGGATGATAAAGAACTTTTTGATGTTAATATGGGGGTAGTGGACATTGATTCTAATGAGTTAGATCCTTCTATTGTTTCTCATGTGATGACTACTAATATGGTTGTGTCTGTATCCTCTATGGAACTGGGCATGCATGAATAGCTTGTTAATGTTCTAATTGCATTACTCTCTTCTAATGCCTTCTATGCTCATGTTGGCTTGAGTTTGAGGGAAAATATTTTGAAGCAAATTGATTGGATTGAAGGCTCTCTATCTTCTCTTTCTGAGGATGGTGAAAAGGAACTGTTTGAACATAATGACTTAGTTGATCCGAATGAAAGTTGTGGTCATACTTTCATTCAGATGGGCAAATGAAGGAAGAAGAATTTCAAATAATAGCTATTTTTTGGGTATGGCTTGGTGGCTGATGTTTTGGAGCTGTGAGGTTACTATTGGTTGTGCCAATTTTTGGATCTCTGAGCTATGGCTTTGGATTATATTAAAGATTTGGTTATAGACATTTTCCTGCTGGGCTATTGGTGTCTTCCGATGACTCCTTTTTTGTTTGCTTGTGCTTAGGCAGGTATTCTTTTTGTATTGTCCTAGTTTTTGTTTTTAGGTGAATTCCGAGGCTCTTAGGTTCTTATCTTTCATTTGTTGTATTTTTGTGAGCTTTGGAGTAATTGTGGACATGTTCTTTTTTTTGTTCATTACTGCATAGGCCACTTTCATGGGGTCTTATAAAAAAAGGTCAATATATAAATTTATAACTTATAAATTCATGTTAATTTAATAATTTAAATTATCTAAGTTAGTTAATAATTACTTTTTCCAATCTATGAATTATAAAACAGTGTTCATTTGAATTATTATCTAGGGTTTTACTATTTTCTTTATTTTACATAATTTTTTATTATCATTTTTATTAAGATTATATAACTAGCCTGAATGTAGAGATATTAATAGAAAATTGTGTAAAAATATATGCTTATGGGAAATTCAGACAAATGTAAATAAAAATACGAATAAACATTTGTAAATAACACGTACTTTTATATGAATGATAGAAAAGTGTAAAACATGTGATATATATAGAGCTAAAATATACGATAAAAGATCATTAGTGCTTAAAGCAACACTCTCACCATTAGAAACAAATTACTAAAGACACAAGTGAATTACATACCATCAGCGCTAAGTTTGTAGTCTTCAACCAAAATAATATAATTATTTTTTTAGAATAAACAAAATCGGTTATACTTTACAATCGCTCAATGTTTCTACCTAAATAAGATTTGAATCAACGTTCATTCACTTAAAAACATACTTTCTTTTTATCTTAAATTTCCAGAGTTCCATAGGGAAATATTTTTATGACAGTGAACGATCCAAACCATCTTGATTTTAATTTTCCTTGGAATATGTTAAGTCTAGAAAAAAAGTAAAAAATTCTCTCCATGAGTGAATTCTTTCCTAAAAAGCTAATGATCATTCCGTTTTTTATCTTTATTCATATAAATCCTTGCATTTCCATATGCTTCATTTATGATTTCTTCCAATTCACTCAACTACATCAACATTTTCTCTTTTATACCCTCAAAAATAAAATTTAATTCTTTAATTGCCTAGAATTGTTTATGCTCTACCGCCATAGGAAGGTTGAAGCTTTTCAAATAAATTAATTTATAAGGTTTCATACCAATAGGAGTCTTTTTAAATTAATTTTATATGCCCATAATACATCATCTAATAAAATCACCCAATCCTTCCTATTATAACTCACCTTTTTTACCAAGATTCTCTTCATCTCCCTATTGCTAATTTCATACTAACCACTATTTGGAGATCATAAGAAATCACTACCCTATGATAAATTCCATATTTCTATAAGATTATTACTATTCCCTTATTATAGAAATGGCATTCTCCATCACTAATTAAAATTCTTGGCATTCTAAATCAAGATAAAATAGTTCTTATCTAAAAAATTGATCAAAATTTTTTCTTTAAATTTATTAGTTTCCGCACCTTCAATCAACTTTGAAATATAATCCATAATAGTTAGAATATACTGATTTCATTGGGATGGCACAGAAGGTACCAATAAATCAAATCCCCAAACAATAAATATTTCTATGTTGAAAACAAAGTTAAAAGGAATTTTATTTCTTTTTTAAATGTTTCCTACTATTTGACATTGATCGCATTTCTTAATTTATTCATTTACATCTTTAAATAGAGTAGGCCAAAAAATCCAAATTGAAGGATTTTAGAAGCAATTCTAAAACTTCCAAAATGTCCCTCTTTTTTTTTTTTGAAAATTGCATTTGCATTAAAGACTACAAATTATTACAAGCTAACAAAAGGAAAAACATCTATAACATTCCTTCTTTATTAAACTAAACAAAGAATAAGAAATGTTATCAAAAGAAAATCAATCAATAAAAAAACTATCTTCTAAAGCCAAAGTAACACATAAATTGGCTACTTCAAAACATCTCTTGAGGTATGATGGAAAACCACTTTATTGAAATCATTAAGAAAGAATAAATTCTTAGTGACCAAAGTGTCTACTTGACACCTTTATTTCTTCATAGATTCATGAATGAAGTTGATAATGTTTAGATTTTTACTTTAAATTATTACTCCTGTACTTTGAAACATCAACGTTTGAATGAATCCCTTATTGAAAATTAGCCTCCATTTCATGTTGATTTATATCCCAATGAACTTTTTTCTTCCCAAATGCTAGTAGAAATCTTCCTTTATGGTCTCTCATTATACCACCAATTCTGAAAGATTATAATCCAGAAGTGAATCATCCATATTTATCTTGATCTAATCTAGAGGTTGAGGCTGCCAAAAAATTTTCTTTCTTTTTTAGGGACACATCTTTTAATTATTTGATCATTGCAAGATTTTAATAAATTTGGTTAATCCCAAATATAAAACTATGTAACATTCAAAAACTTCCACTTTTGAATTGGTGATAAATCATAAGGAAATATATCACTAATAATGAAGTTAACAAATGTTAGTCTATTCGAGCCATCAAGGCAATGTGAAAATTCTTTATGCATGCGACCTAACAGCTATTTTCACTGTTGCAATCTTTAGGCAATCGAGTTTCTACTATAGAATCTAGTCGATTTTTCTATAGATTTTGTGGTTTTCATTATTTTATTTTAGTTTTGGTTGATTTTTTTGTGGTTATCCTACCTAGGGCCTTCGAACAACTGGTCTTTCATCTACGTTTGCTCATAGAGGCGACCTAGTCTTCTTCCAATCCCTTGCCCTGGGGTAAGCGTCCGTCTATCTTGTTGAGTGGTAATAAGGTTTTTTTTATGCTAATGTTAACGATCATAACTCTAAATCTTTTTCTTTCAGCAATATTGTTGCGGGCAATGCCCCGTCGAAATAGTCTAGTTTTGCTTTCACAAAGTCTTTGGTTAAAGGGCTTTTAGAGTTACTGATCTCGGATGAAGACATTGTTAAACTCGCTTCTCCCTAACAATTCATTATTTCTGGGAAGTTTTTAGTTAGATTCCCTAATCTCGATTCTATTAGAAATTTTTTGGATAACCTAAACCTGTCTGGTGTTTTCTCTATCAGTTTACTAAATGCTAGACATGTTGCTATCCAATTGTCTAACAATTTGGATTATAGCAGAATTTTTGCAAGAAGGTCTTACTACATAAATAATTATCAGATGAGACTTCTAAAAAGGACTCCTTACTTTGATGTCAAAGAGGAGTAACCAATTGTTCTGATATGGATTTCTTTTCTGAATTTACGGTTGCATTTTTTTAACCCACATGTTTTGTATGCTTTGGGTTCCATATTTGGAAGACCATTATAAACATACCAATCAACTGCTTCTAAATCTAGGCCTTCAATTACTCATGCTATGGTGGAATTGAATATCACCAAAAAACATCCGTGTGAGGTGTGGCTGGAATCTGAAATTTCTAGATACTTACAAAAGGTCGAATTTGAAAACATACCTAATTTTTTTCCCATTGCAAAGTCCATGGCCATTCCTTGAATGAGTGTTTTGTGGATCATCTCACTTTTAAAAAAGTAATTAAATAGGGGGAAAAAGTGGTTAGCATTATTGATGATCTTTTTATTCAAGACAACTATGCTCCTTTAAATTCGAAAACTCATAAGGATGTTGAAGATACCTTACCTACTCTTCCTTTAACAATGTCTGGTATTGATGAGAAATCTAATGAGGGGGACAGATCTCTATTGGAATCCAACATTTTAACTAAAAAAATTTGTTCAGAAAGCAAAACCCTAAGAATGACCCATTAGAAATTAGTAAATTACCCACATAGGATTTTGGAAATATTCAAACATAAATTACTGATCCTTCTATTGATGGTGAGGGTGGATTAAATCAAAACATTGGTACTTTAAATTTTACAAGTGTTGAACAATTGGATAAAGAGGAAGATGGTGAAGAAGAGACTAGGGAGGAGGGAGAGATTATTCTAATCCATGATTTATCCACTTTATGGGATTCAGGAGGCACAAACTATGTTTCTATGTTGCTCACTCCTTCAAAATAAGAGGCCAATAACATTAATATTGGATATACCAAGGTGGGGAAGAAAAAAATCTAAAAATGCTAAACTATCTAAAGGCAATCTTCTAGAGCTACCCGAGCTTCTTTTATAACATCTTCCAATGATTAAAGTCCACAATTGGAATATTAGGGGAGTTGGTAACTCTCCTTCTAGAAATAGGGTTAGGAATTTATGCAGAAATAATAATAATAATTTTTTGGTCTTTCTTGAACCTCTTATTTCGTATTCTTGTCTTATTATGGTTAGTAGGAAACTTGGGTTTAACTACTGTTTCAGTAACTGCTCTAACAAAATTTGGATTTTTTGGAAGTCTTGTGTTCCTCTTAATATTATCAACGATTTTCCTCAAATAGTGCACACTAATATTTCCTTTTTTCAATTCTCTTACTATGCCTCCTTTGTTTATGCTTCTTACTTTAGAACTATTAGGAAGATGTTATGGAATCATAATACTTATTTCTCTTCTAAAGCTTGTGAAAGTTGGATGGTTGAAGGAGATTTTAACACTATTATGTGTATTGCTGAGAGAGGTTAAGAGAACCACCCAATTTTCAAGCTATGGAATATTTTAATGAAATGATTTTAATGTCAAATTTACATGATATTGGCTTTTCTGGAAATGCTTTTACTTGGAACCAATGTACCATGTGGCAATGTTGGATCGTTTTATTTTCAATAATGTTTGGATTTCTAAATATCAAAACACTCACATTGAGCATTTATCTAAAATTCTCTTTGCCCATTCCCATTTGATCTTGAATATTTCTTTACAAGATATTGCTATTCTTTCTCCATTTAGATATCAAAATATGTGGCTGTTACATGACTCTTTTATTTCAAATGTTGAAACTAACTGGCATGCTCCCATATTTTATAATAATAATATTGTTGGTATGAGTAATTTTTTGCTTAAGCTAAGGAGGCTCAAACAAAATTTGAATTGGTGGAATTAATGTGTTTTAAAAATTTTATTTACTAAAATTGTGGATGCCGAGAAACTTGTTGAGTTGGTTGATATTAATTTTTGCAATCATCATAGTGATGATAATAGGGCTTCTTTTAATAATGCCAAAGAAAAATTAGTGGATCTCCTAGAACAAGAAGAGGTTTATTGGAGACAAGAAGCTGCTTGTAAATTCCTTGTTCAAGGGGATAGAAATACCAAGTTTTTTCATAATTTTACCAATCATAAAAAATTAGCTAGTTTTATTCATAAGATCGACGCCCCTGAAGGTTCTCACTATGATTCTCCTGAGTTAGTTTTTGAGACTGGAGTTAATTACTTCAAAGACGTGTTTAACAAAAATTTTACCCCCAATTTAGATTTGGAATTTTCTTTTATTCCTTCACTTATTTCTAATGAGGATAATGTTATGCTTACTAAATTGCCTTTTGAGGAGGAGATTTGATTGACTATCAAAGATATGAACTTTGATTCTTTTTCTAGGTCGGATGGATATACTACTATTTTTCATTCAAAAAACTTGGCATATAATCAAATATGACTTAGTTAATGATATTGTTGATTTCTTTAAAGGGAACCCTTATCATTATTTTTTTTACTTTTACTGCTATTGTTTTGATTTCCAAAAGTGTTGCTACTAATTTTTTGAGTTATTTTTCTCCTATTAGTATTTGCTCTTTTTTTTTAGCAAACTTATTGCCAATTTAATTATGTCTAGATTAGCTTTAGTTCTCCCCAAAATTATCTCTCCTAAACAAATAGGTTTTTTTAAAAGTAGTTCCATTTTTTATAATGTTTTTTTAGCTCAAGAGCTTGTTCATGATTTGGAGGCTAAAATCACTGGTGATAATGCTATTTTTAAAATTCATATTACTAAACTTATGAGAATCTTAGTTAGGAATTACCTTATGTTATGCTGAAGAATTTTGGTTTCAATAATGAGTTCATTAGCATCATTGCAATTAATATTGAACATTGTTTTTTCTCTATTATTATTAATGGGAAAAATTGTGGTTTTTTTAAATCTACTCATGGTCTTCGGCAAGGGGATCATCTTTCTCCTGCTTTGTTTATTATTGCTGTTGAATTTCTTTCTAGAAGTCTCAATGTTCTTTTTAGAAAACATCCCACATTAAATTATCATGCTTTTGGCTGTCTCCTAATCTCCCACTTAAGTTTTGATGATGATTTTATTATTTTTACGAACGACTCTAGGAAAATGCTTAATATTCTTTTTAGCTTTCTTGGAAAATTTCAAAGGGCCAATGGTTTAATTTTTAATCCTCTAAAAAGTTGTTTTATTTGTGCTAAATCTATATCTCACCACAGAATTGTCCCTATTCTGGAGAGGTTTGGTTTTTTGCAAAAGCATTTACCTCTTAAGAACTTAGGTACTCCTCTTTTTAAGGGTAAAAAGAGATCGCATTTATTTGGGGACATTTTCTCTATAATTCAAAAAAAAAATCTAATTGGGCTTTTTAATTTCTTATCTTTTAGGGGTAGATTAGTGTTGAATAAAAGTGTTCTTAGCTCTGTTTCTATCTACTTATGTCATACTTTATCTCTGATTATGAATATTTGTAATAGGCTTGAAAGAATCTTCAACAAATTTCTTTGGGGTGCCAAAGAAGGTAAATCTACTATTATTTGGGTTTCTTATCATAGATGTTCTGGTTTGAATGATGAAGGTAAGTTAAGTTTTAAGAACTTGGATAATATGTCTTGTAGCTTTTCTTATAAAATGTGATTCAATTTAAGATTCAAGAACAACCTTTGGACTAAGTTCATGATCTCTAATTACTATGTTGGCAAACACCCTCTAAACTGCTTTGTTCCATTAAAGGTGATTCTTAGACCAAAGGTGATTCTTTCAATTGGAAAAGGTTTTGTTCCACTAAATGGGATGCTAAAAATTCTATTCAATGGGGTTTGGGGAGGGGTGAAATTTTTTTTGTCAAGATAATTGGATAGGTCTTTCTTCTTTAACTCATTGCTCAACAGTCATACTATTAGTTTTTATAAAGTTTCTCATTTTCTTCATAAGGGAACTTAGAATGCAAATTATCTTGTTGACTTTATTCCAGATTTTGTCATCAACCTTATCCTTAATGTCCCTTCATAACTTGATCTGGAAGATACTATCTTATTTACCAATTCCAATGATGGGAGCTTTGTCCTTAAAATGGTTTTGAATTCTATTAGAATTGTGCACCCTTATTCGCAGATTTTATCCTCCATTTGGCAAAAATGTATTATGATTTCATGTTCTATTTTATTTTGGCGAATCTTTAACAATTACACGCCTCTTGATGATATCTTGCAGAAAAAAGGGTTTTATATTGTATCTAAATATCAATGTTGTTATCACATTTAAAATTTAAATCATATCTTTGCTAATGGTCCCATTGCTCTTAAAGTTTAGTTATATGTTGACAATATTTTTTTTTTGCAATTTTTTAAGATGTACAACAACATTTTTACCACCATGCATGATTGGATGGTCCCTACTAAAAAGCATATTTATAAAGTTTTACTCATTATAATCTATTGGTTTTTGTGGAAAAGTAGGAATGAAGCGAAGCATGGAAACATTACTATGAATGCCTCGAACCTTGTCATCAGGATTAAAGACAAAGTTCAGAAATTATACTAAGAAATTTTGATTAATTTTAGTTATTTTAAAGGTTGTTCTTATACGAATGAGTTATTTAGTATTCCTGTTGAGAATTACGACCATTCATCTAAAGATATTTGGGTTAAGTGGCTTAAAACAATTGTGGGTTGTTACAAACTTATTACTGAAAGTTCTTAAAAAAAGAGAAAGCTAGTTGTGGTGGCCTTATTTGTGATTCTTTCGATCACGTACTGGTTTCTTTTGCTAGTTCTTCGGATGCCAATACTGCTATCATGGTAGAAATTTAGGCTTTAATGCATGGTTTACATTTATGTTTATCCTTAGGGATTACTAATGTTTGGATTGAGATAGATGATATTCTTGTGATTCATTACATTACTCATAATAATATTATGAATCCTCCTTATTTCTATATCATTAGAGAGATTAAACAGTGCTTGGACTTCATAAATTATTCTATATCTCACATTTATAGGGAAGGTAATGTTGTTGCTAATTTTCTAGCTGATTTAGGTTGCAATATGATGAATTTTGTGGATTATGTAGCATCTTCTCCGCCAGTCGAACTAGTGCATCTAACTAGACTAGATCATTTAGGTATGCCTTATGTCAGATCTTCTTAATTTTATTTTTTCTAGTTTGGGTTTTTATTATGTTGGTGTTTTCTGATGTGGTGCTACTATTCTGTTGTATTTGGTTAGGTTTTAGCATTGATTGGAATAACTCTATTATTTATTTCATCAAGTCCTGTTTCTCACTTTTCCTTTGGGGGAGTATATTTGGTTGATTGGATGGGATTCTCCCTTTTATTCACTATAGGTAGTTTGCTAGATTTGCTGATTCACCTTGGGGATTTCTTTGGACTTCTATCCAGCTTTTCATAAATCGAATTAGTCGGTTTGTTTATTCTATTTTCATAGGTTTCTTATTATTTGTTTTAAGTGGGATGTCTTACCCTGCTTCTCTCTCATTATTTTTTGGTTTATGTTGGCTATTCTGGGAGTCTTTATGATTGTGTTTTCCCATGGGGTTGTTGCTGGGTGTTGTTCTGATTCTGTGTCATCTCGAGTTTCCTCTTCTAATTTCGTTCGTCTTACCTTGGGATTATATTTCAGCAGCAGTTGGGGTTATGTCATGATGGTACAGATACGACACATATGCACTAAAATCCAACTAAAGTTTTCAGTTTTCTAGCCATTCTACTCTCCTTTGCTAATATTATGAATCGTGTTTCCTTACTTGTTTGGGGTTGGCTCCTTTGTGGTTTATCCCTGACTGAATTTTTGTTTTGGATTGTTAATTATTGTGTTTATTACTGTAGTTATCATAGCCCGACTATTTTATTTTCAATTTGCTTTAATATTTTATCAAGTGCTCTTGCAGGCCTATCGTTCAGGTTTTTGGATACCCATTCTCATTTTGTGCAGGATCCCTTTTTGGTTGGGAAGGCGGTGCTGAATCTGTTCAATATGGCTCTTTAGATCTTTTTTGTTCTCTTGTAGCTCGTCAAAGCAGTAGCAAGCTAGACGTAGGCCCGTTGGTGGATTTTAACATAAAATAACAATGTTAGTCTACAAGAGTGATTTTTTCCAATACAGAGCAAATACTTATTTATCAAGTAAATTTTCATTAATCTTACCCTCATTTGATGTATGTTTTTCAATAGAAAGTCTAGAAAGATGATCAGCAATTTGTTTTAAATACTCATTCAATTAACAATTTCTACTAAAAATTATTCTAAATAGAAGAATTCACCTAACCAATATAGGTTTATTGCTTTTGTTTGTCATAATATATTTGATAGCGTAATTATTAGCATAAATAATTACTTTACAATGAATCATATATGATCTAAATTTATCAAAAGTAAAAGTAATGTCTAGAAATTCTTTTTTTTTATGTAGTTGTATATTTACAATGTACATAATTTAAAGTTTTTCTTGCATAAAAAATGATATGGAATTTAATATCTCTCTTCTGTTCCTAAACCTCACCCACAAGAACATCTCTGGCATAATACAAAAAAATGAAAGGTTAAGATCAACCTGTAGTAATAATAACTTGAGTAGTAATAAAATATTGTTTTAAAGTATTAAAGTCTTCAAGATATGTAGAATTAAATACAAAAGGAATATCTTTCTACAAAAATTGAAATAATGGTTTAAAAATTTTAGAGAAGTCTAAAATAAATATTCTATAAAGTCCTACATAACCTAAGAAACTTTTAATGCCTATAACAAAATTTGAATCAAGTAGCTTTTCTATCACCTAAATTTATGTGATATCTAACAATAATCTTTTCTATGAAATATTATACCCTATGACAATGCTTTCAGTTACCATGAATTGATAATTCTCCTTCTTTAACAAAAAAATTTCTCTACACATCTTTTCAAAATAGATGTTAAATACTCAAAACAAGAATCAAATGTTGTACCAAATACATAGAAGTCATCTTAAAAAATTTTAAATACCTTGCTCTATTAAATTTGAAAATATTGAAATCATACATCTTCTAAAAGTAGTAGGAGCATTATAAGGACCAAAAGGCATTCTCCTAAAAGTAAAAGTTCTATAAGGAGTAATGAAGGTAGTTTTATCTTGATTCTCTAGTATAATAGGGATATGATGATATCTAGAATATCCATTTAGAAAATAATAAAATTGATGCCCTGCCAACCTATCTATCATTTGATAAAGAAAAGGCAATGGAAAATTACCTTTTATAGTGGCTTTATTTAATTTCATGTAATCTTTGAAAATCCTCTAAATTGTCATTGTTTTTGTGGGTTTAAGCTCATTATGTTCATTTGTTATGGTAGTAAATCTTCCTTCTTTTAGTAACACAATAAAAAGGGCAAATACAAAACCATCCAAAATAGGGTAAATAATTCTAGCATTAAGCTTTTTATGAATCTCTTTCTTAAAAATATCTTTCATAGAATGGTTAAGCTTTGAGGGTCACCTTTTCAAATTGAATTAGCTTTCATTAAATTTCTATGCATATAAAGTGAGGGACTAACCCCCTTGATGTCAATAATTGTCCACCCAAAAGCTCTTTTAATTCACTCAAAACCCTAATCAATTTACTTCCTTGATGTGGTTCTAAATTTATTAAAATGATTCCAGGAAGAGTAGAGTTTTTACTCACAATAAAACATAATTGAGATGATAAGATTAAGCCTAACAGCTCTAGTTTAGTACCCTCTTCAATGGATAGTTTTAAATTTTCCTCAAAGGAGGAACCTTTTAACAATTATAAATTTCCTTTGATCAAAATTTTATACTCTACATTTGTTATAAAAAAAATTCTCTTACATATCTTTATTCTTTTTATCTTCTTCCTCTACCAATAATTCTCCTTCCAACAATTCTACCTTTAGACTACAATATCTTCCAAATCCACCCTAATGTAATCTTTATTCTTTTCTTAAGGGAATTTTATATATTTAAGCAATTAATTATGACATCCTGGTCTTAAACCCTCATAATCAATCCACCCTTTTGCAGGTCGATCATGGCTTATCTAGTAGTTAAGAAAGGTTTTCCTATGATGAAAGGTATTTTTCGATCATCTTCCATATCCAAAATAATAAAATTAAAAAAAATGAATTACTCAACTTTAATCAAAACATCTTCTATTACCCCTCTTGGGAAAGAGAAAAATCTATCTTCCAACTACAGAGTAACAGAAGTAGGTCCAACCTTTCCTATATCTAATCTTTTTAAGATAAAAAGTTGCATGAGGTTTATAATAGATCCTAAATCACAAAAAGAACTTCCATAGAATTTGTACTAGTAGTTAAAGGAAGGGTAAAATTCCAAGGATCTTTTTCAAGAAGTTTCTTTTAAATTATAGAACAACACTTTTTAGTTAATGCTTCAATTTTGATTTCCTGTAGCTTCCTTTTCTTGTTCAAAATATCCTTCATAAATTTTCCATAAGAGGGCATCTACTCTAAAGATTTAAAGAAGGGTATATTAATGTTTATTTTTTAAACACTTATAAGAACTTTGTGAACTGTTTGTCAATATTTTGTTTGATTAAACTCTAACAAAAAAGTAGAGGTGGTCTCTCTACAACCTGCCTAATTTATTTTTTTGGTTCTTTTATATGATTAGGCTATTTATTTTCTCTTGTTCATCCTCACCAACATTCTTCCAATGTAGATATCAATTCTTATAAAGGTCTCTCAAATCTTTTACACATCTAAGTTACATATTTTGACATTATTCTTCAATTTTTTTATAATTAGTCAAGCTAGCAAGTGGCCCGATTTAATTCTAAAATTTTTTCAGAGTAGTAGATTAATTATAAAATTTCAATTTAAGCTATATAACCATATTTTCTGGGGATATCTTCCCATTCATTTCATTATGGAGTTGATCAAAACCTAAGTAATAATGTTGTAATGCTATGTAACACAACATTGCAGTGTCACATAGCGATGTGTTGCGATGCAATGTAGCACTGCGCTATATCGCTTAAATTTTTAGGATCTTTATTGACATCATCTCTATCTTTCCTAGTTTAAAATTTCAAGTTATTTAATTTCTTATAAATTATTGTAACTTATACATTTAAAATTGACAAAGCATCATATTCATAAATTATTACTACTCCCTAAGGATTTACCCTATCAGCAGGCAAGTAAAAATTAGTATTAAGCATTTTCATTATAGATTTATATGCATCCTCAAAAGGATTAGAAATTAATATTCCTCGAGCAGCAGTAAATATGATTACTCTAAGAGATCCTATTAATCCACTATAAAATATTTGAATAACGATCAAGTAAAGTAAAGTATTGTGAGTGTAATTTTTAAGCATTAGCTTAAATATCTCACAACTCTCATAAATTGATTCTCTGTCAAACTAGGTAAAAGAAGTGATATTATTTTTATGTTTGGAATTCTTTGAAGGTAGGAACTACATAACATGAAATGTATAGGCTAACTAATTCCAAGTGGTTATACATCTTAGAGGTAAACAATTCCATACCATCTTAACTTTATTTTTTGAGAAATAATAGGAACAATCTAAGTCTAATTACATCATCACTAATGCCATTATACTTAACTGTTGCACAAATTTTAAGAAACTAGCTAAGTATAAATTAGGATCTTCAACAGTAGTTCCCCAAGTTTGAGATTTTCGAACCACTAGAATTAAGGTAGGTTTTTAAATTCAAATTTTGTTAGTTTGAACCATAGATCTATTATTGCTCTGATGAATTCCATTTACTAAAATGATTAGCATAATCACTAAGAGGTCTAAAATGTTCTTGATCTAGTACAAATTCTATCATTTTTATAATATTTTTTGTTGTTTTTTTAAATTTTTGAAAGGTTCATTCGATTTTAAAGTCCAACAATGAAGGTTCTATTCTATGTCTATAAATCATGCAATTTTGAATATGCATTAAAAAACAAAATAAATAAATAAATGATACAAGTAGGGCTAACTATATAATTTATTCAATAATATAGTTAAAATTATAAAAAAACTAACTTCCCTGGCAATGGCGCCAACAAATGTGCTATTAACATTCGAGTGTTGTGTCAATTGAGTGGCAAAAAATGTTTCCAAGGCATGAGAAATTATTAAACCACGACATTTAAAAGATGCAAATCTTATGCTTCCAAGCTAACTCTTTCACACCACGATGCTAGTAATGTTGTGGCACTGGTTGTGTAACCACCACATTGCTTTTAAACAGAGGAATTGATGTTGCAATGTCCAATTTATGGTGCCTTGCTGATATTAAAGCTGGAGCTATGCCGTTATTTTCTCAGATGCTATGGCACTGTAGTCTCTATGGAATTTATATGATTTTTTAGTTTTTCAACACAAAATTAACTAAAATAATATATTTTAATTGAAATTAAAATATAAAAAAGTACATAATTTAAACTTTTCATAGCCTAAATTAAGTTTTAGTTTATGTTTAAATTTTGGTATCTTAATGTTCAATTTAAAATGTGTTATTACTTTTAAAGTTGACTAATCATTAATTCTCTAATGTTTTAAATTTTAATTATTGGTTTTAGTTATTGAGCTGTAAAGTTGAATACACTTGTGTTCTCCAGCTTGAATCTACATAAACTATAAAGGATCTCTTTATTAGCAATTTATTATTAATTATAGAATTTTAATAATAATTTACTTTATTTATACTAGTCCTTTAAGCTTTTTTTCACCTCCTTAGGCTAACTAAATAGCCTCATAGGCCTGGGTTAGCCCACAATTATCTTTAAATATAAGTATGATTAAGTTCAATAGATTAGTTTTTTAATAATTTATGATAATAATATTACTAATTTTTATTTTCTTTCTAATTTTTTATCAATTGGTTCAGGGCGTTGACATAACAGGCTCAAAGACACGGATTTCCTAAGATGCTTAGCCCTACAGCTCGAGGTTGTCTAGCCTAAAAACCATATTGATTTTGTTGTGTAAAAAATTTAATTAGTTACTAATTTAAAATCTTATGATTTATGGTTTTCATTACTTCAACTTCATTTGTGGTGTTATCACAACGAGCATGAAGACCAAAGCTTCTGTAAAACACATAGTCCCGTAGTTCGAGGAAGTTCATCTTAGAAACTTCATCAAAGGAATGTAGATTACTTATTTTACTATTACTTTATAATTTAAATCATTAAATTGAGGTTTCATTCAAATTTTTATCAATTATTAAGTTTTTATACTTGACTAAATATTTTAAAGCATTTAATTTAATGTCCATTTTTTGACCCTTTTTTCTAGAGTTCTTATATTTTTCATAAATTCTAAAACCAAATATGTGTAAAATTCCATTGAGTTTTCTTGATTTGGACTTTTTTATAATTTGGTAAGAATTTTATAGGTTTTGATATTTTAATTAACTAGATTTAACAAAATGTTAACTCTTTTATTTGTAAAGAATTATGAAGGTTTGATATTTTTCGAAAATACTAGACCCAGGAATGCAACTAATGACTTTAAATTTAATCAATTTGATGTTTTCTTTAATTAGTTGTGAATTTTGGAAGTTATGTATTTAATTAAAATATTTAATTATTTAATTATAGGGACTTTCTCATTTTTTTGCCAATCAAACCAAAATCTTTTTAAATAGTCCTCAAATGCAATAAATGAATCTTAGAGATGATTAAATGTGTTTGAAGTTTGTTTACATTTTTTATATTTTGAATTACTTATTTTAAATAATTTATTATTTTCTTAATTTTTAAATATTTTCAATATTGAAGATTTGTGATGGGGCTTTAATTTTCCATTAGTTAGGAATTATGAGTATTTTTTACCCCACTTTGCATTTTTTTAATTTAATTTTTACCCGCATAGTGGGATAATGGCTTGATGTTATTGTTGTTGTAATTTTGATTTATTATAATTTTTAAAAGTTTTAGATAAAAAAACTTATTTTAATTCTATTTAATTTTTAGGTTAAATGATGTTAAATCAAAGTGCAATTAAAGACAAGGGCGTATAATATTGCAAAGTTTATTGTTTTTAAGTTTCATTCCTATTGGATGTATGTAAGAATTCTGAAGAATTTTTTAAGTTGACTAGACATCAACTTTAATTATTTTCCCTTTGTGTCACTAGTATTCAAATGGGTTTAAAATCAATGGATCTAACCCATACAGAAACATAATCACCCGACAAAAAAATATAATGAAAAAAGCTACATGTTTGGAGAGTAATTCTACTATTATGTGATTTTTTGAAGTTAGACGCAATGCAATTTAATTTTAATTATATTTTAATTGAATTTGGTTCGGGCAAAAATGTGGCGGCATAATCATCACCACCACCACCACTATCTAAAATATAGTAGGATGTGTGGGGCATGATGAAACCCCACTTAACCATACATGTTACTTAATTAGACTGTCTGATCTCTCACGGATCTAACCAGTGGCCAAAATATGGTCATATAGCCTTTTGTGGTTCCGATTAGTTAGGGTTTATAACCTACGGATGACATATAATTCCTTCTAAGTGATGTGGCCAATTTTGGGTTCTCAAATTGCATTAAACATACAATTGGATGGCTTTGGTCCACCAAGAAAGTTTTAGTTAAAATTGAGATGAAATTTTTAATTACTCTTAAATTTTGATCTAAGAATCCAAACTTGATGAAAATTGAAATTTAAACTCTACATATTTGAATCTTTCAATTCCTTGAGTTTGGGAGTACCATGCATTAATATTTTAGAGTTATTTAAAATTGAATTTTAAACTTAAAATTGTTATATCTTACTAACTTGAAGATGGATTTCCTTAATGTTTGGCATGTTTTATTATTGGTGAAGTCCTCTTCAAGTTTTTAGACTCTAAGACCTTATTTGGACAAGATTAAGAGATGGATCTGGATTATGCTTTCTTTTTCATTCTCTCTCTTTCCACTTAAATGAGGGGTTTGGGAGTAGATGAATAATGGGTAAAGGCTTTAGAAGTGTCTAAGGATCTATGGAGAGGAAAGGGAAAAAAGAATTTTGGACTAGAGGAGGGTTGATGAGTGAGATCACTTGGAATGGGAATTTATCATACTTTTTCTAATCAAAAGGCCTATGGTTTAAGGGGATGGTTGGGATTGATAAAAGGGGGTCTTTGTATTGTTGCCACTTATCCCATGTTGTTAAAAGCTGAAAAGTATGTTCTATTGGGGATGTTAACTTTGGTTTGATATACTAATTACCAGCAATAATTTAGGTGATTGCTAGTGATAGAGTTGGAGGGGTCAAATGATAGCCATTAGGTGACCCCAGTTTAGATTGGAAAATAATTTTTATTTGATTTTGAATGTGTTTGTATTTGGTTTAGTTAACCTTATACAAAAATGAGGTCAACAAATGTGCTTGCTGATGACTAAATGTGATGGAATTTTATGTTTTTTCACTTACTTTTTAGTATTAGGCATAATCATACATGTTTACATATTTTTCCTAAACAATGCACCATGTTTAGTAGTTTCATGTAGGATTCTAATACAATTTTATTTCTAATTTATATGTTTTACCCATAGTACATGGTGTAATCATGGATCCCAAGCTTGTGATTTTTATTATCACACTTTATTAATTGCCTGTTTATTTCTCCTAGCATTTGAATTGTATGTCAATTTTTGTTTGTACTAACATTTCAAGTATGTCATTCAAGTTTTAGGGCTCAAGATTGGATTGAATAGGAAAATATTGTAAAAGATTTTATATTTTTATATTTATTTATTTTCACATATCTTGAGTAAAACTCCTATTAAAGGTGTATGCTAACATAGTGACCGTTGACACATACACAGGGGAGTGAAAAAATTGAAGATCAATTTTTTTTTCAAACTAATGGAACCATATAATCAAGATTATATTTTAAAATAAGGTATCAAAAAAAATATTTAAGATGGATAATTATATAAATAATATTTTAGAAATAATTTTACTATAAGAACTAGATCATACTATACGATCAATTTAATTTGAAAACCCTAGCCCTCAATCCAATTTTGGTAAGTATTTAAATTTTTAAAATTTTTATCTTATTATATGATCTAGATCATATTGTTCGATATTTAAAAAACTTACCTAAATTAATCCCCTTGATTATTCAATAAAATCAAGGTTTAATTAATAATATAAATCATATACTATGATGTCAATCGTTATGTATAATTAGTATAAATAATGTTCAGTCATCCTAGATGAAACCCTAATTTTTGAACAAATTATATAATATGATGCCAATTATACTTGACGAATGGCATAAATGATTTTTAATCATCCTGGAGTTCATCCTATATGATCTAAAGAATATTAAACTATTCGTAGCGTACGATCCCAAGCTCATATTTGATGATCAATAAGAAAAACTTGAATAAATTGTAATGAAATTGTTCAAACCATAAAGGATAAAATCGATTTTTCAACAAATCAAGCATTATGATCATCGATCGTACTGTGTAAACAATTTCAATTGAATTTAAATTTTATGGTTTTGATTTTGAAGCCTTGTATGAAAACTTTTATATTAGTCTCTTGTAGACTCTTTGTTTATTGAAGTAATTTTGTGAGAGAGATTTGTGAGGTCTAAGATCTTGGAGTGTAGAAGGAGAAGTTGTGCTAAAGGGAGAAATTATGTAAGGGGGTTCACATGGTTTCTCCAAAAAAGCTTCTTCCATGATTCCTCCAAGTGTCTATATTAGTCTCTTAGGTACCGCTAAGGAGAAAGGTTTTGAGGCTAAAGATCAAGGTTCTCTACCTTCAATACTAGGAAGGTGAAAAAAGGATAAAGTTTATATGCCTTCATTAGAAGGATGAAAAGCATCAGGGTTCTCTACTTCACCAGGATGGTGAAAGGGAGTACAGTACTCTGATATAGTAGGTTGGTGGAAGATATTATTGGAAGGGAATCTTCATCTTGATATGGGGCTAAAGGAGTGGCACTAAAGGTTTAATGCCATTCCCGAAGAGGAGGACTCCAGGGAGTGGACGTATATCTTATTTTGTCTAAACCACATTTAAATATGGTGTGATCATTCTACTTTACTTTTCACTTTTTTTATTTTTCTTGCTTTTTTATTTTTTAGCAAATTTGTCATTCTTGCAAACCTTCGTGTTGATTATGAACTTGTGTTTGGTTTGATTCTTGTTGTAAAAGGAAAAAAAAATTGAAAAAAAAACATCAATGAAAAATATTTTGCCATTGATATTATTATAATAATTTAAAAGAGCAAAATTTCATTTCTTGTATTATTATATTTTTTCTCTTGCATTTGCAATTGGTTTAAATAATCAAGAAGGTTTTATTGAGACAATTTTTAAATGACCAGTTCACCCCCTCCCCTCTTGGTATAATTTGTGCAGTTCAAAAAGGTTTTAAAACCTCAATTAAACTTTTAGTATAGAGTCTTTAGAGTATACTTAGGATTTTAATATAAATGAAAAAGTTAAGTGATATATATAAAGTATCCAAAATGTATCAAGATTAAGTTGTTTAGGGGTATTAGATGTTCTTCTTCTCGCTTGCGGGTGAAGAATTTTTGTCGTATCCATGATATTTCTATTCTTATTTTACTTAAACCTCTTGTTAATGTTTCTAACTTACTTAGTACTGCTAGATTTTTATGTTTTAAGCATGCCACTACAATTTCAGCTAATAAAATTTTGTTATTTTGGAAACATCTAGTTTGGATTGATAATCTTGGCAATTTTACTCAAGTTTTGCATTGAAACATTGATGTTTTAAATCTAAATTGTTTTGCTTCTTTTGTTTTTGCTATGTCTTTTCGTGGGACTAGAAAAATTGTTTGGGAGTAGTTATCTGACTTTCTTAGCATTTGTTAATTACCTTGGCTGGTGGGTGGTGATTTTAGCACCATTTCTAATCGTTTAGAGAGATTTGGGGAGTCCTCTCCTATTTTGCATTCTATGGAAGATTTTAATAATATGATTATGGATTATAATCTTATTAATATTGGCTTCACCGGTAACAAGTTTATTTGGAACTAGGAAAAGGATAAATAGTATTTTATTTAATGATAACTGGCTTAACTCTTTTAATTACCTTTCTGTTGAGCATCTTAGTCATACTCTTTCTAATCATTCTTTGTTGCTCCTTGCTCTTAATACTAGACATATTAACTCGTTTTCTCAATTTAGATTTCAAAATATATGGCTTCAGTATGATTCTTTTCTGATTGTTGTTAAGGATAATTTGGATGTCTATTTACATCATGATAACTCTATTATTGGCATTAAAAGACTTTGGTTCAAAATGAAAAGACTTAAACAACTTTTAAATTGGGGGAATCACAATGTCAATAAAGATATCGTTACTAATATCTTAAGTGTTGAAGATGTCATCAATAATGCAGAGTTTAATTATCAAAACTCTCCTTTTGATGCCAAATTTTCTTTACTTAAAGAGGCTAAGGCTTGTCTATTTAGATTACATGCCCAAGAGGAAACTTTTTGGAAACAAAAACCTGTTGCTAAACATCTGGTGGAAGGTGATAATAACACAAAATATTTTCATGCTTTGGTTAAAAGGAAATGTTCTAAGAATTCCATTAATAAAATCAAACGTGAGGATGGTTCTATTACTAAGAATGCTGAGGAAATTGCCTGGTTGGTTGTTCAACACTTTCAGGATAGACTTAACCAGGTCTTTATCCCAAGTAATATTTACAATCCTGCTATTATCCCCAATCACATCTCGTAGGAGGATAATGATTTTCTCTCTAAAATTCCCTCTTTAGATGAATTAAAAAGATATTATTTTTTATATGAATGGTGACTCTATTGCTGGTCTGGATGGGTTCACTACGAAAATTTTTCAAAAAGCTTGGGGTATTATTAAGGATGATCTCTATTATGTAGTTTTGGATTTTTTTGCTGGTCATGCTATGCCTAATTTTTTTTCTTCTACTTCTATTATTCTTATCCCTAATCATAATGATTCTAGTAATTGGAATGATTTTAGACCTGTTAGTCTTTGCACTTTGTTTAGTAAGCTGATTTCTGAAATTTTTTTGAATCGATTAACTATTGTTCTCCCTAAGATTATTTTTTCCTTTCCAAATGGGCTTTGTTAAAGGTCATGTTATCTCTAATAATAATTTGTTTGTCCATGAATTCTTCCATGATTTTGATGCCAAGGTGAGGGGTGGTAATATTATCCTCATGCTTGATATCTCCAAAGCTTATGATAACATTAGTTGGCAATTCATTTATGAAATCATGCAGTTATTTTGTTTTAATATGGTTTTCATTAACCTTATTAGAAATTGCATGAAAGGTTCTTTTTTTTTTTCTATTATTATCAATGGCAAGAGCTTTGGTTTTTTTAATCTTCTCATGCCTTAAGGTAGGGAGACCCTATGTCTCTGGCTATTTTCATTATTGCGGTTGATAATCTTTCAAGAAGCCTTGCTAAACTTTTTGACAATAATCCCACTTTCTATTTCAAAACTAGAATGGTTTCCCTATATCTCACTTATGTTTTGTTAATGACTTTATCATCTTTATGAAAGATTCTTATAATAATATTGATAAGCTTACAATTTTCTTTTACAATTTTCAAAATGTTAGTTTCCTTTCTTTGAAAAATCAGAAATGTTATTTCATTTTTTCTAACAAGGTGCATAATGCTCGTATCTCATCTATTAAAAACCTTAGTACTTTTGTGCATGGCTAGTTACCTATCAAGTATCTTAGTATTCCTATTTTTAAAGGTAGAAAAAATCTTTTTTTTATGATGATTTAAATACTTCAATGCAGAATAAACTCTTATATTGGGATTATAAATTCCTGAGCTTTGGGGGTAGGCTTACTCTCCTTAGAAGTGTTCTTTATTCTCTCCTATCTATTCTTTCCAAACTTTGCTTCCAACTAAAATGGTATGTAATAAAATTGATCAAATCCTTAATAATTTTTTTTTGAAAGGCTCTAATAGTAACACTAAAATTGCTTTGGCATCTAGGAATAAGTGTTGTGGGGTTTTAAAGGAGGGAGGATTGGGCTATAAAAGCATCGTTGATTTTGTCCATGCTTTCTCCATCAAATTAAGGTTTACTTTTTGTGCTAAGTTTTCTTTGTGGGCTAAATTTATGTTTTCCAAAAACTATGTGGGGAAGCATCCTACTAATTCTTCTTTTAATATTGGTGATTCTAAACTTGGGCAGAGGGTGTAGAAGGTTTAGTGAGATGTGGAGCCTCATCTCTCTTGGGGTCTTAGGGGTGGCAACATCTTTTTTTAGCAGGATCAATAGTTAGGTAATCAATCCATTGACTCCCTTGTTAATTCCACTTTGACTAATATGGTTAAGGTAAATTATTTCATTAATGATAAATGTTGGGATTATGATAAGCTTGCTAATATGATTCCTCACTTTATTATTCTAAAAATTCTCAATCTCCCTTTGAACTTGGATTCAAAGAATGTTTTATTATATAAGTTGGCTAATGATGGGGTTTTTAGATTAAAAGATGCTTGACATGTGTTTAGAACTAAGTATTCTATCACTGCAATTTTTTAGATGATTTGGCATAGAAGCATCCCTTCTATTGTTGCCACTTTTATTTCAAATTTTTTTCATAGATTCATTTCTATTAATGATAATTTGATCAAAAGATGTTTGGTACTTCTGTCTAAGTGTCAATATTATTATCATGTGGAGAGTATGCATCATATTTTTATCTCAGGTCCTTTAATTGCTAAAATTAGATGTCATTTTGATGATATCTTCAAATTAAACTATTTTAATGTGAATTTGTATATTCATGCTCTACTTAATGCTTGGTTTGTTAATTCTAAAGGCCATATTATCAATGTTATCCCTTCTCTAATTTTATGGTTTCTTTGGATGGAGAGGGATAATTCTTTTTTTAATGGCATTAAAATGGACTCTCATAGGGTTATTAAGAATGTGAAAGATAAATTATTGAGTTTGTTTTCTGTTAACTTGTTTTCTATCAAAAGTTTCAACAATTATTACGATGTTGCTACTGATTAAGGTATCAAGTTGAAGGCCTCTTTGCTTCCTTCTCTGCCTCATTTTTTTTCTTGGGTTAAACCATGTTTGGGTTGTTTCAAGCTGAATTTCGGTATTGCTAATGAGATTAACAACATGGGGTGTGGTGGCATCAATAAATATTTCCATGGTAATGTTATTCTTACCTTCACAGGCCCTTTGCTTAATGGTAATTTTCATCTGGTTCTTTTTACGCTTCTTTATGGGTTGAGAATTTATATGTCTCTTGACATTGCTAATAGTTGTATTGAGGCTGAGTCTACTCATAATATTTAGTGCATTTTTGACGATGTTGACTTGGTTTGTAGTTCTGAGGTGTTTTATATTGTTAGGAACATTAAACATTTGATGGTATTTATTAATGTTTCTTTTTCTCGAGTGCTTAAGCCAGGTAATGCTTGTGGAAATCATCTAGCTCATTTTTGATCAGGGATTAAATGCTTCATTAATTTCATGGAAGTCAATGTTCCTACTCCTATAAAAGGCCTTTTAAGATTGGACAAATTTTGCTTGCCTTATGTTAGGATTTTTTTGGATCCTTTTTTTTTTCTAATTCATGTGTGATGTCTTATCATGCAATTATTTCTTGGCTTGCTGGGCCTTATCCCAGGTTTGGGTTTGCTTTTGTGAATATTCTTGTTGGGTGCCCTATTTTCTAGTATTCTATCATAAATTTTTTTATTTATTTTTGTCAATTGTTCATGGGGGTGAGCGATGATCGTAATGGCTTATACTTGATGGGTACCCCATTTGTTACTCTCCTTCCTCTGGTTTTGTCTTTTCCTGATCTTTCTAGGTATTAGTTCATTTGGTTTATGGGTATCTTGATGAGGTGTTCTTTTTGGGCACCTAGGTGGTGGTTAGCTGGTCGGTTGGGTTGTTCTGTATTACCGTGGCTATTGGGCTTTATTAATTGGGTGGATGCTTATTTTTTATGGCTACAAGGGTTTTTTATTTTTGTTATTTATGTTATATGGTGGCTTTTTGGTTATTTATGGGTCTTGGTTTGGGCACCTATGTGTGTTTTGCTAGACTTCCCTATTTTTCCAAGGTTGATGGGGCCTTTCTGTTACGGATCTATGGTTTATGATTTTGATGTTAGAAAACATTCCTTTTTTCTCTATGATTACCTTATGTGCTAACGTTTCAGGTCCACATGATCAGACTGCAATTTGGAACCAGCTCAAGATTGGGTAGACTAGGTCTGAGTCAGTTTGTAATCTTTTTTCCTTTCTTGAGTCTGTTGTATTTGGTATGGGACCAGTTGGATTGTAATTTGGAAGATCTCCTATAAGATTTCTATTTTTGGTAATATTGGCCGGGACGATATTTATATCGTCCAAGATGATATATCCAAAATCAGAAACCCTAATTACGGCATCCTCATTAAGGCAGCCATCAACAGATCGGCCTGAACGATACTTGTATCAGCCAGGACGATAATCTCAATTCAGAAAGAATCAACCGCCATAATCAGTTTAGGAATTCTTTGTTTTAGGAAATCGGCCAGGACGATATTATTGTCGTCTAGGACGATCTAACTCAATCATGCCTAAATAGATCTAGTATCTTTGGAAAGCATTAATGGTTGATTGATACGATCACATCGTCCGGGACGATTGCATGATCGGCCAGGACGATGGCCTGGACGATCTACATCGGACAGCTTGTATTCAAGGCAATGATCAGGATGATTGAAATCAGTTTTAAACTAATCGGCCTGGACGATCGTGATATCGGCCAGGACGATGTAAATAATTTTCTTCTGAACATCCCAAATCGTCCCAGGCTGATGAGCTAAATTTGTACTAATCGGCCAGGAAGATATACCTATCGTCCTGGATGATAATGTCGGCAACTTGCATTAATGAGCTCGTTTTGAGAGCTTCTATTTAAGCTTGGCATGACACTTTGTAAATGTCTTTGGCAGCCATTATAGCTTCGTTCTTGTGGGGGGAACTTGAAGAGAGAGCTTGAAAGGGAGAGAGGAAATGGTGGAGTTTGAGAGGGAGAAGATCTTGTGAGGGGGAGGAACTCAAGGGAGTGTGGTGGGGGATCCACACGGTTGCTTCTGCGAACTCGCACCTAAGTACCATTGGATTCAAGGCTTGTCTCGAGGTATGTTCACCAAAGAAGAAGATCTCTTTGGTGTCAAAGGACCTAGTGACTCAACCGCACCGGAGAAGGTGGAAGTGATTTTGTAAGGGCTTCTCCGCCTGGCTGTGGGGGCTAAAGGAGAGACACTTTTGTAGTGCAATACTTGGAGGGTGCCTCCAAGGAGTGGACGTAGGTCAAGGTTTTACCGAACCACTATAAATCCGGTGTGTTCTTTTCTTGTTATTGCTTTCGCATTTATTTTTCTTCCGCACTTTATTTGTTGTGTTTTTGGTTGAGTTTTATCTTTGGTTTTAAGGTTTTTCAATTCACCTCTCTCTTGATTAGCTTGGGACTAAGTTCAAGAGGGCCTAACATCCCTAACGAACTTTCAAGTTGTATCAGAGCCGTTTTCAAAAAATAAGTTTTTAAAAGCTTTTGAATTTTTTCGATCCATGGCTAATTTTTCAAATCGTAATTTTGCGGAAGGATATTCAATCACAAGACTACCTTTACTTGAAAATATTACTTTTGATAATGGTTAAGAGCCTTTCGTGTTTTTTGTGTTGTGTTTTTGTATTTTTCCTTTTTATTTTTTTATTTTTTTTTATTTTGTTTGTTTGTTCTTTGAAAATTTTTTTTTGAAAGTTTTTTTCTGATCAACACACACATTCACTTTTCCAAAAATGAAAAATCTACTTTTTGTTTTTCTTGAAATCTTTGGTAAGTTATGTTTGACTTCTCTAAAATAGTCATAGGAAGGAAACTCGTATTTTTGTTTCTCATTCTCTCTTCTTAAAGAGATTATTTTACTTTTGATTCAAAATCTTCATCATATTTTAAATTAGATTTTGAAACTATTTTTTTTATCTCCCTACATTTTTTCTATCGCATAGAAATCTTTTGCAAGATTATTGAATCCACCTTAAAATTTTCTTAATCAACTTGTTCGTGTTTTCAATAATTTGGGTTTACTTTCGTTTTGAAAATATAAGAAAGAAAGCATATTTTTTAAAAAAATAAATAAAAAAAAAGTGGCCAATGATGCCAAACCTAAAGATGCGCAATGACGCCAAACTGAAAAAAAAAATACACAAAGTGTATTAAAATCAAAAGATGCTCAAAGAGCCATTCAAGTGATAAAGGGCATAAAATGAGCCCACAAAAAAAATATGCTTATTTTTTTTCTTATACTACTAAAAACTTAAGAAAATCCTTGATATGTTCGAAACTTGTGCTTGAAAATCCTGATTCTTGATTCAAAAATTCGTGCATTGATCTTCTACTAGATATATTTTATGGAAGGAGTTTATGAAAAATCATTGTTTCTTTTTCTAATTTATTCCCTTATCTAGATATTGAATTAAAAAGTTTTTGAGCCTTTTTTAAAGAATGAGTTTGGATTATCAAATTATGAATTTCTAACCTTTTTCTAGGCTATGCGTTGTCAATCCAATTCTACTAAGTTTTTGATTAAAACTAAGAGGTAACTTTCTCATTTTAAGAATATTTGTTTTTTCACTAGATTAGAAAACGTTTTTTTATCTTTTGGTTTTTTTTTTTTTTGTTTGTGCCTCCTCTCTTTTTGATAATGTCAAAGGGGGAGAAGGTATTATTGAATTTTTGTACTATTATCGTGTTTGTATCTTATTTTCAAAAAATTAAAAACAACAAAAATATTTTTATCTCCCTTATTTTTAATAGGTTTTATTTTAGTAAGGGGGAGATTAGGAGAAAATAGTTTTTTTTTAAATTCAAATTGAAATGTTTTGCCATCATAAAAAAGGGGGAGATTGTTACGGATCTATGGTTTATGATTTTGATGTTAGAAAACATTCCTTTTTTCTCTATGATTACCTTATGTGCTAACGTTTCAGGTCCACACGATCAGACTGCAATTTGGAACCAGCTCAAGATTGGGTAGACTAGGTCTGAGTCAGTTTGTAATCTTTTTTCCTTTCTTGAGTCTGTTGTATTTGGTATGGGACCAGTTGGATTGTAATTTGGAAGATCTCCTATAAGATTTCTATTTTTGGTAATATTGGCCGGGACGATATTTATATCGTCCAGGATGATATATCCAAAATCAGAAACCCTAATTACGGCATCCTCATTAAGGCAGCCATCAACAGATCGGCCTGAACGATACTTGTATCAGCCAGGACGATAATCTCAATTCAGAAAGAATCAACCGCCATAATCAGTTTAGGAATTCTTTGTTTTAGGAAATCGGCCAGGATGATATTATTGTCGTCTAAGACGATCTAACTCAATCATGCCTAAATAGATCTAGTATCTTTGGAAAGCATTAATGGTTGATTGATACGATCACATCGTCCGGGACGATCGCATGATCGGCCAGGACGATGGCCTGGACGATCTACATCGGACAGCTTGTATTCAAGGTAATGATCAGGACGATTGAAATCGGTTTTAAACTAATCGGCTTGGACGATCGTGATATCGGCCAGGACGATGTAAATAATTTTCTTCTGAACGTCCCAAATCGTCCCAGGCTGATGAGCTAAATTTGTACTAATCGGCCAGGATGATATACCTATCGTCCTGGATGATAATGTCGGCAACTTGCATTAATGAGCTCGTTTTGAGAGCTTCTATTTAAGCTTGGCATGACACTTTGTAAGTGTCTTTGGCAGCCATTATAGCTTCGTTCTTGTGGGGGGAACTTGAAGAGAGAGCTTGAAAGGGAGAGAGGAAATGGTGGAGTTTGAGAGGGAGAAGATCTTGTGAGGGGGAGGAACTCAAGGGAGTGTGGTGGGGGATCCACATGGTTGCTTCTGCGAACTCGCACCTAAGTACCATTGGATTCAAGGCTTGTCTCGAGGTATGTTCACCAAAGAAGAAGATCTCTTTGGTGTCAAAGGACCCGGTGACTCAGCCGCACCGGGGAAGGTGGAAGTGATTTTGTAAGGGCTTCTCCGCCTGGCTGTGGGGGCTAAAGGAGAGACACTTTTGTAGTGCAATACTTGGAGGGTGCCTCCAAGGAGTGGACGTAGGTCAAGGTTTTACCGAACCACTATAAATCCGGTGTGTTCTTTTCTTATTATTGCTTTAGCATTTATTTTTCTTTCGCACTTTATTTGTGGTGTTTTTGGTTGAGTTTTATCTTTGGTTTTAAGGTTTTCCAATTCACCTCTCTCTTGATTAGCTTGGGACTAAGTTCAAGAGGGCCTAACATCCCTAACGAACTTTCACTTTCTGTTAGGCTGTTGCTAGTGTTCTGGAGACTAAATTGGATTTCCTTAGTTTATTATGGTTGGCTTCTTTTTGGGAATGAGTGGATGCTCTTTTTGTTGTTTTTTTCTGGTTCTACCTTGAGATTATTTATTAGGGAGGAGTGGAGGTGGCTGAGGCCTTTCGGTTGGATAGAGCGGTATTGGAATTTTCCTTATTATAATTGTGGGATCCAGTCTATCCTGAGATCTTTATTCCCGAACCCCTCTAACCTTTATTGTGGTATTTTTGGTTTGGTTGGTGTTTTTATTATCCATTCCATTCAATTTTTGGGGAAGATGTGTACTATGTTTAGCTGCTCTTCTTTGTTGTTGGTTTTGTGCAATTCATATCTATGTGCTGCTATTCGGGTTTGTGTGATCTTGGGGTTCTGGAGCTGGCTTTATGTTCATATGGCAGGCTACTGGGGTTACCTAATAGATCATTCCAACTGTATTTATGGTTTTGTTTTTCTTCTATGTTGGGTTTAAGATGGTTTCTTGGATGTCTATACTGATATGATGGACTCTAGTTTTTTATCCCTGTTGGGCTATACCTAACTGTAGTATGATTATCTGGTGGTTTATTCAACCCCTTCCTCTTTATATTATTTAGTGCTTCATTTTCGTTCCTTATACTCTTTTCTACAGGATCTCTTTTATGCAGGTCATTTGTTTGTAGGTTTTTTGGACAGGAAGCTTGCTCTTATTACTGATTGTCGATGCCTTCCTTCTTTTTGGGTGCTTCTGCTTGTGCATCTTAGATTGTACCTAGGTGTTATTATATTTTTGTTAAGTAGGGATCTTGAGCTCATAAGTTTTTTGGTTTAAATCTTGTAGATTTTTTGAGCATTAGAGAGTTCGAGGCCCCTTCAAAGACTTTGTACTTTTTTCTTTAATTAATGTGTAGGCCCCTCTATGGGCTTCCCCCCAAAAAAAACTAAATGTTTTATCATTTTGTACTTTCATTCAGCATTGGAGTGTAATATTGTCAAGCATGGCTGCTAGAAGCTATTGATCAACAAGTCTTATGCTCATATTTGTAAGTATACCAATCCTTCAATACTTAGATAGATGAATACATCTTTTCCCTCCTAATAGGAATCAAACACAAGGGTATGTTCTAATGTCTACATTTTTTATTAACAATTTTTTTTCAAAATTGAATTTATAATTTACTAATTTATTTAAATTATATTTTAATATTTATACTCCTTCAAATTCTCTAGTGGAATTGTCATAATAAGCATGAGGACTTAGGGCCTCCTTAAGACATGTCGCCCTACAGCTTGAGGTAGTCCAAACTAAAACATCAATAATAAGAAAGTTGGTTGTTTATTTAATATGATTTTGAGTTTAATTTTATTAAAATAATGATTTACATAAATTTTAATATTTTAATTATTTTTTAATATTTTAATGAGTATTTAATGCAATAAACTAAACGTCTATTTCTTGACATTTTCATTTATGTAGGTTTCTATAATTTTAATGTTTTTCATAAATACTAGGCCCATAGATTAATCCAATGTATGTAATTTAAATTTTTTTTGATTTAGTTATGCATTTTAAAATTTTAGCACATTTTTTTTAATTAGGTTTGACAAATTTATTGCCTTTTTGATTTACAGTTAATTTGGGTGATTTTATATTTTTTAATAAATACTAGACCCAAAAAATTGTCCAATGCCTTTGGGTTTTTTTAATTTGAAATTTTTTGGAATTAGTTATGAATTTTAAAATTTTGGAAATTTAATGGATTTATTTATTATTTTTTTAATTAGGGTGTTTTTCTTATATTTATAGCAAATCAACTCCAAACCTCTTGAAATTATCCCTAAATGTTAGAAATATCCTCTAAAAATTTTATGTTTTGACTATTCTTTTTTTAGTTTTGATTAAATTGATATATGATTTTCATTTTTTTTACTTAAACTAAATTTATTATGAACTTTTTAAAACCAAAATTATTTATGTATATGAATAATGGATTTTCTAAATGATAGACCAATGACCTCCAAATAAATTTAAATTTGAAACATATGTTCATGAATATATGTGGTTCAAACTCATGAAATTTAGGCTTATCTAAGTCCCCCTAGGTTGAGATATTAATCATCAAATTTAAGTGCATTTATAAGTCTAATAATTTAATTTATGAGCTAGACATACTTCAATTGGGTAAAATCAATGGCTAACTAACCATTCCATAAATATAAACACACCTTAGAAAAACTAAAATCTAATTCTATGTGCACAAGGTGTTGTGAATTTTAAAGTTATTGGTAAAAAATGGACCCATGATCTTGAAATTTTCATTTAAAGAAAATCTTGTCATACTAAGACCCAAGAAAATTAAAGTATGTCAAGGATACACTCAAATATATGTCACCCAAAATTTTTTTATTTTGAACATTGGATATTGATAAAATCAAGAAAAATGGAAATCCATCTTTTGTGTTTTTCTTTAAATCCAATAGTAAAGAATTAGTCAATTTATTTTAAAAAATAGAAGCCAAGAGATTTCCACCAAGCTTAAGAACACTTAATTTGGATGTAAAATTGATCTTTTATAAAATTATAAGAACTAAAAAAAGCTATTAATTAATTTAAATTCACTTTGAAATTGAGGCACCTTTCAAGCCCTTATGCATGTCCAAGACATGTGTCAAAAAAAATCATGGATGCAGTTTCCCCTTATCCACGAACTTTTATTTGGTCAGGTGTCTAGACGTAGATCTACGTTCGGTCACCACTGAGATCACACCACGTATGAATAAAACAACGGTATTGCTATGTATTGGTCCATTTTGCTCGATAATAACGAGAAATACCACTCTGTGAAGACCAATACCAAGTTTTTCTAGAGAAATACCGAGCAATACCGAGTTTTTCTAGAGAAATAACGAGCAATACTGATTTTTTCTAGTAAAACTTGGTATTGCTCGGTATTTCTCTAGAAAAGCTCAGTATTGGACTTCACAGAGTCGTATTTCTCATTATTGCAAAGCAATACCTAGAAATACCGAGCAATATCAAACAAATACGTAGTAATACCTAGAAATACGCAAACATAGCAATCCCTTATTCCAGTCCGGGTTAAGTCATTGGGCCGCACGGTAAAGAATGACAGCACTTGGTGACATGTTATTAATGGTCGAACATAGAGCTACGTTAGGTCAGAGGATGTAATAATTGTTCCTTATCCACATCAGCACCTTCTCCAACATTTGATAAAATTAGTTTGACACGTACATTCAATTCTTGGGATTTTTAAAGGGTGACTATTTATAAGAAAAATAAAATGAACCTACCCATTAAGTGGGCTACATGCATGCAATATCATTGATCCAAGTGACCTTGGGACTAACCAATGGGAGCATATGAATCTTTTAGAAACTTTGAGCTAATTAGTTCAATTGGATAGGGTGGTATACTTGAACCAATCCTAGGAGAGAGAAAATTTGAATAAAGGATAAAGATCATGCTACCTAAGCCAAGGAAAATAGCAATTTCAACTGGCGAGTGGCTAATGGGATCAAAGGAATGATTCTATATAGTTTAAAAATATATGGTTGGTTATAAAGGGAGTTAGGCTTTAACCAATCATTACAGATAGATTGATTCAAAGAAGCATACCACCTTAAGTTCTTAGGTGGCAAGTGCTTGATGTTGTCTATTATAATAATAGTTATAGAGTAAACCTATGTGCTAGCTCAAGCTAAATATGGTAGGGGGAAGTTTGATATCTATTTAATAGATTTTAGGAGGCTTGGTTCAACCAATGCTTTTTGCTAGGGTTAAACAATGAGATAATATGCAACTACTAAATTAATTTTAAAATTCTATTTTGATAAGTGTGATGATTTAGAAGAATATCCAATTTTTTGTACTTAGTTTAACCCTATTAGGTCAAATCTTGTTACCCCGAGGCCTAGAAATTTTTTAGGAGACTCAAGTTAACCTCATGAATAGTTATCCTCCATGAGTTTGGTTCAATGATGTTTTTAAAATCATTGAAAATAAATTGAAAATATATGTGGTGGTCATGTTAAACTAGGTTTACCTTGTCAACCAGTGGTCAAAGGTTGGTCCAACTCATTTCAAAGGGTGATTTAGACATGTTGGGAGTGGCCCTATGTATTCATGAGATCATTTAGTACAAAATGAATTTTTTAGGCTTGAGAGACGATTTGGTCAACCATGGTTATCTTGGTTAACCAAGTTTGATCAAGGGTAAAAACTTAGTTTAATTCATTTCAAATGTCATTTAGAGTTTCTTGAAAGTAATCTCAAGGTTTGGTGGGTTCTCTATGCATGTATTATAGTTTAAGGGATAAAATGTCAATTGGGTCAACCTAGGTTGACTTATTCAACAAGAATTGAACAAGGTGGTTTGGTTTGATGGATGCCAAAGGGTGTTTTGAACATATTTGATCAAGATTACATTGGCTTTGTTTGAATGAGCCATGTTGAGGTTTAAGGAAAATTCAATTTTTTAAGGCTTAGAGTTTTAGGATTTTTTTGTGAACCACGATTTCATAATGGATCAATGCATCATATTTTGGCCAATGGTGATATTCAAAGATTTTGGTGAAGCTTCTAAGATCAAATTTATTAATATATAATGTTCAGTCGTATGGGTTATAAATATTTAAAGGTTATACAACGTGTTGAATTGTTTTTAATTTATAGTGTCAGGGTCTTAAAATGCTTAAAATTTATGTGGTTAACCCTAAAGACATGCCTAATAAATGTGCGAGTGATAGATCCAGAATCTCGTATAGAGAATATGCATCATGTATTTATTCTGGTCCTATTGCTATCAAAATGTGGGCTTACTTTGATGATATTTTCAGATTGAATCAGTTTAGTGCTAATATATCTATTTACCATTTGATTGATTCTTGGAATATTAACTCCATAGGTCATATCAAAAATGTCATTCCTTCGCTAATTATATGGTATATGTTGAATGTTATAAAAAAAAATTTGTTCAATAATATTTGCAAGGATTTTCATCATATTATTGAGAATATTAAAGATGATGTTTTAAACTTTGCTCTACTAATCTTTTGGCAGCCAAAGAATTTTAGGAATTATTATTTTGTGCATCATAATTTTGGTATATATCTTCAGATTAGTAGCTCTTTGGAAGAACCTAAATTTGTTTATTTGATCATGCAACCTTTAACACTTTTAAGCTTAATGCAGATGAGCCAGTTAAAATTGTCACTTTTGGTTGTGGAGGTATTATTATAGATAATCATGGAAACATGATCATGGCTTTTGTTAGTACCTTGGATAAATGCTTTTTGGAGATGGGTAAACAATATATGTTTCTTAACAATTTGAAATTGTGTCTATCGCTTGTTATTACTGATATTTGGATGAGGTTGATGCCACTTCTAGTATTTATTTCCTCATGAATCTGATGGAAAGAATTTGCAATTTGGATTTTTTTTTAATCCTATTAGAGAAATTAAGTAGCTTATATTTTTCTAAATTTTACAATTTCTCTTGTTTATATTGAAGGTAATGCTTATGTTGTTTGGTTAATCAATTTAGGTCGTAACTTGAATTACCTTATTGAATTTATTGATATCAATTTACCTAAATTACTAAAAGGCAAAATTAGGTTACACAAAATGGGGTTATCTTATGTTAGAATTTAATATTTTTGGGTCCTTGGGCCTTTTGGCTCTTTGTCATCCTAGTTCTTTCTAGTTAGTTGATTTGCCTAAGGCTTTTATTTTTTATTGTTAATTTTTAATATTTGAATTACTTAGTGAATTGTTTAATTTTGTAATTAATTTATGATTTGGTTTCTTGAGTGGTATAAATTTTTCTTATCCTTGTCATCATCATTTCAACAAAACTTTGTGTATTGTTGTGATGGGCTTGAGTTGTGAATAGAATTTCTTGTTTCTTCATTTTAACACAATGTGTTGTTCTACTTCTCCTAGGTTGTTTAATTTTAGAGGGTTGTGCCTTCTCCTACTTCTATTTGGTAGGGGTGGTTGGATGCCCTGATTATTTTGCAGGGTGTATTGGCCTTCTAGGATAGCTTGCTGGTGGAATTTTGTGTTCTTGTTAGCTGCTATTTCAAGGGCTTGCTTAACTACTACTTTCTGCTAGTTTTTCAATTAGGGTTGGGAGTTTCCTGGTGTTGTATTTTTGTTTATGTTGACATATTTCCTATTTTTCTTTTCTATTACTCTCTTTAGGTATAGAATTGAGTGGCGTTGGGATTTACTTCATGATGTTTTCTTTAGTAATTTCTTACTGAGGTCGACTGGCCAGCTTCATCCCTTTCTTTTGGGTTTGTTATTCTGGTTTTTGGCCCTTACAGATGTGGTTCATGGTTGTTGGCCTTAATTATATTGTTGTCTTGTTTCCCTCTTTTGATGTGGTAATTTTTTAGGTTGTTTCCTTTTTGTCCCTGCTATTTATATGTTGGCTCTAGTAATAAGAGGATCTATTGGTAGCAAACCCTCTGAGTGTTTTTATGCGGTTTGGTAGTGGTGTTGTGTTTGATTGGCAATTGGGCAGGGTGTTTTGGCCTTTTGGGATGGCCAACTGGTGTTATTTGGTGTTCTTTTTAGTAATTTATTTCTTTTATGGTTCATTTTATTAGTCTATTAGTTTTGGTTGGAAGTGCCTTGCTGTTGCCGCTTTGGTTGTGATGTACCATATCTTGTATTCCTTTTCAATTAATCTCTTTTAGTTCAGAATCAAGGAGCACTAGGGATTTCATCATTATGTCTATTTTTGTTTTTTCTTACTATGCTAACCTAGCCCACCTCACCTCTATTTTCTAGGATCATTATTTTAGTTTATGGCTTATAAGACCTTAGTACATTAAAGCTGGACTCTATTTTTGGTCTTTATCTATGTTAGGCCTTGTCATTTCTATTTGATGTGGCACCACTATTTAGCTATGATGGACCAATTTTACTACTCTCATAATTACTTTTTATCTTGTTTATCATCATGAATTCTATTTGGCACTATTATCTTACTGGAGTTGAAGGAATTACCTTGAAGGTTTATTACAGCTACAGTTTTCTGCTCTTTGACAGTCATTTTACATGCTTTTGCTATTTTTTCGTAATAATTGTGAAAAGTTTAGGAAAACTCTTAATATCATTATATCCTATCATGATGTACAATTTCATAACTATTAATATTTCTCTAGGTTGTTTTATTTGCTTAGTGTTTTTACTTTTAGTTTTACATTTTCTATTACATTTAATTGTTAAATTCAATGTCCTTGCATGGCTATTTTTAGCTTTTTATAGACTTGTTAACATTTTGTGGTGGGTCCATTTTTTGTTGGAATGGTTGAGCTGAATGGATACAATTCTTCCCTTTCCTTTTGGATTTTTAGATTGTTATTAGGTTCCCTTGTAATTGTGCTTAGTGGGGATATCTAGTTTATAGGTTTTTTTTAAACTTTTCTTGTAGCCTTTTCGAGTAGTAGCAATATTAATGACCCCTTATGGACCTTGTACTCCTTTTTTGCTATTAACATGTGGACCCATTAGTATGGGTGTTAATGTTTTGACAATACTCAAAAACCCGACACAAAAAATTCTGGTTCGGGTTAACCCATGAAAGAAAAGGGTTGGGTCTAGGTAATTTTTAGACACTTTTATAATTTAGGTCAGGTTGGAGTCAACCCATCAACCCACAAGTCGACCCGAATAACCCACGAAGCTCTTATGGTTATATGTGGATTATTATAAAGAATGAGTTTGAGGCAGCGACGTTTTGGCCTTCTATCAAGGCAACAATTCGTTCCACTCTTCATCTCTTCACTCTCCCATTTTAAGGTTCCATTCCTCCTCGCTCTCTCTAGGCAATCTTTGGTGGAGGAGCTTGAGGTATCGTAATATCTTCTTCCCTCAACTTATCATTTCTAGTGAATCATCTGGCTTTTGAATTCCTCCTTGAAGTTTCCCTTCTCAGCTGCGACTTGCAACAATTACTAATATACTTAATAACTTTTATTTTTTTTTACTGTCGGTGTGATGGTGGTCAGTGGTTTTGATTTTTATTTTAGATTTCTTTATTTTATATAGAAGAATTGTTCTTTCATTTTGCCCTAATTTAGTCGGTGTGAGACTATTGGTGTGATGAAGTTTTTGGACTCTACTACTTCCTTTTTAGTTCTTCCTCATGAGCTTTGAGTGTATGCCCAACAAATTCATTTTCTTATTACTAGCCTGCTATGGCGCACACCTACACGGTTGTATTAGGGCTTGTTGTTATATAATATTTCATTGTTGTTGTTCTATTACATAATTAGTGTGTAGTGTACTATTATACTATTGCAGTCAAGCAGTGTTACTCTTGCTGTTGAGATTAGGGCTTGGGCCTCTTGGAGTTGGTGGCTTCCTGCCTACTTCCTATTATGTTGCAAAAAATAGAAAAAGTGGACTACTAAGGAAATGGTAAAATAACTTTAATTTTAGTAATAAAAATCATAATACCTTTATATGTTTAAGTTGTTTGTCTATTTGAATTATTGATATATGTTGTTGATGTTATGAGTACAATTTGGTGTTTAGATGTAAGATTTTAATACATTTGTTGTGAGTAATACTTCTAAGCATAATGAACATGTTCCTACTGATAATGAAGTGGAAGCGATAGTGATGAGTTGAATAATGCTAATACAATAAGAGATGAGGTAAGTGTTCATAAAAAGAAAAGGAGGTTGACTTATATGGTATGGGGACATTTTGAAATGTTGCCACTTGCAAAGAATGTCAAACATCGTTGCAAATGTATGAAATGTTTTGCAACATACTTATGTGATAGTAAAAATGATACAGGAAATTTCAGACCTCACCCACAGAACTGTAAGAAAAAGAAATATCATGATATTGATCAACTTATACTTCAAAGTAACACAAACACATTTATTTCCATGGCCGAAAAAAAAATTGATAATCAAGAATTTTGTGGCTTATTTACTGCATGTATAGTCATACATGATTTACCATTTAAGTGTGTGGAGTTGTCCAGTGTTAGAGCATTACTTTATTACTTACGCCCTGATTTACAGTTTATTTCTAGAAATACAACACGAAATGATTTCAAGAAAATATTTATTCAGGAAAAAGTTCAAATCCAAATCCTCCTATCTAGTTGTAAGGGTAGAGTATCTTTAAATTTTGATTTATGGACTTCCATCAACACATATGGTTTTATTTTCTTAACAACACATTTTATTGTTAATAATTGGAGGTTGCAAAAAAGTGATAAATTTTGGTTTTATTCCACCCCCACATGATGGGCTAGCATTGTTTGAAAAACTACAACAATTTTTGGTTCAATGGAAACTTGATAGCAAGCTTTTCAGCATCACTTTAGACAATGCTTTTGCAATAACTATTTCAATTGATTTTCTATGAAACCATTTGAATTTGAAAAATGGTCTTCATGCAATGGTGAGTTTTTCCATACCAGGTGTTGTGCACATATAGTAAATATGATTGTTCAGGAAGGTTTGAAAGAAATTGATTCATTTATTATGAAGGTGCGTAATAGCATTAAATATGTTAAGGGTTCTCAATTAAGAAAACATAAGTTAATTGAATGTGTGAGGCAAAGTTTTCTTAAGGATAATAGAGGCATTAGGCAAGACATACCAACTAGATGGAATTCAAATTCTTTATGTTGGACAGTGCAATTTACTTCAAGCGTGCTTTTATGCATTTAGAATTGGGTGAATCCAACTACAAGTGCTACCATACAAATTCTAAGTGGGAAAAAATGGTGAACATTTGCAAGTTTTTGGCACTCTCTATGAAATCACTTATACCATTTCTGGATCGAAGTACCCTACTGCAAATTTATATTTTCCATGTTTCTCTACTGTGTATACCAAGTTGAAGTTTGAATTATCTTATTGGTAGGAGTATATAAGAAGAATGAATATTGGCATGATTGCCAAATTTGAGAAGTAGTGATCAGACTTCAGAGTAATTTTAGCAATAGCTGTAATTCATGACCAAAGATATAAATTTAACTTTGTTAACTGGTGTCAAGAAATTGTATGTTGGTGATTATATGATAGAGCTTGTCAAAGTTAGGGATATGTTGGAGATACTGTTATCTAACTACTCAGCAAAAAATGAGGGAATCTCAACCCATAAATCTCAAACATCCCAATCTTTACCACAAAGGACTTCTTCAATTAGTAATTAAACAACAATTATTAAATCTCTATTTCTTCATGTCATACTTTTTCATTTAACATTTTATCTTTTACTATATCAACTAATCTCATTCATTATGGGGCATAACAAAAACCTTAAGATATTTGGTATTTTGCATAGGATTATGATTCTTTTCAAGTAGAAGTAAGCATGCATAGGTAGTTAGAGCTTGAAAATTGCTTGGATGATCCAAAGTTGGATACTTAAGAAAAAACAAAAAAGAAAAAGTAAAAAATATAAAGTTATATACTCCTTAACATCCTATTCTACCTAGTCTCAAGACTTTGTTATCTTGAGCAGTATGTGATCTCCCTGAAATGTTAGTACTCAGAGACAAGAATAACATTTAAAATATTCAATGAATAATAAGATAATTCAATAAACATTATTTGTCATCATCAAAATCTCATACTAGGGGTCATAGAGTGCAACAAACTCAGCCGTTATTGTTAAAAGAACTTCAAAATGCCACGGTGGAGATTAGTATGCACAAAACATTACGAGCCACCCCTGAGACCTAAGTAAATCTGGACTGATTAACTTTCCAATATTGTAAAATATGAAACTCATAATTCTGGCCATAAAAAGAGTATGCAAAATGGGTAACCATGCACACACACAAGAGGGGAGTTTTTCTAAAGGAAAAAAAATAATATTTTTTTTATAGATCATATTATACGATTTTAAATAGTATTGTATGAAACACTGTGGCTCAACGGCTAAATTTTGTTAACTAATCATATTGTACGATCATAATCATACAGTACGATTTATTTTCAATCTGAAACCCTATCTATAATATTAATTTTAGTTTGTTATAAAATTGTTGAATTTTGAACTAATTTTACTATACAATCACATCTTACTGTACGAATATTTGAATACTTGATAAAAACCCCCATGATCAGTTTGTTAAATCAAGGCTTAATTAATGATTGGAGATTGTACAGTATTACCTGGTTTGTACTATACGATTAACTGATGATGTTTTTGGTCGTCACGGAGATCATATCAAATGAATCCTTAATTTTTGAACTAATCATACAGGACGATGAATACATCATACCTGATGACCTGAAGATTTTAACTAATCATACTGTATGAGTTGGATTGTACGAGATGATGAATAATGACAAATTTTAGTCATCTTAGCATTCATCCTGTATAAACATAAGAAGTTTACCACATCATTCTGGATGATATTTGTCTCATATTGTATGATATTGTTAAGAATAGTTACCTGTTCGTACTCCTTCGTACAATGATGAAATCTATTTTAAATTGATTGTATTGTATGATCTATGATCATTCTGTATGAATAAAAATGGCTAAATTAATAATCTTAGGGTTTCTTAGAGCCTGGTATTTAAGTAATACTTTTGTCTTTTAAAGAAGGACAGAGGAATGTTACAAAGGAAGGGAACTCTTGAGAAGGAGCTTCTTGAAGGGATTTAGGGCTTCTGAGAAGTAGGAGAAGCTGATTTTGTGAGAGAAAAGGAGTGTGAGGGGATCACATGGTTGCTCCAAGCCTGTTTCACACTTGCTCCTTTTATGTCCTTAATAAATCTTGTGGGATCTCTCTAGGGGGAGAGCATTCAAGGTCAATATCCTCAAAGGTCCTCTGCCTTCTTCAAGAGGGAGAAAAATGTGAAGGTCCACTACTATCACCGGGAGGGTGACATAGCGTTTGGTACTCCGCCACACTAGGGAAGGTGAAAGTGAGTTTGTGTAAAGGCTTCTCATCCTTACTGAGTGGGTCGAAGGAGAAATAATTTTGAGTAGTGCAATTCCCATAATGGAGGACTTTAGGGACTAGACGTAGGTCAAGTGACCGAACTACTATAAATCTTCCAGTGTACTTTCTCCATTTACCACATTTTACTTTCTTTTTGCATCTTACAATTACTATAATTGCTCGGTGAGAATGTTATTTTAGAACTTTGTTGTGTGATTTAAACGTTCATCACTGTTGCTACAATCTTGTTTTATCACTATCTTCATCATCAAGTTAGTTAAATTATTTTTTGAAAATTACAAAAAAACCTATTTAGGCTTTGTTCTTTATTTCAAAAAATACCAATTCACCCCCCTCTTGCCGCATCTCATACTTTCAATTGGTATCAGAATGGGGTTTTAAAAATAGTATTTAGAAAACCATTAAAAAATTAATCATGGCATATTTAGGCAACCATAATATTTTAGATGGTTATTTTATAACTTGTCCACCCTTATTTGACAACTTACCATTTGATTTTTGGAAATTTTGAAAGTCTATAGACTATCGTATGTGGTTGTTGGTACAAGAAGGTTACACTTCAACCTTTTAAACTTTTTAATGGTGTTAAAACTGAAATAACATTTAGTGAATGGAGAAATAAGGATAGGGATCAAGCGCAAAATATGCAAAATGCTTGAATTGTTTTATTTATGCATAAAAATTAGAAGACTACATGAGAGTTTCCACCTGTGCTACTAGTAAAGAGATCTGGGATATACTGTGTATCATGTGTGAAAGAACTAGTGAGGTTAAACAATTTAGATTAAATATTTTATTGCTTGATTACGAAGACTTCTGCCTGAAACCTAGCGAAACTATATCTGACATGCACTCTTGGTTCACCCAGATAGTGACATCCCTGTATGCAATAGGTAGAGAGATTTCTAATTCTGAAAAAGTCAATAAAGTTGTGAGCTGCTTACCTAGTTCTTATGATGTTAAAATCACTATAATTATTGAGTCCCTTGATTTAAACATTTATTCAATTGACAATTTCTTGGGTCTCTCATTGATTTCAAGCAAGGAGTGAGTCAAAGGCATAATGATGTAGGAGAGAAGAAGAAGGAGCAAATGTGGCTCTAAAAGAAAACAACTCAAAAAGTGAAAGTTCTACAGTGGAGGAAGATGACAATATAGCCTTGATAACCCAACAATTCAAGAATTTTCTAAAAAGGAAATAAAGGTGTCATCAAAACAATCGGAATAAAGGTAAAATCTCGAATAGTACTAAAGATTCATCTGACATAATTTGCTTTGAGTGCAAAAAACCAGGTCACCTCCGAGCTGATTTCCATAACGTAAAGATTCATCCAACTAAGGAGAAGGGAGAAGAGAAGTCAAAATATAAAAAAGGAAAGCTAAAGACACAGAAGGCATTTTGGGCTGACTCTGCCTCAAAATTATTAGAAGAAGAAGTAGAGGAGGAGGTAACAAATTTGTGTCTAATGGCTAATGATAATCTTGATCAATAGGATCAAGATGAGGTTTTTCAACTTTCTTATGAAGAATTGTTGGTTATTTCATAAAAACCCATGATTTTTATAAAAAGTTAAAACAATTAAATGCTAATCTTAACGTTTAATTTAGTACATTACAAGCTGAGCATGCTAATTTAGTTAAAGAACGTTCTAATTTTGATAGAGATCACATGTCCTTGCTTAATGAGTTAAATGCATTAAATATGAAATATATTGAATTATATTATGCACATGATTCTTTGAAGACATCACATATTGAATTAAAAAAGAGTTTAAGAAATTAGATGAACTTGCATGGGAAATAGATAATAATGAACATCAGTTAAAAATTGAAGTGGTAGCTTATGAATGTGAAAATAAAGCATTGAAAGAAAAAATCAAAGCACTTGAGAATGATAAACCATTATCCCGCTTTGCTCATCCAAGCAAACCCCTGGCAATACATGCATCACACAACTTTAAGAAGAGGCATCACCAATCACATAGGTTAGTGAACCAATTTCCTGGTGTTTGGTGCTTCTTTTATGGCATGCTAGGTCACATAGCTCATACATGCACGATTCACCATAGTACACACCAAGTGTAGAGACCTAAATTACATTGATCATAGAATAACATGTATATATCTCATTCATGCAAGCATAAGGAGGAACCCAGACTCACTTGGGCTCCTAAATATAACCTTTGAATGACATTATAGGGGTGCTCTCATAAAAGACCTAGTGAGATCATGTGGTACCTAGACAGTGGCTGCTAGAGACATATGACTGGAGACATGAAGAAGTTCATTAGACTAGAGACCAGGACTAGAGGCAAGGTGACTTTAGGAGACAACACCACCAGGAAAGTGGTGGGCTTAAGTATTGTTGGAAATTCTAAAAAAACTATAATTGAAAATATTTTATTAGTTAATGGTTTAAAGCATAATTTGTTAAGAATTATTCTATTATGTGATAATGGATTTGACATAAAATTTCTCTCTAAAAATGCTTGATTAGATTAAATGATAAACTTGTATTAGAACAAAAACAAATAAATAATGTTTTTATGTTAGATCTTATCTGTATTGATATGGAGAGGATTTAATGAAACTAGTGAGAGGGTTTGGGTTTAATTACCTTGCTATTGGAAGAATGAATCTTAAAAACATAAGCTAAATTCCATGTAACAAAATCTAAAACTACTTTTAATGCTCTTTTAGTTAGACCCTAGCAATGTGAATATAGAATGGCACCTTCTAACATTCATTAGTGTGTCAAATAGCCTCATGAGTGAGAAGAACATCATATTAAGGGCGATTTGCATCCATTTTGGATTCATGAAGTTGGTATATATAGAGATGCTTCATACTATCTACTAAAAAGTAGACATTCTTCTCTAAAAATATCAAACTAGTTAAAGAGGAAGCAAAAGAAAGGAAGAAAAAAGAAAGAAAAATAAAAAGAAAGGAAAAAAATAAAACACTTCAATCTCAACCATAATGTTCATTTGTCACCTGATCTTGCCTTTTAAAGTGGTGGTAGAATGGCTCATCAATCTATAGGAAGAGGTCAAGATGGAAAATTTGATTCACAAAGGAAAATGTGTAAATAAAGGAACCAACAATACATATAAATTTTGAATCCAATTTGGAGAAGGAATCATATATAAATGATAAAATCCACAAGATGTAGAATATAGGAATAATATAAAGCAGCCAAAGTTTGAGATTTCTATAAAAGCTAATAGAGATAAGGATAGGGTCCAAGTCATAAAAATGATGGAAAACATTACTAGGAACTTGATTAACATCTATATACTATAGAGAAATTAAAGAAGAATGTGTAAAATATTACCCTTACTCCACCATCTCAAAGTGATGGAAAAAGATTAGAAGTGAAAGCATCTCTTCCTTTAACTTAGACACCAAACCCAACATCTTTATACCTTCTACCAGTAAAACCACTAAAACTGATGTACCCTTCATTGATTCATTTTTGGATGAATTCGTGGAACTCCTTTTAGGCTGGTACTCCAATTGTGTAAGAAAATTTTCTAAGAAAGACTTAAAACCATCAAGTTGGACTAGAGGTGATGCTAAACAATTCTAATATATGTGGAATATAAAAAAATATAAAAATGTGTCAATACCAGGCATAAACATCACTATTTTATATTCATTTGAAGATGATGAATATTTCTTAGTCATTTAATGAAGAGACTAATAGTCTATTTTCTATGAACGTTAAAATTCTTAACAAAATCTTCTTAGAAACATTAAATGACTTGGATGACTCTCAAGTTATGGATGCACCTTCAGAACATGAAGAGGATATTAAATCTATAATTGATGATTTAAAATAAATAAATAAATATTGGAACAGAATAAAACTCCAATCAAATTTTCATAAGTTTATCATTGAATGAGGATGAGGTAAAAAATGATAAATATATTGGTAAAATTCAATGATTGTTTCACTTAAAATTATGAGTAAATGCCTAGATTTTCTCCAAACATAACAACTCATAAACTTGAAATTCAACCAGAAATCACTCTGATTAAAGAAGCACCTAAATGAATGAGACTCAATGCTGAACAACAAGTAATATCTGAAGTTAAAATTTTAATTGATGTAGGGTTTATCAGGGAGGAGAAATATGCAAACAACATAGCTAGCACTGTTCTAGTTGGGAAGTAGAATGGTTAAATTCAAGTATGCATTAATTTTAAGACCTGAACAAAGCTTATCCTAAAGATGAATTTTCACTTCCTATACTAGAACTTATTATTAATATTTCTTCCTCTCATGCAATATTTTTCTTTATGGATAGTATGTTTGGATACAACTAAAAAAATAGCTATCGAAGATGAAAAGAGTACAATTTTCAAAACACTGATAGGAGTTTACTGTTATAAGGTTATGCCATTTAGAATAAAGAATGCTAGGTCAATGTACTAATAATCAATAATAAATATTTTTGATGAACTAACCCATCATCAAGTAGAATGTTATGTTGATGATCTTGTTATCAAGCATTTAAATGATCTCAGAATTTATTTCCAAAGATTATATCAGCATAACTTAAAAATGAATAAATTGAAGTGTGTTTTTTTTCACCTAAAAAACGTTTTTAGGTATTATTATCTAACATCAAGGGATTGAGATACATGAAAATAAAATAAAAGCTATAATAAAAATGCCACTGCAAAAACATTTTAATCAGGACCTTTCCAAGGTCGATTGGCATAACTTAAAATATTTATATCAAATCTTTTAGGAAAATGCAATCCATTTTTAGTATTATGAAAGAAAGAGGCTAGCAATAAATGGGATGAAAATTATTATAAAGTGTTTGTCGATGATTTTCTAGTAGCTCATTGAATGCAAGATGATTGTCTAATCAATGATTAACTACAAGATGAACAAATTATGAATCTTCAGTTAAATGAGAAATCCATTTGAGAATTTTATTATGATGGTGCTATTCTCACTCAACAAGAAACATTTGACCATATTTCCTCAAGAAAACTTGGAATCAATAAAGTATTTGTTACCCAAAAAAAGGGTGCAATGTATTACTCTTAACATTTGTTAGAACCTCATACAAACAATGAAGCTGAGTATGAGGAATTAATAATCGGGTTAGAATTACAGATGGAAATATAATGAAGCTTAGTATGATGATACTGAATAAAATTTGGGAGATCAAAATTTTTGGAGATTCAAAGCTAGTGATCAATCAGAAAGCTTGAAATTATCAGGTACTAAAAGAAAATATGGTTCCTTATCATTGACACATGATAGATCTTGTTGAGTAATTTCTAAATGTAGCATTGTACAAGATTCCCTATAGACATAATCCTACAATAGATGACTTAGTAAAATTGGCTAAGACTACGTCATATCCTTATGGAGACTCAATTTTATGCAGTTAATGACTTATTTAAAATCGAACATATGCATGGAGCTTGGAAAGACACCTTGGTGGTTATCATTCCTAAAATAAAAAATCTAGAAACACCTAATATTTTTCATCCCATTAGCCTTTGTCAAACCATTTATATGGTTTCCTCAACCATGACTGTGAACAGACTGAAGTGTTGTATATCTAAAATCATCTCTGACGAACAAGTTGCTTTTATTCAGGGAAGATATTTGTCAGACCATTGCCTACAAGCCCATGAAATCCTTAATAAATTTAGAATTTCTAAGAACAAGAAGGGACTCATGGTTGTCAAGCTTGATATGGCTCAAGCGTTTAATAGTATGATTTGGGACACCTTGGCTATTGTCTTAAATTAGTTTGGGTTTCCAGACAAAATCTCTGATCTCATTATGGAATGTGTGATCAATGTGCGCTTTTCAATTCTTTTAAATGGCAAGATTACAAATTGGATTGAAGTCAAAAGTGGATTTCGGCAAGGTTGTCCTATGTCACCATATCTTTTTATCATGTGCTCTCAACTTCTATCCAATGCTATTAATCAGAAAGGACATCACTTGGGTATCCAAACTTCTGTTGGAGCTCATAGAATTACCCATCTTATATATGCAAATGATGTGCTTTTATTTGGGATAGCTTCTTCTCGCATGCTCCAAACTATGATGAAATTAATCGAGGAGTACTACAGTTGAACCGAATGAAGCATTAACAAGGCAAAATCCCAGATCCTTTTCGGTAAATCTGTGAGCCAACCTTTGAGGTAAAAGATTGGCAAGAAGTGTGGCTTTAAAGTGGTAAGTGAGCTACATTACTTGGGCTTTAATATTATTTTAAGAAGAATGGTAAAAAATGACTTTCAATCCATTATTGATCATGCTTTAGAGAAAATAAATGCATGGGGTGCTAGATTTCTTTCTCTAGCTGGTAGAATGATTCTTATTAAATCATCTTTACTTTCTCTATCAACTTTCATATCTACCCATTCTTTGGTACCAAAAAGTGTCCTTTATGAGCTTAAAAAGATTTGTAGAGACTTTATCTGGCATAAAGACCATGGTAGGAGCGGGCTCCACTACGTTGCATGGGCTGAGTTATGCAAACCAAGAAGTATGGACGAAATGGGTTTATTTTCTGTTGTTAAAAAAATTGGTCCACTTAGAGCTAGATGGTCATGGAGATTTTTGCAAAGTCCTTCTTCCTTGCTGCACAGATGTATTGCTACCAAATATGGCACTAATATTTGGAATGGTGGATTCAAAAGGGGTTATTCGGCTGCTTGGTCCACACTTTTGGATGGGGCTTCCTCCTTAAAACCAATCTTCAAATGGAAAATTTCTAATGGTAAGAGCATCAATGTTATGAATGATATTTGGTTACTAGATAAGTGCTTTAATAAATGGCCTATGCTTGCTGACTGCATCAGGTTAGAATGTTTGATGTTATAGCACTTTATTCATTGGGATGGGCATTGGAAACTTACTGAACTAAATCTATTTTTCAACCAAGATATTGTGAACCTTATCATACAGCAATGTACCATACATGATGCACATAAGGATCAAATAGAACCACTTTTCAACTCTTTGGCAAGTCGATTTCAGCACTAGCCTATGCCGAAGCTATTAAATACAATGTGCAGATTGAAGATTTCAATTTTTCTAATTGGCTTAGGAAGCTGAAACTTAAACCTAAAGTTGAATTATTCTAATGGAGAATGAGTAGATTTTCATTACCTGCCAATGAATTTTTGAAATATAGAAGACTTCGACATTGTCATATTTGTCCTAGAGGCTATCAAGAAATTGAAGACTGTTCACACATTATTGTCTCTACATACATATTATTGAAATAATCCACAAATTGAGAAGTTGGGGGTTTAATATTCCTATCTTCCATTCATTACTGAATTGCTTAACACAGCACAGAGAACTTGCGAATGATTGCTTAAATAAGATTAAAATCTACTGTACTACAGTCTTTTACTCTTGGAAATGTTGGAATGATAGTCAACATGGTAATTCAATCTTACCTTTATCTGTGGTTGCTACCAACATTCTATTAACTGCCACAAACAGGTTTCCAATGCTAATTGACTGGGGTGCTTCTCTTTGTTCAGAGTCTAGCTCTTTTTGGCACCCTCCACCACTAGATTGGATCAAAATTAATGTGGATGCTTCCCTTTTAGACTCTAATAAAACAATCATTGGAGGCATTGTATGGGATTATAAAGGAAGACTGCTACTTGCTTTTAGTAGACAACGGATGCATTGGGATATCAATCAACATGAATTGGAGGCTATTGTGGCTTTGAAAGATTTTTTACATGAATGGGTGTTTGAATACAAAGGTGTAATAATTAATGGTGACAACTATAACATGATCAAATTCCTCAAGACTCTATGATGAAATCAACCTCGAATTGCTTGATTTCGGAGAAGATGTCATTTCTAAATGACTTCAATAAGGTACTCTTCCATCATATCTCAAGAAAAGGTAATAAAGCCGCAGACTTGTGTGCAACTTTAGCTTTGGACAATAATTTTTGTTTTGATACTTCTTCTTTCTTTGATATTCCTTCTTCATTGTTATGTATTTTGAAGAAGGAATATGATAGTTTCATTGATTGATTGGTTTGTAATAGTTTGTTTTCTCTTAATGCAATTTTGCAATTCTCAATATATATATATATATATATATATATATATATATATATATATATATATATATATATATATATATATGGAGATTCAATTTTAATAGAATAAAAAGGTTGCTCCATTTTGTCCTTACCTTTTATAATTATGTGTGATGCAAGTTATTTCAATGAAGTTAGTGTTCTTAACATAAAGTAAGATAAGAAATTTCAAGTATTTTTTGTATGATAGTAAATCCTTAAATTCTAACTACCACAGAAAAAGAATTATTTTCCATTATTTTTATTTTTGATAAGCTTTGGTCTTACTTGATTGGCATAAAAGTAATTATGTATAATGATTACTCTACAATCAAATATATTATGAGAAATCAAGATACCAAATCTAGATTGGTGAGATTTATTCTTTTATTTTAGGAATTGAAGATAAATTTTTTGGATAAAATAGGAACTAAAAATAAAATTACTGATCATCTATTTAGACTTTTAAATAAAGAACATGCGTTTAATGAGCATGAAATTAATGAGGTTTTTTTTTCTTGATGAACAACTATTTTCTTTGGAGTTGACTACATTACCACAGTAAGCTAATATAATTTATTTTATTATTAGAGGTGTACTTCCATTGGATTTACCTCAATTTAGAAACGAAAATTCTTGCTTGATGTTAAATATTATTTTTATGATGAACCATATTTAATTAAATCTTATAATGACCAAATTATTAGGAGATGTGTACTAGAGGTAGAAGTAGAACCCATAATTAGAGAATGTTATGATTTTCATTATGCATGGCATTTTAGAGGTTTTAGAATTGCTTCTAAGGTACTCCAATTTGGATTTTATTATACCACATTATTTTAGGATTTTAATGATCATGTTATGAAATTTGATCAATGTCAAGAAAAAATAAAGTGCCCTTAAAGTAAGTTTTTAACATTAAGATATTTGATGTTTGGGGATTAGATTGCATGGGAGCATTTCTCAAGGATGACAACATATTCTTATTATAGTTCATTATATATGGAAATAGATTAAAGGAGTGGTAACCATAGAACTAATACTTAGGTCATGCTTAAATTTTTAAAGAAAAAAATTTTTAGATTTGAAAAACCTAGAGTTTTAATCAAGGATGGGGGAATTAATTCAAATAATAAGAGAGAAGAACTAAAAGTAATAAAATGTATTTTTTTTCATAGGGTTGCAAGAATTCATCATCCATAAACTAGTTGTCAAGCTAAAATAAGTAATAAGGAGAAAAAAAAGAAAATTTTGGGAGAAAATTTATTCATTCTAATAGGAAAGGTTTGGCTAGTAAATTTCATGATGCATTATGGGCCTACATAACTTCTTTTAAGTTACCTCTTCATATTTCTCCTTATAAGTTAACCTTTGGAAATGCTTGGCACGCCCTTATAGAATTAGAGCATAAGGCATTCTCGGTTGTAAAAGAAATATATTTCAATCTTAAGGGATAGGAGAAAAAAAATATTAATACTGTTGAATGCATTTAAAGAATTTAAAATAGAGGACTCTTAAAATGATAAGATTTATAAAGATAAAATAAAAAAAATGGCATGATCATAAGGTTCTTAAGGAAAAAAAAAAAACCCTTAGATAGGTTGTTTATTTTTTTAATTCCAAGTAAAAACTTTTTCCAGGAAAACTAAAATTTAGGTGGTCAGGATTGTTCACTGTTATGATAGTATTTCCTTATGAGTAAATTAAAATTCAGGATAGAAAGAGTTTGTATATTTTTAAATTCAATGGTTCGAGATTGAAGCCTTTTTCAGGAGGGGACATAGAGCATTTGAGAAATATCATTGCATTGTTTCATCCTTAAAAATAATAATTGGTATTGTCTAACTGAAGGCTATAAACTTAGTGTTGATGGGAGATAACCCACTAATGTTTTGAGTTTAAAGTTTTTTTCTATTATTTAATTCTTTCCTTTGGTGTGATGCTATAGTTTTTTGGTGATTTTAATTTTATATTTTGTTATGTTTGTTTACTATTAGTTTACATTATGTAGTTATACTATTTACATATAATTAAATTTGCTTAAGCTTAAACTATTCTACATTGTCCTCTAAACATAATTGTAGTTTGATTGTTTACTTAGCCAAAATAAAAATGTTAATTAAAAATTATATAAAATTAGGATAATAAGGAAATCCTAGATAATAGTTTTGAATAAGTATTACATAATATTTCATATTATAAATAACTAAAAATTTAGCTAATATAGATCACTTAATATATTAACTTGATTTGAATTTAAAATCTATATACTAATGTATTGAACACTAAATTAAAAATGAATAAGTAAGTTTAAGCAAAACAAGTGGGTGGTTTAAATTTGAAAGATCATATTAAACTTCAAAATAGAATTAATGATCTTATTTTATTTTATTTTTGTAACCCACTAATTGGCCTATGTGTTTATTAAAATAAAAGTTACAAGGTCCTTAAAAGGAACGTTAAGCTCACTATTGCTCCAAAGAGCTACAAAAAAAGCAAAAATAAAACCTAAGAGCTCAATGTCCCTACTAAGCATAAGTACAAAAAGTAATAGGTATATTCTAGGGTGGCAAGTAGCGAGCAACCAAAAAATAGAAAAGATTATAAGATTGTAATTAGACCCCATCATTTCATCCAAAAAATCATAAGCCAAAAAACCTGCACTAAAAGAAACCTGCAAGAAACATGTAAAAGAAGGAAAATACAAGCATAGGTTATAGAAAATTTTATTGTCTACAATCATATCCCAATTGTCAGTATTCTTAAAATAGAGAGCCATCAAAAAGTAGATACATTCGGTGGGATTCCAAAGAATATGATTAGTATAATCCATGATGAAAATGCAATAATAAGCTTACATCTAAGTAACTCCACCCGCGGCTAGATATAGGGCCCCAACCAGTAGGAAGAACTGACGCAATATAGGATGACTAAGATTATAAAAAAAAAATGGATAAAGAATTATAACACCTCTTAAGTATAAGATATGTCCTAATAATCTGCAAGAATAACCATGCAAACTCAAAATTATAAAGTGTATAAATTTCCAGTTGACCAAGCAAGTTACTATATCCAGAATCAACCCATGAAAGAACTTCAAAAACTATCTGGAATAGACATCATATAAATTCTTAGCTAAAGCTTCAACCAATGTAACACTAGGGAAATACCAAGTAGAATTCGGTAGCTGACAGGGGTTAACAATATATCCACCAACAACTAGTAACAATATCGAACAACGTAGCTATACTAAGAATTAGATTGAAGATATTATAGTTGCTAAACACATAAAATACACAAAGAAACCAAATCATTTTAACTAAGACTACACCAACACAACAAATGAATATTTGAAGAGAAAGAACATGATACTATTAATCCAAAGCCAGCTCTAATTAACCAAATTCCAAAAGCAACAATATTAAAAAAGCTAGACATAGTAGCAAAGATAGTGAACATTGAAGAAAACCCATTTACAACCACACACTAAGGACTTAATGGCCATAAAGCCAAAAAAAAAAAACCAAGAAAATTGGGATGAGGAGGGCCACTTGATCTTAGGAAGGTAATATCATACCAAACATCATGATGAAAACCCCAATGCCAATCAATTATGCACTCAGGCACATCAAGAAGAGTATTTGAAGATAAATACAAGTAATTAGGTAACATAATTATAATGAAACCACCACCACACTTCAATCCCCACCGACCAAAATAATTAAATGAGCTAGAAAAATAATTCATGGATTCAGCAACCAGCAACAAAACTTAATAACAGATGCAGGCCAAACTAAAAGGCTAAGACACCCTGAATAACAACATAAATAGCCAATAGACCATACCAAATAACACAAGGGAAAAAACACATCTACTTAGATATGTCCCCCACAAGAAGAAGAGCAACAAATAAGGTTAAAATCTGAGTCCTAATAATTACAATCATAGCTCAAGCCCATCTTTTAAAAACACGAATCAATGTTGAAGTGAAGATGACTAAAATAAAAAATATTAAAGATATCATATAAACTAAAAACATAAATTATAAAAGAATTAACCAAAATACAAAGCAGCCCGGTAATTGACAACTAACCAGTAGAAATAATCACACCAGAGAAAGAAATAAACTAGCAAGAGAAAAGAGAGAGCAAAACCAAAATATCTAAGGACAATAAAATTCAAGATTTTAACATAAGGTAAACCCATGTTGTACAGCCTAATCATTCCATTCAATAAGTTTGGTAAATTGATACAAGTGAAATAAGTGAGGCATTTCACATTGCAACCCAAATTGGGTAACTAATTATAATGTGCATTTCCTTCCCTATGAACATGAGAAATAACAAAGTTAAACAAAAATTAAAAGATGATTAATTTCTCTAATAGGATAGAAAGATCAGGATTACAAATTCTTTATGTCAGCTTCATAAGGAAATGAATACTAGAAGTGGCATCCACCTCAATTTAAATATTAGTAATATCAAGAGAAAGACATAACTTTCAACCATATAAAATTGAAGAAAGCTCAGTAACCGACACTAAATTTTTTTGAGGGGCCAGCAAAAGCCATGATCCTTCTCCCTTGATCATCTCGAATAATACCACCACACCAAAAAGCGTAATTCTTAACCCACCCCATCGACATTTAGTTTAAAAGTATCAAAAGGATGTTTCAACAAATAACCCAATTTAGGATCATCCAAATAGCTGATAATGTGTAGAGATATACCAATATTTTGAGCCATAAAATAATAATTCCTAAAAAGTTTTGAGGTCAAGAGATTGGCGGAGTAAAGTTTAAACCCTTTATCTTTAATTATTTGAATAATTTGATGATAATCCAAGCAATTATTGTTAAACAAAGAGTTATTTCTAGCAATCCTATGATACCACACACTTAGAGAGGGAATGAAGTTTCTGATATGCCCTTTATAATTATTGAACCAGGAATCAAGCAAAGTGTTGATAGAAATTTGAGAACTAAACTAATTCAATGTTAAAATATCATAAAAGTAACCCCAATTTTTTATAATAATAGGACCAAAAATAAACACATGATGCATATTCTCCATATGATAGGAGCATTGACACTTATAAGTTAAAATAAAACCTCTTTTCCTTAAATTCTCATAAGTAAGAATATATTTATGCATAATTATCTAAATAAAAAATTTTAAAAAATATTATATTAGGAATACTTTTACGCAAAATCATTAAAAAATTTTATGAACACAATTCTTATCTCTGAACTCGTGCCAAGTATCCTTTAAACTAAACATACCACATCAAAGTCAAAATTAATGTGCAGATTTAAGATTTTAGAAATAACAGACTCAGGAATAATTTTAACAAGTTTATTATAATCCCAAGTGTTGTTAGTGATAAAGGAGTCCACTTTAGTAGCGGCAATAGGGAATGAATTAAGAATAAAATCAATTGACTGGCCTCCAAGCCGATGGTCTTGCCAAAAGAAGAGGTTAGAACTATTGAAACCCCATTTAAAATAAGATTTAACACTCCACATGATATGGTAAAGCCTTTTCCATGTTGAGTCTAGTAATTAGGTTGTTAAGCCTAAGTGAATGTCCCACGGCTACCAAGAGGGGGGTGAATTGGTAGTTTTTAAAAAACAAAGTTAAAATTTAAGACCCCTTTTTAAATATTATTGAACCGAAATAAAATCTCTTTTAAATTTTGTAGAAAAAGGTTTTTCAACCACAGAGTTTTTTAAACTGAAATAAAAAGTGCGGAAACGTAAAAACCGTAAAGTAAAAGACACCAGATTTATAGTGGTTCGGTCTATAACCAGACCTACATCCACTCCCCAGAGGCACCCTCTGAGTATTGCACTAACACCAATAGTGACTCTCCTTTTGCACCCACAGCAAGGCGGAGAAGCCTTTACAACACACTCTTTTCACCACTCCCCGGTGCGGCAGAGAACCGTCCGTCCTTTTACACAATACCCAGTGTTGGCAGAGAACCGTCCGTCCTTTCACACTATCCCCAGTGTGGGCAGAGAACCCTTCGTCCTTTCACACTCTCCTAGTGTGGGCAGAGAACCCTTCGTCCTTTCACACTCTCCTAGTGTGGGCAGAGAACCCTTCGTCCTTTCACACTCTCCCCTAGTGTGTGGGCAGAGAACCCTTCGTCCTTTCACACTCTCCTAGTGTGGGCAGAGAACCCTTCGTCCTTTCACACTCTCCTAGTGTGGGCAGAGAACCCTTCGTCCTTTCACACTCTCCTAGTGTGGGCAGAGAACCCTTCGGCAGAGAACCCTTCGTTCACACTCTCCAAGTGTCGGCAGAGAACCGGATCTCCTTGACAGATCTTCTCACAAGTATCTAGAAGGAAGAAAGAAAAAAGTGAAGTAATCTCAATTCACAAGTAGAGACTCTTACCTTTGAAATCCAAGTGAAGCCTTCTCGCTTCAGTGGTAGAAATCCTCCCTTGAATGCTCTCTTCAACTCTCTCCTTGTCTATTCTCTCAATAGGTACGAAGATTAAATGACAAAAAGATTGGGTGGCAGTCTAATTTGAACTATTTATACAAAAGACAAGAAAAACCGCCCAAAAACTGCAAGTATTCAATTCTGTATGCAGTGGATCGTCTTGTACGATCGTGGATCGTCCTTGACGATTTTACTTAAACGATCTGAAACGACCCTATTTGTATATGTGTACGAAATGTCTTCGTACAGCTGATCGTCCTGTACGAACTACGTTCGTCCAGTACGAACGGTTATTACAAGGTCGATTCTAGAAACTGCTGAAAACTGTCCTAAGTCGGTTAATCGTTTGGACAAAAATATATTCGTCTGGACGAAATTTTTACAGAGGACTGATCGTCCTGTACGATAATTTATTTCGTCGGGACAAAAATTTTCCCAAGGACTGATCGTCCTGGACGATAATTTATTTTCGTCTGGAAGAAAATTTTCCCAAGGACTGATCGTCCTGGACGATAATTTATTTTCGTCTGGACGAAAATTTTCCCGAGGACTGATCGTCCTGGACGATAATTTATTTCCGTCTAGACGAAAATTTTCCCGAGGACTGATCGTCCTGGACGATAATTTAATTTCGTCCTGGACGAATAGGACTTAGAAAAAATTTCAAGCAAGTTCCTATTCGTTCCAAATGCTCTATAGGAGATAACTGTCTGATCGTCCAGTACGAACAGAATATCGTCCTGTACGATCAGTATAAATTCTACATGATCTCCTTATGTGTGAATGTTTTTATTTTCTCAACATACAATCACTCCCTTTCAATTTGATTTCTAAGAAAAGTGCAAGCTTCAAATTTTACAAAGTATCTCATTCTGAATTTTAATTCAAGTCTTCGTAGTCTGGAGTTCGTTTTTCCTGAAATGTCAGTACACACAAGAGCAAATACAATTCTTCCAAAATTGTTAGGAGATAACTACACATTTGAACAATAATGTTTGAAATCATCAAAACTTTATAAGTTGCAAAAATGAAAAGCATGCAAATAGCAACTATCTTAACAATCTCCCCCTTTTTGATGATGGCAAAATAATTATTGTTTGTATGATTTCAATTTAAACAAATCTTTCTATCTCCTAAACTCCCCCTGAATTGATGAATACATGAAAATAAGGAGGCAATTTGAAGCAAAAAAAAATTTATTTTTCAAAAAAAATAACTAAAATAAACTAGAAACTCAAACAACAAACATATGAACAAACAAAAATAAACTAGAAACTCAAACAACAAACATATGAACAAACAAAGCATACAAACATAGCATACAAACACAAAGATTTCTCCCCCTTTTTGACAACAACAAAAAGTGAAGAAGAAATAGACAAGAAATGTAAGTAATTGTATGAAATTCATTGGAACATTTAATCTAAATGGTGATTGTTACAAGGTATGCAATTTTAAAAACTAAAAACATTAGGTGAATCATAGAAATTCATGAAATTAAAAAAGTGATATAACATTGTAAGTTAGAAGAATTTAGCAAAGACATGATTCAATTTAGACATTCCAATATAGAAAATCATTACTATAGAGATGAAGAAAAATTCGATATTTCAAAGTTCAAAAGAATATAAATGAACATAAGATCAATTTGAATTAAGAGATTGAAAGAATTTGGAAAGAAGCGAATTACCACAAGTGGCGCTTTGCGCATCTTTTTCATATAGCTGGCACATTTTTGTGCATCTTTCTTTATTGGGCTTATTTTGTGCCTCTTTTTCACATTTGCAACTTTGTTGCGCATTCCTTTTGATTTTGTACATTTGTACAATTTTCAAGAGTAATTGAATTCTTTCCAAAGACAATAATCTAGAATCTCAAATTTTTTAAGTGCATAAATATTAATTGAACTAGGAAATACAAAATAAGACAACATCTAAATTGCAATAATAATATTAACTTTTATGTAGTCTAAATGAATAGACATGAATTTAAAAGTTCTAATTACAACAAGTTATAAACAACTTTTAAATTTAGAAAGACTAGATTTTCTAATGTAGATAATCTCAAATTACAATCTAATTTAAGCACTATGAAGATTAAATAATACTAATGAAATTCATAAAAATTAACCACATTTCAATAACAAATCAACATTGAAACAAGTACGAAATGCATTGATATTTATGAAAGGGTTACACATTTCACAATATCTAAACACAAAGCAAAAAGACAAACAAACACTTAACATACACACTAAAACAACAACTACAACACGAGTACAACAAAGACACAGAAATTCATCTCTACTGTTCTGGAGGAGGAGGAGGAGGAATGCCACCGAAAAGGTTAAAGTAGGAGGCCATCAACATTACATTGGTATTGATATCATGTACTTCATTTCTAATTATACCAATGTCATGTTGTTGCTGCACAAGTTGAGCATCAAATTGATCAAACCTTTGATCAATATGAGTCTCTAATCTATCAAATTTTTCAATCAGATTCTGATAATCTGACTGAGGTGCAGAGGTTTGCGCTCCTTCTTCTTCTTCTTCTTCTGAAGCACTGGCATGCACTTTTTCTTTTTCTTTTTCCTCCCTGAAGAGCAATCTGAATGATGCATCATTATAGTAAACTGGCTCTTCATATTCTTCATCAGGATGCACCAAATTATATTTCTTCTCCAAAATGTAGGTAATTAAATGTCCCAAAAAAATATTCTTTTTCCTCTTCTGTTCAGCATGTCCTATTTCTGAAAGAGTATAGAGATGATCTATGATAAGTTGGGCTTCGTCGATAGGGCGACGATCCATAATCAAAAAGGTTAGAACAGAAAGGAGAGGAGTAATGTTTATCCTATCACCAGCTTTAGGAATGATTGAAGATCTAAGGATATGCTGGATGATACGGGCATTTTGGGTCATCCCAGATACTCTAGCAATATGATAGGTTACGCCACTTTTTCTAATTACCATATTGACATCTTCCCATCTGATTCTGTTTTCGGTCATAACGGTGTGAGCTCTATATCCTTCAGTCCTTAGGTTTAGAAATGCACCAATGTCATGCTTGGTGATTTCTACTTTTTGCTTGAATACATAGGAACTAATGGAAGAGTGGTCGGAGTTAAAACTCATGTTGGCTAGAAAGTAGAGAAATGTTTGCTTGTTGTAGAAATGGACGAGAGAAAGTATGAAATGGAATTGGGTTGAGGCAAAAAGGTGTATTACCTTAAAATTTATCTCGCTTTGGATTAAGATGCGAGATGGAGTTATTTTTGCGGAAGCAAAACGAAAAAATGATTCCTCATTTGCCTTAGAAAGGAAGTTTTCCGAGGCATTCCTATTCGGCTTCTTCGCTAACACCTTTTGTCTTTTGCTTGAGGAGGCCATTGACAATTTGAAGTAGAAAGGGATTGAAAGAGAAGTTTGAAATTGTGATTGTTGACTTAGAAAGCCTCCATATTTAAAGAAAACGATACGTTCGTCCTGGACGAAAACGGTTCGTCCTGGACGAAAATCATCGTTCGTTTGGACGAAAATTATTTCGTACAGACGATTAAATTTGTCCAAAATGTAACGGCTTTTCGTAATCAACACAACTTACGATGCGTCTCTTCGTACAGACCTTTGACTTGACCGATCGTACATACGAACAAAAGTTCGTACAGACGATCTAGAATTAACTCGTTTAAATGTCTTTTGAAAACCGTCCCCTACACTGAAACGACATATGTTCGTCTGGACGAACCAAAATTTTGTACAGACGAAATCCATATTAAAAACTGTCTTATCCACTCAACCGCTGCATTCAATCGTCCCGACGTTTGAGAACAAAAAAGTTCGTCCTGGACGATATTCAGATCGTACAGACGATTTAATTAAAAACTGCTCTCAAAACTTGTTAAATGCACTCAAACCAATTTTTCTCCCATCGTCCAGTACGAACCAAAAGTCGTCCTGGACGATTTCCTCCAATTTTTGAATTTTTGAATTTTAATTTAAGAAAATCAAACCAAACCTTAAAAAAACACAGAAAACAACAAAAAAAAAACTTACACTCAAAAACAAATTCATTCAAAACACACAAAAATTCACATAATCAAAAACAAAACAAAAACATAAACATCAATGTTGCAAAGACATTTTGTTTAGGCATTTAAATCAATAACACCTAACCTTGTTCTTAAAGTACTGAAGGTATCAAGGGCTAAAGGTTTTGTAAAAATGTATGCAAGTTGATTTTCAGTTAAAACATGTGTGAGTTCAATTTCTCCTTTGGATACATGATCCCTTATGAAATGATGTCTTATATCTATGTGTTTGGTTCTAGAATGTTGAATAGGATTTTTGGAAATGCAAATAGCACTAGTATTGTCACAATAAATTGGAATAGTGCCTACAGATAATCCTAAATCAATCAACTGTTGTTTTAACCAAAGTACTTGTGCCACACAACTTCCTAATGCAATGTATTCTGCTTCTGCAGTAGATAGGGCTACTGAATTTTGTTTTCTACTGGACCAAGAAACTAATGAATTTCCAATGAATTGACATGTTCCATAAGTGCTTTTCCTATCCACTCTACATCCTGCAAAGTCAGAATCTGAATAACTAATAATTTCAAATGAAGAGCTAAACTTAGGATACCAAATTCTTAAGTTTTGAGTTCCTAGTAAATATCTTAAGATCCTTTTTACTGCTGTCAAATGTGATTCTTTTGGATCTGATTGAAATCTAGCACATAAGCAAACACTGAACATAATATCTGGTCGGCTAGCAGTCAAGTAAAGCAAAGATCCAATAATCCCTCTATATTTCTTTTGATCAACAGATTTTCCCTTAAGGTCCTTATCTAACTGAACTGAGGAACTCATTGGTGTACTAACAGGTTTAGCATTGTCCATTTCATATTTCTTGAGGATGTCCTTAATATATTTGGTTTGACTAAGAAATGTTCCTTCCTCAAGTTTCTTGATGCTAAAACCTAGAAAGTAATTTAAATCTCCCATTAGACTCATTTCAAATTCACTACTCATTGTATTAGAAAAATCATCACAAAGATTTTTATTTGAAGAACCAAAGATGATATCATCCACATAAATTTGAACAATGAGTATTTCCTTTCCAAATTTTTTTAAGAAGAGAGTTGTATCCACATTCCTTTTTCAAAAGATCTTTCAAGTAGGAAAGTGCTCAATCTCTCATACCAAGCCCTAGGTGCCTGTTTCAATCCATATAATGCCTTTTTTAACTTAAAAAAAAGATTTGGGTATTTTGAATTTTCAAATCCTGGAGGTTGTTCTACATAAACATCTTCTTCAATAACACCATTCAAAAAGGCACTTTTGACATCCATTTGAAACAATTTAAAACTTTTAAAACAGGCAAAGGCAAGTAAAACCCTAATTGCTTCAAGTCTTGCTACAGGGGCAAAGGTCTCCTCAAAATCAATTCCTTCAATTTGATTATACCCCTTAGCAACTAATCTAGCCTTATTTCTAATGACTACTCCTGAGTCATTCATTTTATTTTTGAACACCCACTTTGTTCCAACAACACTTTGATCTTTTGGCCTTGTAGTTAATTTCCAAACTTTATTTCTTACAAATTGATTTAACTCTTCTTGCATGGCCAATATCCAAAATTCATCAGAAAGTGCTTGATCAATATTAGTGGGTTCTATGGTTGAAATAAAGGCTGAATGATTGACTTTCTTATTTAATCCACGCCTAGTTTTAACACCCTCACTAGGTTCTCCTATAATCAATTCTCTTGGGTGGTTTTTAGAAAATCTCAAATCTCTAGGCAAAGGGTTTTCTCTTTCAAAGTTTTCTTCCACATTTTCTTCCAAATTTAATCTATCAATTTTTTGAGAGTTTTCCTCAATTTCTTCTTCAACAATATTTGGCTCTTCTAAATTTCCAGATTCATCAAATACAACATGTGTGGTTTCTTCAATAACTAAAGTTCTTTTGTTGAATACCTTATAAGATTTTCCAACACTTGAATATCCAACAAAAATTCCTTCATCTGATTTTGGATCAAATTTTTCTAAGGCAGATTTTCCATTGTTATGAATGAACACCTTGCAACCAAAAACATGCAAATGAGACAAATTTGGTGTTCTACCTTTTAGTAACTCATAGGGTGTTTTATTTAAATTTGATCTCACATTCACCCTATTCAGAACATAACATGCAGTGCTAACCGCCTCAGCCCAAAAATATTTAGGAAGAGAGTATTCTGCCAACATTGCTCTAGCGGCTTCTATTAATGTTCTGTTTTTCCTTTCAACTACCCCATTTTGTTGAGGGGTTCTAGGAGCAGAAAAGTTGTGATCAATCCCTTTTTCTTTACAAAAATTTTCAAATCTATCATTTTCAAATTCTCCTCCATGATCACTTTGTATAGACATTATTTCACATCCTAATTTTCTCTGAATCCAAGTTGAAAAATTTCTGAATTCCTCAAATGATTCACTTTTATGAAAAAGAAATCTAACCCAAGTGAACCTAGAGAAATCATCCATAATAACAAATCTGTATACCTTCCCTCCTAGACTTACAGTTCCTACTGGTCCAAAAAGATCCATGTGAAGAATTTCCAATGGTTTACTAGTTCTAAGATCATTATTGGATTTAAAAGAGGACTTCACTTGTTTTCCTAATTGACATGCATCACAAAGATGGTCCTTAGTAAAGTCTAGTTTTGGTATACCTCTTACTAAATTCTTTTGGGTAATTTTCCTAAGATTTTTCATACTAGAATGACAAAGTCTCCTATGCCAAAGCCAAGATTCTTCAGAAACAGTTTTCAAACAGAAAGCTATAGGAGTATGAAATGAATTCAAATCTAGCATGTAAACATTGTTTACCCTTTTTCCATTTAAAACTTCTTTCCCATTTAGGCTTAATATGCAGCTAGTAGGTAAAAATTTCATATTATAACCCTTGTCACATAGCTGACTTATACTTAACAAATTATGCTTTAAGCCTTCAACCAATAGCACATTGTCTATAAAAAAGTTTTTGAAATTACCAATCATACCTGATCCAACCACTTTCTTTGTGGTATTATCTCCAAGTGTAACCTTGCCTCCATTCCTGACTTCTAGCGATATGAATTGTGTAGTGTCTCCAGTCATATGCTTTGAACATCCGCTATCCAGGTACCATATGCTCCCACGAGGTCTTGTGTGAGAGCAATCCTACAAAAATATCAAATGTTAGACCTGGGAACCCAAACAAGTTTGGGTTCACCTTTTAGCAATTTATAATCAGATGCATGTATGATATGTCTAGGTTTATGCATCTTAGGTCTCCACACCAAATTAGATTTTATCATCAAGGTACAGGTGTGAGATATATGTCCAAAAAATCCACAATTATTACATTTAACATTAGGAAAAATATTCCTAAGTTTTCTTCCATGTGATTGTCTTCTAAGGGATTTCATGAATTTAGGATAATATTTAGGATTTGTAAAATCTTCAAGTCTGGGGGGTTTCCTATTATCCTCAAGAGCTCTTATTGTTAATTTGTAAAATGAATTCATATCTTCCAAGATTCGATTGGTATAATTGATTCTATATGTTTTGCTCTCAGATTCATCCTTAAAATTTTTAAATTCCTTTTCAAGATCAGTATAGGATGACTTTAGATTTTCAAAATTCTTATTCAAGTCATCATATTCATCAAGTAGTTTCATGTGGTTGTCATCTATTAAAGCATGGTCTTTTCTAAGGATTTCATTTTCCTTTTTGAGCTCTTCAAATTCTAAACTTAAACTAGCATGCATCTTTTTCATTTTCCTATATGCATCATGCATGTGTTCAGAAACTTCAAATAATTCATCATAGGATAAGTCACATACCTCTTCTTGATCTGAGTGATCCACTTTGTCTGCCATCAAGCAAAGATTAGTGACTTCTTCTTCTTTTTCTGTCTCAGATGAGTCTGAAGCTGAGTCCGCCCAGAAAGCTCTTTGAAACTTCTTCTTGCCCTTCTTTACCATAGGTTTCTCCTCCACTTTCTCCTTAGCAGGAGTGGCTTTGAGTTTTAGGCAATCAGTCTTGATATGACCTGGTTTTCTGCATTCATAACAAATCATTTCATTAGAAACCTTTCCATTTTTGTTAAACTTACATCTATTCCATAGCTGGCGTTTCTTCTGCTTCCTCCTTAAAAAGCTTCTGAATTGTCTAGTCATTAGTGAAACATCATCTTCATCCTCAAGTTGTGAGTGTTCACTCTCTGACTCTTCCACTTTTAGTGCTATATTCTTCTCCTTTCGTGGTTCACCTGCATCAATCTTCCTTTGACTTACTCCTTGCTCATAAGAAATGAGTGAACCAAGAAGATTGTCAATAGAATAAATATTTAAATCCTTAGACTCTGTAATTGCAGTAATTTTTGCATCATAAGCAGTAGGTAAACAACGAAGAATTTTATTGACCATTTCAGAATTAGTTAATTCCCTACCAAGTGCATGCAAAGAAGTGACAATTTGTGTAAATCTTGTGTACATGTCGGAAATAGATTCATTAGGTTTCATGCGAAACAATTCATAGTCATGTAACAAGATATTAAGCCTTGATTGTTTAACCTCATTTGTCCCTTCATAAGTTATACAAAGTCTATCCCATATGTCCTTTCCGCTTTTGCAAGTGGAAACCCGCATGTAGTCTTCAGATTTTAAAGCACAAAAGAAACTGTTTAAACATTTGGCATTTAATTGTGCTAAGTCACGTTCTTCTACAGTCCAATCAGTAAAAGGTATTTCTACCATTACTCCATCAACTAATCTAGTTGGTTTAGTGTAGCCATCCTGGACTAATATCCACATGCGATAATCAAGTGACTGTAAGAAAGTAGACATGCGTATTTTCCAGAAATCAAAAGGAATGTTATCAAACAGTGGAGGTCTAGTAATAGAGTAACCCTCAGGTGTGTTCCGGTTTCCGAAAGTATCCATCTACGTTAATCAAAAAGTAGTTCAAACTTATGATATTAAAACTAAGCTCTGATACCACTTGTTGAGTCTAGTAATTAGGTTGTTAAGCCTAAGTGAATGTCCCACGGCTACCAAGAGGGGGGTGAATTGGTAGTTTTTAAAAAACAAAGTTAAAATTTAAGACCCCTTTTTAAATATTATTGAACCAAAATAAAATCTCTTTTAAATTTTGTAGAAAAAGGTTTTTCAACCACAGAGTTTTTTAAACTGAAATAAAATGTGCGGAAACGTAAAAACCGTAAAGTAAAAGACACCAGATTTATAGTGGTTCGGTCTATAACCAGACCTACATCCACTCCCCAGAGGCACCCTCTGAGTATTGCACTAACACCAATAGTGACTCTCCTATTGCACCCACAGCAAGGCGGAGAAGCCTTTACAACACACTCTTTTCACCACTCCCCGGTGCGGCAGAGAACCGTCCGTCCTTTTACACAATACCCAGTGTTGGCAGAGAACCGTCCGTCCGTTCACACTATCCCCAGTGTGGGCAGAGAACCCTTCGTCCTTTCACACTCTCCTAGTGTGGGCAGAGAACCCTTCGTCCTTTCACACTCTCCTAGTGTGGGCAGAGAACCCTTCGTCCTTTCACACTCTCCTAGTGTGGGCAGAGAACCCTTCGTCCTTTCACACTCTCCTAGTGTGGGCAGAGAACCCTTCGGCTGTTCACACTCTCCAAGTGTCGGCAGAGAACCGGATCTCCTTGACAGATCTTCTCACAAGTATCTAGAAGGAAGAAAGAAAAGAGTGAAGTAATCTCAATTCACAAGTAGAGACTCTTACCTTTGAAATCCAAGTGAAGCCTTCTCGCTTCAGTGGTAGAAATCCTCCCTTGAATGCTCTCTTCAACTCTCTCCTTGTCTATTCTCTCAATAGGTACGAAGATTAAATGACAAAAAGATTGGGTGGCAGTCTAATTTGAACTATTTATACAAAAGACAAGAAAAACCGCCCAAAAACTGCAAGTATTCAATTCTGTACGCAGTGGATCGTCCTGTATGATCGTGGATCGTCCTGGACGTTTTTACTTAAACGATCTGAAACGACCCTATTTGTATATGTGTACGAAATGTCTTCGTACAGCTGATCGTCCTGTACGAACTACGTTCGTCCAGTACGAACGGTTATTACAAGGTCGATTCTAGAAACTGCTGAAAACTGTCCTAAGTCGGTTAATCGTTTGGACGAAAATATATTCGTCTGGACGAAATTTTTACAGAGGACTGATCGTCCTGTACGATAATTTATTTCATCGGGACGAAAATTTTCCCGAGGACTGATCGTCTTGGACGATAATTTATTTCCGTTTGGACGAAAATTTTCCCGAGGACTGATCGTCCTGGACGATAATTTATTTCCTTCTAGACGAAAATTTTCCCGAGGACTGATCGTCCTGGACGATAATTTAATTTCGTCCTGGACGAATAGGACTTAGAAAAAATTTCAAGCAAGTTCCTATTCGTTCCAAATGCTCTATAGGAGATAACTGTCTGATCGTCTAGTACGAACAGAATATCGTCCTGTACGATCAGTATAAATTCTACATGATCTCCTTATGTGTGAATGTTTTTATTTTCTCAACATACAATCACTCCCTTTCAATTTGATTTCTAAGAAAAGTGCAAGCTTCAAATTTTACAAAGTATCTCATTCTGAATTTAAATTGAAGTCTTCGTAGTCTGGAATTCGTTTTTCCTGAAATGTCAGTACACACAAGAGCAAATACAATTCTTCCAAAATTGTTAGGAGATAACTACACATTTGAACAATAATGTTTGAAATCATCAAAACTTTATAAGTTGCAAAAATGAAAAGCATGCAAATAGCAACTATCTTAACATTCCAAACCTTGAAATAACCATTCTTATAGTAACATATAGTATGATGCTTAACAACACATTACTTCACAGTCATAAACTTAGCATAAAAACTAAGTTTAGAGTAGAAATTGAACCACAGTTTAAAAGAAAATATGTAAGATAAGTCATTCATCTTCTTACTACCCAATAGCCTACCACTAGAACCCCACAATGGTTAGTCTAGGTTGACAAAATAACTTTAGAATTCATATCTGAACCTCGCCAAACAAACTTATTAAATAATTTCTCAATCCTATTATAAATATCATGAGTAGGTTGTTTAATTGAAAGGCATTAAAAGATAAAGGACACAAAACACTTTTGATAAGGATTAATCTATCCCCAATACTAAAAAAGTTGGAATCCCAAGAATTAAGCCTTTTTTGCACAAAGGAAGGAAGATCATCAATTAGAAACATTTTATTTATGTCATTATAAAGAGGAACCCCTAAGTACATAATATGTAAAGAGCCTTGTAAAAACAAGTATACTTTTTAATAAAAAGGCATGCAATGATGAGAAACATTGTTAGACACAATAAAGTAGCTCTTACTTGTATTAACAAAAGACAACTAGAAGTTTAAAAAGTATTTAAAAACCTCATGAGTTTATTATCCAAATTTATAGAGCCATTACAAAATATAATGCCATCATCAGCAAAGCATAAATGAGAATCAAGAAAACCACCAAAAGTTTTATAGAAGCTGTTATGATAATTTTAATAAAGATTGATAATGCCTCTCGATAAAAACTATATGGTGATAATAAAGAGGGTATGAAAGATTGGATCACCTTATCTCAACCAATGAGAGGATATAAAGAAACCATTGCTTTTTCCATTAATAATAATAATAGAAAAAAGGAACCTTTAATGCAATATTTAATAAGTTTAATGAAAGCAGAATTAAAGCCAAACATATGCAAGATGTCATAGAGAAAATCCTAATTAATGTTATCATATGCTTTGTCTGTATCCAATTTAAAGATAATGTTCCCACTAGGCTCCCAAGCATCCAAATCATGCTGGATTTCTTGAGCAAGTAAAATGTTATCCAAAATAGATCTAACACTAACAAAGCCAATTTTATTAGGAGCAATGATTTTAGTATGTTAAGGGGAAAGGGGGTTCATAATTATTTTTGAAATCAATTTATTAAAAAAGGTATAGAGACCAATTGGCCTAAAGTCAATCTAATTACAAGCCACATTATTTTTAGGAATAAGCACAATAGAGGTGGAAGAGAAGAATTTAGGCAGATTATTATTTGCAAAGAGTTCTAAGACAACACTAAAAAGATCAAGGCTAATAATCTCCCAAGCATTTTTGAAAAAACTTTGTCTTGTAATCATCTGGGCCAGCAATAGATTCATAGTTCATATAAAAAATTGTCTACTTATTTCCTCCAAATTAGAATGTCTAGCAAGAACCATATTATCATCATGGTTAACGAGGTGAGGAATATTATTAGGATTATCAATATGGGTTAGAGAGAAATTTTTATTAAATAAAATTTTAAGGAAATCCACCCTAATGTAGCAATTTCCCCAACTTCCTCAGTAAAAGAGCCATCAAAATGAGTAATTTTATGAATCCAATTTATAGCTCTATTCCTTATAACTAAAGCATAAAAATACTTTGTTTTATTTTCCCCTTCAATAAGATGCTTAAAAGCTTCTTTTTGTTTCCAAAAAGGTTCCTCTTGAGCTTGTAAGTTAAAAAGATATATTTTAGCATGTTGAAGATAAGTAATGTTATCATTAGGCCGATGTTGCTGTTAATTATGCTCCAAAGAGTTACCTTTCTCCTCAACAATCACAATGTTAGTGAAAACATTTTTTAAAACATTATGATTCCACCAATTAGTTTTATGCTTTAATCTTTTCAGCTTAAGCAACAATCTATTCATACCAAATATAGAGTTATCCTAGTGTAGGGGAGCTTGTCAGTTCTTCTGAACCATATTAAGGAAAGCTTGATCAAGAGGCCACATGTTTTGAAATTTAAAATTAGAAGCATAATTGTCATGTCTCAACATAATTGAAATAAGCATTGGTGAATGATAATATAAAGTTTTACTAAGGTTTTCAACAATAGTAGAACTAAAGGAATTAATTTAATAATTATTAAAAATCATACAATTCAATCCCGGCTAGAGATTTCCATGATTCCAAGTAAAATTACTACTATTATAGCCAATATCAATAAGGTTACAATACAAGATCATTTTATTAAAATCCTCCATAAATTGATAAACTAGGCTGGAACCCGCAAGCCTTTTAGCTGGGTTAAAAATAGTAATAAAGTTACCACCAGCCAACCAAGGAGAATTAACAACACTTTGAAAGTGAATAAGCTGCATAAATAAATGATGCAAAACATTTCTAAAGCATAAAACCAATACAACAGTGAATCACCTGATTAAAAATAACCAACAATTTCAGTAACAATATTATCTTTCTAGAGAACCCAAATCTTATTATATCTATTGGCAACAATATGATTAGAAACAAAAAAAAAACCTAGCAGTATTATCCAATTTGACATGAGATACAAAGGGCTCAATAAAAATAAGCAAAGAGATATTATGAATATGACATAAATTTTTAACTCTAATTATGGTGAAAGGACAACCAATGCCCCTAAAATTCCAAATATTCAACTTAAACATTAGATTGGAGTTGAGAAGTTTGAGACTGGGTTCTTCTAGGTGATTATAACATAATATTTTTATTTTTCTTATTATTTATTTATTGTACTTGAGTAAAGCCACTATCCTCATTAACCACAACTTTTGTGACAACATTGGAATGTTCATGATCATTGATAAAAACATTATTTTGGGGAAGAGTTTTAGAGTTCTTACAACCCATTCCCAAATTAATAGCATGATTAATAATGCATTCGTCATTGTCATCCTATGCAAGTTCTCCATCTTCAATGTAATGCTTCCCAATTTCATGTTCATTTTATATAGAATTAGAAGTAAAGTGATGAACTTAATCATTATTGTTTAAATAGAATCAAATTCAGATAAACATTTTTTTTATTTCAACAACCATAACAACCATTTGTTCATTAATATTGATAGCCACCATTTGCTTAACCACATATAATATATGGAGGATCATTAATCACTATTAGTTTCTAAAATATTATATGGAGGATCATCAATCACTCCTTGAATAATTGATGGATTGATAGCCTCAATCATACTATCATCTCTAGCATTGTTGACCTCCATAGGCACAACAGGTCCATGGCCACCATACAGTATATATAGTGGGTCTTTAGAGAGGATCTCTCACTGAGAGTTTGTCTCCTCTAGTATTTCCTGCACTGGTTAGCATTATCAAGAGAAAACTAATACATAAAAATATTTTTCCCCTCAAAATCATTAGATTTTTCCTTATGCTTATGTAATTTAGGATGGAAAATAAAATATTTAGAAATGCAATGACCATGTATTTTATAATGAGTACAAAAATAGGGAAATATTCAAATTTGACTATTTGTTGATAACCATTAAGTTCCAATTCAATCAAGATGTCCTTGGGGTGTTTCTTTGAAATAACCTTTTCGACCATAACACGAGCCACTAACTGTTGGGATATAGATGCGGTTGCTTGATCTATTTGTAATGGTCTACCAAAGATTGAATCTAATGCAATAGGATTTTAGAATTAAAAGTATGAATCCTCATATTTGGAAACGAAATCCAAAAAGGGGCTATTGGTGATTCCTCTTTAACATCAAAATTATGAGTCAATTTAAGAAAACACATTTTACAACCATAAATATAATACATTCTTTTAGAAAAAATGTGATTATAATCTAAATTGTTCAAGAGCTGTATCGCAATATGGCGTTGGTCCATCAATCCAATAATGAATGTACCATAAAGTTTTATGTTGAGAAAGAACTTTCGAATAACATCAAGATTTGGCCTATGCATTTCAAACTTTCTAAACAAAGTAAAAGCAAAGGGAACAGCAAGATGAGAGATCACTTTATCATCAAACATCAAAGCTGGCAAACCTTTAAAGGAAGTATGAATAAAATTCATGTTTGAGGCAGAAGATGAAATGTCACCCGTAAGAACATCCTTAAAATACTGAGTTTTACCTTCAACAATTGAGGAGAACCAAGGGTTTGATGACGACAATGTCTTCATCACCTAGAACCCCCAAGAAATTGAAAAAAATTAAAATAAATCCATGAAAACTAAAATACACATAAATGATGCTTAAGTACAAATGATATTCTTATATTAATATAATTAGGGTTACAACCAGATGAAAGAAAATTTTATATTCAAAATAATTAAATATGTATTCCAAAAACTATGAAAGAATGAAATTTTATGAAAAAAATCTAAAAAGGGATATATGAAAAGGAGAAAGATGAATATAATTAAAAATTGGTATCATTTGAAGCTAAGTACAAATGCATCCTAATACATAAATAAAAAATGGATAAGGTAAGTTAACTTGTACAATCGATAGTGCACTAATGAAATTTAAATTAACTACGAGTACAACTACCCTAATTATATTATTCGTTTTTTAATTCAGAATTAAATTATACACTTATATATATATATATATATATATATTTAAAATAAGCCATAATAAGGGTGGCTAATTTAGATAATTGTTATGACTTTTTAAAATAGAATTATAACTTTGGTCTTTCCAAATTAGATGCAGAATGTGATGTATTATCTTATATTTTAGTGATTTTAAATTATCAATTTTTACTTTGGCTATTAAGTGATCAATTGGAGATTTTTTTCACTGTTTGAGGACAAATAAGAGTTTAAGTTTGGGAGAATTCATTAAGTATAAATTATATATTATTTGTTATGTATAAATTGAATAAGAATGCTTTATTTTGTTTTATTCGTGTAAGAAATGAATAGGAAAAGGGAAAAATTAAAACTGTTGAATATTATTGCAATACTACCAAACAAAGTGTCATAGCATTATGGTCATCAACATTAAGGTGCTTAATTCTTACATTACATCAATAGTTTCTCTCTTTTCAGTGTTGCAATGGCACCAAGGTAAGCAGCGTAGCAAAATATAGCATTATTATGCCCAAATTCAGCACTATAACACTAGAGCCTCAGGAAAATGAGCGCAAGAGCACTGAGTTATACAACACCATAATGTAAATTTCATATTCAAGTGCCACAGTACTCAAATTTTGAATCACCAAAGAGGAGCAATTGCAAATGTAAGGAGCCACATCAACTCCGCTCAATGACACATCATTTCAATTATTAATCATGTCAGGTCAAACAACATCATAGTAGAACCAACATTAGAGTGCTAAAGAGTTCAATCACTCAAGCAAAATTATATAATTTTAAGTGTGTTTGTTTAGTGCCCTCTTAAATTAAATTTTATGGGAGGGTAGGGATGTTTGGGATACTTTCATTGTCAAGATATTGGCCTATTTATGTAAGCCACTCTGTGGTTGGAGGAAGAAGGATTGAGGAGAAGATCATTTGATCCATTTGGGTGATAATTTCCTTCTTACTTCTCTTATATCCCTTCTTTTAATGAATAAAATAAAAATGAGTTTTCATGTTGAATCTTTTATTTATAGATAATTCTTTAGTTTTGGTCTAATAATATAAAAAGCATAATAAATATTAATGTGGACTCTTGTGGCTTAAATGGTATATTAGTGTTTTAAAATTTCCTATCCTTTATTCAATGCATAAAATGATCATGTGTACAGTTATTATCTAGTACGATGTATATCCTGAATAAAAGAATGCTACAAAATAAATGTCACCGATCCTAGACATAGGATGTTTAATATTTTAGGTTTATAAAGATAGAATAAATTTTTTTTTATCAAAATGCAGATAGCACTAACAATAAAGAGCAATTATTACAAACTACTCATGTGATAGAATCCTATCACAATCCTCCTTTAACAAATCAAGAAATAAAGGAGGAACCTTATTGCAATCTAACACATCCCAAAAAAAATCACCTTCTAAAGCTTTGTTAGCACAAAAATTAGCTAGCTTATTACCACTTCTATTAACAAAGTGAAAAAGAATCTTACCAAACCCCTCCAAGAACAAAAGGTCCTCAATATCTTTATTTTGATCCTTTCGGATTTTCCCTTCCAGCTCCTTATGCAAATAGTTGATAATATTGAGATTATCACTTTCAATAATAATGCCTTTAGCATCTAAAATCCACTCCATGATTTCCATCTTCAATGAACGGAAAGCTAATAACTCCAAGAAGCCGCAATCCCAATGAATACAAGAGAATCCAAAAGCAAGCAAGAACCTCCCTTTAGAATCTCTAAAAGTTCCACCGACACCTCCTTTGTTAGTTCTTGTAAGAGCAGCATCAATGTTTACCTTAATCCATCTTGGGGGAGGAGGGTGCCAATGTGAAAATAGCAAATCCAGTCGGTTAGCACCCTAGTTATCCACGAATAGATTAATATTTGCATTAGAAGCAAAACTAATAGCATTGGCCACTATGTAGTTTAAGCTAAGTTCTTGGTTGCCATATTTAACCAAATTCATGCTTTTCCAAGACCAATAAATCATAGAACAAAAAACCTTTGCAATGAAAATGTTATCTATAACTAAATGTTCCAGCTTAATTCTACAATTTAACGACCTAACTGGAATGCTATAGGGAGGTTCTAGAGTACACTAGAGCTACTGTATTTGCTCTAACTGGAATGGATTTTTAAATGATGCTTTGACAAAGTTTGACTCATTTCAAGCTCTTTAGAGACTTTGTTGATTGGGTTGATCATTCAACCAGTCAATGGGGCTGATAATGTGGCATGAGGATGTGGCTTGAGCTGGTGGATTAAATTTGGAGAGGTTTGATGATTAAGATTTGAGGTTTGAAGACATCATAGAGAATTTGAACTAGTTTAACCAAGTTTAAAAATGTTGACTTGGTCAAAATGACCATGACTTGACTCATGGTGTATTTAGCAAGGTTTAAGGCATTGATAGGAATGATTTGAAAGCTTGATATGGGCTTGATAGGCTAAATGTGTCGAAATAACTCATTTAAAGCCTTAAAGAAGCTTTGAGTCAACCAAGGTTGACTGGATCAACCAAGTTGACCCAAAGGCTGGAATCAGACTCGACCAATTTTTTTTGATATTTTGAGTATGTTAGAAATGGTTCTAAGGTCTGAAAAGGTCAATTTGATCAAAATACCTATTTTGACCCTAAAGAGTCTATTTGGTCAACCTAGGTTGACTTGGTCAATCAGGTTGACCTAGGGTCTGGGTTTAGGTCTAACAAGTTTGGTTTTATATTTTGGGTCTCTTAGAGGTGGTCTCAAAGTCTGGGAATGCCAATTCAGTCAAAATGCCTATTTTAACTATAAAGGGCCTATTTGGTCAACCTAGGTTGACTTGGTCAACCAAGGTGACCCAGGATCTAGATTTGGTTTCAACAGGTTTGGTTTGATATTTTAAACTTGCTGGAAGTGGTTCCAAGCAATTTAGAGTTCATTTGGTTTGTAATGGGTATTTGAACCTCTAAGGGGTATTTTGGTCGTTTTGACCCCTGATCGATTGAGGGTCAAAATGGGTCCACCAAAGCTCATTTTAATGTTCAATAAGTCATAATCAAGGGTCTGGAAGTGATTATAGGCTTTGTAGAATACTCCAAGGTCAAAATTCACCGGGTGGTAGGTCTAGTGGCATAAGTTGTAAATATTTGAAGGTTTTACAGCCTTTAGATTTTTATTTAGTTTATGGGGTTAGAGACCTCAAAATGGACTCAAATTTGGAGGGTAGGCCCCAAAGATATATCTTATCACTTTTCAAGTGATAGACTCTAAATCAGAGGTCTTTTGACTAGGTTTAGAAGTGTTTGAAAAATCCCTGGAAAAGGCCTTTATGTCAAAGCTTTGGACTTAGAATTTAAGTTTAAATTTTTGGATTTGATCTAGATTTCTGGGTTTGAATTATTAATATGGAATTATCCAAGTCATTTATAATCATTTAGGTGATCATAAATAATTGGATAAGTTTAGAGCTTGAACAAAGATAAGATTAAAGTCTGGATTGAAGTTTGGATTCTTAATTGGATCGGATTAAAGTTTGAATGGGTTCAAAACTTGAACTGATTGATGTTTAGATTGGTTTAAGATTTGAATTGATCAGAGGACTGGATTGGTCCTAAAATCTAGAGAGACTCTATGATCTAGAATCTAGATGAGTTTTAGGGCCTAGATTGATCCTAAAGTTTAGAATCTAAGAGGATCATAGAGTCTAAGAAAATCCTAGGGTCTAAAGTAAATCCTAGGGTCTGGATTAATTTTGGAGTCTAGAAGGGCCCTTACTGACCTCATGCAAAAATGAGGTCAACAGGTGAACTTTGCTAAATTTTTCTTCCACAAAACCATAATACCTCCCGAAGCACCATCAGAGGGATGCAAGAATAAATCCCATTCATCACCCAAAAATTTACTAATCTCGACTTTATCCAAAGAAGAGATTTTTGTTTCTACAATACCAACAAAAAACACATCCCAGTTTTTCACAAAATCTTTCAAATAAAGAGAAGCCTCTCTCTTATTGGCTCCTCCACAATTCCAAAATACTAAAGGGGTCATTTTGGACAAGTGGTGGGAGGGAACCCACTCTTCCCTTTACTGGAACCTTCAGATTTTTTCCTAAAAGAATTGTTCAAAGGCCCAAGGTGTCTATGTTCTTTTGAAAGTTTCAATTTTTGAGCTCCAGAATTAGCTTTCTCCAAACATAATTTCCTCATATCTTGAGGATTTCCTTCAACTATTATGTTAGAATTTGAATGAGGCAATTCATCACAAGCAGCAGTTTCTGAAACAATTTCTCCTTCTTCTAAACCATGAAATTCCACAACCGCCATATCTGATTTTTTTCTTTTCAGTGTTGATCTCCATCATCTCAAATATTTTTTGATGGACTTGGAAGACCTCAGAAAAAGAAGAGGTTTTATGCACAATTTCTACAGCACTATCATGATCTTTGAGCTTCCCCACATTATTTCCTTCACCATGTATCTCTTTATTCTCTGTATTACCAATTGTTGCAACATCAGCTGCTTTTTCTATTGAAGTATCAATAGAATTAGATAAATCTCCATAATTAAATTTCTTTGCAATCCATCCTTCCTTCTGCCCTTTATTAATATCCACCTTATTATTTTGAGGTAATAAGTTCACCCTCCTCCGTCTATTATGATTAACATGGATCCACCGCCCATACCTTGAATTTCCATTATGCTCTTCATTCCTTGGAAAATCAGATTTTCCTCTTAAAAGCATGACATAGATTTAGGGATAGAATAATTATAGGAAAGGCATAAAACTTTTTTTTTAACCTCTTAGAAGTTTGACATAGATTTAGGGATGCATATGCTCTGATCAAAAACTAAAAATTAAGACTCTCATTAGGAAAACTTTGTTATTTATATTTATTATTCCAAAATTATTTAATTCCATAAATATCAAAATCTCTTTACAAATTTTTATTTGAGTGACAAAAACTCAGAAACATGTTTCTTACTTTTAGTGCGATAAATTAGGAATTTAGATTAAACATTATTAATTTATTTGCAATTGGACATAAGCCTTTTTTTTGGGTTCGATACTCTACTTAATTACCTTTTTACTTGATTTGACACATACACATGTGTATCTTAGTGTACTTTCATTAAATTTTTAAAACATGTTAGTATATTTTAACTCAGTAAGTCACATCCTAGTTCACTGTAATAAGTAAACAATAGTTAACTCTTAAATGCATAACTTACATCCATCAATGATATTATAGAGTCAAAATATACAATGTTGTTGATTTGGTTTGGCTTTTATGGGGTAAGACTGCAAGTGGAACAACTAAAATTTTATGAGTGGCCTTTCATCTGCAATCTCTCTAAAAAATTCATTTATTCTTTTTGGAAACCTCTTCCTTGCTTACTTTGGTTAAATGAAGTATTACTTTTCAACTATGTTCTGATTGTGGTTGTCGTATCCAACATGCGTTGAAGTTGGCACTTTGGAATCACGCATCATCAACGGGTTGCAGTGTCAATGGACTCTTCAAGAGTTAATTTTACTCATTAATTTTCTCTAAACCTACTCCAATGGATCTACAATTATCTTTATAATTTTATATTCCATTTTGATTAAATCATAATGGGTTTTGAAATTATGGTTATCGATCCACACTATTAATTATTGGCTCTGTTGCATAAATCCATACTCACTAGATCTAAAAGATCTTTGGTCCAAATTATTTATTGGAGACACAAGAATCTACTAATAAGTTTAATGCATGAGAAAAATAATAGAATTAGGAAATTAATAAGTATGTAGGATCAGCTGAAGAACAAGTTAACAGAATGAGTTAATAAGGATGTGAAACTTGCAACATATAAACTCACTAGGGAATAAGTGCCTCTTTTGTCTAATCATCAAGATCCGAGTTCATTTTTTACAAGCTATATTGGAACAAAAAATGCTTGCTCATATTATGGTCCTATAAATTACTCCCTATGGCTACACATACTTTGAGAGCACAAAATTTTAGGTGATTTTCTCTATTAACGAAATGTCATGAGCATGATCCTATTTAGATACATGAAAATGAGCTATATTGTCATAAATAAACATATAAATTTGTAAACTTACAAGTAATATTAACTCTACACACACATCATCATAATCATCAACAACAAAAATAACAACAACAACAAGCCTTTGTCCCACTACCTGGGGTCCGCTACATGAATTATTTTTCTCTATTGTATCCAAAAAAGTTAAAAATTCTTTTTAAAATCTAATAAAGTAAGGTTATTTCTATTACTTTCTAAAAAAGTCCTTTTAGGTCTACCTCTACCGTTTGGAATATAGGTTAGATCTAATACATTGATTCTCATAATCGGATCTTTGGAAAGTCATTGATTTATGGGACCAAACCATCTAAGGAAACTCACTATAATCTTATTTCCCACTTGAACTACTCCAACCTTCTCATGTATATACTTTTTTTTTAATTTATCTCTAAGTGAAAAAGAACTCATTCACCTGAGAATTCTCATCTCTATAATACTTAACTTAATTTTATACATATGTTGTCATAGCCAACATGTTGAACCATAAAGCTTTGATAGCCTCGCCATTATCTTATAAAATTTTCTCTTAAGTTTCAATGTCACATTTCTATCACATAGCATGCCTGATGCAATCCATAACTTGAGCCATCCAACTTGAATTTCACTGATAATATCCTCGCTTATTTCACAATCGCTCTGAACATTAGACTTGAGATATCTAAAATATGCACTTTTTTTAATGATTGAATCATCCAATGTCCCAATTCCTCCTCTAGATCTATCAATACAAAAATAACACTTCATGTTTTTTATTATAGATCTACTAAAACAAAAATCATTAGACTCTACGATTGGACCACTCTAATTCAGGTTTTCTTTCAACTCCTGCTTTTCTCTTATTATTAAGAAGAATATTATCAGCAAAAGGCATACAACTTGGTACACCATGTTGCAAATGTCTAGTTAAAACATCCAATGACTAATTCAAAAAGATATGGGCTTGAAGTTGATCCTCCATATAATCCAATTGAAATAAGAAAAAAAAACTCTTATAAATATATATTTGAACACAAATAACAACTCTTATAAATATATATTTAATTAGTTAAATATAAGCATTATAAACTTTTTTCTTTTCTATGAACTCTCTAAAGCACTTATCTTGAAAATTTATTGTATGTTTTATCTTAATTAATAAAAATCATATCTTCATTAAACCTCTCCACAAGCATATAACTTCTAGAGTTGACCTACCCAATATTAAACGGAATTGATTATGGGAAACCAAGCATCTCTCTCTCTCTCTCTCTCTCTCTCTCAAGGATATCATTAAAAGTTGTGAGAGAATGTCCTACAGAAAGGCCTAAACGGGAAGCCTAAAATAAGCGGAAAAAATTTTGAACCGAAAAAAATCGAAAGGATTTTGTTAGCAGCCAATTACCTTCAGCTTCATGCATTACTATCAAGCATTTAAGACTGCGTCATTGGTTTAAGGCAGAGAAAGCCTGGTCCTTCCCATGTGACAAACCCTAGCTGTGTGAGAATGTCCTTCGGTCAGTCAACGGCTAATGTTAGCATGTTACAGACTTTTCAGAAAACTTTAGTCCACAGGGCACATGTTATAAGTTCTTTTTGCTGACATACAATTGGTATGGCCCACACCACATGGTGCGGTGTTGTTGGTCACCACAATGGTCTTGGGAGCCACAACAATTTCCTTCAGACCGTTGCTCAATGAAAGGACTCCCCATCACGTGCTCCGAATAAGAGAAGTTTGATGGGAATATAAGAGTTAAAATGCACCCTTAAACATTTAAGAGATCTTTATATTACATAAAATTTTATTTTATAAATATAAATTTTATAAAATATTTAATATATGCTTCTAAGATATTAAAATTTAAAATTCTTAATATCAATTAAAAAGTCATAATTAGTTCTTTTTAAATAGTTAGTTTTTGTATCTACTAAATTAAATTTTTTGCTCTATCATTAATCTCGATTATTTCATAATATCTATGATAATTGGCTAATTTGGGGCCAAAGAGAGGCATATCTATTTTATGGTAGGCACAACTTGGAGAAATTATTTTGTACGGAGTTCGGACGTAGCTCTGCATCCGGACGCCAATGAAGCTGTTATGCAAGGATTGTCGACATGTAAGTTGCCAACTTGGAATGTTGATGGGGATATTCATTTGTCTTGTAGCCCAAACGGGTCCAAATGTTAAATTTTGGGTTTGCACTTCATTTTCAAGATTTCAACCACAAAGCACGGTAATATATATAGCTTTTAGGGTAAATTTTCATAGAAATATGTCGATGAAGATGAAAATTGATCTAGAGGGGGTATCTTTTTTTGAGCAGATGATATTCTCACATGGCACTGAGGTTGAAACTCGATATACAGACATCTTGGAATCAGAACAGTTAAAAGAAGTGCAACTAGAGAGAAAGCTAGGTTTTGGAGATGTAGGATTGAACTTATCAATAAAATCCAACTACTTCCAAGTTTAAATAAACAAATAAATTAGTGGTCTTCTCGGTATTAAATACAATGTCATCGACCCATCGATTGAAACGGGGCCTTTTGTTAGGGTGCTTAGGGGGTCGAAATGAATTGCTCTAGGAACCAAATCTACAAAAGATCAAAATTATTTTTAGCTAATGAATTAGTCAAAATAAAAAAATTAGAATAATTTTAACACTCACGATTAGCAGAGGAACAAAACCATTGATGGAACCTACTGATTTATTATTTATAATCTTGATAGATATCTTATTAAACTCTTCAACCAATCATTCCTTAATCGACCCAGCCTAGTTAAATGATAAAAACTCATCTACATTATTTGATATTGCGTGGAGCAACCTATCGGTTTTGAAGTTGATATGTTGGAAAAGTAATTTTGAACATAAATATATAATAAATGTTTTGAACTTAGTCTCTAGGGGGCTATATCTTTTCAACTCCAGCATCTCGAACTTTATATCTGTTGGTATGATTCATATAGGTGGCAAGGTAAGCTAAGAAATCTCTTCATCTCTGTTTGACAGACTAGTAGGAAAAGCCACTTCATGAGTAGTGAAAGGTATAGCATGACCATTTATATTTAAACATTGCCTTAAACTATTCCATATTGTCATCAACTCGTAAATAAGGGGGGTGTTTTTCTCGAATCAAGGAATTTGGTAAATATTTAATCTCTTCAAGTTGTCCTCATTATCAAAAGAAATTATATCAGCAAACTTATAACAGATTGTTCAGAAAGTTGAGACATAACATCATTAACTAATAGGAACATAGATCTGCAAAAATTAAGAAAATAAACTAATGAAAAAGGAAAAAAAAAGCAGGACATATGCAGAAGGAACACATAAATTACGCAGAAGATACACTCATATTACATATAAAATACGCATAATGCACGTAGAAATTATGCATAATTTTGGCTTAAAATTATGTAGGAATCAATATTGAGTAAAAAATCACTAGTCTTTTAATGTTATGAATATTTAGATTTTTAAGGGTACAGTGTGTTTATTTCTTAATTATTTTTAAGATCCATAGTGATTAAGTTAAAAGGTTAGGGTTTATGCTCCAACAAATATGCAAGGAATACCTATAAAATATGCTGGGACATAACAATAAAAAAACAATTATGCATTTAGAAAAACTTCTTAACACTAAAGTGTCGAGAACAACCATTCTAAAATTGAAGTTTTTTAATGAAGAAAAAAAATATTATTATGTACCTAATAAAGTACATGAGCAGAAATATGTAGTAATTATGGAGTAAAATTGCAGTTAACACTAAAGTTACTAACCTTTTTTTCCAGTGACGCCATGTGAGCAGAAAATGATAGAATTCCAGAAGTTGCAAGGAGAAGTGAATGCAGAAACTTCGAAGAACTGCAAATTTCGGATGTTGAAAACTGAATAGGCGCTCAAAAACTGAAATTTTTTTAGCCATTTCACCTTTTTACCTTCCTCTGTGCGGGTGGGTGTTGAGCTGACAAGATAGGTTAAAATATGAGAGGGCTATCCACGTAATCAATCCACGTAGTCAACTTACACATAGGCAATCAATGCATAGCAATTTCATTGGCGACTAGACGTAGAGCTACCTTCGGACTCTACACAGAATATTATCTCCATAGCACATGACCTATGAGGTAAGGAAAGATGTTAAGCTTACAAAAGATTGTGAAGAAGCTGCCTAAGATCTTCCCTCTTGTCATCTCTTTTTCCGCATATTTTCTCAGCTCGTCATACACACAATTTTATTGCACTACAACAAAGACATTCTTGGTCACATTAAAAGGGTTCAACACATTTTTAATATTGCGATGCATGGATGTAAAGAATATGCTACCAAAATAATACTGAAATATAAAGTAATATATTATAAAATATAAAAATGTAGTATACTAGTCTAGAAATTGAAATCAGGACAACTAAAAAAATGTTTCATGAACATTCAAGAGATATCAATCTTAAATTGTACTAGTAATGAAAACATATTAACAACATTAAAAAAACATCACATGCAAACTTATTCTTTAATGCTCATAATTTCTTATTGAATTGCATGCACAAGCATTCAAATGATCGATAAGGACAAAAAATATAAATGCTTAAGATATTTCACAGTTGCGCCAAAATATACAATTGAAAAAAGGAAAAAAAATAATGTTAAAAAAAAACATGAAAATCCAAAAGAAATAAATAAAATATTCTAATTTTCTCATATTTTAATATGATAAAAATATATGTAAAATATTATTAAGTAATCAAAATCAGATTTAATGTGATTTTAATGTGTTTTTATAATCTATGTAGTAAAAAAATTATCATTGGCCTTTGTATGATAAATTGTGAAATGGGATAAATATTTGTTTTGTTTCAACTTACGCAATCAAATTAAAAGATTACTTTTTTGAAGTATAATTTTTTCAGCTTGTAAAAATAAGTTATATTTTAGAATATTTTTTATAAAATATGATAATTTATTGCACAAAATTTTTATTATATATGTATTTTGTGTTTGAAATGAAACTGAAAATTTAAATTTTCATTTGAATTTTATAGCTATGGTAATTTATGTTTGCTGTGACACATTCCAGAGGCCCTCGATATTTTAAAAGGATTATCATGAATAAGTTGCAAACTATTTCTTAATGCCACTCAGCACAACTCTCATGTCTCATGGTATAATATTTTTGTTTGCCACAATTTTACTTGTCGTAATTTTAATTAAAGTAAAACGTTTTCTATAAAGTATTACAAATACAATATATGCTTTGATTAAGGTTTTAACAACATATGGTTGTCATCTTGGAATGTTTTAGACATTTTTTTCATATAATTAATATTATTGACTACAACATTATATTCGCAATTAGATTGATCGATCTAATATGATGAACATAAGGTCAATCAACATATGTCATTTTCATGAAAAAATTGAAATTTCATGTTTTATCAACATGGAAGGAGCTTCAACCTTCACATAACTTGACAATCTGGATGTATCTAAGAAATTAAGTAGCTCTGAAGTCTCCATGAATCGCAAGTTAAGGAAATAGTTTGGACGTGGGGAACGGAAATCAGCATGGAAAACTACATAAATAAATAATGATTAAATAAAAAAGTATTTCAAAAGAAAAACATAATGTTAAAAAAAATTACCCCCACCCTACTCTTTCCTTTCCACATGTTCATCATGTAGTCGGCCCCTTTAGGATCATAGGAGGTATAGTAGGAAGCTCGAGAACAACTAATACTCTTCCACATAGGGCCTAAGATCATCTCTTTTGGTCTCTTCTTATCTAAATATTTTCTTAACACTTCACTCAATTTTATTTTGGTTCCATCAATAAACAAAATTTTTTGCACATTGGAGAGGCTCACCACATTAATAATATTGTTAGGAACGAGTGAAGCAAAAAAGCTCCAAATATTTATTAGAAATTAAAAATATGGAAAAACATAAAAATTATATCAATAAGCTTAGAAATTTAAATAAAAAATGTTAAAATATGTTGCAAGTACATTCGAGGGAACCTGCAGTAAAAAAATGTTTTCTAAATTATGCTTTTTTATGTAAGAAAGTTATCTAAGTCCATTATTTTATGCATGAATTTCTTTAATGATTTATGGTGTAGAAGGATTATATCAGAGTACCGCGACACCAACAACATGTAGGTAGGCAGTTGGCTATTTTGTATGGGTCAATATGGCAAGCAAGGTTTGGTATTATGTGCGATGGCGAGCGAACATGGCGTGGGTCGGTGATGATGGGGCATGAGGTGTTGCATTCTATGATCCATAGTCTAAGATTTTGATGATTACAAATAAAGTTGATTGAATTATCCTATCTTTCATTAAATATTTTGAATATTACTCAAGTTTGTGTGTACTAATATTTCACGGAGACCACACACTGCTCAAGATAATAGAAGACTCGAGACTGGGTAGAATAAGATGTGAAAGAGTTTGTAACTTCGTATTTTATTTATTATTTTTTGTTTCTTGAGTCTGGTCATAAAAAGTGTATACAAACTGAGTAACCATTCAGACAAACAGGGGAAGAATTTTTTTTTAAAGAAAGAATATATTTTTTATTTAGATCATACTGTACAATTTTAAATCATATTATACAATACATTGTGTCTCAATGGTTATAGTATGTGAACTAATCGTACTATACGATAGTGATCATATTGTACGATTCATTCTCAACCTAAAACCCTAGCCGTTAGATAAATTTAAGCAAGTTTTTTAATATTTGAATTTTGAACTAATTGTATTCTACGATCATATCGTACTATATGAATATTTAAATACTTTTTAAAATTAACCCCGGCAATTAGTCAATTAAATTAAGGCTTAATTACTGATTCATGATCGTACTATATGACCTGGTTCATGCCGTACTATGAATCGAGACTATTTTTGGTCATCCCAAAGATCGTATCGGATTAAACCTTTATTTTTGAATTAATTATACTCTACGATGTATTCATCATATAGGATGACCTAAATATTTTAACTTATCGTAATGTACAAGTTGGATCATACCAGATGATGAATAGAGATAAATTTTGGTCATCCCAGCATTCATCCTGTATGAATAGAAGAAATATAGTACATCATACTAGATGATATTCGTATCATACTGTATGATGTATTGGACAATTATTGCTTGTTTGTACTCCTTCATACCAGGATGAATGCTATTTTGAACTGATCGTATTGTACGATAGTGATCATACTATATGTTAAAAAATTGCTAAATTGAAGTTTTAGAGTTTCTTGAAGCCTAATACATATTCAATGCATTTTCTTTTTGAATGAGAGAGAGAAAGGAACATGACAAAACAAGGGAACTCTTCAGAGGGAGCTTCTTGAAGGTATTTAGGGCTTATGAGAGCAAGAAGATGGTGAGTTTGTGAGGGAGGAGTGTGAGGGGATCACACGGTTACTCCAAGCCTGCTGCACGCTTGCTCCTCCTATGGCCTGAGTAATCTAGTGGGAGCTCTCTAGGGAGAGAGCCTTCAAGGTCAATATTCTCAAAGGTCCTTTGCCTTCTCCATGAGGGAGAAAAATGATTAAGTCCACTACAGTCATTGGGAGGGTGATATAGCGCGCGTCCGGCACTCCGCCCAGCGGGGAAGGTGAAAGTGAATATGTGTAAAGGCTTCTTCGCCTACTGTGGGAGAAGAACGAGAATTACTTTTGAGTAGTGCAAATCCCAGAGTGGAGGACTCCAGGGAATGGACATATGTCATGTGACTGAACCACTATAAAACTTATGGTGTGTGTTTTCTAATTATCACATTTTATTTTTCTTGCATTTAACATTACTATAATTGCTTGGTGAGAATTTGATTTTAGTATTTATTGTGCGATTTGAAATTTCATCACCACTGTTGCAATAATCTTTTAATCACTAGCTTCCACTTCTAATTAGATATGTTATCTTTTGAAATTCACAATAAATAGAACACCTATTTAGGCTTTGAAAATACTAACTCACCCCCCCCCCCCCCCCCCCCTCTTGGCGCATCTCATACTTTCAATTGGTAACCAACAGATGTTACAAGTGTGAGCTAATGTGAGACTTGCTGAGTTTAAAATATGCTTATATTTTCTTTTATATAAAATTAATCTAAGCCCTCTAAAATACACAAGTATACATTTTGAATAAAGTAATAAAGAGATAGAGTAGAGTGTCAAACACACGAGAAAGTGTTATTTTGGTTGCAACTTATCTAATACTGCCACTTCAAGTGCACTACATATCCTACTAATGATAAAAATGATATTTTTTGAGTTTTTATCACTGAAAGAAAAACTTGCAAAAATAATTTGATTCTAATAAAAATAAAATATTTTTAACTAATGAATGTATACAAATATAGCTTTCTTAATGAAGCTCTTAAATGTAGATGTGGTTCATAGTTGATACATCGTCAAAAAATTATCTTGATTGGGCATGAATCTTGATGCAGAATGGAGTCGGAAACTTCTAAAATTAATTCGGAAGCCATCTCAACTTCAATTTCAACAAACTTATAGTCAAACTGAGTGTCTCGGAAATACAAATCCAACGACACCAAATTCGACTCAATCCGATCCCAAATGAGCCCAAATCGAAGACTCGAAGTGCTGTTGGAAGGTTCGAATTACGAATGGTGCACGATCGTAAGATTCAATATCGGCCGAATAGACCACTCCGTATTCGCCCCTAATCTCAAGCCTATATACGAGCTATGCCACTCCAAAAAAGCTATAAATAGAGCCCTCATTCATCACAAAGAGAGGTCCAAGCAAGAAGAGAAGAGGTGAAGAGAAGAAAGTAGAGAAGGAAGAGGAGGAAGCTCCTCCTCGATCACCGCCGAAACTTTGACGGACCACCGCAGGAGTCTCGCTGAACCAACGCCGGACCGCCACCTGAGGCCCTCACCCTCACCGGACCACCACCGGAGCTTTGCCGGACACCCGCCAGAACCTCGCCGGACCCCCGCCGGAGCTTTCCGGACCACCACCTGAGGCCTTCACCTTCACCAGAGGCCTTCACCTTAGCAAGAGGCCCTCACCTTCGCTAGAGGCCCTCACCTTCACCAGAGGCCCTTGCCTTTGACAGATCATCATCAAAGGTCTGAAGCTCGGCCAGACCATCACCAGACACCCAGACTTCTATTGAACAGCTATTATTTGTAACCTGATCGCCCTCGGAGGCGAGTCAGCCTTTTGTAACCAACTCAAATTCGAGTGGAATCATTTTCAACTGGGCTAGGCCTCGTGGTTTTTCCCCTTTCAAGGGTTTTCCATGTAAAAAATTTTGTGTTCTCTGTGTGTGTGCTAGATATTCGTGTAACGCTAGGACGTATATTTAAAAATTTATCACCGCGCATATTCTAGCCCGCAACAGTTTGGCGCCGTTTGTGGGAAAGGTCAATCCCACTATATTAAGCACTCCTTCAATGGCTATCAGGCATAGCCATCGCATCATGAGAGCCTCCCGCTCCAATTCACATCATTCCAGGAATCAATCCCTGAATTAGGGACAACAGGCGTCTGCCTCTTTTCACCCCGATGGCCGAAACCCTGTCGGAGAAGGGACTTCAGAGCCATCCCTAGAAGAGAGAATCAGAAAGATGGAGGAGTCTCAGAATGAAATCCTTCAACTCTTAAGAGAGACTCGAGGACCGACTCTAGTACCCCAAGAAGATATTTTTCTCCCTCAAGACCCACGAGGATTCGAAGATGTTCTTTGTGTCGAGGTCCCCCTTCCTCCGCCAAGGATGCGCCCTACAACACATCCAGAGAATGAGCTTGCTGATACAGTAAGCTCTACCCATCTTTTGCTCGCAGGCCACAAGCATTACATGCCTCCAGACGTTCCCGAGGACTTAGACCAACAACACATCACTGAACTCCCACGTAATACCCTGTGACATGAATTACGGAGGCTAGTCTGAGAAGAGTTCCCCACAGGAGATATAAGATAATCTCTTTATCAACGAGACCTTCAGGAGTCATCACCTTTCATAGAAGTTGTCCTCCGACACCCCATTCTAGCAAGATTCAAACTCACAATTATTGTTTCTTACGATGAGACTTCATACCCCTACGAGCATATTGATCACTACCGCACCATTATGCATATCAAGTGGGCCCCAGATGCTCTACTCTGCCAAGTTTTTCTTGCCACCCTTAAAGGGCAAGCTCGGACGTAGTTCTATTCACTACCTGCCTGGTCCCTTACACTATTCATTAAATTAGCCAAATTATTCATCGAATAATTTATTACCAACCGAAGAATGGTTAAGACTCCTCCCATCTTTCAGGGATACGTCAGAATGAGGGAGAATATCTCAAGGAATACTTTCAAAGATTTTCCACGAAAGCTCGGGAAATTCTAGGGGTAGATCATGAATTACTTAGAGGTGTATTTCTCGGAGGGCTTCATCCTGGCCCCTTTTACTCGACGCTCGTGCAAGAAATGGTTCATTCATATGCGGATCTAAACCATCGAGTAGAGGCCCAAATTTTTGCCGACGAAGCCATCAATTCTCACAGGAAATAATTTGAACAAACAAAGGGGAAGCGTAAAAATCCTCCAGAAATGGAGAATCCATCCTCCTAAAGGTAGAAGCAAGGAAATTATAATTTTCCTCCTCGACCCTCACAGCCGTGATGAGAGCCTCACCAAGAAAAGGAGTACACACTACTCAATACATCCCGAGTAAATGTATTAATGGCCATTCGGGATCACGAGAACGTGAAATGGCCATACCCTTCGAAGCCCAACGTCGTAAACTAGGAGCAATATTATCATTTCCACCATAGCCGTGGGCACACTACTGAAGCATGTTGGCAGCTCAAGGAAGAAATTGAGAGACTGATCTGACAATGATATCTCCAACAATTCATCAAGAATACACCAGCCCTAGATGAAGTTGGTCCGACTGGGGGAAGAATAAACAACAAAGGTAGTCAGTAAACAATCGCCAAATAGGGGGGGAGATCGAAACCATAGCTGGGGGCCCATCAACGCCTTGCCGAGTTTTAATTGCATAGAGCACAGTAGTGCTACTCATTTTAAGTATTGTATGTCTTTAGTATTGTGTGCCTTCAGTATTATTTGTCTTTAATTTTAGATGTTATTTGTGATGTTTGTAGCTTCTTCATCCCTAAGTTATCTTAGGGAGCTATGCCTTTGTTTAATGCAGTAAGACTTTGTTTCTTTATCTTCTTCTAGTAAAATTGTATTGATAAATTCGTACAAGTTGTGAACATCAATATCCTTGATTCGAGCAATACATAATCATTATTGTAGCTCAGTCACCGGATGATCAATCCCAGGGGGATTCGATCCAACCTCTTCCACAAAGGTTAACGTCATCTAGCGGGGCTCTAACATACAACTTCGGATAGGTCTTACATCCTTGGTCGATTCTCTCGACCTCTTCCACACAGGTTAATGTCACCGAGCGGGGCTCTAACATACAACCTCGGATAGGTCTTACATCCTTGGTGGATTATCTCGACCTCTTCCACATAGGTTAACGTCATCGAACGGGGCTCTGACATACAAGCTCATATAGGTCTTACATCCTTGGTGGATTCTCCCGACCTCTTCCACACAGGTTAATGTCATCGAGCAGGGCTCTAACATACAACCTCAGATACGTTTTACATCCTTGGTGGATTCTCTCGATCTCTTTCACACAGGTTAACGTCATCGAGCAGGGATCTGACATACAACCTCGGATAGATCTTACATCCTTACTGGATTCTCTCGAAATCTTCCACACAAGTTAACATCATCGACCAGGGCTCTGACATACAACCTCGGATAGGTCACACATCATTGATGGACTCTTTCAACCTCTTCCACATAGGTTGGCATCATCAAGCAGGGCTCTAGTATAAAACCTTGGATAGGTCACACATCCTTTGTGGATCCTCCTAGACTCCTCCATACAAATTGGAATGCAAGTACCTTAAGCAAGCTTAAATAAAATTCACTCAAGTTGAATAAATGCACTGGAATGTTTAAGCTAGATAAAAATACATCAACAATCCACTACTAAATCAAAGTAGACATCACACAATAACACAAACATTAGGTACATCACAATCACTAAAAAGGAAAAAGTAATACAAACAACATAGACTAGAAATCCTACTCAATATCTACAACCTCATCATTCGCATGAAGATTAAGGACCTTCTAAAGCTCACTCCCTATCTCGTCGCCTTCAGAACCTGAAGGAAAGTCATCTGAAGCCTGGCTAGGGGCCAACCCTTCGACTTGAACTCCGGTCTTCCGCTGCATCAGGTGAACCCCCTTCAAAAAGCCCCGAATGAATCCATCTTCAATACACTGCTGCTCCAAGGCCTTCACTTCTATATCATAGACATGATCTCGGGCCTCCTGAATATGATCATGAATTATAGTCTTGAAAGCTATGGACTTCTTAAAATCTTTAATGACTCTGGAAGGTTTTGAGCTAGACAAAGCTGCCTCCTTTTCAGCTATAAGAGTCTGGGACCTCCTATCCTTTGCCACAAGCGATGCTATCTTCTCTTCAGAGGCCTTCTGATCCTTCAAAAGCTGGGTAATTGTCGCCTGTGCCTCCTCCAGATCTATTTGATGCCGATCTGCCTGCCAATTTTGAAGAGATACAGAGTGCATTGTATTGGCCAACTCAGTCCTACACTCGCTCAACTCCTCTTCAAGCACCTTCGCCTCCTTGACCTTATGGTCATACTTCCACTTGAACTCTCCTTGAAGATACCTGATCTTAACAAATTCACTATTCTAGTCATTAATCTCAATCCCAAGACGTGACAGTTGAAATAAAAATAAAAGTTTATTATAATTCACCCCAGATGAAAAGAAGAGAAAAGCATTATGTTTTATTACTCACCAAATTGCTAGTTTTATGGTGTCTGATGCATTGGTGGTTCAAAACATCCTCAGGGATGTACAACTTGGCTGGGGAAGAGTCAAGTATAGCTTTGTCAGTATTTGTTTCAACCCCCTTGAACCTCTTCTTCTTCAAAACCTAGGGGTCTTCACCTCTTACCTGTCGTTTGGGGGCCACTTTTGAAGTTGGGGTAGGGGGTTCAGAGACCTTGGAAGTCGGCTTCAACATCCTTGCATCAGACCTTCCAATATGGAATGATAGCCCAACCTTGAACAAGAATCTTCCTCGGTGTATCTACTCATGTGACAAACCTCAAATAGAAGATGATCAAGATCAGGAACCTTCAAGATTCTCATTATGTCTTCTTCTCCGACATTTAGAGGGGATGATAGATCCTTTATCTTCCTCCACTTATCTATCAAGCCCCAATCATTTTTCACAAAGAAAAATGCACTGACCTAGTTCTTTGAAGGATCACCAGTATGTACATCTAACCATTATGATCTAAAGGTTACATGCCTATGCGTGTCACTGGTAAATCGACCCATCCGTGAAAGGTGCTCTATCAAAGTAGCTCCTCGATCCTTGAAGAGTGCAATCAATCCCATAGTCACCGACATCGCTCTGAATGAAAATTGGGATAAGTTCACCCCACACCATTGTAAAACTTCAATCAACTCAGCAGGAGGTGGAAAGCGTAACCCGGCCAGCAAGTGGGTATCAGAAACGGTCAAATATCCGGAAGGAGGAAGGCTAGCCCGATCAGGCCTCTTAGGAACAATCGCCTTCACATCATTCAGGAAATGATAATTCTTGTGAAAGAGAATCAGAAAGTTACTTATAACAGTTGACGCTTTCTCGTCCACCCTCGCTTTCTTATTTGGCCTATGCTCGCAATCATACGGTGCGATGGGGGCTACCAAGATCGCAGGATCTCTCGATGGAAGACGACCACCTGACATTTCTCCTAAGGGTGTTGGAGGAAATAAGGGGGGATCTCTGGACTTCCTTGCAAAGAGAGGGGCCTTGGAGGACCAAGGGAAAGCCTCAATTGTAAGAATAGAGGGAGAAGGGAGAATCTCTGGACTTCCTTGCAAACAGAGGGGCCTTGGATGACCAACGGAAAGCCTCAATTATAAGGAGAGAGGGAGAAGAGAAGAAGATGGGAAAATTTTTTAAAGGCCCTAGGTCTATTTATAGTCTTCAAAGGAGAAGAGGGAAGTTTTGAGCATTTTCAAATTTTCCAAATTTTTTTAAAATTTTCTGAATTTTATCAGAATTTTAGGAGATTTTTTGGGAATTTTTAGGGCAAAAAAAATCATTTTTTAAATAGGGTTGTGCCCACTTGAGGTGGTGGGCCGAACAGCCTCACCAAGTGACACGCAAAATGGCGTGGGTGTGGCCCAGGCGCAGTAGCACAAGCGCGGGTGCGCGAGCGGCAGGGTGTAGGCGGCAATTCAGCGTCGCCGGCTACAGCGGCGGTGGCCGGCCGGTTCGGCCAGTTCGGCATCCCTGTCCATTCGGGCAAAAATTTTGTCCCGAAAAGTCCAAATTCAACATTTTTGGGGTTCCCGGACACATTTTTCGACATCCTGGACTCAATTTTGACACTTTTGGAGCTTAATGAGGCCTCTACAATCAAATTTGAGCAAGCACTTATTTTTCGTAATGTAATTTTTGTGATTCGGCCACTATCAAATGTCAGAACTAGTATTTTCAGACTTATGGAGCCTTGACGTCTAAAAATAGGGGGGGCAACTTATACATCGTCAAAATATTATCTTGGTTGGGCACGAATCTCGATGCAGAATGGAGTTGGAAACTTCTAAAATTAATTTGGAATCTATCTCAACTTTGATTTCAACAAACTTATAGTCAATTTGAGCTTCTTGGAACTACGAATCCAACGACACCAAATTTGACTCAATCCGAGCCCAAATGAGACCAAATCGAAGACTCGAATTGTTGTTGGAAGGTTCAAATCATAATTTGAGTTACCAAATGATCTAAGATTTTAATGAGCTTATATTCAAATTGAACGGCTCGATGAGATGAATCCAACAAGTCTAAGATCACTAAATTTCGACATCACTAAGGCCTTCAAATATCCGACGAACGGTGCATATTCGTTGGATTCAATATCGGCTGTCCATTGGACCACTCCCTATTCGCCCCTGATCTCAGTCCTATTAACGAGCTATGCCACTCCAAAAAAACTATAAATAGAGCCCTCATTCTTCACAAAGAGGGGTCCAAGCAAGAAGAGAAGAGGAGAAGAGAAGGAAGAAGAGAAGGAAGAGAAAGAGGAAGCTCCTCTTCGACCACCACTGGAACTTCGACGGACCACCGCAGGAGTCTCGCCAGACCACCGCCGGAGCCTCGCCGGACCACCACTTGAGGCCCTCACCCTCACCGGACCACCGCAGGAACCTCGCTGGACCACCTCCGGAGCCTCGCCGGACCACCACCGGAGCTTCACCCGACCACCACCTGAGGCCTTCACCTTTGCCAGAGACCCTCACCTTAGCCAGAGGCCCTCACCTTCCCCAGAGGCCCTCACCTTTGCTAGAGGCCCTCGCCTTCGGCAGATCATCAACAAAGGCCTGATGCTCGGCCAGACCATCAACAGACACCCAGACTTCTATTGAATAGCTATTATTTGTAACCTGATCGCCCTCGGAGGCGAGTCGACCTTTTGTAACCAACTCAAATTCTAATGGAATCATTTTCAACTGGGCTAGGCCTCATAGTTTTTCCCCTTTAAAGGGTTTTCCATGTAAAAAATCTCGTGTTCTCTGTGTGTGTGCTGGATATCCGTGCAATGCTAGGACGTATATTTAAAACACTATCGCCGCTCATATTCTAGCCCGCAATAATATTATATACATATCTATGTCTCTGTTGAACTTATATGAGTGCAAAGAAAGGTTTATGGCCTTTCTAAAAGTTTTCTATCTCTATAAAACCTAGAATATTCAAACAACCTACATCTAGGCATTCCAATAGTACATTAAAATACTCCTAATTATTTCAACATTTCACCATTGATCCTACACATCACAGTAGTTTTAACTACACACATGGTGGTTGTATGCATTAAAAGAAGAATGTTAGATATTAAAAATATAAATAATTTAGTTAAAGCATAAAAGTCTATATTAGTACATACTATTTTAACTATATCATGAACCTAAAATAAGCGAATTAGTTAGATATGGAGGATATAATAATAAAACTCATTGTTATTTTATTCAATGGAAGAAGAGATACAAAAAAAAAGTAATACGAAGATTATCACAAGGAAGGATCATATTATCTTCTCTATACTCCTTCCTCCAATCATAGAGTTGCTTAAATAGTTAAGCTAAGATCTCTACAAAACAAAAGTTTTTTATATTTTCCTAGCCTCCCTTAGTATAGGTGTCTCCAAGGGGAAACTAAAGAAACAAACTTTTAAGGACATTATTTTACTCTAATGATAGAATTCTCTAAGAAAAGAATAAAAAAACTATTTATTGAGGATCTCGGTCAAGAGTCGCCATGCTATAAAGTCTTCTCAACCACAATACTAATTGACTTGGCTCAATTATTTATTGATATGGCATGCATTTTCATTGAGTTAACCTGGGTCCTCATGTTAGTAATAGGTCCATGAAGGTTCTTCAAAAGTTTGAGCACTATGGTGCTCAGATGGAGACTCCAATGTTGGGCCATTGAAAGGCATGTCGTCGCAACATTCATTTTTATGAGACACCCAATGCTATAGTGCCAAATTTTGGCACAGTGGTATTGTGTAACCCCACGAAACTTATTTTGGTTCCATTTTGATGCTTGAAAATAGATAAGATGGCACTACAATATTAGATTCTTGCACCTCGACATTACTGAACTTGGTGTCACAGTGAAAAGTACAAGGGTGTCGCGGTGCTACTTCAAACTTGTAATTTTTGTTATTTCTTATTATTCTTTATGAAACACAAAAAAAAAATAATATATTTTCACTAAAACTAAAATAAAATAAGTAGTATATAATCTACACAAAAATAATTTTTCTTGCATAAACTCTTGCTTGTCCTCAAACAATAATAACATATCCCCTTGATCACTTAATAACCAAAGTAAATAATTGATAATTTTAAATTACTATAATATAGGATAATATTGCATTGTATAGATCTATTTTGGAATGAACAAAGATAGAATTCTAATTTTAAAAAGTCATAACAATTATCTTAGTTAGTCACCCTTGCTATTGCTTATTATTAATCTATTAACTATATTTATAAATATAAATTTGACTTTTGAATATAAAATGAATAAAGTAGCCTAGGATCTAGTTGCTCATAGTAAAATAGGAAATTTGTTGGTGCAATATCACATGTATTAGTGTACTTATTTTAGACTTTTTTATTTAATTAATAGGATACAATTGAACATAAACTATAATTGATACCAACTTTTGAATATACACATCTTATTTATTTTTTTGAAATATTTTCTTTTAATTTTTTTTTCACATTTTTGTTTCTTTACTATTTGTGTATTACATATTTAATGATTTTGAAATTCTCTTTTTTCTTTCATTCTATTATAATCCTATTTATTTAATGTAAGGATTTAATAAGATCACAAGTTCAACTATCTAGATTTATTATGATTCCCAAAATTTAAGCTACTTACATCCAATACCTACAATTTTTTATTCTTTTTCAATTTAGTTGTCAATAAGTTAATGATTAGTTTCTAAATTCAAAATTAATTAGTTCATTATCAAGTTTTCAAATTATAAATTATTATGCAATGTTTATTTAAACTCTAATCTAGGATTTTATTTTTGTCCTAATTTTAAATAATTTTTAAATTTTTTTCGCTAAAAATGTCATCAATGTGTAAATATCTTAAAAGGATAGTGTACAATTATATAAGCGTAAGGAAATTAAACAAATTTAAACAATTTAACATATTATAAACTAATAGTAAATATTAATTTCTAAACATGAAAATAACAAAATAAAGATGTGTCCACACATAAGAAAAGAACTAAGTAACATAATATAACTTTACACATAATGGGTTGCCTCCCATCAGTGCAATTTTTTTAGTCTTCATCTAGTCTTTCCTAAAATTTTAATATTAGGTAGGTGCACCACTACCACTCCTCAAGTGGTTTCCACTATGATCTTTATCTTTAGGGTTAACTTCAATACTATTTGGTACTAAATGAAGTGGACTACCACAAAAAAGATATTGCAAGCTAACACAATTAACTTTCAATTTTTTTTATTGTAGTATCTTAATTTTGCAATTGAGTTCCTATTTAAATCACTATCTCTTCTAAGGGTATCTTCCTATTCCCAATTTGATTATTTTGAATAAATCCTAAGGGATAAGAAGGTATATGATTCACTATAATTTGTAGAGGATTATTTAAATTTCCTCCTTGATTAGGTTTTCATGAATTCCACTGATTATTATCACCAATAATATTTCACTATTAAATAGGGTTGTTCCTCCCAGTAAGGTTTTACATATTAGAGTACAAACAACTTTTTTCTTGCAATCAAATTCTTAATTTTAATCCCTAAAGTACTTGTTTCATCAAAATAATAAAAAATAGGTCTTTCCAATTATTTAGATGATCTTAATCCTAAAGTAATTATAATGGTTTCCAACTTCTTTAAAATGATAGCTGCCTAAGGAGTAAGAATTGACAAAGCATCTAATTCATAAACTCTAGTTAATATTTTAGGATTTACCTTATTAGCAGACCACTAAAACTAATTTAGGGTAATTTCTTATATTAATACAAATTCTTCCTCAAGTGTCTTAAACATCAAAGATTCTCTAGCTGCATCATTTATAATTAACCTAAGGGATTTTGCTAATCCATTATAAATGGTTTGAATAACCATCTAATCAGGTATGACATAGTGAGGGTATTTCTCAGGCCTTTTCTTAAATCTCTCTCACATTTCATAGATATATTTTCCTTCAATTTGTGTTAAGGAAGTAATATCATTTCTATGTTTGGCAATTTTTTATGTGGAAAAAACATGTCTAGAAATTTATGCACCAATGTTTTCCAAGTAGTTACATAGCTTAGGGCAAGGAATTTAACTTTATCTTATCCTGTCCCTTAGATAGAATGGGAACAATCTAAATCTAAAGGCATCATTATTGATACCAATATACATAAATTTAAAAAAAAAAGGGCTAAATGAATGTTTGGATCTTCAATAAGAGTTCCTCCAAATGGGGGGTTTTGAACTATTTAAATAATAGTTAATTTTAGTTCAAAATTATTAGCTTAAATAGTATGACTACTGACACTCTAATGGATTCCTTCAACTGCATGGTTAGCATACTCCCTAAGACGTCTAAAATGGTCCTAATCTTGTACTAGGTTGGACATTTTTTAGAATTTTATAGTTTTTTCAACTTTTAAAGGGTCTTTTTTATTTCTTAATCAAACAATAAATGCTCCTTACTAGTTTTACTAGGTGTACAACAAAGTTAAATATAAAATAAAAATTTCAACCTAAATAATTAAAAATAATAATTTTTTGATTTTTTCAAAAGTTTTGATGCATGATACAAGTAGCTTAAAAATGCAATTAATTTAAAAATATATTCAAGATTGACATATGTATATTACATCCATTATAAGAGCACAAAAAATTTTATAGGGCTTAAGGAAGCTAGCAGATGATAATAACATAAGATAATATAATACTTATTAAGTTTAAAATATTTTTAGATTTTGTTTGATATGAAATTGATGTAAGCCTACAAAAATAAGCAAGTATAATGTTTAATCAAGTATTAAAGTGATAGAGAAGAATGTCGAACACATGAGGAAGTATTATGCTTAGTTGCAACTTAACAACCACTGCTACATTAAATATGACTTATTGTAGAAAATATAAATAATATTGAGTTTTTTTTACTAAAAGAAAAATATCTAAAAGAAATTTGTTACTTATAAAAATATTTTATAATAATGAATGTAAAAAAAATAGCTTTCATCTTGAGACTCTTAAATGTAGACGTAGATCAGACCATATGAAGCTCTAGATCTCTATTGAGCTTGTAGGGATAAAAGAAAGGTTTATGGCCTTCCTATTATTTATTTTATCTCCAAAAAACTAAGAATAATTTTGGGTATCAAAATAATTTTAGGTATAAATATTAGTAAGTGTAAAGTAGGGTCCCTTTGCTGGGTGGATTAGTTTAGAAGTTTATTTTGAATTCAAATTCTTTTCTTAACAGGAACAGTATACCTAAGTATGGGTGTGATGTGTGTAATGGAGATATTAAGAGGGGTTCTTCTATTGTGTGAAGAATAGTGTAGAAAGAACTTAAACTCTTAGGCCTTTAATAAGGAGGATGGTTACAAATTAGAGATGTATTAACATATTAAAAATATTTGGTTATTGGATAGAGACTTGCAAATATGAAAACTATGGTTGATGTTTAGAGTTTATACAAGTGGAAGGTTAATTTTGTACTCTAGGATAATGGAAAATGGAATGCAAGTAAACTATTACAATTCTTTGGTGATTAATTATTAAATTATAGTATGCATATTCCTCTGGATTAAAATTTGCAGGAAGACCAACTCAAGATTATTAACTCCATGTTAAGTAAAACAATTAATTCTTTATTAAATGAGGAATACCATAGAATTTCTTGTTAGTTTGTAATAGCTTTCTCTTTTAATGCAAGTTGCATTTCTTAAAAAAAAAAGAAGTAAAACTATTAAAGCTTTAGCATTTCAGAAAACTTATTCTCTAGATAATATGAGTGAAGATAGGATTTTAAATTGAATGAGATGATTAAATTTGACTCCAAGAGAATGAGTAGTTTATTGAAGATTATGTAGTAATACATTATGTACAAATGATTAGTTAGTATACAGGAGTTTAAAATATGGGAATGGTTGTTCTAGATGCTATAATACTGTTAAAAATATTGAACATCTTGTTCTAATGTGATAAAAATAGCTGGAAGTTATTGTCAAGCTTAATTGGTGGGGCATTTAGATTGCTATTTTTTATTCTTTATCTTAATGAATTAGAGAGGATGGCACATCATAAGAAAGGACTTAAAGTTCTTACTACTAAAAAATATGTGAAGATGCCCTTGCATCTTCTATAAAGCCTTACCTAAATCTAATCAGGAAATTTTGATTTTTTTTTTTTGAAGAAAATGCCAAATTGCATTAAAAGACAAAAAGGAAATTATTACAAACTACTATGTGATAAAAATCTTATCATAATCCTCCTTTAACTATTTAGGAAACAAAGGAGGAACATTATTGCAATCCAACTCTTCCCAACTAGAACCACCTTCTAAAGCATGGTTAGCATAAAAATTAACAAACTTATTGCAATTTCTATTTGCAAACTCAAAAAGAAACTTATCAAATCCATCCAAGAATGAAATGTCTTCCATTCCTTCATTTGGATCACTTCGATTCTTTTGTTCCACCATCTTTTGCAAGTATTTAATAACATTGAGGTTGTCACATTCTATTAAGATTCCTTTAGCATCCAACTTCCATTCCATGATGATCATCTTCAAGGAACGAAAAGCCATCAACTCCATTATGCCGCTATCCCAATGAATGCAAGAGACTCCAAAAGCAAGCAAGAACCTTCCTTTTGAATATATAAATACTCCACCAATTCCATCAATGTAAGACTTTGTTAAAGAGGCATCAATATTAACCTTAGTCCATCCTGAGGGAGGAGGGTGCCAAGAAGAAAATAGCTGATTTAGCTGGTTAGCACCCTAGAGATCCACGAACATATTAGTATTTGCATTGGATGAAAAGCTAATAGCATTGACAGCTATAGTATTTAAGCTTAACTCTCGGTCACCATGCTTTACTAGATTTCTACTTTTCCAAGACTAGTAAATCAAAGAGCAGTATAATTTTGCAATGAACCAATTTTCCACTGATAGCCGCTCCAACTTGATTTTACAATCTCTTGTTGAAGTAAACATTGGAACCAGTAAACCCCATCCTCTTAAAACTAAAGTAGCTTGTTCAATCTTCGAATAGAGAACCATTACATGTTCTAATTTTCCTCTTCATTGCATCCTCTAGGACATAAATCATGTCCCAACAGCCTCCGGTACATCAAAAAGTCATTAGTAGGTCAGGCATTGTTAAAGAGTCTCCACCAAAAGCATTTCACTCCAGAATTAAGTTTCAGCTTTTTTAACCAACCTCCATAATCAACTTCCACCCTCTTTTTATCAAAAGAAGATGAAGCCAGACCTGTGATACTCCTGCTCAAAAATTTGAACATCAATTCTACAGTTTCCTCATCAATTTCAGGATAAATTTGGATTTGGAGAATAACTTCAACAAGAGAACTCCCAAAGAATTCATGAAGGAGTACTTGGTTCCACACTCCTTCACTAATAAAGGAATCAAGTGAAGGAAATTCAAAATTTCCCACCGCTATATAGGTAGGCCACTTATCTAAACTTTTATCAAGAATCCAAACATCTTTTAAGACATTAATAGACCTACCGGAAGAAATCATCCATTTAGTGATTCGGTTAAAAAATCCAGCTCCAGTGGATAAGATTTTCCAAGTGGTAGAATTATTTCTCGGGGCGGATTTTTCACAAAACTTCAATCCATACTTAGCCATTAAATCTTTGTTCAACAATGAGTCTTCTTTTTTCATGAAACTCCAAGCAAATTTAGTTCTTAGAGGACCGAATATATTGACCAACGAATGTATGCCTTGGCCCCCTTCCTTCTAACTCATGCATAAGTTATCCCAAGCCACATAATGTAAACTGTGACTTCCACCTTGTTTATCCCAAATAAAACTTCTACAAGCCTTATCCAACTCTTTTAAGATAATCATTGGAATCAATGAGTGAGCAACAAAAAAAAACAGTAAAGAAGCTATTACCGATTTAACTAACACAAGTCTTCCGGCAATAAAAATAGATTTCTTATCCCAAACATTAAGTTTGTTAGCAGATTTCTCTAAAATGAAGTTAAAGTCTGAAGCCACCGACCTTCTAAGAGCCATCTTGATCGCAAGGTAGTTGAACTCCTTAACAGTTCTATACCCCAAAAGCTTGGAAATAGCTTTCCTTCTCTTTCTTTTGAAAGAATTCCCAAACAAGATCACTGATTTCTGCTCATTCACTTTTTGTCTAGTTCGGCTGCTAAAGTCTTCAATTATCCTCTTGAATTTCTTCATGCAATTAAGCTTTGCTTCTGAGAATAAAAGAACGTCATCTGCATACAATAAATGTGAGATTCTTGGAGCATTTGAAGAGATTTTAATACCCAATTTTCTTCCTCTTTGACTCAAATCATTAGTCAAAATCTGAGCATAAAGAATGAATAAATAAGGAGACAGCGGACAACCCTGTCTAAATTCGCTTTTGACTTCGTTCCCTTCAAAACATTTACCATTAATCAAAATGAAAAACTCAGGATTCTCCACACATTCCATGAGTAGATTAATAAAACTACTAGGAAATCCATATCGGTTCAAAACTTGTCTTAATGTCCCCCAAGCCATACTATCATATGCTTGTTCCATATCTATCTTAATGGATACCAAACCTTTATTAGATTTAGAGAATCTGAGTTTATTGAAAAGTTCATGGCATAGCAAAATATGAGAAGATAAAGATCTACCTCTAATAAAAGCAGTTTGCTCTTTGAAAATAAGACCATTAATCACCTTCAAAAGCCGCTTCAGCAACATCTTAGCTATGACTTTGTATAAAGTGCAACAAAGACTAATAGGCCGGAAGTTTGTAGGAAATATCGTGCTGATCACTTTAGGAATAAGAACCACTAAAGACTCTTTCCAATCCGGAGAAAGTTTCCCTATTTGAAAGAACTGTTCCACTGCAATCCACACCTCCTTTCCAATAATGCTCCAATAGTTTTTAAAGAAGGAATATGTAATACCATCTAATCCAGGTGAAACATTAGAGTTGTTACTTTGAATAACCAATTCCAATTCAGAATAAGTGAAGTCCTCCTGAAGTAGTTTCATATCTGATTCAGTTAAAGAATTTAAACCTGGTGGCCACCCACCCAAACAGCTGGTCCTTTCCTTCCATTTTATTCTAAAGAATTTTAATAAAATCTCTTCAATTTCAAATTGTTCTTAAACCAATATCCCATCTCCATTCTTCAATTACCAGATAGAATTCCCCAATCTTCTCCCATTGGCAAAAGAATGAAAGAAGTTGGAGTTCATGTCATTATCTTGGATACACCTCCTCCACCAAGTGTTGATCCTAGCCATTGTCACATTAAACTCATGAGTTTTGGCTCTTAACAATATAAACTTTTAAGTGGACAGTTCCTGTACATTAGATTCTTCAAGCTGTAAAATAGAGATATCCTGTTTCAGTTTTTCTTTAAGCTCCATGAAGTTCTTCAATTTTGATTTACTCCAGTAGTGAAGAGCTCTCAACACCCTTTTACACTTCATATTAATCACCTGCATAGCATCTCCTTTAACCGCTTTGTTCTAGGTCTTCCACACAATAACTTTAGAGGCTGGGTATGAGGTCCTGACGTCCTCATATCTAAGAATTCTATTGTGTTTTAAATTTTTATTATAAATTTTGAGATCCAACGGGCAATGATTAGACCCGATTCTCTCCAAGTGTCTAACTGTTGCATTTTGGACCTCATATAAGGCTTTGGAGTTCAAAAGACACCTATCACGCCTTTCAAGGATACGAGTATTTCTTTTTTTATTGTTACACCATATAAATTTTGGCTCTACCAGCCCAACCTCATGAAGGTCCATCTTTGACATGAATGCTTTCATTTCATGAGGTCTTTGTGAGAAGGAAAACTTCTTCTCGCCCCATTTTTCTTCTTGAATTAATATACAATTGAAATCCCCTCCTACAACCGTCGGGAATTCCATGTCACCACAGATTTCTCCTCGAGTGAAAGTTTTTGTTTCCGTAAACTGTCGAGACCATCCAACTGCCTTTGTTATAAATGTTCAACTTCCCAATAACACATTGTGGAGAAGCATCCATTAAGGAGAAACTTGCCAAATTTGTTTTCCATAGAACAATGATACCTCCAGATGCACCATTAGAGGGATACATAAAGAAATCCCATTCATCCCCTAATAATTTGTTAATTTCCACTTTTTCAATAGAAGAAATTTTAGTTTAAACCACACCAACAAAAAAAACATTTCAAGTTTTTACAAAATCCTTCAAATATAGAGAAGTTTCTCTTTTATTGGTCCCTCTACAATTCCAAAATGCTAATTATCTTTGGGGTTAGAGATGGGAATGATCCCACTTCTTCCTTTTTTTAATACCTTAGATTTTTTCCTTGAAGAATTATTCAAAGGCCCAAGGTGTTTAAGTTCCTTCAACAGCTTTGATTTTTGAGTTCCAGAACTAGTATTCTCCAAGCACAGAATCACCAATTTCTGAGTAGCTTCAGCAGCCTTGTTGCTGGGGTTAGAATGATTCACCAATCCTTCACTACCTATACCTTTTTCTTTAGAAATTTCTCCTTCTTCTAGTACCAGTTCAGCAATAATAGATACTACTAAAACCTCATCAATGCTGCTATCCTCCAGCAATTTAAACTTGTTATGTAATTCAGGCAACTTCAGTGATAGTAGAGTTTTCCAACACATTTCCAGTGCTGATAGTAATATCTGTAACCACCTGCTTATCATTCTTTTTATTCTGGAGATTCTCAATAACTGGAATAGCATCAGAACTAGCAACTTCTTTAATCAAAGATAAATCTGAATTAGAATTTCCTCCAGTCATCCTTTTAGCTATCCATTCATCTTTCAAATTTTTATTCTCCTCGACCTTATTTTTTTGAGGAGGAAAATTCATCCTCCTACCTTTTTTATGATGCACATGGATCCAAGGCCCTTATTTAGAATCTTCATTAGGATCATCCATCCTAGATACTTCTGAGCATCCTTCTTTGACAACTGGATCAGCACCTTTATTAAGAGATATCTCCTTCTCTTTGCAACCATTGCTAAGATGACCAATTCTCCCACAAGTGAAACAAAATGTTGAGATTTTGTCATACTCAACTTTTTGAAAAAACCTTCCGTCAAGTCCATCCACCCAAACACCTAATGGCAGTTGTTTGTCTAGCTCCAACCAAACACAAACCCTAGCAAACTCTCTCCTACCCCATTGAAACATATCACCATCAATAAGCATTGGGGAACAAATCAATGATGCAATCCTAGCAACATTAATCTCATCCCAACAATAGAGAGGTGGGTTCGGCAATCTCACCCAAACAAGTGAAGTTAAACCATTTAATGAAGTAGTGGAGAATTTAGCACTCCATTTATCAAGCCCAATGATGTGTCCATTAACGAACCATGGACCTCCAGAAATAACCTTTTTCGCAGCCTCATTTGAGAGAAATGAATACAACATCCATCTTGAGCCAAGTATCGTCAAGTGGAACTTTCCAAATTGAGACCATTGAAGTCTCAATTCCGCTGCAATTGCTTGGACTGGAATGACCTTCCCAAAAACTTTAACCACTATTGAATTATGTAATTTCTTAGAATTTTCAATAATCTTTGGTTCAAACAGTTTAATAGCTATCCCATCTTCAAATAGAATTGATCCTCCTTTTGGCATATCTACTCTGATGTGTTGACGTTTAGTTCAAGGGTTGCGCAGAACCTGTACTGGTTCAAAAGTCTTTTGGACATTCTCACAAACATCCAAAGCACTGGATTCTCAATTTTGGGCTGAAAGACCTCCCTTAGAATTATTCGCATAATTCCCAAATCCGTTGACAAAAATCATCATACCAGAAGATGAAGAATCGATTTCATTTGCTTTAATTGTAAGAATCAACGAAGGCGATTCTACATTTGATTCTTCTACCATTTGCTTCCCCTTTCCAATGACAGGAAACAAAGTATTGATTTGCTCTCTACAATAGAGATAGAGGTCGATTGGCCGATCATTAGCTCCGTCGCTACTGCCAATCCAATGAAAATTCAAATTGAAGCTTTCTCTCTCTAGAAAATGGGACTTTCTCTCTCTAGTAGGTTCAACTAAATTATTATCTTGGGTTTAATATAAAACCATCAGGAAATTCTTGGATGGTGAATAGCTTTCATTTTTCTATCAAATGTATTAAACCCCCCCCCCCCCCCCCCCCTTTCTAGTTGGATTAAGATTAATGTTGATGCAGCTCTACCAAAAAATAATCAAGCCAGAGCTAGAAGTATCATTCTTCATCACAAAGGTAGATTTTTCCATGCTTATGGAAGAAAAATGTTGCATTGGGGTATTTCTCAGTTGGGTCTTGTTGTTGTTTATGAAATTCGTAAAGTTTTATAGGGTTGAAAATATGATTTGCAAGGTTTTATTATTGAAGGTGGGTTAATGTGAACTTTATAAGATCTTGCCACAACTCTTTGAAGAAGTTGCGCATTCATGACTTGGAAAAATTGAAGGTCAATTTATTTTTTCTTAGAGAATTTAATAATGTGGATTTTTATTCTATTAATAGGAAATGTAATAAGTTTGAATATTATTGTGCCTCCTAATCTTTTTTTTGGGATTTTCTTTTAGGCATTTCATGTTTCAATAATTTTCCTCTATCTTTTGTTAGGGTGGTTAGTCAGGATTGTGATTGACTTTCTATCACTTAGGTTTATTTGTGTTCTTCATTTCTAGTTTTAATGCAATTTTCATTTTTCTTCAAAAAAGTAATTCTAGAATATTTTAGCATCCTATGTCTATGTATGCCAACATTCCATTTAAATTCTAGTAATCTTTTCAGCATTCCTGTATCGAACCTATAAATCAACCATGGTTTTATCTACAGACATGGAAATTATTTTCATTAAATTAATAATGGGAGATATTAAAAACATCAATTCTTGCATTAAAAAACAAGAGTCTACTTTAGTAATTTCTCCATTGAGAGACTAAAATGTAGAATCTAGCACTGAGGTGTTGAAAGACATTGTAATTTAACATTCATATTCCCAAGACAATAGATGCTGTAATGCTAACTTTTGGAGCACTAGTGCTATGCAACACCGCTGCACTTATTATGACATCATTATGATCCTTGAAAATAGAGAAGAGTGGTGTTGTAATGTTAGAAACAAACACCTTAGTGTAATTTAACTTGACCCTACAACATAATATACCCTAGTAGAATGACACTATTTCATACTTACAATTTTTTAAAATTTATGAATATTTTCTATACAACATGACTTAAATAATATATTTTTTAAAATTTATCAAACAAAATTAAGATACATGATACAAGTAGGTGAGATTAGACTATATGATTACTATTACAACGTCTCTCTGTGCTCTAACATTTGAGGTAATTCTAGGGTTCCTATCCGAGCGTTTGGTTTAATCTCTCTTGGCTCATTTTCTTACAATTTTCCATTTGTTTTTCCTAGCTTCAATTATTTTCTTTTCATTCCATCACTCGTTTTGAGGTTCTAATTTTGTTATTTCTGTGTTGGGCGGTGACGACTCTGTCATCCTTGAACCCCTCATCATCGACACTTGTTGAGAGTAAATCTCATTCTTTCAAGGATGTTGTTGCTAGTTCTTCCTCCATGTTGCCTAAACTGAACTTCGTTCGTTCATCATTTAAAGGTTGTCAAGCCCATTTACTTGAGGATTTGGTTATAGAATAGTTGGCTGCTCCCTATGCTTTGACTTTGGTGGAGAAATTTATTTTGAGGTGGCCGAATCTTGATGTTATATGCAAATTTTTTCTTAACCTTAAGCTTTATGGATCATTCCATATTGTCTTACTTGATTACCAACACGTTGCAATTCAATTTTCTAATGATCTTGATTATAGTCGTATATTTGCTAGGAGATCCTACTATATTCAACCATGTCAAATGCGTTTGCTTAAATGGACTCCTGATTTTGATGTTAGGGAGGAGTCCCCAATTGGACCGATTTAGATTTCTTTTCCTATTTTGTGACTTCATTTTTTTACTCATCAAATTCTATTTGGTTTGTCTTCTATCTTTGGTCGTCCATTGTAGACGGACTAGACCATTGCCTCTGTGTCGAGGCCTTCTATGGCTCGGGTTTTGGTTGAATTGGATGTTTCTAAGAAACATCCAAATGAGATTTTGGATTGGTTCTGAAGTGAAGGGTTATTTCAAAAAATTTGAGTTTGAAAAATTACCTATATTTAGTTCTTTTTGCAAGATGCACGATCATGGTGTTAATGATTGTTTTTGAAAACACCCCCATCTTTATAAAGAGAAGGAGTCTTTGAAACAAACTAATTGGGAGATGGCCAATGTGATTCCTCAAGGAGTTGCTAATCCTAATAATATTCTTATAGAGGATAACACCTCTAACATGTCCAAATTTATTGAGAAGCCGTAGCCTTTAGGGGTTATTGAACTTCAACCTATTGTTAACATTACTGTTATTTTGAATCATGATCAAGGAGTTGGTGTTAAAACTTCTTCTATCTCTTTTATTAAATGTGATAATATGGTGGCTCATTTTTTTACCTAATATTGATATTCATAATCATGCTAATGTTTAGTCCATTAATCTTTGTGCGACTAACAAAAATTAGTTGATTTGAATGCAAACTCTCATCCTAATACTCTCTTTATTGTATAGAAAAAGGATAAGGAAGTTAATACTGACTCTCATATGCCTCATATAGAATGTGAGAGGAATGTTAATCTGTTGGAAGAAGGTGAAATTATTTATCTGGAGGTTTGTCCCTCTTAGGGGCAAGATAAAGGCAATATGGAGGATAATGGTATGTTTATGGAGGATGAATGTCCTCAACAGATTACTAATGTGGACCAACATAGTAAGACCCCTTCAACCTCTTGTTATAACAGTGTTTCTTTTACTGATACTGAGGATATGGGCTTTATTGATAAATTTAATCCTAAGGATGATAATGATACTAGTTTTCATAAGGTTCAGAGTAAAAGTGGTTGGAAAAAGCAGTAGTTTATATTGCAATCTCCCAGAACTACTCGCTCACACACTTCCTATTAATTTTATTTATTAATGTTTAATTTTATTATTTAGAATGTGCTGGGGATTGGTTGTCCTTCTTCTAGAATTTGTGTGAAGAATTTATGTAATATTTATAAAGTTTCTATTCTTGTCTGCTTAAGCATCTTATTTCTTCCTCTAGGTTAATTAGCCTTATCATTTTTTGGGTTTTAATTATGCAAATTCGAATGTGGCTAATAAGATTTGGATTTTTTTTTTTGGAATGATCTAGTTAAAATTGATGTTATTGGCGATTATACTCTAGTTTTACATTGTCAAATTGAGGTTTTTAAATTTCACTGCTGTGCCTCCTTTGTGTATATTGGTTTTTCTTATTACATTAGGAAAATCCTTTCGGACCAACTCATTAATTTCCATAATATTTGTAGATTCCCTTGGATTGTTGGCGTTCATTTTAATTCTATTCTCTACCCCTATGAAAGGATGGGTGGTTCCTCTCCATCCTATCGGTCTATGGAGGATTTTAGTAATATGATTTTGGATTGCAACCTCATTGAAATTGGTTTTTCTGGTAATAAATTCACTTGGATAGGGGTCATTTATGGCAACGGTTGGATCCTGTGGTTTTTAATGACTCTTGTATTAGTTTGTTTAACTCTATTAATATGCAACATCTTAGTAGAACTCCGTCTAACCATTCTCCTTTGCTTATTAGTCTGAATTTTAGACAATTTGATGGCTCTTCTCATTTCAAATTTCAAGCATGAGGTTACTTCACATTTTTTTTTTTGAGATGGTGGAGAATAATTGGCATGCTCCTCTTTATCTAGATTACTCTTATTATGGCATGAGGAGGCTTTGGTTTAAGCTAAAAAGGCTTAAGCAAGTTTTAAATTGGTGGAACCGTAATGTTTTTAAAAATTTCTTTACTAATATTTTGGAGGCCGAATAGCTTGTTGATAATATGGATTCTTCTTGTCAAGCTGACCCTTCTAATGTTAATTTCTCTCTTTTAAAAAAAAGTTAAGGAGGATCATTTTAAATTCCAAGCTCAGGAAGAAGTTTTTTGGAAACAAAGAACTGTTGCTAAGCACTTGGTTGAGTGGGACAATAATACTAAATATTTTCATGCATTGGTTAAGAGGAAACATTCTAAAAATGGTGTTAATAAAATCCAACTACATGATGGCTCTATTTCTGAGTATACTATGAAAATTGCCAATTTAGCAGTCCTCCACTTACAAGGTCATCTTAATAAGGATTTTAACCCGATTCAATTTAATGATCACTATTTTATTCTTAACCTTATCTCCAAAGAGGATAATGTGAATCTTACTAAACCTCCTTCTTTTGAGGAGGATAAATATACTTTATTTGGTATGAATAGTGATTCGGTGGCTGGTCCTGATGGGTTTACTATTTAGTTTTTAAAGAGATCTTGGCATATTATTAATAAGGATATTTTTGTTGCTACTCTAGATTTTTTTTGCTGGTAATTCTATTCCTATGTTTTTATGTCTACTTCCATTGTTCTTATTCCGAAGAGAAACTCTATCAACACTTGAAATGATTTTAGACTTATTAGTCTTTGCACCTTTTTTAATAAGTTAATTTCTAAAATTATCAGGAATCATCTTACTTTTCTTTTACCTAGAATTATCTCTACTTCTCAGATGGATTTTGTGAAAGGTAAAGTTATTAAGGATAACATTTTGTTAGCTCAAGGGCTTTGCCATGACTTGGATATCAAAGTTAGAGGGGCGAATTTTATTTTAAAGCTTGATATTCCCAAAGCCTATGACAATATTGACTATTCCTTTATTTATCAGATTTTGGAGTGTTTTGGCTTTAATTTTATTTTTATTAACCTCATTAAGAACTGTATTAAAGGTGTTTATTTCTTTATTATTGTCAATGGCTCTACTAATAGTTTCTTTAATTCTTCTCATGGTTTAAGGTAGGTGATCCTATATCTCCTGCCCTTTTTATCATTGCTGCAAAATTTTTATCTAGAGGCCTTACTAATCTTTTGGAGAATAATCATAATCTTTATTTTAGAACTTTTGGTGTTTTTCCCGTTTCTCCTTTATGTTTTGTGGATGACTTTATTATTTTAACAATGTTTATACTAACAGAATTCAAAAGCTTATGAATTTTTTTAACCAATTTGAGATGATCAGTGGTTTATCCTATAGCAAAAGTAAAAGCTATTTTATTGCCTTTAAGAACATCTCTAATAATCATATTTTGGCCCTCAAAGACTTGACTGGTTTTAGTCATGGTCAATTACCCATTAAATACCTTGGTGTTCCTCTTTTTACGGGCAGAAAGAAAACTTTTCTTTTTGATGATCTTATTTCCTTTATGCAAAATAAACTTCTAATTCTCTTAGCTTTGGTGGTAGGATTGCTCTTATCAAAAGTTTTTTTTATGCTTTGTTCCTATTTATAGTTTTCAAACTATTCTTCCTACTAAAGCTGTTGGTAATAGGGTTCATAAACTTATAAATAGATTTTTTTGGAAAGGTATTTCTACTAATTCCAAAATTACTTGGGCTAATTGGGTTAAATGTTGTGGGCTTTATGCTGAGGGTGGGTTAGGTTGTAAAAATATATATGACTTAGCTCTGGCCTTCTCTTTTAAACTTTGGTATAATTTTTGTTCTAAAATGAGCCTCTATGCTAATTTTATGTTCTCTAAGTACTGTGTTGGCAAATACCTACTACCTATTTTTTTTTAAGCAGGGTGACTCTAGAGTGTGGCAAAAAAATTGCAAGGTTAAATGGGAGGTTGAGCCCAAGATTTCTTGGGGCCTTGGCGAAGGTAATGCTTTCTTTTGGAAAGATAGTTGGTTAGGCAAACAATCTATTGACCCTATCATGAACTCATCTTCTATTACTTCGATTAAGGTTAATTATTTCTTTACTAATAATTGCTAGGATTATGATAAACTTTGTAATATTGTTCATGATTTTATTATTCATCTAATTATTAACTTGCCTATCAATATCAATTCTAAGGACATTATCTTATGTAATTTATCTAGTGATGTTAGGTTCAACATAAAAAAGGCTTGGCATGCTTTTAGAGCCTATGGTAGTAGTGATCATATTTTCTCATTGATCTGGCATAAGAGCATTCCTACTACTATTTATGTTTTTATTTGGAGAATTCTTCATAGATTTATTCCCACTGATGACAATCTCACCAAAAAAGGTTTTATGTTATCCTCCAAGTCCCAATGTTGCTACCATATCAAAAATATGCATCATGTTTTTATTTCTGGATCTATTGTGGCTAAAACGTTGGTTTATTTTGAAGATTTTCTTACATTATATTGTTTTAATGCTCATATATCTATTAGTTCTATGCTTAAGGCGTGTCTTATTAATTCGAAAGGGCATATCTATAATGTTATTCCTTCTCTCATTCTTTGGTTTTTTTGGTTAGAGAGGAATAATTCTATCTTTAATGGCATTCAGATGAATCATCAGAAGGTTATCCAGAAGGTTAAAGATAAGATTTTTGTCTCTTTGTGCTATTATTTTACTCTCTTGGAAGAACTTTAAAAACTATTATTTTATTGGTAATGTGCTCAGTCTCAATTTGGAGGGCTTACCTATTGCTTGTAAGGTTAACATTATTTATTGGCTCAAACCTCCTATCAATTTTTTTAAATTAAATGTTATGGGTGCTACTAGAGACTCTTTCATGGGTTGTGGTGGAGCTATCAGGGATAGTAATGATAAACTCATTTTGGATTTTACTAGTCCTATTCCGAGTGCTGATTATGTTGTTGCTATTACTTTAGGCTTTCTATATGGTTTCAAGGTTTGCATCTCCCTTAACCTTACTAACATTATTATTAAGATGGATTCTAGTTTTGATTTCAATTTTTTAGATATGGTGGAGGATATGTGCTGCTCTCCTAATCTTTTCTATTATGTTAGGGAAATTAAAAATCTCTTTGTATTTATGAATTTCTCCTTTCATCATATTTGCAAGGAGGGTAATTCTTGTTCCTCTTAGCTTGCTGAATAGGGCTATAATCTGGAGAATTTTAATGATTACATTGAGGCCTCCATTCCTGTTGCTCTTAAAGGTTTTATTAGGTTAGATAAGCTTAGCTTCCCTTATGATAATATTTAAGTGCTTTGTCTAGTTCTGCTTGTTTTGGCTGCCACAGGTTCTTGTGGGGTTTGTTGTGGTCCCTTGTTGTTGGTTTTCAATTCTATTTACTCCTGTATTTAATTTTGCTGGTATTTTTTGGTGTTTCATCTTTTGCTTGTAGGGTCCTTCATAGTGCTCTCCTTTCCTGGAGGGTTCTATATTTGTTTGGCTCAGTTTGCTTGGCTGGCTGTATTTGTGGTGGTAAGGTTTGTTTATTCTTTTTGTTCCTAGACCTTCTATTGTTGTTGGTTTTCAATTCATAGATACTCGGTTTGGTGGGCATTTTTCTTAGAAGTGTTAACACATTATATTCCATTATAAGATTATCATGATTAGCTACACATGAATTTGGTTGAAATGGTGTTTTTGTTTTTTTTTTTTTAGAATTGCAAATTGCATTAAAAGTAACCAAAACTATTACAAACTAATCAACTATGCAACTATCATATTCCTTCTTCAAAACACTATACAAGGAAGAAGGAATATCTGAAAAAGAAGTAGAGTAGAAGTAAAAAACTATTATCTAAAGCTAGAGTAGCACACAAATCAGCAGCTTTATTACAATCTCTAGAGGTATGACGAAAAATTACCTTGATGAAGTCATTTAAGATTGACATCTTCTCTGAAATCAAGTTATTAGCCTGAAATGTTGATTTCATAATTGAATCTTGAAAAAATTTTATCGGGTTGTCACCTTAAATTATTACGCCTTTACTATCAAACATCCAATCTTGTAAGAATTCTTTCAAAGTAGACATAGCCTCCAACTCAAGTTGATTAATATCACAATACATCATCCTTTTACCAAAAGCAAGAAGAAGACAACCTCTAAAGTCTCTGATTATACCTCCAATGCTTGCAATATTAGAGTCCATTAAAGAAGCATCCATATTTATCTTTATCGAATCTAGAGGTGTGGGGTGCCAATAAGAACCAAACTCCAAGCAAAGAGAAGCACCCCAGTCAACTAGCAACAGATATCTATTGAAGGTAGTGGATAAAATATTTGTAGAAACAATTGAAGTAAGTAGAATAGAGTAACCATGTCTGCTGTCATTCCAACATTTCCAAGAGAAAAACACAACTGTACAGTAGATATTAATAATATTCAACTGGTCTTTGGAAAGAGCTCTCAGTTGAGATAAATATTTATCTAAAGATTGGAATATAGGAATATTGAATCCCCAAGATCTTAGCTTGCAAATGATGTCAATGAGATATTTGCAATGGACAGCAATATGCAAATAATTCACAACTTCTTGGAAACCTCTAGCACTGCAATCACAATGCCAAATTCTTCTATATTTTAGAAATTCATTGGTAGGTAAGGCCTTCCTTGTCATTCTCCACCAAGAAAGTTCAACTTTTGGTTTGAGCTTTAACTTCCTTAACCAATAAAAAAAGCCAAATTCTTCTTCCTGATAATTGTATTTGATGAATTCTGCATAAGCCAATACAGAAATTGATTTCCCAGAGAGCTGGAAAAGAGGCTCCACATTGTCATTATATCCATCATGAATAGCACATTGCTGTAAGATAAGAAATACAAGGTCCTGGTTAAAAAATCGGCTTAATTCAGACACGTTCCAATAGCCATCTTGAAGAATAAACTGCTGAAACATCATGTCATCTATGCCAACACAGTCGGCTAACACAGGCCATTTATTAAAGCACCTATCCAATAACCAAATGTCATTCATAACATTGATGCTTTTACTATTTACAAATTGTCATTTAACAATTGGTTTTAAGTAAGAAGCCACATCCAAAAGAATAAACTAAGCAGCTGAATGACCTTTTTTAAACACTCCATTCCAAATGTTCATACCATATTTAGCAGCAATGCATCTATGTAGTAAAGAATAAGGATTTTGAGAGAACCTCCAAGACAGTCTAGCTCTTAGAGGGCCGGTTTTATGGACAGCAGAATATCAACCCATGCCACCCAGATTTTTGGGTTAACATAAATCTTCCCATGCAACATAGTGAAGACCATGCCTACCATGCTCCTTATGCCAAATGAAGTCTTGACAATGTCTATCTAATTCATTAAGATTACTTTTGGGGACCAAAGAGTGAGTTAATGTAAAGATAGGCAAAGATAGAAAAGAGGACTTAATAACAACCGACCTACCAGCCAAAGATAAGAATCTAGCACCCCAAGCATTAAGCCTTTCCAATGCATGATCAATGATTGATTGAAAATCATTCTTCACCATTCTCCTTAAGACAATTTTAATGCTCATGTAATGAAGCTCATTAACTACTTTGAAACTAGATTTCTTCCCAATTTTCCTTCTCAACATCGATCTCACGTATTTCCCAAAAATAATATGAGATTTGGCATTGTTAATACTTTGTCCTGTCCATCCACAATAGTTCATGACTAAATTCATCGTAGCTTGAACCATATGAGAAGATTCTGTCCCAAATAAAAGTAGATCATCTGCATAAAGGAGATGAGTAATTTTAGAAGCACTTGGAGAAGTCTAGATACCCAATTGATGCCCTCTTTGATTAATAGCATTAGATAAAAGCCGAGAACATATTATAAAGAGGTATGGTGACATAGGACAACCTTCCTAAAAATGACTTTTTGCTTCAATCCATCTAGAACTCTTGTGATTTAAGAGGATAGAAAAATACACCTTAATCACACATTCCATGATAAGATTGGAAATCTTAGTAGGAAACTCGAACCAATTTAATACAAGATCCAAGGTCTCCCAACTCATACTATCAAAAGCTTGCTCCATGTCAAGCTTAACTACCATAAGTCTTTTTTCTATTGCTGGAAATTCTGAATTTATTAAATATTTCATAAGCTAAAGGCAATGGTCTGACATAGATCTACCAAAAATAAAAGCAACTTGTTCTTCGAAGATGATTTTAGAAAAACAGCACTTTAGTCTACTCACAATCATAGTTGAAGCAACCTTATAAATGGTTTGGAAAAGACTAATAGGATGAAAATTAGGAGTTTCAGGGTCCTTAATTTTATGAATAAGAACATTCAAGGTGTCTTTCCAAACTCCGTGCATTTGTCCGGTCTTGAAGAAGACATCAATTACCTTCCAAGTGGAATCTTTGACAATTTTCCAATAAAATTTGAAAAAGGAAGAGGTTCACCCATCCAAACTGGGAGATCAATTTGAGCTTCGCTCAAAAACTACAGAAGTGAACTCCTATTCAGTGAATTCAGCCTCTAAAAAGACCCCATCATTGTCATCAATCATTTGATCCAGGTTAGCCGAAGGCCAATTGAACCTCACACAGTTCCTAGATCTCCATTTGTTTTCAAAAAACTTTAAGAAAACGGATTCAATCTACTCCAAGTCCACCACAACCATGTTGTTTCCATCCTTAATTTGTTTAATCAATTTACCATTTATTATAGTCGAGGCATAGTCATGAAAGAATTTTGAGTTTGTCTCCCTCTTCATTCCAAGTAGCCTTTGCTCTTTGATTCCACCAAGTAGATAATCTGAACAAAGTAATATTAAGTTCATTAACTTTTGCATGAAGTAAAGTCAACTTATCTAAACTTAGGCATCCTTCCAATTCTTCTTCCAATTGTAATTTGAGATTCTCATCCTTCAGCTCCTCAATCATATTTAGGTTTTTACACTTATTTTTGTTCCAAAAATAAAGTGACATCAAAGTTCTCTTAATTTTCTTGTTTAAAATTTTGTCTGCCCCACCAAAATCCTGCTTCTCCCAAGCATTAGAAATAATCTTCTAAGTTGCTGGATAGGATTTCTAAGTGTCTTCAAACCTGAAAACTTTAGAATGCACATGAGGCATTTCATTAAATTTAAAAGCAATGGGGTAATGGTCAGATGCCACTCTTGCTAGATGTCTAATCGAAGCCAAAGGAACCAATTGTAGAGTCGCGTAATTCAGTAAGTATCTATCCAACCTTTCCCAAATCATAACAGTTCCTTGTTTATTGTTACACCAAGTGAACCTTGGACCAATAACCCCTAAATCATGAAGAACATGATTATCTATGAAAAGTTTCATCTCTTTTCGACCCTTAGACATACAAAACCTTTTATCACTTTTATTCCTTTTCTAGTTGCAGATACTGGTGGTAATAATTTACCACTATGTTTATTTACTTAGATAACCTATTTAACTGAATAGATAGTTGATTTTTTTAATTCTATTTGTTTATTTATCCTTAATGCTTCAACGGATGAATTACCGTAATCAAACATCTTAATTTCTATACAAATTTGATCACCCTAAAAATCAAAGGTAGGGAAATCACTATTAGAGAAAAGTTAAAGGGACTCTTTTAACTCATTTAAATTTATTTCAAGATTTGTACAATTATTTTTTATTGCATCATTCATTTGAACATCATCTGATATTGATAAGATATACAATGAATCTTTCTTCAGTGCTTTCTTAGTCTCTTACAGGACAAAATAGAAATGATATAGTACAAAAGGTTCAAGATTATTTTCTTTTCTGTTAGAAGAAACTATGATTTTAAGGTTTACATTACTATTTTTTTCCTTGACTTCCCTTTTTTGAACTACTAAAGACTAGATAACATATATCTTCTTAGGTTCTTTAATAGGAACTTTACTTTAGACTTTCCCTTTAAAAGCTGCTATATTTCCCCACAGGGGACTACACTCCTTAAGATGTTTGAGAGGAAGAATGATAAACTTTGTTAAGAATTTTCTTAGAGATCGGGATAAAGCTATGTCTCAATTATTATTATTCTTTAATCTTAAGACTAATTCAGATGGCTCACCAATCATGTATTTAACGGATCCCTGACTAGGATTAGCTAAATACTCTCTGGGTATCATTATCGATCCATCTTTGATAATTTTTTAATTCATTCTATGAAAGTTATACAATCCTCGAACTAATGACTTATCATTGCATGATATTGACAATATTTAGGTTGTCCTATTTTTGGCTTTTTGGTTTAGGAATTTTTAATTTTGATTGCTTTAGAAGGCTTTTAAAGATCTTTTTAATAGCCACTCTTTTAAATGAATAAGTCTTATTCTTTAAAGCATCAAACCTCTAACATTTCTCTCAAGGAGTAAGATTGAAATAGATTTAAATTTTGGAATATTAGGTCAATTGTTTTACTAATACTATATTGGAAACCTGAAATTGTTATATGAATTTGCATAGATTTTATTCCCTTTATAAAATATAGATATTGACCCAAACTACTTTCTTAATATATTTTAAGGTTTTGCTATTTTGATCTCTACTTGAGGTTGATCTTTTATAAAGGAATATTAAAGCATTTCGTCTTGAAGATTAGAGGATTTTCTCAATAACGTTACAAAATTTTGTATTATAAACCCTTTCAATAAGAAGAAAATTAAATCTTAAATATTCTTTAAAAAAATTTCCATAGAATGCTTCTTCTGGAGCTGAGGCTTATGTTTTATACTATTATTTCTTGCACCTCAAGAGAGTAAATCAAACTTTTATTGGGTTTTTTTTTTATTTTTTTACTACCAGATCCCCCACAATGACATGGCAACATAATCTAACAAATCTTTTAATGAATATTTATTCTCTTTCTAGAAATGTATGCACTAACCCCTAAGGCATCTCAGCATACCATTCAAGTGCAATGCCTAACAAACTACTTAAATTATTGTACCATAATCCATTTAGGAAATGGATATAATTAATATTCTTTTTGGTTAGCCCTTTAGAACATACAAGGTACCCTTAGATTATGCTAAAGCCTCCTTAACTTGTTGTTCTACCATTAATTTGATGTTTACTACTTCTACTCTTTCTTTTTTTTTTTATTAATATTAGAGATTCAATTTTCTTTTCTTTTAAAACCTCTTTAGGTTTATTATATTATTGGATAGATTCAACTAGAATAGGATCTATCTAAGCCTTAATTAAAGAGACCTATTGGCTTTGGAAGGTTTCTGTAAAAGCCATTAGCTCTTCCATCCTCTTTTCCATCTAAGCTATCTACTGCTAGTCAAATTAGGAACATACTCTTTTTCATGATCTTCTTCTTCTTCATTTTCATCGACTACAAGCTTCATTTTAATTTTTTCCTTTTATCATTTTGTGTACATAATCATGTATGCATTAAGAATACACTCTAAGCCATTTCTTAATCTTTTTTATCAATATGTTGAATGCTCTCTCCTTTAGGTGATCCATCACCTCTTTCATTATTTTCCCTTCTAGATTATGCAGATCTATAGTAGTGTATTCTCCAACTACTTATGATTCCTCGATAATTTTCCCTTCCTTTCTTTTTATTTTGCTAAATGATTGTTGTGAATGACTAGTACAACTAATGTTGCAAACATTTTAAGATGTCAAATAGATTGGACTGAAGTTGGATTAAAAATGGTATTATACCCTCGATGGACTAATGTGTAATATCCCAATGATTTAATGGGAGTATGTTCACCCTGATCATTTGAAGGTATTGTACAGTGACTAACACATGAAAATTTTCTTAAATCTTACTAATAATTTATTATAGTAACTGGTGGACTACGACCTACTTCTTCAAACTGTACTCTTCTCTTCATAAGAGGAGACATTTATCTTCTTCTGGAGCGTGTTTTCATTCCAATGGATATAGCATCCTTTACACTTCACAAAAATTTATTTTTTAACTTTCCATAACCAATGGAATATTCATGGATCAACTCATTCAACAAAGATTTGAACTTCATTTTCCTTCGAATATGCAAGGCAAAAAAGGATTCTGCCTGAAAGGAGTAGGTTGGCAATTTGTTATCCTGACTGGATTTTCATTTCCAACAATAGCAGACAGCGGATGAATGTGATTTATACTTGCCATAGGAGACTTGTATAGAACTTCAGATTCTTTAATTACCATTTCATTTGATTTCAACTTAGTTACTTCACTTGTAACATTCACCAAGTTATTTTCTTTAAGCATTTTAGCTTTCTCTGCCTTTTGGTTAGCAGAGAGCAGCAGAGAGCCTAAGGAAATTTAGATAAGAAGTTACATATTCTTTAACATCTATCGAGGTAACAACAGACCCACCCATAAATAGTCTTAACAAATGTAGTAGGCATAAATTCAATCTTGAGCATATCGGACTATGGCCTAGTGGAGGTGAACTAAATATTATTCATTGTTCTAAACTGGATCCCAATTTACACTAACATATGGACCATTACTGATAGTCATGTTCATGTCATTTGAGAAAGAGAATATCAACTTTCTGTACATTATTTTTGTAATTGACTTTAATTATATATTAAACTTCAAAGCTCTTTCCCTTAAACAGGGCATAATTCTGAAGAATATACTAAGAAATGTTTATTTAATCCCTAAGGCATGATTAAACTGAAGCTAATTAGAGTTATTTCTAACTTTTAAATGCCAACTAACTATAGATATTGACCTAGCCTATGGAAACATAGACTAGAGAGATGTTTGGAATTGAAATTTAGATTTTATTTAAAATGATTAGATTAATTCGATTAAATTAACTTTTGAGTTAGGGAGGAAATGACTGAAGTTTAGTTTGAATTTAAATTTTAGGTAAGCATTGAACAAGGACACTTATTCAAAAATTTTAAGATATAGATGACAAAAAGCAGCATGGATTAGATTTGAATTTGGATTTAGATGATGAAATTAGTGATAGAACATTATATAAGAGAGAGGGGAAATAATATGATTTATAATCTAAAGCATAGAGTAAACATAAACATGAAATACTATATATATGCAAAAATTCATAACTTTAAAACATGCAAAAATGTAAAACTACAAACGGATAGCACCCATACCTAACTTAAGATCGAATAAACATTTTGGTTTGACAAATTAGCTAGGTTATTAGGAAAATATTATGTAATCATAGGATATGCTTATTTACATAACAATAGACTCAATGCTTAAAATTGAAATAAACATGCAAATATAAATGCAAATGCAAGACTATAAACAGGAAGGACCCCTATAAGACCTTGGTCAAAATCAATATTCCAATTGTATTAGTTAACTTGGTTTTATGGACAAAACCAAGTAACCATAGGATATGCTTATTTAGGTAAGCATAGGCTCAATGATTAAAATTTAAATAAATGTACAAATACAAATGCAAGTGTAAGACTATAAACAGGCAACGCCCTTAAGAGACCTATGATCAATTCAATATTCTAGTTTGACTAGTCCACTTGGTTTTTAGGATGAAAATAAATGTCCATGGGATATTCTTAGTTGTGTAAGTATAGACTAAAATGATTGAAATTTAAATAAGCATATAAACAAAAATGTAAATGATAAACTATAAATGGATAGAACCCCAACTAGATTGAGGACCAATTTAGTATTTTAATTGGCCTAGCCCGCTTAGTTTTTAGGTTTAAACAAAGTAACCATGACATATGTATACATGTGTAAGCACAGATTAAAATATGAATAGCATGCAAGAAAGAAGCACTTAACAAAGCAAGCATATACAAAGCTAAATTAGGTGGACACAATAGTGATATGCAAGACTATACAAAGAATGAACATACAAGATTGAACCGAACATGCATATAAATGGGTAAATTTGAAATAAAGATGCATATAAATGTAATATAATTGCAAAAGCATTCAATTAAATATATATATATATATATATATATATATATATATATATATATATATATATATATATATATATATATATATATATAATATATATATATATATATATTTTTTAAAAAATTTAGTCTTCAGTGAAGATAGAGAGAAAAGTCTATCCCCAATGGAGTCACCAAAACAATCTAGGGGCAAATTTTCCTTCATGTTGTGTAAGATTTGCTTTAAACTATATTTAGGTTTTTTTTGTCTATTCTACATAGATTGACATTATACTATTATGAAGGACATAGTAATATCTCACTATTAATTTGAGAAGAGAAACCTTCAATTTATTTTTTCTATTTTATACATCGATGCTTTCTTTTATATTCTTTTCCATCATCAACAGGGTAACGAATCTAATTTTGATGAAGAATGGATGGTGGCCCAGTAGCTAGTCATACAACTGCACCTTCACTAGAACCAGCACCAGCACAAGTATTACTACCTACATAAACCTACCACTCTTATCCTTATGAGGAGGTGACATAAAGGTTCGATCAACTAGAATCCCATGTGGACTCACATATTCAGCAGCAACAACAACAACATGAGCAGGATATGGCATGGTTTGGAGAACAATTATCTTCAATCAAAGAATAATTCTCCTTGATCCTAGTGAGGGGGAGATTATAATTAATGAATATTAATTTGCCCATTCAACCAAAAAAGTTTACCATCATAAAAAAGTGGGAGATTGCTACAATCTAGGATCCCTAGCTTATAATTTTGATAATAAAAAACATTATTAATTGAGATTTTATTTCTCCAAGAATATATATTGGATGTTATTTTTGTCTTTGCGGACTAACATTTTAAGTAAACCATACACAGCTCAAGATTACTGAAGACTCAAGTTTGGGTTGAATAAGATGTCAATAAAAAAGTTTATAATTTTAAATTTCTTATATTTTCTATTTCTTATGTTTGCATATAAGGGTGTTTGCAAAATTGGCAACCACATACACACACATAGGAGGAGTGACGAAAATTTGAGATGAAAATTTTTTGAACTAATTGTATCATATGATAACAATCGAAATATATAATTTTTTATCTAAAAAAGAGATCTAATGGCTAATTGAATCATTAATTCTAATAAAATAATCAAACCATACTATATAATAATACTGCATGATTTGTTTCAATTTAAGAGCCCCTAGCCACAATATAATTTAAGTAAGAATTTTTAAAAAATGAATTTTGAACTAATCATACTATACGATCCTAATCATATTGTATGATATTTGGAACTTACTTAAATTATCCACCAAGATTAGTCAATTAAATCAAGTCTTATTAAATGTGGCTAATCATACTGTACAATTTTGATCGTACCATACAACTACTAGAGATGAAATTTGGTCATCGTAAAGATCATACTAGAGAAAACCATGATTTTTGAACTAAACATATAGTATGATATATATATCATATTATACCAAATATTGATACTACACTGACCATATTGTATGATGTTAATCATACAAAATGATAGATATAGATGATTTCCAATTATCCCCATGTTCATGTCGTACGAATAGAGTAAAATTAAACTAATCGTATTGTACAAAGTTAAAATCATACTCGATGATATGTTGCTAAAATTGAATAGTTTGTCAAAATGATTTTTCTCATCAAATTGGATGAGTCATGTTTTTTAATTTGTCATATTGTACGAATCCAGATCGTCATGTAGGAACAGAGATAGACAAATAAAAAATTTATTGGTTTGTGAAACCTTATACATAAAAATCCATTTGAAGTCCTTTTCATAATAACTTTGGATATTGAATGAATTCTGTGGGAGATTATTCTTGAGAGATTTTAGGCTAAGAGATGAAGGAGAAGGTGAGGTTGTGTGTGAGGGAGGAGTATGAGGGGTTTCACATGGTTGCTCTAGGCATGCTTGCACCTAGCTTCTTCATGTGACCTTCGCGAGTTCTTAAAGATTCTCTTAGGAGGGAAGCTTCAAAGTCAAGAGTCTGAGGTTCTCTACATTCACTAGGAGGGTAAAAAAAGGATTATGATTCTTTGTCATCACTACGAGGGTGAAAATAGAATGTGGTTCTCTGCCATCACCAGGATGGTGATGAACGTTTCTAGTTTCTCTACCATCTCCAAAATGCATAAAAGGATTGAAGGTATATTGCTGTCACCCGGATGGTGACATAACTTTTGATTCATCACACTAGGTTTGGTGCAACTGATTCTTTTATGGGCTTTTCTGCTTTGCTATATAGGGGAACAAGGAGAGTCAATATAGTGTTAGTGCAATACCAGGAGTGAAGGACTCCACAAATTTGATGTAGGTCAAGGTTCATCATACCACTATAAAATCTTGCTCTTTCTTATTAGTTTTTACTTTTTTGCAGTTTTATTTCTGCACTTTGAATTTACTACATGACATTTATGATTTATTATCAAATACAATAAGGTTCATTTATGGATTGCTAAAAGGAAAGTTTTCATATTTTGATTGATATAATTGTGCCTCAAAATGAAAAGTATTTTAAACTCTAATTCTCTTCCACATGTGTTAAGTTAATTACTTACATTTATTTTTCAAACTTGTTTTCTAACATAAAACAAAAAAGGTATTACTATTATTGTGTTCTTTAAAATTCATTTATTTTTCAAACTTGTTTTCTAACATAAAACAAAAAAGGTATTACTATTATTGTGTTATTTAAAATTCACCCCCCCCCCCCCCCCCCCCCCCCCCCCTCTTGGTGCACATATGGATTACTCACAGAGGTCTTACAACATCCTCGAACTTTCAACAAATAGTATAAGGTTATATCTTACACAACACTAAAATTATATAAAGAGTAAAGAATAGAATGCCAATATGGCATACACTTAGCAAATACATGACATGATTTTTTTTTTAAATACTCCTTGTAAAACAATGTCATTCATTCACTAATGTTTCTCTATATCCATAGCTTAAAGGTAATGAAATCCTCAATCATGTTCCCTAGTATGTGATTGAAAGGAAAATAATAGGGCTGACCAATCTTTCCCACTTCCTCTAACTTCTTAGGCTCCAAAAGCTTAAAGTGTAATTTCTTCAAGTGAATATTAGATATTTTTCTTAGTACTCCCCTTTTGAAAGTGTGTATCTAATTTAGCAACTCCAAAAAAATACCCCTAATCCATGCTAAATTTGAATGTGATTGTGATTATGGAGGGTATCAATAATGTTGTGTTTGATACTAATTAGGCTATTATTATTTAGATTGATACAAAGTTTTTTTTTCACTATGACTGTGGTTGAGAAGCCTTTCTTGTTAAACTTTTGCTAGCCATGTACCCATATCGATGGAAAAATAGAACCTTATTTTTTTTTTAGAAACTCCTATTTTTGTGATTAAAAACTGCATTAAAAAGAAGATTCCATCTCGGGTGATAAACAAGTTATTTTATAATGGATTCAAGGACAAAAAAAAAGTTTTGGAAAAAAAAAATCATTTCTATGATCAAACAAAATTTAAAGAACAACATGTTATGTTGGGAGATGAATATGAAGTTTTATAGATATTGTTTGAAAAAGTAAATGGAGTTTTTAAATTTGTGATCCTTGTGATCAAATACATCCAAGAAAATATAGAATATCATCTAAAAATATAACATTATATTTTATAGATATTGTTTGAAAAAGAAAATGGAGTTAACGAACAATGATGAATTTTTTAAAAATGCACAATTTCTAATATCAATTATAATGGAGAAAATTTCAAATTAACTTTAAAAGAACTATGATGATATTCTATAAAGACATTTTAAAATATAAATGTGTTTTACAAAAGATCATCTATGATCAAGGAGATTTTCGCCATTTATAGGAATAAATAAGGTTTATTTTAATCTAGAGTTCTAAATTTTTCATAAGGACAACCTCTTAAGAAAAATATTGATTAAAGAAGTAATTTATATCCATTGATTAGGGGTCACCAGATTTTAAGAAGCTTAGTTCAATGATTTGAATTTTATTCCAATCCAAAGTTGGAATTTATAATTTAAGATGGAAATTTTATAATTTAAGTTGAATTTTATTCAAAATATGGTATTATATTAATAATGGGTGAGGACCTATGATTTTTAGTCAGCCTAAGAATCTTAAACTAAAGTGAAGTTTTATAAAGTAGTGAATCAAACCTAGTTCAATGATTTGAAAAATAAGGAAACAGGCCTTATATCCTTAACTCTTGAAAAGAATTTTTGCAATGCTTGACACTTCCTAACTTATGTTCTTGGCTAAAATAGGAATGCAAGATAAAAATCCCCCTAATCGTTTTATATCCAAGATTACATTCTAATGTAATGAATAATGGGTATGGTGTTTTTTTTTTTGAAGAAATGCCAATAGCAAAAATTTTATTACCAATCACTTACAAGAATATTCCTTCTTCATCAATTCAAGAAAAGAAGAAGGAACTTTATCCCTAGAGAAATCATCCCAAAAGAATGATGAAAAATGGGTATGGTGTTGTTATGATGATTTTTTGATATGGTGGGAAAATTATAAAATTTTAAAAGGTCCTTTAGAAGGAGTGGTTTATTTATAATTCTAAATCAAAATACTATTAAATTTATTTATTTTAATTCATTTCTAATGTAAGGCAAACTATGTTACTCTATGCATAAAATTATAATGCATAATTTAAAATAAAAACCATAAAATAGGTTTTATGCTAAAAAAGTATAACTTTATTAAATAAAAATTACATCCTCATAGGCCACGTGGCCTATGAGGATGTAATTTTTATTACGTGGCCTATGAGGATGTAATTTTTATTTAATCCTACTTATACCAAACTTGAGGAGCTCTGAAGGAAGGGAAATTTAATATCCACATAATACCCCGGGGAGTTATCATCTTACTTTTTAATATGATTATCTTACTAAGTAATTAAGACAAAATTTTAATTCATTATTTATTAGTAGAAAACATTTCATTTCCTAAAAGCCTAAGACAATTCTAGGAAAATGTCTACATAAAAAAAATAATTTTAGAAAAAGTCAGACTACTAGTGCGCATAAATAGTTAATACACCATAGTAATGAATAAATAAATAAAATGCAATTGTCTGATGTGGTAAGTTCCACTTAATACAAATGAGGTTCTGAAAAAAATAAAGTGGCATGGCTACCCTACGAACAAACTCTTATTTCTAATCATGTATATTATGCTAATTTTCTTATAAAGTAAATCCGTTTGTTTCATTATCTTTTTTCCACTTATCAACAACGAGAAATTATTTCAAATGGAAGAGATCTCCTAAAAGGGGAAGAGATTTCTTTTACTCTTAGTTCCATTATCAATAATTAGATTTTCATATTCTAATAATGACTTTCAAAACTCTTGAATTTAAATTAGATTTTCATAAAATGAAAAAGTCTCTTTGAACTCAAAACATGGTCAATATGAAAAAGAAATATATAATAATAAAAACATCACAAAATCCAAACAATATTTGCTCACTTTTGGGCAACTTATCTTTAGGCAATGCTTTAATTATTAAGGGGCTAATGACATGTACATATCTAAAATATGTTACTAGTTTTAAAATTTAACATTTTATCTCTTTTTTAGCCCTACATAAGCATGACCACCTGCATAAGATTGTGTTAGCAAAATAATTGTCATTTTTAACTTTCGGATAACATATCAGGCCCATTATAAATCACAAGGCATCATCACAGGAATATAAAACATCTAGACACAACATGATAACACTAATAAACTCTATTATAATAACAAATCTATGAACATATAAATAGACATCAGCAGAAAAATATTTCTATGAAGAAGCTTTAATTTAACAATCCATTATAATGTGCGTTAGATTAATGTGGCTTTGGGACCTATTAGGATTTGATGTTTCATTTTCTTATTATTAAATGTTGGTTATAGATTTAAACAAAATTTTAGTTAACCTTATATTAAAATATGTTATAACTTTATAACAATTTTTTATTAGTGTTGACGACGATTAGGTTTTCAAGAAAATGTCAACTGTTGGGTTAAAAGTACTACAAACCCACAGAACAACATTTCTCAACCTAGTAAAATTGTAGCTAACAAAGTAAAGTGATTAAATTAATAGAAATTCATGATTTTTTATAAGTTTGTTATGGCTAAGTATTATTTTTGGATTAAGGTTAAGATTAATTAGCATATTTTGGTTAATTATAAAATGGTTAAATATCTTAGCTTTACTATATGATTTTAATTTTATGATTAATATTATAGACATAAATTAGATTTCTTTTCTAGATTAATTTAATTAATTTTACTATCATTTGGTTTTTTATATTTTTAATTAAATTAGTTAAGGATTACGTATGTTATGCTTTTAGGGTATATTAAGTGAAATCAAGGTTAGCCTTTGGCGAGTCAAATGTTTGCCAAATCTGATGAAATTTTGTTCATAGGTCAGAGATGACCCACACCAATTCCTCACAAATTTAAAATTCATTAGGAATTATCTATGATTTTTAATGATTTTTTAAATTTGATTTGGGAATTATTAATAAATAATGTTTATGTTTAGTTAAGTTTGAGTTTAAGGTTTAGGATAATTTTTTTATGGTTTTATATTATGTCAACTGTTCAATGAAGTTTATATTTTTATTTTATTATTTTTTAAAATTAAAAGAAAACTTTCTATGTTCCTTTACTAGATGACTAACTGAACAGAGCTGCATGTTCAACAAAATAAAAATTAAAAGTCTTTGTGGTGCTCTAGGTTTGTTGGTGCAAATTTTGGTCCATTTGGATGAGGGGTTGATTTTCTACAATTTTTTTTCCTAAGAAGTCTAACCCTAATCATTAAGTGAATATCATAGGGTAGGACATAACTTAGACTGGGGTTAAAATAGTGGCACACCATTACACAAATACCTAAGATTCGTATAAACATAAAATCAGAAACCTCTATGGATTATGAAATTTGGCAATTTCAAATTTAGGGCATAATGGGAGCCTAGAATTTCAATTGTAATTGAGGCCAAAGCATGCCTCAAACACACATGGGAAAATTTTGGGATGTGAGAGACATCCCAAAGATTATACTATATGAATTTGAGGGAAAATAAAGATGAATATAATTTATAAAGTTAAATTAGGTTTTATTATTTCATGTTATTTTTATAAAAAAGACAAAATTGTCCTTTTACACTATCCCTAGTGTTGGCAGAGAACCGTCATCCTTTTACACTCTCTCGGTGTGGGCAGAGAATCCTTCGTCCTTTCACACTCTTCTAATGTGGGCAGAGAATCCTTCGTGGAGAGGGGCAGAGAACCCTTTATCCTTTCACACTCTCATAGTGTGGGCGGAGAACCCTCGGCTATTCACACTCTTTAAGTGTCAGCAGAGAACCGAATCTCCTTGACAAATCTTCTTCACAAGAATTCTATAAGGAAGAGAGAAAAGAGTGAAGTAATCTTAAACCAAGAGTAAAGACTCTTACCTTTGAGTACCAAGTGAAACATTCACCCTCCAATGACAAAAAATCTCCTTCAAACACTCTCTCACACTCTCTCCTTGAATCTTCTTTCAATAGGCACGAAGATCAGTAGGAAAAAAGATTAAGTGGTAGTTTAGTTTGGACTATTTATAGAAAAGACACAAAAAATCATCTAAAAACTACAAATTTTCAAGTCAATACGCATTGGATCGTCCCGTATGATCGTAGATCATCCTGGATGATTTTACTTAATTGCACTGGGAACGAACCTAATATATATGGGTACAAAATGGCTTCGTACACACACATCATATCGTATTAACTAGGTTCGTCTGATACGAACAGTTATTCCATAGGCCGGTTCCCAAAAATTGCAAAACGTCACTAAAATTTCAGAGTCTGTTCACTTCATCTTGTGACGAATATGGGTTCGTTTGGACAAAATTTTGCAGAGAGCAAATTGTCCCGGGACGAATACACTTCATCCTGGACAAAAATAATCCAGAGTGCAACTCGTCCTGGAATGAATACACTTCATTTTGAAAGAAACTTTTCCAGAGAACATTTCATCCTTGGACGAATACATTTCGTCCTGGGATGAATACACTTCGACCTGGACTATTAGGACTTAAAAATTTTCTTCAACTGCTGCTCATTCCATTGCTCTTACGAGGAGATAACTAACCTGATCATCCCGTACGAACTATGTTCTTCCCGTACGATTAGTATAAATTTCTCAAGATCTTCTAAAGTGTGTGTGTGTATTCACTCAATTACAATCACTCCCTCTCAAACTTAATTCAAAGAAAAATTAAAGTTTGAAATACACATAGTATCTCATGCTGAATTTGATTTGATGTCTTTGTAGTCTGGAGTTTGATTTTCCTGAAATCTTAGTACACACAAGAGCAAAAACAACTCTTCCAAAAAGTGTTAGGAGATAACTATACATAAAAAAATAATATTTGAAATCATAAAAACTATACAAGTTGCAAGAATGTAAAGCATGCATTTAGCAATGTTCTTAACAATATCCCCCTTTTTGATAATGGCAAAACAATTATTGTTTGTATAATTTTCAAATTCAAAAAATCTCCTAAACTCCACCTGAATTGATGAACACGTAAAACTAAGGAGGCATTTCTAGAAATATACAATAAATAAAAATAAGACAAATAGACAACGTATACAACATACACAAAACACAAAATAACACACATACAATACGAATCAAACAAAACCAAAAACAAGATACAAATAATTTCTCCCCTTTTTGACAACAGCAAAAAGTAAAGAAGAAAAAGACTTGAAATATAAGCAGACATATGAAAATCATTTGATAATTCAATCTTGAAAGTGATTGAAATAAGTTATGCAAATAAAATTAAAATATTAGGCAAATCATATTAATTCATAGAATTTAAGAAAAAATATAACATTGATAATAGAAAGAATATATCAGAAACCTGAGTTAATTTAGATTCTAAGATAGAGAAAATCATTGCAAAAAGAATGAAAATAAAATTTGTATATTTCAAATTTCAATACAGAATATAAATGTACTGTAGATCAATTTGAATTAAGAGATTAAAAGATAATGGAAAGAAATAATTACCACATGTGGCGTTTTGCGCATCTTTCTCAAATTATTGGCACATTTATGTGCATCTTTTTACTTATGGGCTTATTTTGTGCCTCTTTTTATACTTGCGAACCATTGTGCATTTCTTTTGATTTTTATATATTTGTACATTTTTTCAAGAGTAATTTTGATCTTTCCGAAATTAATAATAAAAAATTTCAAATTTTTCTAAGTGCATAAATATTTATTAATAAGTGAAATATAAAATAAGAAAATATCATAATTGCAATAATAATATTATAATTAATGTAGTCTAAATAAGAAACATGAAATTGACAATCTTAATTATATCAAGTTATAAGCAGAACTTAAATTTAGAAAAAATTAGATTTTCTAATGAATTTAATTTTGACTTGCATTTCAAAATATAGCATTATTAAGATCAAAAATCTAATGATTGTCATAAAGGCTAACACACATTTCAATAGCATTAAAGCCAAAACACGAGAACATATATTGATATGACTATAAAGATATTACAATCTAAGCTCATGATATCAATACAAAAACAAAGCATCTAAAAAAAAGAAAATACAACAAACTTACTTATAACAACAACTAACACACAAACTATAGAAAATAAAAAAAATTAAGTACAACTATCATTGAGAAGGACCCTGATCTGGAGGAGGAGGAGGAGGAGGTGCAGCACCAAAGAGGTTAAAGTAAGTACTCATCATAAGCACATTAGTAGTGATATCACTCATTTGATCCCTCATAAAATTCATGTCATGCTGATACTGTGCGGCATGCTGCTGAAGATGAGTCTCAATTTGATCAAAACGTTGATCAAAATGAGTCTTTAGGCGATCAAATCTTTGAACCAAATCCTGATAATTTGGTTCTTTGGCAGGTTTAGGTGAAGCTTCTAGTTCTTCCTCTGTATCACTAATGACATGTATTTTAGTTGGTTCTTCTTTCATGATTGCTCTAAATGATCCGTCATTATAGTAGAGCGGTTCTTCAAACTCTTGATCAGGATGAATCAAATTGTATTTCTTGTCCAGAATATAAATAACTAGATGTCCTAAGGTGATGTTCATCTTTCTCTTATACTCTACATGTCCAATTTCAGGCAGCCCATAAAGATAGTCAAGGATAAGTTGGGCTTCATCTGTAGGTTCTTTCGTCCTGATCAAGAAGGTCACCATAGAAAGAAGAGGGGTAATGTTGATTCTATCACCAACTTTAGGAATTATAGAAGTTCTAAGGACATGGTGGATGATATCTGCATTTCGAACGAGACCGGATACTCTAGCCACATATTCATTCAGATTATTTTCTCTAATCACATTATTAATTTCAAATCATGCATAATCATGAGTGTTGATCAAGTGATGGGCTCTAACTCCCTCTATCCTTAAATTAAAAAAGGCTTCTAAGTCAGCCTTGGTGATTTCAACTTTTTGTTTAAAGACAAAGGAACGTATTATAGAGTGGTCAGAATTAAAGGACATGTTGGCGAGGAAGTAGTGAAAGGTTTCTTTATTGTAGAGATAGACGAGGGTAAGGATAAAACCAAATTGTGTTGAAGCAAATAAGTTCATTACCTAAAAGACAAGTTGTTCTAGGATTAGGATTCTAGAGGGTTTGATCTTCGATGAGGCAAACCTAGGAAAAGATTCCTTATTTGCTTTGGAAAGAAAGTTCTCAGGAGAATTTCTATGTGGTTTCTTTGCCAGAATCTTTTGTCTCTTACTTAAACTTGCCATTTGGAAGAAGAACTAGAGTACAAAAGAGATTAAAAGTGAAGTTTTATGTGTGACTGTTGAATTTAAAAGCCCTTCTATTTATTAAAAACGACATGTTCGTACCAGACAAAAAAAATTTCATCCTGTATGAATTTTTCGAATCGTCTTCTACGAAAACATTTTGTATGGACGAACCAATATGTCAAAATGAAACGGATTTTTGTAATCAACACAACTTACGAAGCATCCTTTCATACAGACTTTTGACCAGACTGATCGTATAGATGAACATGTCTTCATCCCGGGACAATAAAAAATTATGATCGTTTTAATGGCAGTTGAAACCGTCCCATCCATCGAACTGACATGTGTTCGTCCGGACGAACCAAAGGTTCATACATATGAAGTTCATATTAAAAACTTCCTTATCCATTCAACCGCTTTATTCATTCATCCCGTCAATTGAAAAACATTTTGTTCTGGACGATCGTGATGATTGTACAGACGAAGTAACAATAAAACACTAAAAAACTGCACTCAAACGGTTCAAAATTCGATAGTTTGACACACTACACAAATTGTCCCGTACAAAAAAATTTCTTCCCGGATGATTGTCACTCAAAATTTTAAAATTTTTGCAGTCAATAAAAAAACTAAAATACAAGCACACTAAAAACACAAAACAACAAAAAACACAAACTCTAAATAAAGAAATTAACTCATACAAGTTCATAAACACATAAAACACACAAACGCATTAACTAGTAAACAAACATCAATGTTGCTAAACATTTTTATTTAAGCATTCAAATTAATCTCATCAAGCCAAGTTCTTAATGCATTGAAAATATCAAAGGCTAAAGCTTTTGTAAAAATGTTTACAAGTTGATTTTCAGTAGAAACATGAGTGAGTTCAATTTCTCCTTTGGATACATGATCCCTTATGAAATGATGTCTTATGTCTATATGTTTAGATCTTGAATGTTGAATAGGATTTTTAGAAATACAAATAGCACTAGTGTTATCACAATAAATTAGAATAGTGCCTATTGTTAATCCTAAATAAATTAACTGTTATTTCAACCAAAGAACTTGTGTCACATAACTTCCTAATGCAATGTATTCAGCTTCTATAGTAGATAGGGCTACTGAATTTTGTTTTCTATTGGACCAAGAGACTAGAGAATTTCCAATAAATTGTCATGTTCTAGAAGTGCTCTTTCTATCAATCCTATAAACTGCAAAGTCAGAATTTGAATAACCAATTATTTCAAATGAAGAGCTAAACATAGGATACCAAATTCCTAAGTTCTGAGTTCCTAACAGATATCTTAAAATCCTTTTCACTGCTATCAAATGTGATTTTTTTGGATCTGATTGAAATCTAGCACATAAGCAAACACTAAACATTATATCGGGTCGGCTAGCAGTCAAGTAAAGTAAAGATTCAATTATCCCTCTAAATTTTTTTTTATCAACAGATTTTCCCTTAGGGTCCTTATCCAACTGAACTGAGGAACTCATTGGTGTACTAACAAGTTTAGCATTGCCCATTTGATACTTTTTGAGGATGTCCTTGACAAACTTTAACTAACTAAAAAATATACCTTCCTCAATTTGCTTAATGCTAAATCCTAGAAAGTAACTTAAATCTCCCATTAGACACATCTCAAATTCACTACTCATTGTTTCAGAAAAATCATCACAAAGTTTTTTATTTGAAGATCCAAAAATGATATCATCCACATAAATTTGAACAATGAGTATATCCTTTCCACATTTCTTTAAAAAGAGAGTTGTATTCACACTTCCTTTTTCAAAAGATCTTTCAAGTAAGAAGGTGCTCAGCCTATCATACCAAGCCCTAGGTACCTATTTCAATCCATATAATGCCTTTTACAACTTGAAAATATGATTTGGGTATTTAGAATTTTCAAAACCTTATGGTTATTCTACAAAAATATCTTCTTGAATTAACTCATTTAAAAAGGCACTTTTTACATCCATTTTATTCAATTTGAATCCTCTAAAATAGGCAAAAGCTAGAAAAACCCTAATTGCTTCAAGTCTAGCTATAGGGGCAAAAGTCTCCTCCAAATCAAACCCTTCTATCTGATTATACCCCTTAGCAACTAATCTAGCCTTATTTCTAATGACTACTCCTGAGTCATTCATTTTGTTTTTGAATACCCACTTAGTTCCAACTACACCTTGATCCTTTGGCCTTGTAGTTAATTCGCAAATTTTATTTCTTATAAATTGATTCAACTCTTCTTGCACGGCCAAAATCCAAAATTCTTCTGAAAGTGCTTGATCAATATTTGTGAGTTCTATAGTTGAAATGAAGGCTGAATGATTGACTTCTTTGTTTAATCCATGCCTAGCCCTTACACCCTCACTTGGTTCACCTATAATCAATTCCCTTGGGTGATTTTTAGAAAATCTCAAATCTCTAGGCAAAGGGTTTTCTATCTCCATATTTTCTTCTACATTTTCTTCCAAATTTATTTTATCAATCTTTTGGGAGTTAATCTCAATCTCATCTTCTACAACATTTTGCTCTTCCATATTTCCAGATACATCAAATAAAACATGTGTGGTCTCTTCAATTACCAAAGTTCTTCTGTTGAATACTTTATAAGATTTTCCAACACTTGAGTATCCAACAAAAATTCCTTCATCAGATTTTGGATCAAATTTTCCTTTGGCAGATTTTCCATTATTGTGAATGAACACCTTGCAACCAAAAACATGCAAATGAGATAAATTAGGTGTTCTACCTTTTAGCAACTTATAGGGTGTTTTATTTAGTTTACATCTCACATTCACCCTATTCAGAACATAAGTTGCAGTGCTAACCGCCTAAGCCCAAAAATATTTAGGAAGTGAGTATTCTGCGAACATTGCTCGGGCGGCTTCTATTAATGTTCTAATTTTTCTTTTGACTACCCCATTCTATTGAGGGTTTCTAGGTGTAGAAATATTGTCATCAAATCCTTTCTCCTTACAAAATTCTTCAAATTTCTCATTCTCAAATTCTCCTTCATGATCACTTTGTATAGAAATAATTTCACACCCTAGTTTTCTTTGAATCCAAGTCTAAAAGTTTCTAAATTCCTCAAATGATTCACTCTTATGAAATAGAAATCTAACCCATATGAATCTTGAGTAATCATCCACAATCACAAATCCGTATACCTTCCCTCCTAAACTCACAGTTCCAACTGGTCCAAAAAGATCCATATGCAAAATCTCTAATGGTTTACTAGTTCTAAGATCCTTATTGGATTGAAAAGGGGACTCACCCTCTTTCCAAATTGACATGCATCACAAAGGTGGTCCTTAGTAAAGTCTAGTTTTGGTTTACCTCTCACTAAGTTCTTTTGGGTAATCCTTCTAAGGTTTTTCATGCTAAAATGACAAAGTCTCTTATGCCAAAGTCATGACTCATCAGATACAGTTTTCAAACAAAAAGCAGTAGGAGAATGAATATAATTCAAGACTAGCATATAAACATTATTTACCCTTTTGCCATTCAAACTATCTTTACCATTTAAGCTTAATATGCAGCTAGTAGGAAAAAATTTCACACAATATCCTTTATCACATAGCTGGCTTATACTTAACAGGTTATGCTTTAAGTCTTCTACTATTAATACATTATCAATATAAAATTTATTAAGATTTCTAATCATACCTGATCCAACCACTTTCCTTATGGTGTTATCTCCAAGTGTAACCTTGCTCCACTCCTAGCTTCCAGCGATATGAATTGTGCAGTATCTCCAGTCTTATGCTTTGAACATCCGCTAGCCAGGTACTATATACTCTCACGAGGTCTTGTGTGAGAGAGACCCTACAAAATTATCAAACATTAAACCTAGGAACCCAAACAGGTTTGGGTTCTCCTTTTGGCAATTTATAATCAGATGCATGTATGATATGTCTAGATTTATGCATCTAGGTCTCCACACAAAATAAGTTTTCATATTCAAAGTACAGGTGTGAGCTATATGTCCAAAAAATCCATAATTATTATATTTAACTTTTGAAAATGGATTCCTAAGTCTTCTACCATTCATCTATTTATTCAGGGATTATATAAATTTAGGACACATAATAGGATTAGTAAAATCTTCAAGTTTAGGTGATATCCTATTATCCTCGAGAGCTTTTATCGCTAATTTGTAAAATGAATTTATATCTTCCAAAATTCAATTTATATAATTTGATTTATAAATTTTGCTCTCCGATTCATCCTTAAAATTTTTAATTTTTTTTTCAAGTTCAGCATAGGATGATTTTAAATTTTCATATTTTTTATTCAAGTCATCAAACTCATCAAGTAATTTCATGTGGTTGTCATCAATTAAAGCGTGATCTTTTCTATGCATTTAATTCATGTTCCTTTTGTAGTTCTTAAAACTCTAAACTTAGACTAGCATGCACTTTCATCATTTTCCTAAATGCATCATGCATGTGTTTAGAAACTTCAAAAAGTTTATCATAGGTTAAATCACATACCTCTTCTTGATCTGACTGATCAAGACTATCGGCCATTAAGCAAAAATTAGTGACTTCCCCTTCATTTTTAGTCTCTGATGAATCTGAAGCTGAGTCTGCCCAAAAAGCTCTTTGAAACTTCTTCTTGCCCTTCTTAAAGATTGGTTTCTCCTCTACCTTCTCCTTGCTAGGAGTGGCTTTGAGTTTTGGGCAATCAGTCTTGATATGACCAGGTTTCCTGTACTCATAGCAAATCACATCATTTGAAACCTTGGCATTTCTATTAAATTTACCTCTATTCCAACACTGGCTTCTCTTCTGCTTCCTCTTCAAAAATCTTCTGAATTATCTAGTCATCAATACGATGTCGCCTTCATCCTCAGGTTGTGAGAGTTCACTCTCGGACTCTTCCACATTTAGTGCTATGTTCTTCTCTCTTCGTGGTTCTCCTGCATCAATCTTTCTTTGACTAACTCCTTGCTCGTAAGTAATTAGTAAACCAAGAAGATTATCAAGAGAGTAAATGTTAGATCTTTAGACTCTATAATTGCAATAATTTTAGCATTATAAGCAGTAGGCAAAAAATGAAGAATCTTATTAACCATTTCAACATTCGTTAGTTCCCTACCCAGTGCATACAAAGATGTGACTATTTGTGTGAATTTTGTGTACATATCAGCAATGGATTCATTTGGTTTCATACGAAACAGTTCATAATTATAAAACAAGAATTTAAGTCTAAATTGTTTATCCTCATTAGTTCCCTCACCCCATATGTCTTTCCCACTTTTGCAAGTGGAAACCCGTATGTAGTGTTTTGATTTTAAAGCACAAAAGAAACTATTCAAGCATTGGCGTTTAGTTGTGCTAAGTAACGTTCTTCTACTGTCCAGTCTACAAAAGGTGTTTCAACTCTAACTCCATCAACTAGTCTAGTTGGTTTTGTATACCCTTCTTGAACTAAGATCCACATACAATAATCAAGTGATTGAAAAAATGTAGACATGCATGTTTTCCAAAAATTAAAAGGTATATTGTTGAACAGTGGAGGTCTAGTTAAAGAGTAACCCTTGGGTGTATTTCAGTTTCCAAATATAGCCATCTACGTTAATCAAAAAGTAGTCTAAACTTATGATTTTGAAACAAAGCTCTTCTACCACTTATTGATGCTCGATCACTATGAAAGGTTATTAAACATTAGCTTATGTCCCAGTGGCTAACCAAGAGGGGGGGGGGGGGGTGAATTGGTAATTAAAAATTAATCCCTCTTTTAAATATTTTAAACTGAAAAATAAACTTTAATGAATTTTATAGAAATAGATTTTTCAACTACAAATTAGAAACAAAAATCAACAAAATAAAAAGCAATGAAAAATAAAAGACACAAGATTTATAGTGGTTCAATCAAACTTGACCTACTTCCACTCCCCGGAGGCACCCTCCAAGTATTGCACTAATATCACTAGTAACTCTCCGTTAGCACCCACAGCAAGGCGGAGAAGCCTTTATAAAAACTCTTTCCACCACTACCCGGTGCGGTAGAGAACTGTCATCCTTTTACACTATCACTAATGTTGGCAGAGAACTGTCGTCCTTTTACAATATCCCGGTTTGGGCAGAGAACCCTTCATCCTTTAACACTCTCCTAGTGTGGGTAGAGAACCCTTCGTCCTTTCACACTCTCCTAGTATGGGCAGAGATCCCTTCGTCCTTTCACACTCTCCTAGTGTGGGTAGAGAACCCTCGACTGTTCATACTCGTCAAGTGTTGGCAGAGAACCAGATCTCCTTGACAAATCTTCTTCATAAGAATTCTAGAAGAAAGAGAGGAAAGAGTGAAGTAATCACAAACTAAGAGTAAAGACTCTTACCTTTGAGTACCAAGTGAAACCTTCACGCTCCAATGGCAAGAAATCTCCTTCAAACACTCTCTCACACTCTCTCATTGACTCTTCTTTCAATAGGCACGAAGATCAGTAGGAAAAAAGATTAAATGACAGTTTAGTTTGGACTATTTATAGGAAAGACACAAAAAATCGTCCAAAAACTATAAATTTTCAAGTCAATACGCATTGAATCATCCCGTATGATCGTGGATCATCCTGGAAGATTTTACGTAATTGCACTTGAAACCAACCTAATATATATGGGTACAAAATGACTTCATACACACACATCATCCCGTAAGAACTAGGTTCATCCGGTACGAACGGTTATTCCATAGGTCGGTTCCCAAACATTTTTAGAATGTCACTAAAATTTCAGAGTCGGTTCACTTTGTCCTGGGAAGAATATGGGTTCGTTTGGACGAAATTTTTCTTGAGAGCAAATCATCCTGGGACTAGTACACTTCATCCTGGATGAAAATACTCCGGAGAGCAACTCATTCTGGAACAAATACACTTCGTCTTGTACGAAAATTTTCCATAGAACATTTCATCCTGGGACGAATACACTCCGTCCTGGACGATCAGGACTTAGAAAAATTTTCTTCAACTCCTGTTCGTTCCATTGCTCTTATGAGGAGATAACTGACCTGATCGTCCTGTACGAACTATGTTTGTTCCGTATGATCAATACAAATTTCTCAAGATCTTCTAAAGTGTGTGTGTGTGTATTCACTCAATTACAATCACTCCCACTCAAACTTAATTCAAAGAAAAATATACATTTTAAATATACAAAGTATCTGATGCTGAATTTGATTTGAAGTCTTTGTAGTCTTGAGTTCGATTTTCCTGAAATGTTAGTACACACAAGAGTAAAAATAATTCTTCCAAAAGGTGTTAGGAGATAACTATACATAAAACAAAAATATTTGAAATCATCAAAACTATATAAGTTACAAGAATGTAAAACATGCAAATAGCAACTCTCTTAACAAAAACAAATGACCCCAAATATAATTTTTATTAGATAGTGCTATCCATCTTAAATCCATAGAGGGGAATCAGATGCACGTTTGTCCATTGGATCACAAAAAATATAATTTTGAAGTTTCATCAATTTAAAACTACTTGAAATTCATAAGTCCTAAGATTGCACGATAAGCATCCGGATCATTGTGCACTTTCCATAAGGCATGCACTGGCTAGCAACCTATTCAATGTTGGGGCCTTTGAAAAATTAGATAGAATGATTATCATTCAATATCTTATTGAATGAATATTATTAAATTTGGTATTTAATAATACCCATTCAAATAGAAAAACCATGGGAAGGTTAAATGCTAGTAGAGCCGGCAAAATTAGAGCTATGAAAGAAAAATACAATAACAACAACAACATCAAGCCTTTATCCCGCTACGTGGAGTCGGCTACATGAATCCTTTTTCTCCATTGTGTCCTATTAAAAGTCAAATTCTCGTTGAAATCTAATAAGAAAGTTCATTCCTAATATTTCTAACCAAGTCTTTTTAGGTCTACCACTACCTTTCTTAACACAAGTCAAATCTGATACCTCTACCCTCCTAATCGGGTCATCGGAAGGCCGCCTTTTTATGTGACCAAACCATCTAAGGTGACTCTCTCTAATCTTATCTTCTACTGGAGCTACTCCAACCTTTTCATGTATATGCTCATTTCGTATCCTATCTCTAAGGGTAAAGCCACTCATCCACCTGAGCATCCTCATCTCTGTCACACTTAACTTAGTATTATGCTTCTCTTTTAATGGCCAACATTAGACACCATAAAGCATTTCAGGCCTCACTACCATCTTATAGAATTTTCCCTTAAGTTTGATGGGTATATTTTTATCACATAACAAGCCCGATGCATTCCTCCACTTCAACCATCCAACTTGAATTCTGCTGATAATATCCCCATTTATTTCACCATCACTCTGAACAGTAGATCCATGATATCAAAAACGTGTACTCTTATTAATGACTTGATCGCCCAAAGTCACAATCCCCTCACTAGGTTTATTACTACTAAAATTACACTACATATTTTCCGTTTTAGATCTACTCAAGCGAAAACCTTTAGACTCTAAGCAACAAGAAGAATATCATCAGCAAAAATCATTCACCATGGTGCATCCTCTTGCAAATGTCTAGTGAAAACACCCATGACTAAAGCAAAAAAATATGGGCTTAAGGCTGATCCTTGATGTAACCCAACCGAAATAGGAAAATACTTGGTCAAACCACCTTGTGTTTGAACACAAGTAATAGCTCCTGCATGCATATCTTTAATGATTTGAATATAAGCATTATTGACTCCTTTCTTTTCAAGAACTCTCCATAACACTTCTCTTGGAACTTTATCATATGTTTTTTTCTAAATCAATAAATATCATATGTAGATCCTCCTTATTCTCTCTATATTTCTCCATCAAACTCTTAATAAATGTATGGCTTCCATAGTCGACCTACCCGGCATGAATCCAAATTGATTTTGAGAAACATTAGTATACGACGCAACCTATGCTCCATAATTCTCTCCCATAGTTTTAAAGTATGACACATTAACTTAATACCTCTATAATTTGAACAATCTTGTGCATCACCTTTATTCTTAAAAATAGGAATTAACACACTCATTCTCCACTCATCTGGCATCTTTTTAGTCTTTAAAATAGTATTAAAAAGTTTAGTAAGCCAAGAAATCCCTTCATCTCCTAAGCATTTCCACACCTCTATTGAAATATCATCAGGTCCAACAGCTTTTCCACCCTTCATTTTTTTTAAAGCCTCTCTAACTTCAGTTTTACTAATACGCTGATAAAAACATAAATCTTTATTTTCATTTAGGATGCTAAGGTCACTATAGTCAATCTTAATTTCACAATATTAATTAAAAAGTTTAGCAAAATATCTCATCCACCTTTGTTGAATATCATCTTCTAAGAAAAGTATTTTTTGATCTTCATCCTTAATACACTTCACTTGAAATAAATCATTACTAATCCTATCTCTTTGTTTGGCTAACTTATACATATATGTTTCTCCCTTCTTAGTATTTAATCAATTATATAAATCACTAAAAGCTAATGTCTTTGCATCGCATATTGCTTTCCTAGAATCCTTACGAGCCACTTTATATATTTCCCAAATATCAGAATTTTAAAAATTAAACCAATTTTTATAACAAATCTTCTTATTTTTAATCTTTTCTTGCACAATTGGGTTCCACCAACAACTATTTTTACTATTAGGAGATCTTCCCTTTGATACTTCAAGCAAATCGTTTACAATATTCTATATATCACTAGCCACTTTTTCCCACATAACATTAGCATCCTCATGCACAGACAAAATCTTAAGATCTATAATCTTACTCTCAAAAATATTTTTATTAATATTCTTTAAATGCCCCCATCTAATCCTAGAAAAATGTTTTATTTTATTTTTTATTTATGCCCCTTTATCTTAAAGTCTAAAACTAATAATCGATGATGGGTACATAAATTTTCACTCGGAATAACTTTACAATCTTTGCAATCTAAATTATTTAATTTTCTAATAAGAAAATAGTCAATCTGGGTTGTATTATATCCATTTTTATAAGTGATGAGATGCTCATTCCTTTTCCTAAAAAAGGTATTAGCAATTGAAAAATCATAAGCTAAATAAAAATCTAATATGGTCTTGCCACCTTCATTTGTCGTTCCAAATCCATGGCTCCCATGAATGCTTTTAAAATCATCTACCTCTCTACCAACATGTCCATTTAAATCTCCTTCAATAAAAACTCTTTCTTCAAGAGGTATCTTTTGTATTAATTCTTCTATGTCATTCCAAAAATTTAATTTACAACTCATATCCCAACCTACTTGAGGAGCATAAGCATTTATAATATTAACAATCTTATCATCAACAACAATCTTTAAAGCTAGAATTCTATCTCTAATCCTATTAATATTTATAACATTATCCTTTAAACTCTTATCTATAATAACTCCTACACTATTTCTAGTACGACTCCTACCCAAATACCAAAGTTTAAATCCTAAACTATCAAATTCCTTAGCTTTCTCACCAATCCACTTAGTTTCCTGAATGCACAAAATATTTAACTTTCTATGAATCATAATATCTATTAATTCCATTAATTTTCCTGTAAGAGAACCTATATTCCAAGTTCCTATCCTAATTTTAGTTTCATGGACTAGCTTCTTTGCCCACATCCATCCTTGATGTGGGAACCCTTGCCTATTTAACACTGCACACAAACACCGGTGCAGCGGCCCTTACAAACTTGTCACTGTATTCAGGCCATACAGCGCGTCGCTTCCAGGGGACGCCCTAGCATTAACATAATTTCTTAAAGGATTCATGTTATTATTGTTCAACAAGTTTTATGCTGGCTGTTGACTACCTAATGCAACCCTCCACTTTTCTCATCCAGGACATGGGACCTGGCAACGGCAATGTAGCTATGAAAGAAAAATTTATGGAATAAATGATTTTGATTTTATTATCAAACTTCATTAAAGTTCATCCTTTAATGATGGCTTTTTATGTAAAACCAATTGATCTGAGATGTTTAATAGGTTACATGACATGAAATTATTCTAAAAGGATCTTCTTGAGGGAAACCAATCTTTTAATTGCTAGTGGGTCGTGGGATGGAGATTTTCTTCATAAAGGTTTAGACCCCTAAACAATGGCAGAGGGGGGGGGGGGGGGGGGGGCAAGGGGGGCACGTGTTTTTTTATGGAAGAATTCGATGTTTACTAGCATTTAATATGAAAAAATGGAGATCTCATTCCATGCAAAAATTTTTGAAACAACCTAGGCTTTGAAATTGTTGGCAACTTTCCAATGTTTTGTTATTTATTTGCAAAGAGAGCATTTGGTTTTTGGACCTTAATAAGTGCATGTCATTTCTATTATTTAGAGAGTTACCGGAGATGATTTGGTCACATAAAACATTGATTTTTGATGATTCGATTAGGAAATCAGAAGTATTAGATATGGTTTATATTAAGAAACCCACAAATGTAGCTCGAAATATGAGTTCAAGCTTGACTTGCTTCACAAAACGAGTCGAGTCGAGTGGCTCATCGAGCTCCAGTTCTCGCGGCGAAGCTCACTGCCATGACCCGCTCTCATGGAGAAGCCCGCTTTCGCGGCGAAGCCTGCCCCCACTCTCATGTCAAAGCCCACTGCCGTGACCCACTCTCACGTTGAAGCCCACTGTCGCGACCCGCGCCCTGCTTTTGCGGTGAAGCCCGTTGGCGCTACCACTCTTATGATGAAGCCTGCTACTACGACCCGCTCTCACTCTCATCTTCGAGCTACTCAATGATATATAAGTTGATATGTAAGTCTTCTAAGCTCTAAGGGCCATGTTATTTGTATTCTTAATTTGAATCTTAGAGCTCTTCTTCACACCGGTAATGAGATGACAAACATAACTATTTTAATTTAGGTCTCCTGAATAAAATTTCTAGCTCCGCCACTGCCCCTAAACATGTTTTAAATTATACATCTTATGTGTAGAAAATAGAGGGGGATTTTAATAACTTTGAGTTCACTTAGGTCTGAAGAACAACTTTGTTTCAAGGGTCAAAGCCTGAGATAACATGAGGATCACTGATTTTGTCCATCATCATCATGTTAGAGTTGACATAGACTTGGATGTCGATGGATTTTGAAGCCCTATGAATGAATAAGGAATGTTCTTTAGACTATGTGGATGATTTTTTAATATATAATATACCTAAATATCATTTGAGTAGAGAGATATAGGGATTCCTCTATTCCTGTCCCCATATTTTCTTTTAACCAAAACCAAACATTGGATGTAGTAGGGATGGACGAAAGGATACCAAGTAGACTGAGGTTTTTGGAGACCAAACAATAGAGCATCATGAAAAATGTTAGTTCATTGTTGAAAGATAAGCTTGTGATGGGATATTTAGGATTCTTGAGCTCAAGCCATATGGTTGGCCGAGCTAGAAAGGTTTTAGGATGTTGAGGGAGTTCAATGAGTTGGATTGGAAGCATTTATTAAGTTAAATTTGTTGTGGATGAACTTTTAATCACTTTTGGTTCCCTTTGGACTAACCCAATGGTCAACCTAGCTAAAATAATGGGTTTCCAAGCCAAGTGTGAGGTGTCTAGAATGTGGGCTTAGTATTTTCTTGACGTTTGTCCCAAGGGACAATGTGGTTTAAACTTTGTCCAACTGAAATTATTTAGAGATAAAAATATACATTCATGGTTGACTATGTCATGCATGACCAACCAAGGTTAACCTTGAGTGTCATGTGGTCTAGGTAAGTTCAAGGGATAGACTGGATATATTGGCAAATCATTCCATAGATTTGATTGCGTTTGTCCATGAAATTCTAGAGTATGGGTTAAATGGCCAGACATGGTTAACTTGGTGAACCATGTACAACCAAGATTAATAGTGGGGTGAGGTGAGTTTGGCTAAGCTTAAAGATAAGTATGGACATTTTTTAATACAACTTCAATTGTTGGCCATGCCTAAATCTTGAAAGTGCATACATTGAGCCTAAAGGACATTTTGGGGATTTCTTATATTAACCTTGGTTAAAGGGTTAACCAATGCTTGTTTAAGGATTAGAATTATTTAAATTGGTGTTTGGCACATTTCACATGTAATATACAGATCCAATGTAGATGTGATGTTAAGATGACAATTTTGAGAGGGTTGAGATACGTTTAATTTTTTGAGAAATATAACCGTATTTATGGACTTTTGGGCCATGACAAGACCATTGGTAAAACAAACCCTGCCAATAGGGGTATGGAGTGGTTTAATTCATGCTAAAGGCATTCAAAATGGGTTGGGTTAGCTATTGAAAATGAGGGTTTATGAGTAAGGGTTTAAGTGTAGGGTTTCATTTAAAGGTATAAAGGGTACATGGGATGATGCCTTTCAAGGAATTTAGAAAACCTCATAGGTGTGGCCTCAAGGTAGGTTTTTATGTTGTCCTATAGTGCTTAGATGTTAGAACTAGACTAGGCTAGGAGGACCTAAATACTAAGAAAGACTTAAGGAAGAATGAATTTGACCTCATGCTAAAAATGAGGTTAATAAATAGACTCATCAAAATTAGTCTCTCATATAGGTGTTGGCCACCGTGATTGATAAGTGTAAACAAAGTATTATTTTATGTGTTATATTTTTAGTGAAAAAGCAATATTTTAGTTGATTTGTGCAAGAAAAATATAAAAAAGGAACCAAATTATATATATTATCTAGCACCGCGGTGTTAAAAAAATCAACATCGAAGAGCCATCTAAGGCACCACCGGAGTATCTGTTAGATAGTGCATTAACATTAAGTGGTCAGCTTTGTAGTGTGATGTTCACTATCTCCAAGCACTGTAACGTCACAATCTATCACGTCTTGGTGCAAAAATTATTATTCCAACGCTGTAAAATTCAAAAGTAAAAAGTGTTGTTGTATAATAGTTATAACTTCCAAAGGGCATGATCAAAAAGAGCTATGATGTGATTGTTCACTAGGTAATTGATCAACATCAGGAAGCACCATGAAGGAGCTAAAATAATAGTACATCGACGTTAGTTCATTTTCCATCCTAGCATTATCAATCTTTTAAGCTCCACTATTGCATTCTAGGATCCCTAATCTACAATTTTGATGATGAAAAATATTATTGATTGAATTGTTGCTTTTCTTATTAATTATTTTAGATGTTTCTTTTGTATGTGAGTACAAACATTATATGTAAGACATATACTGCTCAAGGCTATTGAAAGCTCAAGAATGGGAAGAATATGATTGATAATTAATAAAGTTTGTAATTTAACTTTTCTTTACTTTCTATTTCTTAAGGTTTGTCGCATATGAGTGTATGCAACTGGGTGATTGTGTACACACACAGAGGGAATGATATGAATTTTAAAAATTTAAATTTTTTGTACAAATCAAACTATATAACTTATAAATATAATATACGATCATTATATAAAGAATGTGCTTACTGGGTAATTGAAAAATTAGTTTCTATGAACTAATCATATTGTATGATCGTGATCATACTATATGAATCATTATGATTCAAAAAAACTAGCCGATAGATTAATTTAAATAAGATTTTAAAATTTGATTGTGAACTAATCATACTATGCAAAGTGAATTATATTATATGAATATTTAAATTCTTGCTAAAATTATCATCCATGATTTGTCAATAAAATTATGGTTTAATTAATGATAGTCAATTATACCGTATAATATTGATCGTTCCAAACAATTAGTAAAGACAAAATTTGGTTGTCCCAAAGATCGTACCAAATGAATCCATGATTTTTAAACTAATCATGCCATACAATAATAATATCGTACTAGATTACCTTTTTGAAATTAACTAATTGACATTTAAGGAAACGTTATGCATGAATAGAGAAAATTAAATAGATCATACTAGACGTTCTCTGGATCATAGTGTATGATATGTTCAAATTAATTGACTAATTCTTATGAATTTCTATTTACATCATAATGGATGGGACTAGTTTTGAATTGATCATACTATATTAAACAAAATCTTACGTTATGAATAGAGATGGAAAACTTGATTTCTTTAGGGTTTTTTGAAGCCCATTACTTAAGCATGTTTTAAAGATTCTCTTTCAAATAAAGAGAGAATTGTGTGACTACTAAAGGTACTCTGAGAGAGAAGATTTTGAGAAACCCAGGGTTGCTCTGGGCAAGCTACACCCTTGCTCCTCATGTGGCCTTGGTGAGTCTAAGGAAGCTCTCTATGGAGAGAGGCTTCTAGGTCAAGTCCTCAAGATACTCTGCCTTCTATAGGAGGGATAAAAAGGAGCTTAGATAATATTCCTTCTCTAGGAGGGAGAAAAAAGAGCTGAGGTTCTTTGCCTTCTCTAGGAGGAAGAAAAATGAGTTATGGTATGCTACCATCACCGGGAGGGTGACATAGCATCCGATACTCCACTGCATCAGATTTGGTGAAAGTGAGTCTATAAGGGCTTCTCCGCCTTACTATGGGAGCAAAAGGAGAGCCACTAAATAATTAGTGTAATACCCGTAGCAAAGGACTCTACGGAGTAGATGTAGGTCAAGGTTGACCAAACCCCTATAAAAATCTCTGGTGTAATTTTTCCTATTTCTACTTTTATATTTCTTGCATTTTGCTTCCATTATAATTGCCTTGAAAAAATTGGTGATTATTGATTATGTTCAAAAATCATAATATCATCATAGTTAAATCGATAAACTCATTCGCTTCTGTAAGTAATTAAAATATGTAATTATTAATTTCTTAAAACATTTCAAAAATATAGTCCTTATTATTTTAAGTTAAACTTTTTTTTTAATTACCAATTCACCCCCCCCCCCCCCCTACACCCAATCTTGGTGAGCCTCAGGCTAATTTCTTAAGATCAAACAACCGTCATAAACTTTCAACCTCAGTGCAAATTACCGATTTTATGTTTTCCTATAAACAATCATTATATTAAATTTGTAACTGAGTTTAATCACTTATATAATTTCAATACTTTTTAGAGTCAAATCTAAGAGAGATAAGAAAAGAACTAGATATAATTATTAGAGTGTTTAGTTAGTGTTTGAATTGTTAGGTTAGTGAGCCCTAATTACCACATAATTAATTCCTAAGTTTTGAATTGTCAATAAATTATCTAGGTTTAAGTTTCATATCAATTTGATATGAAATCAATTTCCACAATTTTTATAAGTTTAAAAACCTTAGACTTAAGTTAATTAACTAAGCTCGATCTAGTGTTCAACATGGTTTGGTGCTTCGTATATCTAACCCTTACAAAATCATGTATATTCCAGACAAAAAGCAAGGCCTAATACTCTAGGGATTGTCATCAATAATTGTTTAAACATTTTGGTCAAGCTCTAACCCATATATTTAAAAACTCAATTCATAATAGCGGAGGATTCATAAAATAGAAATAAACACACTCATTCTCCACTCATCTGGTGTCTTTTTAGTCTTCAAAATAGTATTAAAATATTTAGTAAACCAATAAATTAATTCATCTCCTAAGCATTTCCACACTTTTGTTGGAACATCATCAGGTTCAAAAGCTTTTCTTCACTTCATTTTATTTAATAGCTAAGAAAATTATGTAACATCTATAACATTCCATAGTATCTTCCAGCCAGAATTAAAACAACATTAATAAGTATATAAAGAGTATTTCAGGAAAAATAGCACACATTAGAATGAAAATTAATTAAAATATACTTATCAAATTCACTAGAAATCAATTTTATGTGAAAGATCTTCTTCGCTTAAATCTATGGAGCCCTAGATCATTATCGTTGTCTTAGTAAATCATTTTATATGATTTATGGAATCTCTAGCATTAAAATTCTAATTATATATCCATTTAACATCAAATAAAATAGTTGCACTAAATGTTCATCCACTTTATAGATGGTGCACTATGATTAGGTGATGTCAGTTGTTGCCTACTTAACCACATTTAATTTTTATCAAATGTTCAATCAAATAATCGAATAGTCAGGATTTCACCGATTAAAATTGTTGGTTACTAGGAAAATGGGTGAATCATCATGCATGATTTGCACCATCCGAATGAATACATATGGGATGGTGCAGATTAAAACTTCTTCCACCAGACAATTAAGTAAAAGAAATTTTATTTGATTTAAAATGCCTTATAAAGTGAATATGAACGCTCAAAATGATTATTGAGCAAAGTATATATCTAAACTACTATTATATAAAGTTTGGAAGCTTCATATGATAAGTTAAATCCAAATATTAAACTCCTAAGTATGGAGCTAGGGCTAAATATTTATTTTAAAATAAGGATTGTTTGTGGAAGTTACCAATTCCAATCCACTCCTAAGTTCTAAAGAAACAACTTTACTAAAGGATACTTGGTAGGAAAAGCAACTGAGGAGGTCTTCCTAAAATCGAGATGAATGGTGGTTGTACCTTGGTTCTTTCCATCAATAGGTATATCGAAATGAGAGGATTTTTCTTGGCAAAGATCAAGAATGTTCTGGGAATGAAGAATAAAATAAGAAAATAAAGTTTCAAGTTGTAGGTTGGGGAAAAATTGTGTTTGAAACTAATTTAATATTTTCCCTAATCTAGCTATGATGGTTCAAACCAGGGGCTCTGATGGCTCTAGATGGATTGTTGAGATGTATAAAATTAACCTAGGTTACTAGGTGATATTAGGTGGAGAAGCAAATGTATTGGGCAGCTAAAAATGACACTTAGGTAGGTTTCCTGCATGGGGAACATTGGTTTAAACTCAGACAAAACCAGCCTACTCGGTTGCACCAAGTTCATGTAGGAAGGTTTTAGAAATAATTTCAACTAGGTTAGAGTAGCTGATATGGAAGGAATTTATGTAAATACAAGCTTTGACCAAATTCATATGAAGAAAATTTTATTTAGTTGACTAGTACAAGCTAACCAAGGCAACTAAGGTAGACCAAAGAACTAAGAGATAACTAGGCCTAATCTACTTAGTTTAGTTTAGGGAATTTTTTATTTAATTTAATTTGACTAAGATTAACTTAATTTGACCATTCCATATTAGTTGAATAGGTAGACTCAATATTGGATGACTAGTCTAAGTCTTTGGATGTTTAGAAGTGTCAATTGGATTAAACTTGAACGATTATGAGTCTTTAAAAGGATTATGCTTATGAGGTTAAAATATAAAGAGTACGGCTGCACTATCCCTTAGAATAAAATTATCGTAGGCCTTTAGAATCTATGCAAGAAGGCCAATAGAAGAGTATATGAGATCATATATATGATTAGCCATAGAGGATAGTGGCTCTCACATACACATATCAATGGATAAGAATATGTATAACACAATAATCACAAAATTTCTCCCATCTGATTCATCATGCTCAAATGGTATTTATTTGATGTTTGTGTTGATTTCCCACGGGTGTAAGACACCATTGTTAATTATATATTAGGTCTTAGCCTTAAAAACTCTCAATTGAGGATGTTATATTATTCTCTAAAGGATTTGGCGCATAGGGGAAAATCAAGGTTCTTCTTATCCAAAAGAATATTAGATCGATTAGGCTAATCAACATGCATGGATCATATAATAACTCTATCGATCTGAAAAAAGGAAATCTAAAAAAAGAGACATTTCACTTTAAGCACGCACAAGAGAAATATAGAGGTGGCATCATCCACGTGATATGAATAGGTGAGATTTATAGCCTCTAAAAGGTAGAGCTTACACACTGATAAGGCATACAATGACATACCACAACCTAAATAATAGAATCTGCACTTATATGTTACATTAAGAAGAAAGCCAACTAAACCACCTAATCACATGAAATCCATGTCGTTCGGTTTTTATGAAAGATTAGTTGGTGGCTGAGTTTTTGGAATTTAAGGTCAACATCTAGAGAAGTTCTTAAGTGGCCTTATACTCATGAGTGGTGTTATGCATCTAGGATTAAATGCAATTAAATTTTAATTTTAGTTAGTTTCTAATGAAATGCATGCAAGTAAAAATCTCCAAATAAAAAATGAATGAAATTTTAAAAAGACTTATAATATAATTTTTTTGAAGACTAGGCTTCCCCAGATTCAGCACCTCATCCTCATAGGTCAAATTATCTAAACTTTATCCTTGGGCTGGAATGTGTCTAAATAAAGAAAGAGTAGAATGCATTAATATGTATGTGACCTAGATGACTTTCAACTTATTTCCCTAGTTCATTATCTTTCTATTTATTTAATTCCTAAAATATTAATTTTAACTACGAGGAAAAAAATTTATCCCTAGGAGCCTAATTTAAATTCAGGAACATGCACTTGCAAGAAAGAAATCAATAAAAAACATATCATTTCTACTATGCAAATAAAGTAAATAAATCTTCACATCAAATCAAAAGAGCATCAACTAGAGAAGTGTTTAATGTTCATGGCAAGTGTCATTTACTATATAACCTAGGATGTTGAAAAAAGTGGTGGTGGCTAGGCTCCACCGACAAGAACCTTAATTATATTCCTATAGAATTATGCAAGTCTTAAAATGAGGTATTTTATTCTTAATATCTCCTTGATCCTTCTATTGGTCACCTTCCTTCAGTTTTCTTATAGTACATCATCAATAGGATATCCAAATGAAAAAAATTCCTTGTGAGGGAATTTCCTTTTTCTTTAGATCCCTAATATCTTATTAAAAAGCCTCATTTTATAGACTTTCACAACTCTAAACCATATTACATTTTAAAATGGAAAATATTTCATACTCCTACATGTTAGTAAGCAATTTATATATAAACATCACATTCTTAAAAGTCTCAGAATAATAATTTTCTCATTTTGAGCAACCTATAAGCTTTGCCATGCTTTTTTTATTAAGGGATTGAGAATTCTAAAGCAACTATAGCAATTATATTAATTTATCACATTTAAATTTATCCCCTTTTCTATAGCCCTGCATAAGCATGTCCACCAATAGAAAATATTGTGAGCATTCAAATAATTCCTAGCCTATGGGTGATCTATCATTCATCACATCATAGAGAAAATAGTAATCATCATAATAATCATCTCAAAAAGCTAACACAATCAATAACAAATCAAATAGCACATGCTTCACATGTAAGTCACCAAATCATAAAGATAGATAGAAAAAAAAATATCGATATAACCTAGAGCTAGAAGTCATGTCATAACAAACAAACTAGGTGTGTGTAGTAGGCTATGTAGTTTTTGGTATATCTTATGTAGGTTAATTTATTTAAGTCGTTTGTGATTTTATTTGTTAAAATCAAAAGTAAAATTTTAATTTAAGTTTAAGTATTAATATCTCAAGTTGATTTTAAGAGATTATTCTTTATGTTTAATGATTACCACGTTTGTTGCTCCCTTGGATTATGAAGTTTATTTCACCCTCATTGGGGCTAATTTAATAGCCTCGTAGGAGGTTAATTTAATTAAATTTGTCATCAACTAATTTGTGGCATTGTGCAATCAGGCCTAAGGACTATGCCTCTTTAGAACACTTAACCTTGCAGCCCGAAATAGTACATCCCAAAAACCAAGTTATTGTGGTTAAATTAAGGATTTTTATTTAGTTAAATCATTAATAATTAATTAATTTTAAAGTTTTGACAATCCATTAAATCTGTTCATGACATTATGTCATCAAACTCGACGATTAGGCCTCCTTAGGACACTTAGTTCCATAACCCGAAGTAGTCCATCATAAAAACTTCATCTTTTGAGTGTTTATTATGTATTATGGTGTTAGTTAACTTATTTTAAAATATTAATTTACAATTTTATTAGATTTTAGATGAGCTATTGGATTTTTTACAGATTTAGAAATACTTGTTTTGATATTAATTATCTTGGTTTACCTCACATCTTTCAAGTTTGGTTTTGTTGAAGGGTGATTAATATGTTAATGAAATTTAGTTCAATTGTATGTTCAAATTTTATCTTTTAATGATTATGTATGTTGATTGTGATTTGATTGATAAAAGTTAAAGATTTAAATGTATTTCATTTATATTACTCATGGGTTTATTAGGATCTTTCAATTATTAACTAGTTGTTAGTCATGATTAATTAAGTTTAAATAATAATACACTAATTTTATAGTAGAATGTCACTAAGTTGTCTATGTTTAGTATTTCTAACATAAAAGTTGCATACCTCCTAAATCTAAATTTTTTAAGACTCATCCTTAAATTTTGTCCTTCAATGTCACTAGTGTTGTATGGGACGAAAAATATATTTATTTTCTAACCCTTTGGACATACGCACATGTGTAAATTGGTTTAAGGATCTAAAATAAATAAAAGCATCATAGTTAAAAATGAAGTTTCAACAAGGCCCTAGGTTCAGGGGCGCTCACACCAAAAGGCTCCCTAGGGGCCTATATATTTTGGGGAAACTTAAAACATCGAGGGCTATGATCCGGTGGTTCCGCCCGTAGCACCTCCACCATAATAAATATGAGAGACTAATACTTGTATCCATTTGTCCATGCTCATTTATCTAGATAGCACCAATTACCCATTCCTTCCCCAAAAATTCCTTGTAAAACACATAAAAAAGGAAGATTGTATTAGAACAAGTTCATATTTAATATATAAATAATTAAAATAAAATTTAATTAAAATAACAATGTAACTTTTTTAGGGCTTGCACAAAGGCTCTGATTACTTGCCCCTTTTTTTGAAATTTTCATTTCACATACTTTCCAAAATTTTTACCCCAAGGATCAAGAAGTGTTGAAGTGGAAGGAGTAAAGGGTGGCGTAGTGATAAGGAGAAGAAAAAGAGAGAATGGGATAGATAAAGAGAATCATTGTTTCCAACACTCATCACATCCCACTTTCCAACTTCCAAAACTCTTAAACAACCTTAAAACAACAACCTTCTCTCACATAACGTATGCAAGAATAACACTCCAACATCTCTCATCAACCACCACATGAAACATGGCAAATCATCCCACACAAACCTCCATCACAATAGATAACAAATGCATATAACAAATTTTGCAACCACTTCCAAAATCTCTTTCAAAACACTTGTGAAGCTTACCAAAAAAAAAAAAAAGTAAGTTCAAAGCATTAATGCATTAGATCCAAAAAAACTTTTATATGAAACATAAACCAAATGAATGTTTTCCAACACATGAACCAAATGGATATTTGTTTCAACATAAAACACTCCATAAAGCCTTCCAACTTACGACAACTTATGAGATTTTTCAACATAAATCAAATCATAGAATTTTCCAACTTAAGGTGAATCATAAAAGCTTTCAAACATAAAACAACTCATAAGTCTTTCCAACATAAAAACTTATAAAACTTTCCATCCCATAGGTAACTCATTAAAATTTTCAAAGTAATTCATGAAACTATACACATTTTGAGAATGAAAACCAAAACCATGCTTTTCCAACCCAAGTAACAAGAAAATAACATATTTGAAATTGAATCTAAATCAAATTGTGATCATACGAAAGGAGATTTGACACAATCGGCCCCTTTCCACATCCCAAGAAGATACTTCAATTATTCAACACAATGCTAAATTGATTCCATGCCGAACTTATATTTGAAACATTAAATATGAGAACTCTCCAACACATGCACTTATTTTCTTTCAACATGTACAAAGCACTTCAAGAAACAACTCATCCCTTCACATGAATGCAAAAGAACATTTCAATGCCTTACCTTTTTCAAAAACATAACATAAAACACCTCCAATCACCTTACATAAGCTTTCATTACAAGAGGCTATACATGTACATAAAAATTTTGCAAAAGATTTCAAATACACTCTCAAACATTTCAAAATATTTCCCAACATGTAAGAACCTTTGTATAAGATATATGAGTGTTCACATTTTAAATAAACTCACTTTATAGCCCAACATTGTCACAAAGTATTGATTGAGAGGAGAATAGAGACTTGATACAACATTACTTCTTACAAAGTTTCAAGAAAAACTATCCAACAACTTAACACAATATCTAATTGATCCCGCTTCCAACAACATAACATGCAAAACAAGTATTTGAAATAGGAGATATATGAAAGCTTTCTAACATAATTTGCCATCATGACTTTCAAATAAAACTCAAAAAAAGGTAAAGAAAAATCATGAAGACTTAAGGGAACATAAAAGCTTCTCATTGTCCACCATAACTCTATAAAGCTAAAATTGCTTCCAACTTATTCACTTTCTTTGATCCAACCGTTAAACCCAATGAAAATGAGAGAAAAAAGTTTTGATACAAGCCCAATCCACCTCAAGAGATCTCAAAAAGATTTTATAACACAAAGCTCAAGAAAATTCTTCATAAAGTTTAAAGAAAACCATATAACAAAAGGCATTCAACTTCTAATTACCATCAATTTGTCCACAAACATAAAGGAAATCAAGCATAGAAAACATGCTCTATAACTTGTCTTAAGAAGATATAAACATTCCATCCAACATCGCAAAACAAAAATTCTTTTTAATATCTTTCAAAATGGCAAATACAAGACTTACTAGAGAATAAAGATTATGCAAAATTTCATGTATATTTCCAACAACTTGATACATTTGAAAAATAAACACTAAAATGAAAGACAATTTTCCAACAAGTCTATTCATTTCCTCAAACGGGTTTTGCATGTCTTAGAAAACCTCTTATCTCAAAACAAGAAATCAACACCACCATAGGAAACAATATTCTATCAAGACAACCATGTGTTATGATAATTTAAACCTATCATCAACCCAAGCTTGAGAAAAGACATCAACAAAACTTGTTATGAACATCAATAGCGAGATAGCATTAAACACCTCATTAAAGAACTTTTTGGTGGAAACTTAGCAAATATAGTTATGTCTAACCTCACAATGGCAAAGAAGATATATAATCTGAAATCTTTACATCTTAATATGCTCACCAAACATTTGGTTAAAACATTTCATATACAAGCTTAAGTTTTATGAGATGCCAACCAAACATCACAACCTCTCATTAACGACATTTCACCAAACACTTGGTGTTCAAGATTTATAAGAATACATAACACAAACTAGCAGAAAGTTGTAATTTATACAAATGTTTGATTGAGATAATGATGAAACTATCAACTTGAAGTTCACCCAAAACACTTGGAATAGAGGATATCAACTATAGTCATCAAAGATTTCACCATGACATCTCAAAATAAATTGCTTAAACTTAAATACATGAGCTAAAAAATGATAATTCTTATTAAAACAAGTATTTCAGAGATTCCAAATCTCTAATATGACCATCAAATTGTGTGAAGATAACAAACCAAACATAGAATAATGAGAGGAGAAAGAGGTTAGAAGAAAGGTGAAATGGAAGAAGAAACTAGGGGGAGGAAAGGTAAGAAAAAATTAGTAGAAAGAAAGAGTAGAAGGAGAAAAAGGAGGTGGAGGGAAAGATGGAGAAGAAGAAGAGGAAAGGGATTGCCTTGCAAACTAAGAAGGGATAACAGCTAGGGAAGGTGTTCAGCAGGCTTTGGGTTTGGTCCTGGCGGCGGAGTCAGACAGGAAGGAGGTATCATCAACTTGGCTGGGTCGAGAGAGGTAGAAATAGGATGGAAGAGCGAGAGGGAGAGGGAGAAGCTTTGGTCCTTGCCTGGGATTGCGAATCCAAATGATGGAGGTGGGAGACTTGCGAATGCCCAAGGCGGAAGGAGAGAAGAGATCGCGAGAGTGAGCTGAGGGCAAATTGGAGAGGAAGGTGTGTTTATGTCGAAGTAATGCTAGACCTATGAGTCTTTCTCACTGTGCCCACCTTCTTGGTCCCGCCCCCATACATTTAAAATGCCTCTGCCACTCCCTGCTCAAGAAAAGCACAGAGATCTGCTTCAAAATAAAAGGATCATCTGAATCTAACTGTGACCATGGAATGCTTCATATTTGGCAAAATGATCAATTCCTAGATTTATGAAGTTAATTTTAAATCCTACACAACTCACCTTGGCCTATTGGTTGAGAGCTTTGGCTTCCAACTAAGAGGTTCTGGGTTCGAGTCTTTGTGTATGCGTTGTGTGTGTGAGTTTTCCTTAAATGGCCTAAATGACCCAAAAAAATTTGAAATCCTAATAAAGTCAAATAGGTTTAAATTTATTAAATTGAGCTAGATCAGGCAACACTCGAGTCCAAACTTGACCTAATTTGAGACAATTTGGGGTTCAATCTGTTATGAAAGTTGCTATTTGCATGTTTTACATTCTTGCAACTTGTATAGTTTTGATGATTCCAAATATTATTGTTTTATGTGTTGCTATCTCCTAATATTTTTTGGAAGATTTGTTTTTGCTCTTGTGTGTACTAATATTTCAGGAAAATCGAACTCCAGACTACGAAGACTTCAAATCAAATTCAGCATGAGATACTTTGAGAATTTTGAAGCTTGTACTTTTTATTTGAATTAAATTTGAGAGGGAGTGATTGTAATTGAGTGAATAAATTCACACACACTAAAGGAGATCATGAAAAAGTTTTTGTACTGATCGTACGGGACGAACATTGTTCGTACAGGATGATCAGATAAGTTATCTCCTTGTAAGAGCAATGGAACGGACAGGAACTGAACTGGAAAATTTTTTCCAAGTCATGATCATCCAGACGAAATCATTTTTGTCCCAGGACGAGTTGCTCTCTGTAAAAATTTCGTCCAGACGAAGTCCTGTTCGTCCAGGACGATGGGAACCGACTATGGCAGTTTCTGGCAACGTTCTACAGTTTTCGGAACCAACTTTTGATATAATTGTTCGTACCGGACGAAATTATTTTGTACGGGACGAACCTATTTTGTCCAGGATGAAATTGGTTCGTACAGATGCACAAATGGTTCGTACGGGACAGGTTTTTACACAGTTCGTCCGTACTAACTCAATTTCGTACGGGACGAACCAGTGCGCAGAAAAACATGTTTTTAGCAGTTTTTTGGACGGTTTTTCATGTTCTTTCTATATAAGGAGTCCTAGAAACTATTACAAGTGCCTTTGGAGTTGTTTTCTCTTGAGAGGGATCATTGAGAGGGAGAGTTTGGGAGAGATTATGAGAGTGAAGAGTGAGAGATCAAGTGAGGGGTTTGTGAGGGATTCACAAGGTTACTTGAAGAAGATCTCTTTGTTTCTTCCCATCTCCTTTGAAGGCTCTCAAGTGAAGTTCAACAACATCGGTCCGGTTCTCTGCCGACACTTGGAGAGTGTAAAAGGACGACAAAGTGTATCTTTCACAACCATTGTGTCTTCGTTCTTTGGGAGAAAACTAGAAGAGAGAACTTGAAAGGGAGAGAGGAAAGGGTGGAGTTTGAGAGGGAGAAGATCCTTGGAGGGGATTTCAAGGGAGTGTGGAGGGGATATTCACGCGGTTGCTCCGGCGAACTTGCACTTCAGTACCATCGGATTCAAGGGTCGTTTTGAGGGAAGTTTTGGCGAGAAGAAGATCTCTTTGGTGTCAAAGAACCCGGCTACTTCACCGCACCGGGGAAGGTGAAAGTGATTTTGTACAGGCTTCTCCGCCTTGCTGTGGGGGAAAAAAGAGAGTCACTTTGTGGTATTACTGCAATACATGGAGGGTGCCTCCGGGGAGTGGACGTAGGTCAAGGTTTGATCGAACTACTATAAATCTGGTGTGTTCTTTCTTATTTTTCTTACGCATTTAATTTCATTGCAAGTTGTTTACTCTGGTTGAAAAGTTTATTTTTTAAACTTTAAATTTAACTTGTATTAATAATTAAAAAGGTTTTCTAAAAATTCAAGGTTTTTAAATTACCAATTCACCCCCCCCCTCTTGGTTAGCCTTGGGACATTTAATTAGGCTTAACATCCTAATTCATATTGAACGAGTTCCAACACAATCTAGTTTAAATAATGAAATAAAGCCAAAATCAACATCAATTAAATTTAAATTAGGCCTAAGATGGTTGATATGTGTTGATCGAGAATAGTCAAATGTAGTCGAATCAAATTCAATTCGATTAGAGTCAATTTAAAATCAAGTTCTAATTGATACCAATTCAACTTGAACTTAGCTCATCGTGGCTTGATTGAGTCGATCAACCACAGTCCAGACTAATTTGAATTAATTTTGAGTCTAATCATGCCCAACCAAGTCAAATTGATAAAATTAAGCTTGGATTGACACAATTAAACCCAAATCGACTTTGATTTGGATTGAATTAGAGTCGACGATACTCAATTGAATCAATAACACATGATCTTAAATATTTGAGAAAAAATTGAGGTCAATAAAGATAAAGCTTGGAAATTTTGTTATGTATAGGTATTTAACTCATGCTAGGTTGACTTAAACATTTTTAGTAGAGTTGACCAGGTAAACCTTTTACTAGGGGATGGGGTATATGGGCTTGACCCTTTAAAATCTTTAGTAAAAGATAAATTTAATGTGTTAAAACTAGCTTTTTTTTTAAATTATAATGGTTTGGCCAACATTGAGCTAGTTTAACCTAGCTGAAGTAAGTTGACATGGTTAACCTTTAACTTGTGAAGCTAAGGTTAATGGGTTTGATATATGAAGCTCCTAAGGTGAGGATTCAATAAGGGATTAAATCAACTTATAAATGTTAAAAAAAATGCATTCTAATAGGAATGCAGGGTGAGAGTCTCGATTCAACTTTAGTTTTTGATTAATAGAGGAATATTTTAGGATTTCAAAGGATTTTGAGGAGTTTAGGTAGACTTTAAGGAGCTTGGGGGTTCAATGACTTGGTCTAAGTAAATTAGAATAGTCACTGAACTCAAGGTTGTTTATCTCAAGCATTAAAGAATGTAGGGTATCACCCTACGGTCAAATAGAGTCTACTAGGATTGGTTATAAGGCCTTGGGTTGCCTAGATTGGCTTAGGTAAGATCCTAGATTGATTTAGATTAATCAAAAACATTTGATTTGAAGATGAAGCAGGCAGGAGTGGAAAATAATAAGAAAAGGTATGAAACCTATGTTTAGGTTCCTATTATTTGATAGAAGGTAATATAACACTATAGAAATGTAGTGTTAGCTGAAGTGAATTTCATGGATTTGCTTTCGAAGACCTTAGCTAAAGATGAGATCAACAACTTTATTTTCATATCAATTAAATAAACAATAACCTATGTTACAAACAGTTTTTGAAGTCCCAGAACATTATTATCATGAACAACTTTTTACTTATTTTTAACCTAAATAATAGAAAGTCAACTTTCCTAATTTGTTGGTACTACTTATTCTTTCTTCAAAAATTATTGGTACATAACTGGTAATGATGTTTGGAAAGCAGTCCAGCAAATTTTTGTTACAGGACATATTTATTCTAGCTGGAAACAGACTCTGGTTACTCTCATCCCAAAGGTGCCGAATCCAACTTCTCCATTTGGTTTTAGGCCAATTAGCATGTGTGGTACATTATATAAGATTATAGCCAAAATGATCTTAAATAGACTTATGAAGGTGATTGGTAATCTTATCTCGAAGGACTAAATGGCATTTATAAAAGGTAGATCTTTGTCAAACCACATTCTTTTAGCTTAAGAATTGTTTAATAAGCTAAAGATTTCAAAATCCAAAGAAGGTTTGTTGGCTATTAAGCTTGACATGGAACAAGCTTATGATAGTATGGCCTGGGACACCTTGAGATTTATTTTGAAAGAAATGGGATTTCCTTTAAAATTTTTAAATCTTATCATGGAAAGTGTAGAATTTCCTGAATTCTTTTTATTGATGAATGGAAAGATCTCCAAAGGGATTAAAGCATATAGTGGATTTAGACAAGGTTGTCCACTATCCCCTTATTTGTTTATCCTTTGCTCTCAATTATTAACCAATGATATATGGAACAAGGGAAAGAACTTGAGAATCAAATTTCAGCCAATGCACCTAGAGTGTCTCATCTTTTATTTGCCGATGATATCTTGTTGTTCTCCCAAGCTAACATGAAAAGTATGAAAAGTTTTAAGAAAATTATCTCAGATTTCTGCAACAAAATTGGGTAGTGCATAAACAACCAGAAATCTATAATTGTTTTCGGGAATTCTGTTAAGAATAGAAGGAGAAAATCTATAACAAGACTGTGGGGATTCAAAATGGTGAAAGAGGTGTTTTATCTGGGCATCAAATTGGCTTTGAGAAGGTTGATGGCCTATGATTTTAATTATATTCTTGAAAAGGTTAATTCCAAACTAAATGTGTGGGGAAAACAAATGATATCCTTAGCTGGGAGAATCGTTCTTACCAAGTCCGTTCTAGAAGCATTACCTGTATTTGTGGCTACTCACACATTAATTCCAAAGAGGATTCTTAAAAATATTGATAAAGCTGCTAGAAACTTTATTTGGGATAAACAAGGAGGTCTTCATGGACTTCATTATATCTCATGGGAAAATATGTGCAGATCATGGAAGGATGGAGGTCTTGGATTAAAGTCAGTGAGTACTATGACTGGTCCTCTAAGAGAAAAATTAGCTTGGAACTTCCTTAAAGAAGAAAACTATTTGCTCAACAAAGCTATGAGGGCTAGATACGGTTCCAGATTCTAGGAGAATGCCAACACAGCAAATAAATCAATTACCTGGAAGATTTTGGCAGAGGGTGCTATGTCTCTAAGACCTATCATAAGATGGAAAATTGTTGCAAGGAAGTCTATAAACATTCTTAAAGATGCATGGATTCTAGATAGGAGTCTAGAGAAATGGCCTACATTTGTGTCCATAGAAAATACTGAATTCCCTAAGCTGCAGAACTTTATTTCGGATGGTTGCTGGAAGATTGATCTTCTGAATAAACACTTTGGAAAAGATCTGGTGAACATTATTATTCAAATTGGAATTGATCCTTCCCAATCCAAAGATAGCATTGATCTGAAGAGAAGATTCTCGGGCAAAAGCATTACTACTTTGGCATCATCTTATAATTCTGAAGATAACAGAACTATATATTATAGAGTATGGCTAAAAAAATTAAAACTCAATCCTAGAATTGAATGTTTTTGGTGGCGACTTCTCATTGAGGCAATTCCAACCAATGGATTCCTAATGAATCGAAGATTACTGGGACATAATTTATGTCCAAGAGGCTGTGTTGAATAAGAAAATATGAAACATGTTATGGTTCAATGTCATAAGCTGCAGCAAGCCATTGGAATTCTCAGAAAATGGGGCTTCATATGTTCGTTGTTTTCCTTTGCAAAAGATTGTAAGTATCATCTGGAAAGATTATCTGAGTATAATAGATCACTGGCAAATTTATACTGCTCACTAGTTTATTTTTCATGGAAGAGTAGGAATTCAATCAAGCATGGAAAAAATGAACAGAGTTTGAACTTCATTTCCTGCAATGCTATTATTTATGCATCAATTTCTTCTTCCAATCTATTCATGGATCATTGGGATGCTAACCAGTCATCAAGGATGAATTCTTATTGGCACCCCCCTCTCCCGGAATGGATTAAGGTTAAACTTGATGCAACATTAACTAGTAAAAATAATGGAGGTATAGGTGGAATTTTCAGAGACTACAAAGGAAGATTCTTACTTGCTTTTGGAATCATATGCACGCATTGGGATAGTGGTACTTTGGAGCTTATTGCCATTCATTCATTGAAGAATTTCATCTTCAAGTGGATGTTGGATGCAAAGGGACTAATAATAGAAGGTGATAATTTCAACATTATCAGACTTCTACAAAGATCAAAGAATAAAGAAACTCGGCTTCTTCATAAAGTGGAGATTGAAGACCTATCATTTTTGGATGGATTTGGTAACATTCTCTTTCACTTTGTTAATAGAAATTGTAATAAGTTAGCACACAATTGTGCTAACTTTGCATTACTTGAAGATTTTCTTTGGGAAGATCTTAGTAGCAATAAGGTTCCTCCTTTTTTTAAACTTCTAAAGGAGGAATGTGATAGAATTTCTATCACATAGTTGCTTGTATTTGTTTTCTACTTTTTAATGCAACTTAGCATTCCTTTCAAAAAAAAAAACTTTCTTAATTTGTATTCTTTATTCATCTGTCCTACTATAAAGAAATTGTATGAGTTATATATATATATATATATATATGGTATTTAAATTTATCGATAGGAGACAACTGAACTTATTTGAAAGTTTGTGAAGGTTATTAAACCTCAAAGAACCAACTTGAGGCTAATCAAGTGGAGGGTGAATTGGTAATTTAAAATTTTCTTTAACAAAAAGAAAAATTTATAAATTTTTTCTATATCTAAAAATAGACAATTTTATCGTTCGTTGTGAAAGCAAATTAATTTAACAACAACAAAAATATCAGAGTTTTCAACCGTCTAATTAATCACAAATAAATAAAGTGTACAAAATAATAAGAATAAACACACCATAACTTTTATTGGTTTGGTCCACCCTAACTTACATCCACTCCTCGGAGTTCTCCTCTGAATATTGTACTAAATATTTAGTGAGTCCCCTTTAACCCCTAATTCTAGGTGGAGAAACCCTTACAAAAAGTCTTCCACCAACCTAGAGCGGCAGAGGACCTAACTCTTTTCAACCTCCTAGATAGGTAGAGAACAAGGAATTCTTTTGCACTCTCTTAGTGAAGGAAAAAAACATAGAATCCATTTCTGCCCTCTTGGTGAAGGCAGAGAACTTGAAATCTTTTATTTCCATCCTTGTGAAGATAGAGAGCCACAACGTCTTTTCTCATTCCAAGAGAAGGTAGAGTACCTTGAATCCTTTTTCACTCTTTAGGTTATAGTATAGAGCCACTGCCTAATATTGTTGAATGTCTCCCAAGATTCACCAAAGAATTAAGGCAAAGACTTGAAAAAGTCATTCAAGAACATTGCTTGGAGTAACCATATGACTACCTCACAACTCTACCTCACAAAAAGCTCTTACTCCCTTCTCTCCCAAAGCTCTCATAAACTCCTCTATTCACCCTCTCAAGACACTTGCAACAAAAGGCTTCTTTAAATAAGATAACGTGAGAGTTTAAATAAAAAGCTTCTCAAGAAGCCAAAAATTTCAATCTATCATATAAGATCATCTAGTATGATCATACAATCATCTGTTGGTGGAATTTTGAAAACATGTTTCGAAAAGATTAGTTTTCTTTGGGAGCTTTAAAATTGAGATTTAATTCTAATTCTAAAACCGAATCATCCCGTTAGAAAAATTATATCACCCCGAAGGACGAACATAAAATTTCATAACGACGTTCAGATTTAGAATTATGAAATTCATCTTGAATATTATGACCGGATGCTAAAGAGAACTTCTTATGGCCACGAAGGGTCAAAATGAGGTTCAACTGAATATCCAGCTACAATATTCAAGAAGTGTGATCGTTAGGTTCACATCCAAAGCCTTATCAAAGAAAGATGTATCTCCCCGAAGGGAGAAAATATCATTCGATGATAATTCTTTGAATATGATAATAATGATCACTAATATTTTAAATTTTCCCAAAGAAATCCAATTGAGTTTTGAAAAATCAATTTTTAAAATCAGGTGCGTGTGTGGTTCTAAATCTCCTACGAGCGCAAGCCCTCGTAGTTAATTACATCGTAAGAAAACGAGGTCTCCTACGAAAACTCTCGATTAAAATAATGGCAAAATTTTGTTAGAATTTCTAGGAGTGATATCAAAGTATGAATAGAATTATTGGAAAATCAAAAGGGAATGGATCAAAATTGAGCAGATATTAACGGAGTCAAAGGATGAGAGGTAGGGGACACTTTGAGATTCCAGAACCATCCGGAAGTGTCCCAACTTAATCTAAGTGTTGGGCTTTATGTTTTAGGATTGAAATGAAGCTTTAATTAGAGTTAAGTATTTTATTAGAAATTTGGGACTATATTCCCGAAATTTGGGGTCTTATAATCAAAGATCTGCCCCGGATCCTAAATCTATTTTGGACACTGGACCACAGTCGCCCGATCCTAACTAATGCAGTGCAAGGTCTTGACTTACCCCGGCCTGGATTGGGGAGCCAGCTAACCACCTAATCGATTTAAAATACATGAATCCGGTCTTTTTATGAAAGAATGGTAGGGACGTTGTAATTAAAGTTTTGGAGAGTTGGGGCCGACATCTAGAGACTCTCCTAATTGGCCCCTTTGACTTATGTCGGGTGCTAAAATGCTAAGGACTATGAATTTAAAATTTTGACTCTTTAATTTGTATCTAATGCAATGCATGCTGGTTAACAACCTCAAATCAAATATGCTTGAAAATTTTAAAAACAGGCTTATAAAATAATTTTTTAGAAGACTGGACTTCCCCAGGTCCGGCACCTCGTCCTCATAGGTCAGACTATCCGGACTCTACCCGCAAGCGGGGAAGGGTCTAAAGCAAGGAAAGAGTAATGTAGAAATATGCATGCGACCCCGGGGGCGATCCCCGGCTAATTCCCTAGATTTGTTATCTTTCTATGTTGTTTAGACTCACTAAAATTTTAGACTTTTAAAATTATGAGTAGAAAAGTTTCACACCCTCACGAGCCTCACGTATCCAGGCGAAAACAAAGAGCGGCATGCAATCGCCAAAAAACTAGTAAAAACAAGTAATCCTAGAGGCAATCAAATCATCACATCAAATATAAATTAATTAATAAATGTCCATAGGCAGAATTGCCTTGCTTATTACAAACCAGAATATTGCAGAAAGTAAAGTGGCCGGGCACCACTGACAACAACCCGGATTCTAAACCTAGTAACGACGCAAGTTATTTTGAGTGGGATACTCTCAATCTTCAAATCTTCGAATCTTCAATTTCATTCTTCTTTGGACTCCTTTTCTTCAATCTTCTTGGAATCTTCGTAGTGGATTACCCAAATGGACAAGAGGGCACTTCCCTCTAAGGGGGAAGGCCACTCTTTCCTCTTTGGGTAAGGAAGAGGTATGATCCAAATTTGGATTTCCAAATGGAAAAGGAGTGTTCCCTAAAGGGGTATCCTTTCCTCTTTGGAATCCAAGCTTTGGATCTATGTATCCCAATTCAAAATAAACTTTCACAACACTTGACACTTGCACAAATTATATTTATATCAAAATAAAAGATCTAGACTCACCTGCAGGGTTATCCTAAGCAATTAATATATATAAAGCAGTTATTCCCAAGCAGTTGTATATGAGCAAAAAAAGTAAACACACTGGCCACGCTCTTTTTATGATTTGGGGGCTTTAGCAGCTGAAGCACCTATGCAAAGAGTTTATAATATTTATGCATTTTTTTGATTTGCCCCCCTTTTTTATTGCCCTGCATGAGCGTGGCCACCTGCAGAAAACTGTATCAACATCCAGATCGTACCTAACCTAAGGGTAATCTAGTCGCCAAACACATCAATCCATCCACAGAGTGCAGAAAAAGTAAGCAGACACAACAAAGCAATTTCATCCACAACATGCAGTGAAAACTACGAAAAGTCCGGCACACAGCAGTAAAGTAAACACCGGCCTAACCTAGATCTAGAGTTGGTTGTCCTAGCACATCATCTAAAGTGTGTGAGAAAGGTCGTGTGGCAGGGGTATATCCTAAGTTGGGTGATTAATTAAAGTTATCTAAAAGTTTGAGTTTGTTAAGGCTTAATAGGGGGATTTCAATTAAAGTTTAAGTATTAATAGATTAAGAATTTTAATTAAATATATTTTAAAAGTTAATTGATTACTATCTTTGTTTCACACCGAGGCCGTGAAGTTTATTTCACCTTCCTTGGGGCTAAGCTAATAGCCTCGTAGGCCTGGGTTACCCAGTAGCAATCGGGGTTGATTAAGTTACTTTAAGTTTGTTATAATTAAGAGACATGAATTAATATTAGAAAGGGTTTCTTGCTGATTTTTAAAATTGATTAGTTTAAGTTTGCCATTAATCGATTCGTGGCGTTGTGCCACCAGGCTCGAGGAACCAGCCTCCTTAGGACACTTAGCCCCGCAGCCCGGAGTAGTCCAGCCGATAAACCAAATTAATGTAATTAAATTAGAGATTTTTAAAATGTTAAATAATTAAAAATTAATCCATTTTAAGGTTTGACACCCTTTAGAATTCATTCGTGGCGTTGTGCCACCAGGCTCGAGGAACCAGCCTCCTTAGGACACTTAGCCCCGCAGCCCGGAGTAGTCCAGCCAATAAACTTCAACTTTAGGGTGGTTGTTGTGTTTTAAAGGATTTGTTAAATGTTTTAAGCATTAAACTAATATTTTCTGAGTTTTAGAATGATTTGAGCTTTATGAATTTTTGAATATTTTAATGATTTAATTAAGGGGTTGAAAAAATTGACTTTTTGATTAAGACCAAATTCTGGAATGTTTGTATTTTATTAAAATACTAGACCTTACTATGATCAGTTAGAAGGTAAGTACGTTGAAATTGGATTTTTCTACATTTTATTACAAAGGTTTGAAGTTTTGAACTAGTTTTGACTTAGAGTTGACCGATTTGTTGACTTTTTGAAATATTACAGATTTCTGGAATCTAATATTTTTAATAAATATTACGAGTTATTGTGAGTTGAATGCAAGTGAGTTTGGGTGATTTGGATTTTTCTAGAATTAGTTATGAATTTTGGAAGTTTGGAGGTTTATTGGAATTATTTAATTGTTTTAATTAAGGGCTCCCTTGATGATTTTGCTTCAAATGGTTTCCTAACTTCTTGAAAATACCTCCAAAGGTCAGAAATGACCTAAGGAGTGATTCCCAAGTGTTTGGGAAATTTTTGGGATTTTTAAATATTAATAATTATTAAACTCAATTAAAAGTTGGATTCCACTTAAAATTTAACTGGGCATTAACCTGCTGTCAAATCAGCTGGGTTATAATTTTAATCAATAGGGAATCTAATTCTGGTCAGATAGAGGTATTATACATAATTTTTGGATTTAAAATGAATTTATTACCTTTTTTAAAAGTTTTAAAGGCTTAATTAAGGGTTTAGACTTAGGGAAATTAATTAAGGGTCTTAATGATTTCCAAAACTAATGAAATTTCTCCTAGTGTCTGTACATATCCCTAAGTTCAAGTCCTTGAAATTTCAACCCAAGGGGAAGTGAATCCTAATCATTCAAATCCTTCTAAGTTTTCTACACATAAGCCCTTAATTATTGTCCTTAATTGTGTCACTAGTTTTTGAATAGGTTCAATATCAAAGTTCCTCTAACCCTTTGAGTAGACATGGCATACATACACAATAGAAAGCACACAAGTCCTTAGATCTAGGAGAGCCTAGGCTAGGTGGTGTGTGCACCTTAAGCATGCAATTAACAAAATAAAAGTTGACTAGTTAAGGGGTTAACCAATGAACAATTAAAATAATTGCTAATTAATTAACCACCATTCCCCATTAATTTTGTTCAAGTATGCTTAATCAAAGTTTAAAATCTCAAAGGATCTCTCATGATTTAATTATCTAAGTAAATATAATTTTTAAAATAGATGTCATAATGTATATGTATACTTAAGTATATAAATATATATATATATATAAATATATAGTTTAAAATAAGGTAATTAGAATAATAGTAATTTTAATTTGAGAGATCCTCTAATTTATATAAGACACTCTAAAATTAGAGCTTAAATCTTAGTCGATATTTAATTTAGTATTTAAATATAAATTTACTATTTAATTAACTAAATATTTTTAAAAAGAATCTAAAATATTTTAAAATATTAAAGGGTTAATTAAAATATTATATTTTAAAATATCTTTTTTTTTATAATCTGAAATGAGTTTCAAAATAAATTATTTTGAAATTATTAATTAATTTGGCTTATTTTGATTAATTATTAATTAAAAAAAACTAAACTTTAAATATTTTAAAATTATTTAAGATATATTAAGTATTTCAAAGTAAATTTAATTTCATTCGAAAGGTTTTAAAATTCTGAAGATTTTGATATTTTAAAATTAATTTTTTGGATTTATAAATAATTTTTAATTAATTTTCAAAGTTTCTGTAATTAAATAGCCTTAATTTTAATTTAAACTCACTTAATTAAAACGGCGGCTGTTAGTGGGACAGCTGGCGCGTTTTGGTTCGGCCAGCCAAAACGCGGCGACGGCGGGATGCCACGTGGAAGGCGGCGGTCATCCACGCGTCGGCTGCAGAGCGCGGGACGCGGTTCACTTAACCACGTCAGCAGGCGCTGCGGGCCGTTCGATCGAATGCTTAGGTCGTTCAACGGCGGGGATCAAATCCCGCTGTCCGATCCGATTGAGCAAGATCCAACAGCGGAGAGTTCATCCCGCGGTTTTGAACGGGCGGTCAGGATCGAGCCGGACCGCAGCTTGAGCCACGGGATCGAGTACACGCTTGATCAATGGGTGGAACGGCGCGATCAGATCCGTTGATCGAGAGATCAACGGACCAGATAGGGCTCAGTTCATGCAGCCAGCGAACCGAACCCTAGAACCCATTCTTTGACTCGTTCTCTTGATCCAGTGAATCAAATGAGTTAAAATTTTAAACTTAGAATCCCTAAGTGAAGAGAATCAATGGGGAATAATTTATTTTACTTAAAACGAGCTTAATAAAAAGCTAATTAAACTGGTGTCCCTAGAACTAGGGTTTGAGTTTTTCACCTTGATTTTGGACGGATTAAACCGTTTATGGATTTGTTGCACTTGTAGACTGTCCACGCTCCTTTTTGTAGAAAAGTCCACGGCTTGAAAGCTCCTGGATCGATTGCTAGCTTCCCTTGAACGGATTTAAGCTAGGGTCGCCGGGATCTCGCCGGAAAAGGCCTTTGACCAGAGGGATTTCGGTGGGAGAGTGTTGAGAGATGTCTGGGGAGCTCAATGGAACAGGGGGCAGGGCTTGAGAGGGCTTGAGTAGAGAGAGAGGGTTAGGGTTAGAGTATACGGCATTAAGGCCTTTTCCCCCTATTCAAACGCCCCCAGGCCAAATGGATGGCTGGGATTGACTCACCAGGTCCTCAGATGTTGCCAAGTGTCCCTGGGACAGCCAGAAGGCTGACCCAAAGGCTGGGCACGCCTCACTCCTATTGGGCGGCTTTGGGATGAGTGGGAGGGAACATTGCCTAAATAGCCTAAGCCAAACCTTTGGAGCAGCTTAAGCAAGGATTAGTTAGGGAAATAAAGCAAAAGGAGGCTTTTAGGCATGTGATATAGGGAGGAAATAGGGCTTTGACCATGAAAAATAGGGTTTAAGGGGGGATTGACCACTTTGACCGGTCAACTGGTCAATGGTTGCTGATGTGGCATAGGAGGGAAGTAGGAGCAGCCAATGGGAGAGCTTCCAAGCCTAATCTCACACTCCTTGAAGTTAAATAGAAGGTTTGACCAATTCAAGGAGGGATTTAGGGCTTCGTTGACTTGGTTTGACCAGTCAACCAGGTCAAAGTTGGTGATGTGGCATTTGAGGGGGTAAAGGATCATTTGGAATGATTTAATCAAGGGTTAAAAGTCAAAGTGAGAGCTTAGAAGGAGTGGGAGCAAATGCCATTAAGCTTTGACCTAGAATTGAGGGTTGACTTGGTCAAACCCAAGTTGGGTTGAACTCAAAATAGGTTTGGAAATATTCAAGGCTTTGCATAGAATGATTTCAAAGGATTGGAGATATTGACGTGGTTAAACAAGTTGAAAATGGTTCATTTGAAACCATAAGGGTCCATTAGGTCAAACCATGTTGACTGAGTCAACTAGGTTGACCCAATGGGTGAATCTGGGCTGGAAAGGTTTGAAAAATCATTTGAAGGCCATTGAGGGTGGTTCCTAGGTCTGGGGAGGTCAAATTGACCAAAATCCCTATTTGAGCCCCATAGGGGTATTTTGGTCAATTTTGACCTATTGGTCAACTATGGTCAAAAATGGGTCTGAAAAATGCAGTTTACTGCTCAATGGGTTAAAATCAAGGGTCTGGAAGTGATTGGAGGCTTGGATAAGGGTTCCAAGGTCAAGATCTCAAAGGGGTTAGGTTCAGTGGCATAGGCTGTAAATATTTGAAGGTTTTACAGCCTTCGAATTTTAATTCAGATCCTGGGGTTAGAGACCTCAGAATGAGCTCAAAGTTGGAGGGTAACCTCTAGAGACATGTCTTATCACTTTGCAAGTGATAGACCCTGGATCAGAGATCATTTGACTGGGTTTTAAAATGTTTGAAAAATCCCTAAAAAGGGGCTTTAGGATAAGGCCTTAAGACTTAGGATTTGAGTCTGGATTTCTGGATTTGAAATGAATTTCAGGTTTGAATAATTAAAATTGAAATATCCAAACCATTTACAATCATTTTGTGATTGTTAATGGATGGATAGGGTCAAGGCTAGATTAAGGGTAGGATCAAAGTCTGGGTTGAAATTAGGATTCTCAAGTGGATTGAGTCAATGTTTGGATATGTTTGAAATTTGAATTAATTTGGATTTGAATGGATGGAGTTTGAGATTTAAATTGATCACAGGTAAGAATCAAATTGAAATTGGAGTGGATCAAATATAGGAATTGATTTGAGGTTGAGGTTGATCAAGGGTGGAGATTGATTTGAAGTTGGAGTGGTCCTAAGATCTAGGATTTAAGGGAATCCTAGGCTCTAGAGTAGGCTCTAAGGTCTTGGATCTAGAAGAATCCTAAGGTCTAGAGTGGATCCTAGGGTCCAGGATTAAATCTAGATTCTGGAAGGGTCTTAGTGACCTCATACAAAAATGAGGTCAACAAATGGACCCCCAATGTGTGTAGTAGAAGGAACTTCTGCTGCACACATTGGCGTTGACCGAATGGAAGTAGAATTTTGAGAATGAAAGGGAGATCATCTCCCAACCTCAAGCCTATAGGATGCTAATGGAAGGCTTACACCTATTAGATAAGGAAAACTGGTGAAACCAAGGTAGGGAATACCTAACCTTGGGTCTAAAGAAGGGCATCACCCAACCTTAGGCCTATAGGATGCTGATAGAAGACTTACTCCAAATAGGCAGATTAACTGGAAACCAAAGTAGGGAATACCTAACTTTGGGTCTAAGGAAGGGCATCACCCAACCTTAGGTCTACAGGATGCTGATAGAAGACTTACTCCTAGTAGACGGATCAACTGGAAACCAAGGTAGGGAATACCTAACCTTGGGTCTAAGGAAGGGCATCACCCAACCTTAGGCCTATAGGATGCTGATAGAAGACTTACTCCAAATAGGCAGATTAACTGGAAACCAAAGTAGGGAATACCTAACTTTGGGTCTAAGGAAGGGCATCACCCAACCTTAGGTCTACAGGATGCTGATAGAAGACTTACTCCTAGTAGACGGATCAACTGGAAACCAAGGTAGGGGATACCTAACCTTGGGTCTAAGGAAGGGCATCACCCAACCTTAGGCCTATAGGATGCTGATAGAAGACTTACTCCAAATAGGCAGATTAACTTGAAACCAAGGTAGGGAATACCTAGCCTTGGGTCTAAGGAAGGGCATCACCCAACCTTAGGCCTATAGGATGCTGATAGAAGACTTACTCCAAATAGGCGGATTAACTGGAAACCAAAGTAGGGAATACCTAGCTTTGGGTCTAAGGAAGGGCATCACCCAACCTTAGACCTATAGGATGCTGATAGAAGACTTACTCCAAATAGGCGGATTAACTGGAAACCAAAGTACGGAATACCTAGCTTTGGGTCTAAGGAAGGGCATCACCCAACCTTAGGCCTATAGGATGCTGATAGAAGACTTACTCCAAATTAGCAGATTAACTGGAAACCAAGGTAGGGAATACCTAGCCTTGGGTCTAAGGAAGGGCATCACCCAACCTTAGGCCTATAGGATGCTGATAGAAGACTTACTCCTAGTAGACGGATCAACTGGAAACCAAGGTAGGGAATACCTAACCTTAGGTCTAAGGAAGGGCATCACCCAACCTTAGGCCTATAGGATGCTGATAGAAGACTTAATTCAAATAGGCAGATTAACTGGAAACCAAAGTAGGGAATACCTAAGTTTGGGTCTAAGGAAGGGCATCACCCAACCTTAGGTCTACAGGATGCTGATAGAAGACTTACTCCTAGTAGACGGATCAACTAGAAACCAAGGTAGGGAATACCTAACCTTGGGTCTAAGGAAGGGCATCACCCAACCTTAGGCCTATAGGATGCTGATAGAAGACTTACTCCTAATAGGCAGATTAACTGGAAACCAAAGTAGGGAATACCTAACTTTGGGTCTAAGGAAGGGCATCACCCAACCTTAGGTCTACAGGATGCTGATAGAAGACTTACTCCTAGTAGACGGATCAACTGGAAACCAAGGTAGGGAATACCTAACCTTGGGTCTAAGGAAGGGCATCACCCAACCTTAGGCCTATAGGATGCTGATAGAAGACTTACTCCTAATAGGCAGATTAACTGGCAAACTAGGGTGGTGCCACGAAGGGCGTACTCCACCACTAGCGAATGGTCATGTGGGGAGGAAACTTGCTCCACACAGAGGACCTCAACTGGCAAACTAGGATGGTGCCACGAAGGGCGTACTCCATCACTAGCGAATGGGAATCAGGATGGTGCCACGAAGGGCGTACTCCACCACTAATCCCCGGGTCAAATGCTAGGGTAGTGCCACGGAGGGCGTACTCCACCACTAGCGGGTCTAATCCTAAAGGAAAGGAAATACCTAACCTTAAGGAGAAGGCGAAGAGCGTTAAAATAATAAATAAACTTAAAAAAAGGTAGAATCAAGTTGTAAATCAAGAAGAGGAAGTTTTATTAATTGATAAAATGAGCTACATCAAGCATAGTATTTCTTAAGGAAACGCCCATTAACAGGTAGCATTGGGTGGTTCCCTTTACAATCTACTAACTGATACGAGCCTCCTTCGTAGACAGTCTCTATAACGAAGGGTCCTTCCCACGTAGGTTCAAATTTGCCTCCCAGCTTCCGATGGGCCAAGATAGGCCTCCGAAGGACCAATACCAAGTCTCCCGCTTGGAAGGTCCTAGGTCGCACTAACTTGTCATGGGCTTGAACCATACGGGATTTATACAACTCTAAACTTTGTTGAGCTTGGAGACGTCGCTCTTCGAGGCCTTCGAGTTCTTCCAATCGTAGTTTTGCATTTTGTTCATTGGTAATTTGATTCTGAACTGCAATTCTAAGCGAAGGGATTTGTATTTCCAAGGGCAGAACAGCCTCAGATCCATACACTAGTGCAAACGGGGTGGATTGGGTCGGGGTTCTATAAGTGGTACGATAAGCCCACAAAGCTTCCACCAACCGCTCATCCCACTGCCGTTTGTTATCATCAAGGGTCTTTTTGACAATTTGCACCAAGGTTTTGTTGAAGGCCTCGGCCAATCCATTCGCCCGAGGGTAATAGATCGTCGAATATCTCCAATCAATATTATGGCGCCTTACAAAACTATTGATTTTTGTAGACTTGAATGCGGACCCATTATCGGATATGATTCTGCGAGGTACGCCGAATCGATATACAATATGGTCACGAAAGAATTTTAAGACATGGTGTGATGTTACGTTTCGTAGGGGAATTGCTTCCGCCCATTTTGAAAAGTAATCAGTTGCTGCTAATATGAAACGATGACCTCTCGCGGAGGGAGGGTCAATCGGCCCAATGATATCCGTGCCCCAACTCTCGAAGGGCCACGAGGCTATCGTAGGGTGTAACACATTAGGCGGCTGATGTAAAACCACACCATGGACCTGACATTGATGACAGTGCTTTGCAGTATTCATGCAATCGTCAATCATTGTAGGCCAATAGTATCCAAGTCTTTTAATCTTTAATTTCATTTTTGGACCCGATTGATGTGCACCGCACAGTCCTGAATGAACTTCATTAACAATTTTCTGGGCTTCTCGCTTGTTCAAACAGCGCAGCCACATGTGATCAAAGGACCGACGGTACAACAGATCGTTAACTAGTGCATATGATAGGGCACGTTTCTTAATCTGGTTGGAGAGTGATTTATCCTGGGGAAGCTTCCCTTCTTTAAGGTAATCGACTAAGGGTCGTCTCCAATCGCCTTCTTCGTCAATCGTCGAAGAGGCAGAAAGGATCTGAAGGGGAGTCTTACTAATGTGTTCCAAATCTATAAGGGAGAGGGTCTTACGACCCTGTATCTCTATAGGGATGGAATCCTCCTCAGGACATGCAAATTCCTTTGCAAGTTTTGCTAAGGCATCCGCCGCAGAATTGCTTCCACGGGGAACCCTATACAAAGTAGCAATGGGGATTTGTTCCAACAAGTGAAGTGTGTACTGGTGATATTTTAGGAGATTCGGATTCAAGACTTTATAAGTTCCGGCGACTTGGTTAATAACTAGTTGGGAATCTCCAAAGATCTTAATCTCTTTAATCTCCATTAGAATTGCAAGTTCCAAACCAGTTATCAGAGCTTCGTATTCAGCTTCGTTGTTTGTGCAAGGCTCCGACAAGTGGTAGGAAAAATGCATCATTCCTTTTTCTGGTGTAATAAAAATTAGACCGACTCCAGCCTTTCCAGGAATTACAGATTGTTGGGTCGCAATCCTACGAGAGGATGCTGCCCCATCAAAATATAATTCCCAGATGGCCTCTCCAGATTCCCCCAAACTCATGATTTGTTCGTCGGGTAAATCATCGTTCAGAGGAGAATCTGCCGGCAGCGGGTGTGCTGCCAGAAAGTCGGCAACAGCCTGTCCTTTCACAGCACGAAGAGGAGTGAAAGTAATCTCAAATTGCAACAATATCATAGACCAACGAGCTAAACGTCCTGACAACGTAGGTCGGGTCATAAGATATTGCAAAGGATTAACTCTTGAAATCAAACTGATTGAGTGGGAGAGCATGTAATGCCTCAGTTTCTGAGCTGCAAAAACTAAAGCAAGACAATGCTTCTCTATTGACGGGTATCGAATTTCAGTAGGAAGGAGTCTTCGACTAAGGTAGTAGAGAGCATTCTCTTTTCCTTCGTCGTTAACTTGAGCTAACAGGGCACCTAAAGACTCATCTAGAGCTGCGGTGTAGAGGATTAATGGCTTTCCCGGAATCGGAGCTGCCAAGACTGGCGGGTTAGAAAGGTATTGTTTGATATCGTCAAAAGCATTCTGACACTTCTCGCCCCATACAAATTTAGTATCCTTTTTCGCAAGGACAGAGAAGGGTTGACATCTCCCGGAAAGATTAGAAATAAACCTCCTTATATATGCCAATCTACCTTGTAGAGACCTTAACTGAGTAAGACTCTTAGGGGATGGCATATTTAAGATGGCTTCAATTTTAGCAGGATCTATCTCGATTCCGCGGTGCCTCACTACGAATCCTAAGAATTTTCCCGAAGCGACGCCGAAGGCGCACTTCAAGGGGTTCATTTTCAAATCGTAGCGGCGCAACCGTTCGAAAACAACTCTTAAGTCATACAAGTGAGCCTCTTTAACCTTGCTCTTGACAACTAAATCATCAATATAACATTCAACTTGATTATGAATTAAGTCGTCAAAGATACGGGTCATGGCCCGTTGGTAGGTTGCTCCGGCATTCTTTAAGCCGAATGGCATTACCTTATAACAAAAGATTCCAATAGGGGTTCTGAACGCCGTATTTCTCTCATCTTCAGGGGCCATCTTGATTTGGTTATAACCCGACGAGCCATCCATGAATGAGAAAATAGCGTGTGAGGAGGCAATGTCCACCATGAGTTCTGGTATTGGTAGAGGGAACTCATCTTTAGGGCATGCCTTATTCAGATCCCTATAGTCGACACAAATCCGAATCTGACCATTTTTCTTTCGAACTGGCACGACGCTGGCCACCCAAGAGGGGTATTGTTCCTCTCGAATGAATCCGGCTTCTGCCAATTTCTTAACTTCAGAAACGACTTGTTGCTCAATCTCTAAGCGCATGCGTCGAGGAGCTTGTTTAACAGGAATGGCATCATGCCGAACCCCATGTTTGTGAACTGCTACCTCAGCAGGCAAACCTGGCATTTCGTCATATGTCCAGGCAAAGCAATCCCTGAACTCGAATAACAACTGGATTAAGTCTTGGGTTTCACCCTCGCTTAACAAAGTACTTATGAAAATCGAACGGGGGTCATCATCGTTTCCCAGGTTAATTTCTCTCAACTCATCGACTGTCGACTTAATTTCCTCTTCAAATTCAGGGGGTGCATCCTGAACTTGAAGATCATCGGGATCGTCTAAAGTCTCCAAACAGAGTCCATCTAGAGGACAAGGAGGATCTGTAGGGACATTTGGAGAATCGAGGTGGTAAGTTATCATTAGGCAATACTCATCATCATCGAATGAACTAATTGTTCCAAAGCCAATACCACTTATTGGATTTTTATTTATTTTTGTTCGCCAAATATTCTCGTGGTATCTAGCTTGACCCTTAGTCCATCGGTATGGTATAGAACCTTTAGAAAAAGTATTTTTTACACAAACAGGGAAGTAGCCGAAAGGTAATTCCATTAATTCATTAAAATCTGCCTCCTCAAGGGTTACATCGCCTTCGTCCCTTGCGGAGGAGGAGCCAGGAAAGAATTTCTGGACTTTCTTAACTTCACCATCCAAGTTGGGGGCCACTTTGACTTCCAACCCTACAACCCTGCCCGCCGACAGTGGGGTCAGAGAAAGGGCCTCAATCCTTCTAGTGAGCTTTTCATACATTGTTAATTCGGGCTCGTCACTTTTAACTTTTGAAATATCTACCTCAGGGTCACTGTCCTGGTCTAAAGTGAGATCAAATTTTGGAGGAGTATTTATGTTTTGATAATCGAGGGAGAGGGCAGCACCTTGACTTTCTAGTTCACCATCGGAATCTGATTCCAAATCAATATACACAGGTGCTGTTCTTCTGTCTAATGAAGCACGGCCTCGACCTCGTGCCCTTAAAGCCATCCTCCCACCTCTTTGAGGTAATGTGCTTGGAGGTCTAAGGACAACGATATCAGAGTCGTCTTCACTACTCGATTGAATCATTTCTTGATTGATATCCTTATCTTTTTCTTTCTTTTGGTTGAATTTTTGTCCAACCATTTTCTCCTCAAATTTGATCTCTAATTTAGAACGGGACGAGGACCCTTTTGGTACGAAATATGCAGCATCTTCGTAGATCCCAATTTCTTGAATCGAGAATGGTTGCAAATCACCCTTAATCACATGTTCAATGCCGTCTCGTTGATACTTAATGCATTGGTGCAGGGTAGATGGAACCATTCTATATTCGTGAATCCAAGGTCTACCTAGAAGTGCGTTAAAGGACGTAGTCGAATCAATTATATGAAATTTAGCTTCAGTTTTTAAACCTCCTATTTCCAGGAGTAGAGTGATCGAACCTAAAGCTCTCTCGCCCTTCTCGTTGAACCCACGAAGCACCAACCTGTCGGTTGAAAGCTTGCTAGTATCAACTCTGAGATAAGCAAGGGTCTTTATGTTCATCACGTTGACCGATGCACCCGGATCAACAAGGACTCTTGATAACTTGAAATTTCCCACATCTACAGTAATGTAGAGGGGACGATTGTGGTCAGCAGTTCCCAAGAGTAAGTCTTCGTCTGAAAAGGTAACCCCAGGGACCTCTTTGAAGTAGAGAGCCTCACCTTCTGAAGTTGCAGCCAACTGTGTTAAGCAAATCTCGGGATCGAGAAGTGCTTTAATTAGAGACTCCCTCATTTCTTTGGAAAGAAGGAGGGCGTCATAAATACTTAATTTTGCTGGCAACTTCCTAAGGTGGGCTAGAACATTGTAATCAACCTTAGGAACGACAGACTCGAAACCCGGAGGAATTAGAGGGAATTCTGGTTGTTGAGGGGAATCCGGACTTAGATTTTCGAATGAGGATTGCTTGCCTTTGTCCTGAGGGGGCAACCTAGGGGGTAAGACTTTACCGCCACGGAGTTGCACCTGCTCGACGTCTTCGGGCGGGCAAACTAGGGCAGTGTCTACACACACCATAGGTGTTGGATCATCATTTCCTGAAAGCGAGTCAGAATCTGAAAGTTCTATCAAGATAGGATTTCCTTGGAAATTGATCTGAGGGAAATCACTTTCTGATAAAGCTTCACATTCGACCTCTTCTTGAATAGTCGAATCAGTGAGGTTGGTTTGATTAACCTCAATATTTATTTCATTAGGAGTTTGATTCAAAACAGGAGAGTCATCAATTTGCATTTGAGATTCATGGTTAATCATCAAGACAGAAGTAGAAGGATGTTTTTTATTCATCTTTTGACCCTTCGCCTTTGATGGGGCAAAGTAAAAGTCAGATAACAAAAGAGGGGAAAGGGTTTTAACACCACCATCCGCCATTCTAATACATCTCTCATCTACACACTTCCTCTCTACAAAATCAAATTTTTCTTCTTTTACATTTTTCTCAGTAGTTCCTAAGACTACTGGAGAGGAAAGTGGCTCAACATCCTTCTGCGAAGCATCCAGGTCAACCTTCCACACCGGGGCCTGGGCTATCGTAGTCAGCTGTTGAGAAAGACGAAAAGACTTGTTAATCGACTTTTTAAGTGCCCGGGACAAAGCAATGTCCCAACCATCTTCAACAAAACAAGAAGAGTTAAGAGGATTACCTGAAATGGTCTTAATTGAAGCCTTTTCTGGATCAACCAAGTATTCTTTAGGTATTATAATGTTACCTTGGGTGTAGTTCCTCTCAAGCCAGTCTTTAAACACAACGCAGTCCTCAAGAGGGTGACTAAGCATCCTGTGGTACGGGCAATACTTGGGATCATCTTTCTTGCTCTCATCCTCAGGCCTCCTAGCCTCTGGCAACTGAAAATCTGGTTTCTTTAACAGACTTCTGAAGATCTTCTTAACTGACTCCCTTTTAAATGGATAAGGCTTTGCCAATCTCTCTCTAAAAGGGATGAAGGAGGGATCTCTAGTATGTTGAGGAACTATCTGAAAGGGCTGCTTCTGAGGCGGCTGTGGTGGAAGTGGAGTGCTAGGCTGACTAATCACTGGCCTCTTTCCTTTATCTACTGCTGAGACCACAGCTTTCTTTTCAAATGTTTTCACCAATTTTGGACCCTTCCTTTCTTCAGACTGTTCTCGTAAGAATGGCATCCTAGGAGCCTCTTCCTGCAAATTGCTAGCCTTATTAAGAAGTTTCTCAAAAGTTTTAATAGTGAAACCCTTCAGGAGAAAAGCAACAGGACCGTGGATATTCTTCAAAAGGATCTCCACAGCATGTTGTTCTTGCAACTGGGGTTCACACTTCATCGAGAGGTTTCGCCACCTCAAGATGTACTCAACTAGAGACTCTCCCGGCTTTTGCTTTTCAACCACGAGATCGCCCACGGTGGTGCGTTGTTGCGCTCCAGAAAATCTCTTAAGAAAGAGGTTTTCTAGGTCGCTAAAGGTTCTTACTGAACCGTTGGGCAGATCGGCGTACCATTCAAAAGCAATGCCGGATAGACTACTTACAAATTGGCGAAATAGTAGAGCATCCGACCCTCCTGCATTGCAACAGCTTGCTCGGAAGTGGGCCAGATGCTGTCTCGAATTTTCGATTCCAGTGAAAACTTTAAAAGTTGGTGGCACAAAGCCCTTTGGGTAAGGAACTAAGTCATATTCCTCGGGGTAGGGTCTACCCTTTGAAATAGACACAGTTCCTTGAGCATGGGCTAAGGCCTCCCTTACCTGGTCCTCAATTAACTGCTTGATATCCTTCTGAGGTGGGATTGAAGGAATGGAGGAGACTGCAGGGTGAACTGGAGGTGTCTCTACTGGACAAGGGAGAGTCACAGGTGGTGACTCGAGAGGTCTGGAATTAAATTCTGCCCTTTTGGCCTTTTCTGTGAGCTCTCGAGCTGACTGGTGGATCATAAAAGACTCTTGCTGTGATTTGTCTAACTTCTCTTGCATTTCTCTAACTTGTGACATCATGCTAGCAAGCTGAGTCTCCAAGTTTTTTATGTGTTCTTCATCTCTATCTTTCACAGACTCATCTGACTCTGACTCAACAGCATGCGGATCATCATCCTTAACAAATCGGCGCTTGCTGGGCTCAGCTTCTTTATTAGATCCTCTAGTTTCGACCACATGAATGCCCCCAACATAATCATCTTCATCTCCGAGGAGATCATCCGTATCAGGGTCAAAAGAAGCCATTCCTTCTTTGTTCAACAAAATGTTTCTTATTTCCTGAACTACCTCCTCGACCGGTCTATCCCCAATTGACTTAGGGTCAAGGGGTAAGTATCCTTTATACTCAGCCATATCAAACAACTCTTCAGAATCCATAAGGGCGATGATTTCTGTAAGTTTTGGATTAGGATCTGGTTGAGACTTTGTATCCGGTTCATCTTCCATTTCTAAATCCTGGTCAATTCTCTCCTCTTCGACTATCCCAGAGCTGGTAGTCAGAAGAGTGGCATCCTCTACAGGGAGAGGGACATATTCCTCAGGAGAAGTAGGAGCTTGTAAGGTGATAGTTCCCACATCTGGTAAGGTAAGGTCCTCAGACACCTGACTAAGGGGCCTAGGAATGACACTCGGACTTTGGGGATCATCAACTGGGGTAACAGGAATGGTAACTATTGGATCCGGGGTCAGACTGGCTGTGGTAGGACTGTCAACTGTAACAACTGGAGTACTAGCCTGAACATCCATCAATTCAACTGCACTCGGAGTAGGGTCGACTGAAACTCGTTGGAGCTGCAGAATGAACTTAGAAGTTCTAGGAGGTGGTGGTAGATTCTCCAATTTAGTTCTTTTTGGCACATATCTCCTTTCAGGAGATTTAGGTCTTTTTCCTTTAAGGTCCACAGACTTTTGAACTTCAACCCCCTTTGGTTTAACAATCACAGAGGCCAATCTTACAGGTTTATGTGGGGGTACCGGGGGTCTACCAGTAGAGTGGCGGCCTCTCTCGGACCCAGTCAACACAATACCCTCTGTTTGAGAGGACGGAGGGCGTGGCACCCAGTGATATCCATCAACCAGTACTGAAGTAGCAGGCTGTCTAACATACTTCTTATTCTTTCTAACGAATTGTGGGGTTAAATTCTTTGCTTCAGATACTTCTTCCTTCAACACTTCTTTTTGGAAGCGATGTGAGATCACTCCCTTCAATTGTTTCACATATTCCTCTTTAGTCTGCCCGGTCTGTGCGGCGCAGGTATGAATTATATTTCTCAAAGTCCTTGTCTTTTGGAGATGTCTTTCTTTCTGAGTTTTCTTAGTCGAGTAGTCGACCGGGCATGGTGGAGAACGAGCTATCCTAGCTATCCTCTCCTCCCCTTGAGCTGAAGCCAGGGGGTAAAAGCGACTTCCCTTTAGGAGGGGAGAGGAAGCAGGAATAGGTAGCTCCTCAACAGCCTCAGGTTCTACTTGAGCCAAGGTCTTAAAGGGTAGAACTCTCTTAGCCTTAGAGATTTTCTTTCTAAGTCTCCTCAAATAGTTCTTCTTCTGATTCTTAGTGGTGAATCTAAGTCCAGAACTAGACCCTTCTTCAAAAACAGACTTAATTTCAGTGGGAGGCTCAACAACTGGTTCAGATTGTTTCTGATCATCACTGACTACTGGCAAGGTGGGTGCAGATCCCACAATTAACTCAACTACTGGGGGAGTTTCCTTACTGGCATCTAGGCTCACAATCTGGTGTCCATCCATAGAGAGCTCAAGAGTACTAAATCCCATTCCAAAAATAACAGTGCTCCCTTGGTCATTAACAGTCGAATACAACTCTCGGTCAAAGGAGAAAATCAGTTGGCCAGCCATTTGAAATTTTCTGAAAGTTAAAGAAGATGATTGAAATTAGATCTTTTTGAAAAGAGTGGTAAAAAGTATTTTATTATTATTTTTTGAAAGTATGACATATGTTGGCCCACGAGGAAATCGTATGGGGTAACACATGACAACTTGGAGAAAAAAAATTTTTTTTTGAGGAAATTTTGAGAATTTGAAAAGGGGTTTTCTTACAGGTTCCCAAAACACAACGGACAGAGTTTCCCCTTGCCCGAAGGCTTATGGAATTGTAAGAAAGCCCAAGTAAAAAGGAATAGTTTAACCCTCCCCACCCTTAGAAGTCAAAGGGGAAATGAGGGGGTTAAAACTAAAAAGTTTGGCATGAAATCAAAAATTTTGAATTCCTTTCAATTTTAAAGATTTATATGTTGAACGAAAAATTTATCGACCATAAATCCATAAAATTAAATAGGATATCCAGAGATCTGATTTGACACTGTCGCCTCACAGGCTATGCTGGGGCAGAAGGTCAAAATCAGAACAAAAATCTAAATAAAACCAAATTTGGAGGTGGAACCTCTCTTTTAATATTTTGTTACTATTTTAGATGTTGGCCACACTTACCCAAAGAAGAAATGAGCAAAGGGACCAACGGAAGAAGTGACAGTTAAAACTACCGATGAAACAAACTTTTGCCATTATTAAAGATGGAGAGAGAGATTTGTCCCACCGGGCGTGCCATTTTTTTGTTGGTGGAATTTTGAAAACATGTTTCGAAAAGATTAGTTTTCTTTGGGAGCTTTAAAATTGAGATTTAATTCTAATTCTAAAATCGAATCATCCCGTTAGAAAAATTATATCACCCCGAAGGACGAACATAAAATTTCATAACGACGTTCAGATTTAGAATTATGAAATTCATCTTGAATATTATGACCGGATGCTAAAGAGAACTTCTTATGGCCACGAAGGGTCAAAATGAGGTTCAACTGAATATCCAGCTACAATATTCAAGAAGTGTGATCGTTAGGTTCACATCCAAAGCCTTATCAAAGAAAGATGTATCTCCCCGAAGGGAGAAAATATCATTCGATGATAATTCTTTGAATATGATAATAATGATCACTAATATTTTAAATTTTCCCAAAGAAATCCAATTGAGTTTTGAAAAATCAATTTTTAAAATCAGGTGCGTGTGTGGTTCTAAATCTCCTACGAGCGCAAGCCCTCGTAGTTAATTACATCGTAAGAAAACGAGGTCTCCTACGAAAACTCTCGATTAAAATAATGGCAAAATTTTGTTAGAATTTCTAGGAGTGATATCAAAGTATGAATAGAATTATTGGAAAATCAAAAGGGAATGGATCAAAATTGAGCAGTTATTAACGGAGTCAAAGGATGAGAGGTAGGGGACACTTTGAGATTCCAGAACCATCCGGAAGTGTCCCAACTTAATCTAAGTGTTGGGCTTTATGTTTTAGGATTGAAATGAAGCTTTAATTAGAGTTAAGTATTTTATTAGAAATTTGGGACTATATTCCCGAAATTTGGGGTCTTATAATCAAAGATCTGCCCCGGATCCTAAATCTATTTTGGACACTGGACCACAGTCGTCCGATCCTAACTAATGCAGTGCAAGGTCTGGACTTACCCCGGCCTGGATTGGGGAGCCAGCTAACCACCTAATCGATTTAAAATACATGAATCCGGTCTTTTTATGAAAGAATGGTAGGGACGTTGTAATTAAAGTTTTGGAGAGTTGGGGCCGACATCTAGAGACTCTCCTAATTGGCCCCTTTGACTTATGTCGGGTGCTAAAATGCTAAGGACTATGAATTTAAAATTTTGACTCTTTAATTTGTATCTAATGCAATGCATGCTGGTTAACAACCTCAAATCAAATATGCTTGAAAATTTTAAAAACAGGCTTATAAAATAATTTTTTAGAAGACTGGACTTCCCCAGGTCCGGCACCTCGTCCTCATAGGTCAGACTATCCGGACTCTACCCGCAAGCGGGGAAGGGTCTAAAGCAAGGAAAGAGTAATGTAGAAATATGCATGCGACCCCGGGGGCGATCCCCGGCTAATTCCCTAGATTCGTTATCTTTCTATGTTGTTTAGACTCACTAAAATTTTAGACTTTTAAAATTATGAGTAGAAAAGTTTCACACCCTCACGAGCCTCACGTATCCAGGCGAAAACAAAGAGCGGCATGCAATCGCCAAAAAACTAGTAAAAACAAGTAATCCTAGAGGCAATCAAATCATCACATCAAATATAAATTAATTAATAAATGTCCATAGGCAGAATTTCCTTGCTTATTACAAACCAGAATATTGCAGAAAGTAAAGTGGCCGGGCACCACTGACAACAACCCGGATTCTAAACCTAGTAATGACGCAAGTTATTTTGAGTGGGATACTCTCAATCTTCAATTTCATTCTTCTTTGGACTCCTTTTCTTCAATCTTCTTGGAATCTTCGTAGTGGATTACCCAAATGGACAAGAGGGCACTTCCCTCTAAGGGGGAAGGCCACTCTTTCCTCTTTGGGTAAGGAAGAGGTATGATCCAAATTTGGATTTCCAAATGGAAAAGGAGTGTTCCCTAAAGGGGTATCCTTTCCTCTTTGGAATCCAAGCTTTGGATCTATGTATCCCAATTCAAAATAAACTTTCACAACACTTGACACTTGCACAAATTACATTTATATCAAAATAAAAGATCTAGACTCACCTGCAGGGTTATCCTAAGCAATTAATATATATAAAGCAGTTATTCCCAAGCAGTTGTATATGAGCAAAAAAAGTAAACACACTGGCCATGCTCTTTTTATGATTTGGGGGCTTTAGCAGCTGAAGCACCTATGCAAAGAGTTTATAATATTTATGCATTTTTTTGATTTGCCCCCCTTTTTTATTGCCCTGCATGAGCGTGGCCACCAGCAGAAAACTGTGTCAACATCCAGATCGTACCTAACCTAAGGGTAATCTAGTCGCCAAACACATCAATCCATCCACAGAGTGCAGAAAAAGTAAGCAGACACAACAAAGCAATTTCATCCACAACATGCAGTGAAAACTACGAAAAGTCCGGCACACAGCAGTAAAGTAAACACCGGCCTAACCTAGATCTAGAGTTGGTTGTCCTAGCACATCATCTAAAGTGTGTGAGAGAGGTCGTGTGGCAGGGGTATATCCTAAGTTGGGTGATTAATTAAAGTTATCTAAAAGTTTGAGTTTGTTAAGGCTTAATAGGGGGATTTCAATTAAAGTTTAAGTATTAATAGATTAAGAATTTTAATTAAATATATTTTAAAAGTTAATTGATTACTATCTTTGTTTCACACCGAGGCCGTGAAGTTTATTTCACCTTCCTTGGGGCTAAGCTAATAGCCTCGTAGGCCTGGGTTACCCAGTAGCAATCGGGGTTGATTAAGTTACTTTAAGTTTGTTATAATTAAGAGACATGAATTAATATTAGAAAGGGTTTCTTGCTGATTTTTAAAATTGATTAGTTTAAGTTTGCCATTAATCGATTCGTGGCGTTGTGCCACCAGGCTCGAGGAACCAGCCTCCTTAGGACACTTAGCCCCGCAGCCCGGAGTAGTCCAGCCGATAAACCAAATTAATGTAATTAAATTATAGATTTTTAAAATGTTAAATAATTAAAAATTAATCCATTTTAAGGTTTGACACCCTTTAGAATTCATTCGTGGCATTGTGCCACCAGGCTCGAGGAACCAGCCTCCTTAGGACACTTAGCCCCGCAGCCCGGAGTAGTCCATCCAATAAACTTCAACTTTAGGGTGGTTGTTGTGTTTTAAAGGATTTGTTAAATGTTTTAAGCATTAAACCAATATTTTTTGAGTTTTAGAATGATTTGAGCTTTATGAATTTTTGAATATTTTAATGATTTAATTAAGGGGTTGAAAAAATTGACTTTTTGATTAAGACCAAATTCTGGAATGTTTGTATTTTATTAAAATACTAGACCTTACTATGATCAGTTAGAAGGTAAGTACGTTGAAATTGGATTTTTCTACATTTTATTACAAAGGTTTGAAGTTTTGAACTAGTTTTGACTTAGAGTTGACCGATTTGTTGACTTTTTGAAATATTACAGATTTCTGGAATCTAATATTTTTAATAAATATTACGAGTTATTGTGAGTTGAATGCAAGTGAGTTTGGGTGATTTGGATTTTTCTAGAATTAGTTATGAATTTTGGAAGTTTGGAGGTTTATTGGAATTATTTAATTGTTTTAATTAAGGGCTCCCTTGATGATTTTGCTTCAAATGGTTTCCTAACTTCTTGAAAATACCTCCAAAGGTCAGAAATGACCTAAGGAGTGATTCCCAAGTGTTTGGGAAATTTTTGGGATTTTTAAATATTAATAATTATTAAACTCAATTAAAAGTTGGATTCCACTTAAAATTTAACTGGGCATTAACCTGCTGTCAAATCAGCTGGGTTATAATTTTAATCAATAGGGAATCTAATTCTGGTCAGATAGAGGTATTATACATAATTTTTGGATTTAAAATGAATTTATTACCTTTTTTAAAAGTTTTAAAGGCTTAATTAAGGGTTTAGACTTAGGGAAATTAATTAAGGGTCTTAATGATTTCCAAAACTAATGAAATTTCTCCTAGTGTCTGTACATATCCCTAAGTTCAAGTCCTTGAAATTTCAACCCAAGGGGAAGTGAATCCTAATCATTCAAATCCTTCTAAGTTTTCTACACATAAGCCCTTAATTATTGTCCTTAATTGTGTCACTAGTTTTTGAATAGGTTCAATATCAAAGTTCCTCTAACCCTTTGAGTAGACATGGCATACATACACAATAGAAAGCACACAAGTCCTTAGATCTAGGAGAGCCTAGGCTAGGTGGTGTGTGCACCTTAAGCATGCAATTAACAAAATAAAAGTTGACTAGTTAAGGGGTTAACCAATGAACAATTAAAATAATTGCTAATTAATTAACCACCATTCCCCATTAATTTTGTTCAAGTATGCTTAATCAAAGTTTAAAATCTCAAAGGATCTCTCATGATTTAATTATCTAAGTAAATATAATTTTTAAAATAGATGTCATAATGTATATGTATACTTAAGTATATAAATATATATATATATAAATATATAGTTTAAAATAAGGTAATTAGAATAATAGTAATTTTAATTTGAGAGATCCTCTAATTTATATAAGACACTCTAAAATTAGAGCTTAAATCTTAGTCGATATTTAATTTAGTATTTAAATATAAATTTACTATTTAATTAACTAAATATTTTTAAAAAGAATCTAAAATATTTTAAAATATTAAAGGGTTAATTAAAATATTATATTTTAAAATATCTTTTTTTTTATAATCTGAAATGAGTTTCAAAATAAATTATTTTGAAATTATTAATTAATTTGGCTTATTTTGATTAATTATTAATTAAAAAAAACTAAACTTTAAATATTTTAAAATTATTTAAGATATATTAAGTATTTCAAAGTAAATTTAATTTCATTCGAAAGGTTTTAAAATTCTGAAGATTTTGATATTTTAAAATTAATTTTTTGGATTTATAAATAATTTTTAATTAATTTTCAAAGTTTCTGTAATTAAATAGCCTTAATTTTAATTTAAACTCACTTAATTAAAACGGCGGCTGTTAGTGGGACAGCTGGCGCGTTTTGGTTCGGCCAGCCAAAACGCGGCGACGGCGGGATGCCACGTGGAAGGCGGCGGTCATCCACGCGTCGGCTGCAGAGCGCGGGACGCGGTTCACTTAACCACGTCAGCAGGCGCTGCGGGCCGTTCGATCGAATGCTTAGGTCGTTCAACGGCGGGGATCAAATCCCGCTGTCCGATCCGATTGAGCAAGATCCAACAGCGGAGAGTTCATCCCGCGGTTTTGAACGGGCAGTCAGGATCGAGCCGGACCGCAGCTTGAGCCACGGGATCGAGTACACGCTTGATCAATGGGTGGAACGGCGCGATCAGATCCGTTGATCGAGAGATCAACGGACCAGATAGGGCTCAGTTCATGCAGCCAGCGAACCGAACCCTAGAACCCATTCTTTGACTCGTTCTCTTGATCCAGTGAATCAAATGAGTTAAAATTTTAAACTTAGAATCCCTAAGTGAAGAGAATCAATGGGGAATAATTTATTTTACTTAAAACGAGCTTAATAAAAAGCTAATTAAACTGGTGTCCCTAGAACTAGGGTTTGAGTTTTTCACCTTGATTTTGGACGGATTAAACCGTTTATGGATTTGTTGCACTTGTAGACTGTCCACGCTCCTTTTTGTAGAAAAGTCCACGGCTTGAAAGCTCCTGGATCGATTGCTAGCTTCCCTTGAACGGATTTAAGCTAGGGTCGCCGGGATCTCGCCGGAAAAGGCCTTTGACCAGAGGGATTTCGGTGGGAGAGTGTTGAGAGATGTCTGGGGAGCTCAATGGAACAGGGGGCAGGGCTTGAGAGGGCTTGAGTAGAGAGAGAGGGTTAGGGTTAGAGTATACGGCATTAAGGCCTTTTCCCCCTATTCAAACGCCCCCAGGCCAAATGGATGGCTGGGATTGACTCACCAGGTCCTCAGATGTTGCCAAGTGTCCCTGGGACAGCCAGAAGGCTGACCCAAAGGCTGGGCACGCCTCACTCCTATTGGGCGGCTTTGGGATGAGTGGGAGGGAACATTACCTAAATAGCCTAAGCCAAACTTTTGGAGCAGCTTAAGCAAGGATTAGTTAGGGAAATAAAGCAAAAGGAGGCTTTTAGGCATGTGATATAGGGAGGAAATAGGGCTTTGACCATGAAAAATAGGGTTTAAGGGGGGATTGACCACTTTGACCGGTCAACTGGTCAATGGTTGCTGATGTGGCATAGGAGGGAAGTAGGAGCAGCCAATGGGAGAGCTTCCAAGCCTAATCTCACACTCCTTGAAGTTAAATAGAAGGTTTGACCAATTCAAGGAGGGATTTAGGGTTTCGTTGACTTGGTTTGACCAGTCAACCAGGTCAAAGTTGGTGATGTGGCATTTGAGGGGGTAAAGGATCATTTGGAATGATTTAATCAAGGGTTAAAAGTCAAAGTGAGAGCTTAGAAGGAGTGGGAGCAAATGCCATTAAGCTTTGACCTAGAATTGAGGGTTGACTTGGTCAAACCCAAGTTGGGTTGAACTCAAAATAGGTTTGGAAATATTCAAGGCTTTGCATAGAATGATTTCAAAGGATTGGAGATATTGACGTGGTTAAACAAGTTGAAAATGGTTCATTTGAAACCATAAGGGTCCATTAGGTCAAACCATGTTGACTGAGTCAACTAGGTTGACCCAATGGGTGAATCTGGGCTGGAAAGGTTTGAAAAATCATTTGAAGGCCATTGAGGGTGGTTCCTAGGTCTGGGGAGGTCAAATTGACCAAAATCCCTATTTGAGCCCCATAGGGGTATTTTGGTCAATTTTGACCTATTGGTCAACTATGGTCAAAAATGGGTCTAAAAAATGCAGTTTACTGCTCAATGGGTTAAAATCAAGGGTCTGGAAATGATTGGAGGCTTGGATAAGGGTTCCAAGGTCAAGATCTCAAAGGGGTTAGGTTCAGTGGCATAGGCTGTAAATATTTGAAGGTTTTACAGCCTTCGAATTTTAATTCAGATCCTGGGGTTAGAGACCTCAGAATGAGCTCAAAGTTGGAGGGTAACCTCTAGAGACATGTCTTATCACTTTGCAAGTGATAGACCCTGGATCAGAGATCATTTGACTTAGGATTTGAGTCTGGATTTCTGGATTTGAAATGAATTTCAGGTTTGAATAATTAAAATTGAAATATTCAAACCATTTACAATCATTTTGTGATTGTTAATGGATGGATAGGGTCAAGGCTAGATTAAGGGTAGGATCAAAGTCTGGGTTGAAATTAGGATTCTCAAGTGGATTGAGTCAAAGTTTGGATATGTTTGAAATTTGAATTAATTTGGATTTGAATGGATGGAGTTTGAGATTTAAATTGATCACAGGTAAGAATCAAATTGAAATTGGAGTGGATCAAATATAGGAATTGATTTGAGGTTGAGGTTGATCAAGGGTGGAGATTGATTTGAAGTTGGAGTGGTCCTAAGATCTAGAAGAATTCTAAGATCTAGGATTTAAGGGAATCCTAGGCTCTAGAGTAGGCTCTAAGGTCTTGGATCTAGAAGGATCCTAAGGTCTAGAGTGGATCCTAGGGTCCAGGATTAGATCTAGATTCTGGAAGGGTCTTAGTGACCTCATACAAAAATGAGGTCAACATCATCATGTATGATTAGTACAAAATAACCCTTTTAGACAGTACAAACTATATTATCTTATACAACTAGTTCAACGATTTGTACTAATCATTCAGTACAATAGGTTGTTGCAACTCATGACCCCGAGACCCCGAGTTTGAGATTTTGATGATGACAGGTAATGTCGTTTGAATTATCTTGAGATTCATTGAATATTATTTGCTATTGTCCGTGAGTACTAACATTTCAGGAAAGATCAAAAGCAACTCAGGACGACAGGAAGACTCAAGAATGGGTAGATTAGGAGTATGAGTCTGCAATGTATTTTATTGTTTATTTTATTTTTATTTTCTTGAGTCTGGCCACAAAATGCATAAAAGTCTGAGCAACCTTGCACACACATAGGGGGAGAGTGTTTTTAAATGAAAAATTTAGAGTTTTTCTTTCTCTGTCGATCGTACTGTACGATATTATTTCATCCCGTACGATCAGAGCTTTGTAGGACGATTCAGTGAATAGATCGTACCGTATGAATATAGTCGTACTGTACGATATGTTCAAATCCAAAACCCTAGCCATTGTTTTAACTTAAGTTAGTTATTTTGTGCCGCTCGTACTGTACGATTTATTTTAAATACTTACTTAATTTAACCTGTGATTAGTGTAATAAAGCCAAGCTTAATTATAATTTGAACATCATACTGTACGAACGAGTTCGTACCATACGATGAACAAAGAAAAATTATAATCATCCTAAAGATCGTCCTAGACGATCTCTTGGATTTTGTCTCATCGTACTGTACGAAGTACATCATACCATACGATGAACGGAGACAATGTTTGATTGTCTAGACTATCATCCTGCACGAACAGAATTATTGTGGATCATACCGTAGATTTAATAGCATACCGTTCGAATGTTTTTGAACTGTTCGTACTACTTCGTACCAGGACAAAGTTTGTTTATATATATCGTACTGTACGAATAGAAACCGTACTGTACGATAGTAACGACTACTTTTGAAATCTCAGGGATTTTGGAGCCCATTTTATGGATAAAACTTATTATATTTTGAGGTGTGAATCAGAAGAGGAGAACGTGGTTAGAGAGGGATTCCAAGGGAGAGAGCTCTTGAGAAGTTCTTTAGGATTTGAGAGAGGAAGGAGAGGATGAGCGTTGTGAGGGAGAAGAGGTGTGAGGGAGATCACACGGTTGCTCCGAACTTGCTGCATCTTGCTCCTCCTGTGGCCCTAGAAGAATTTGTGGGAGGATCTCCAAGCGGAAAGGCTCTTCTACATCCGTGACCTCGAGGTACTCTGCCTTCTCCAGGAGGGAGAAAAACGAGAAGGTTCTCTACCATCGCCAGGAGGGTGAAAACAGAGTTTGGCACTCCGCCACACCGGGTTGGTGAAAGGGAGTATTGTAAGGGCTTCTCCGCCTTGCCAAGGGGGGCAAAAGGAGAGCTATTGCTTGTAGTGAAATACCCGGAGCGGAGGACTCCGGGGAGTGGACGTAGGTCATGGTTTGACCGAACCACTATAAAAATCTTGGTGTAATTTTTCTTATTGTCTTTCATTACTGCGTGCTTTTATTTGTTTTCCTTTCAATATTTTCTTGAGAAAATTTGTGAAAAAAAATTGTTTAAATTTTCATGTTAAAATTTTAAAACATCAAAAATATTAGAACTCCTGCTTAGGTTTTAACTATTGTCAAAAAGTTTTAACAATTTACCCCCCCCCCTCTTGTCCATCTAGTAATTTTAATTGATATTAGAGTTAGTTTTCAAAAATAGTGTTTTAGAAAACCTTGAAAAAAATGATCATGTCACATTTTGGTAATCACAATATTGCGGAGGGTTATTCAATAACCCGTCCACCTCTGTTTGATAACATTCCATTTGATTTCTAGAAAATTAGAATGTCTACTTTTTTACAATCTATTTATTACCGCATGTGGATGTTAGTGAACGATGGATATGTTGCACCGTTTAAAACTGTTAATGGATTGAAAACTCCTGTACCTTTTAATGAATGGAGCAATGAGGATAGGGAATTAGCCCAATTAAATGCTAAATGTTTGAATTGTTTTTTCTGTGCATTGAAGTCTGAGGATTATATGAGAGTATCTACTTGTGCCACTGGTAAGGAAATTTGGGATAGACTATGCATTACATACGAAGGAACAAGTGAAGTAAAACTGTCTAGGCTTAATATTTTACTGCACAATTATGAACTCTTCCACATGAAACCTAGCGAAACAATATCTGACATGTACACTAGGTTCACCCAAATTGTGACATCCTTGTATGCATTAGGTAGAGAGATTTCAAATTCTGAGAAAGTAAATAAAATTCTTAGATGCTTACCTAGTTCCTATGATGTAAAGATAACTGCTATCACTGAATCTAAAAACCTTAATGTTTACTCTATTGATAATCTCCTTGGGTCACTCATTGCATACGAGCAAGGAGTGAGCTAGAGACAAAGTGATGCAGGTGAAAAGAATGAGTGAACGATGGCATTAACAGCAAGCAATTCAGAAAGTGAAAGCTCTGTAGGGGAGGAAGAGGATGAGATAGCACTGATGACCCGACAGTTCAAAAATTTCCTGAAGAGAAAACAGAAGTGTCATCAGAATAGCTGGAATAAAGGTAAGAGCTCAAGGTTCAATAAGGTTTCATCTGATACAATCTATTTTGAATGCAGGAAGCCAGGTCACCTTCGAGCCGATTGCCCCAATATGAAGATTCAACCGGCTAAGGAGAAAGGAGATGACAAAGCCAAATACAAGAAAGGAAAGATGAAGACACAAAAAGCTTTTTGGGCCGACTCTGCCTCAGAATCATCAGAAGAAGAAGCAGAGGAGGAGGTAACAAATCTGTATCTAATGGCTAATGATAACCTTGATCAATTGGATCAAGATGAGGTATGTCAACTCTCATATGAAAAATTATTGCTTAATTCTGAAAATATCCATGACTCGTATAGGAAGTTGAAAAAGATGCATGCCAAGCTTAATATTGAATTTAGTTCCTTACAAACCGAGCATGCTAAGTTGTTTAAGGAAAATTCTGATTTAGATCGTGATCATATGCTACTTCTTGATGAGTATGATGCATTAAATAAGAAGAATATTAAACTAACTGAAATGCATGAAACCTTAAAAACCACTCATGTTGAACTAGAAGAAGCTTTTCATAGATTAGACAAACTTGCATTAGAAGTAGATCAGAATGAGCATTTGTTAAAAATAGAAGTTCAAGGATTGACATATCAAAACAACACGTTTAGTGAAAGAATCAAAGAACTAGAAAATGAAATTGCATCACTCACAGGCCAACCTAGAAAACCACCAACACAGCATGCATCACATAACTTTAGGAAGAGGCACCACCACCCATATAGATTAGTAAACCCATTTCCTGGTGTTAGGTGCTTCTCTTGTGGCATGCTAGGTCACATAGCCTGCACATGCACAACTCACCATAGGACACACTTAGTATGGAGACCCAAACTACATCCATCACAGCATAGCATGCATACATCTCATTCATGCAAGCATAAGGTGGAACCCAAACTCACTTGGGTTCCCAAATCTAATCTTTGAAAGAAATTATAAGGATGCTCTCACAAAAGTCCTAGTGAGAGCATGTGGTACCTGGATAGTGGCTGCTCGTGACACATGACTGGAGATATGAAGAAGTTCATCCTACTGGAGACCAAAACTGGAGGCAAAGTAACGTTGGGAGACAACACTACGAGGAAAGTGATAGGTTTAGGTATTGTTGGTAATGCTAAAAATTTTTTAATTGAAAATGTCTTACTAGTTGATGGTTTGACACATAATTTACTTAGCATTAGTCAACTGTGTGACAAAGGTTTTGATGTTAAATTTCTATCTGATAAATGCCTGATTAGTTTATTTAATAAACTAGTTTTAGAAGGAAAATGAATGAACAATGTTTACATGTTAGAACTTGATTGCATTGATAGCTCAAATTCATTTTGTTTGAAAATAATAGTTGATGACTCGTGGCTATGGCATAGGAGACTAAGCCATGCTAGTATGAAAACTCTTAGAAACATCACTCAGAAAAATCTAGTTAGAGGCGTACCTAAGTTAGATTTCACAAAGGATCATTTATGTGATGCTTGCTAACTAGGAAAACAAGTTAAATCATCTTTTCATTCTATTTGAGATGTGATCACCGCTAGGCCACTATAAATCCTACACATGGACTTATTGAACCCGTTAGTACAGCCAGCCTAGGTGGAAAAAATTATGGATTTGTGATTGTAGATGACTTCACTAGATTCACTTGGGTAAGATTCTTAGCACATAAAAATGAGTCTTTTGAGGAATTTAAGGTTTTCTCCACATGGATTCAATGGAAATTGGGTTGTGAAATCTCAACAATTCATAGCGATCATGATGGAGAATTTGAAAATGATAAATTTGAATCATTCTGTCAAGAGCTAGGAATAGAACACAATTTCTCAGCCCCTAGAACACCACAACAAAATGGTATAGCAGAAAGAAAGAATAGAACCTTGGTAGAAGCAGCTAGGGCAATGTTAGTGGAGTACACCCTTCCTAGATACTTTTGGGCAGAAGCAGTCAACACAGCATGCTATATTTTAAATAGGGTGAACATTAGATCTAAGTTGAACAAAACTCTGTATAAACTCTTTAAGGGTAGGACACCAAACCTTTCACACTTCCATGTCTTTGGGTGCAAGTGCTTCATCTTGAATAATGGTAAATATCCCTTAGGAAAATTTGATCCCAAGTCTGATGAGGGTGTCTTCTTAGGTTATTCTTCTGTTGGTAAAGCTTATAGAATCTTTAATAAGAGAACCCTAGTAGTAGAAGAGTCCACACATGTGGTATTTGATGAATCAGATAGGCCCTCTGAATCTAAAATTGAAGATGATGAAATAGAGGCAATTCAAGGAGTAGAGATTATGACCTTAGGAGAAAGGGTCGAACCTCAGGAAGATTTTCCTAGAGAATGGACATATTCTTCTAGTCATCCTAAAGAGTTAATTTTAGGAGACCCTTCAGAAGGTGTAAGAACCAGGCAAGGACTTAGGAAGGAGGTTAGTCATTCAGCATTCATCTCTTTGATAAAACCTACAAATATAGATAAAGCCTTAGGAGATGAATTTTGGATTCTAGCAATGCAAGAAGAGCTGAACCAATTCACCAGGAATGATGTTTGGGAGTTAGTCAAGAGACCTAAAGAACAAAGTGTTGTTGGAACAAAATTGGTCTTCAAGAATAAGGTGAATGATTCAGGAACAATAATAAGGAATAAAGCCAGACTAGTAGCTAAGGGGTACAACCATATTGAGGGAATAGACTTTGAAGAATCCTTTGCCCCTGTTGCTAGACTAGAAGCCATAAGAGTGCTCTTAGCTTTTGCTTACTTCAAGAACTTTAAGTTATATCAAATGGATGTAAAGAGTGCATTTCTGAACGGGGTAATTAAGGAAGATGTCTATGTTGAGCAACCCCCGGGATTTGAAAGTTCACAATTTCCAAACCATGTATTCAAATTAAAGAAGGCACTTTATGGATTAAAACAAGCACCTAGCGCATGTTACGAAAGACTTAGCTCATTTCTATTGGATAGAGGATTTAAAAAAGGTAGTGTAGATACTACACTCTTTTTACAGAAGGTCAAAGAAAATATTCTCATTGTTCAGATATACATGAATGACATTCTATTTGGATCTTCAGATAAAATGTTATGTGATGAATTTTCAAAAACAATGAGTAATGAGTTTGAAATGAGCATGATGGGAGAACTTAATTACTTTCTTGGCTTTAGTGTAAAACAAATGGATAATGGAACTTTTCTTAGCCAAACAAAGTACATTAAGGATATATTGAAAAATTATGAAATGGATAATGCTAAACCCATGTACACTCCAATAAGCTCAACAATTCAATTAGACAAAGATCCTAATGGAAAATCAGTAGATCAGAAAAAATATAGAGGAATGATTGGGTCCCTTCTTTACCTGACTGCTAGTAGACCGGACATAATGTTTAGTGTGTGCCTCTGTGCCCGTTTTTAAGCTGATCCTAAAGAGTCTCACTTAACTGCTGTCAAGAGAATTCTTAGATATCTACTAGGCACCTCAAACTTAGGAATTTGGTATCCTAGGCACAACACTTCCTTTGAAATCTTAGGGTACTCAGATTCTAACTTTACAGTATGTAGGATAGATAGAAAAAGCACCTCTGGTACCTTTCAATTCATAGGACAATCATTAGTTTCTTGGTCCAATAGGAAGCAAAACTCAGTAGCACTTTCCATAGCCGAGAGAGAATATATTGCAGTAGGAAGTTGTGTTGCATAAGTACTATGGCTAAAACAATAAATTCTTGATCTTGGCCTACCTGTAGGAACCATTTCAATCATGTGTGATAACATAAGCGCAATTTGCATCACTAAGAACCCAATTCAGCACTCTCGAACAAAACACATAGACATTAGACACCATTTCATTAGAGATTACGTTGCTAAGGGAGATATAGAATTGCATCACATCGCTACAGGAGATCAATTAGCTGACATATTCGCAAAACCTTTAGCTTTTGACACCTTTAGCACCTTGAGGACAAGATTAGGTGTCATAGATATAACTGCTTAAAAAAAATAAATAAAAAAAATATATAAAAAAACACAAAAAAGGGGCTGCTCTTGATCATCACACACTCACTACACAAAAAACCCTAAACCTTGACTCTGTATATCGTACTGTACGATACACATATCGTACTATACGGTATACTATAATCTACACAGAACACACCAAAATGATAAATTTCATCTCTGTTGATCGTATTGTACGACTAACATCGTACCGTACGATACATTATTGGTCCTCGTACTGTACGATATCTCCTCTTCGTACTGTACATGCCACGTCAGCGAACGGATTTGGATGAATTTAAGCGTGCTGGTACGTTATTATTGCCAGTCATACTGTACGACATACATACATCATACTCTACGATATACATACATCGTACTGTATGATCCACCTCAACCAATTGATAAGAACAAAATAAAGGAGTTCTGTACGATATTAATGCAATTCAAACTGTACGATACACCTGTTCGTACAGTACGATATGTTTGGTCAACAGTCGTACTATATTCCTCGGGACGATTGATATTCCTCTGATCGTACTGTACGATATTTATCATACTATACGTTTTGACCTCCTTTTCCCGGTACAAACCGTCAGAACAATTAATGCCATATTATACTGTACCGTAAACGATTGTACTATACGATGTTGGGAAAATACTATAAATTGCCCGGCTAGGCTGCTGTTTTCACTCACACATTCCTCACTTCACTCACACCTTATCCTTCTCACATTTCATACCTTCCTCATTTCACTCTACACGATGTCTAGCTCCAGCAAGAGAGGCCATTTGGCAACTAGAAGTTCGTCTTCTTCTAGCCATCACAGCACTCAGTTCCTGAGTGCTGAAAATGAGGAAGCCTACCATAAGTATAAGGCTTGCAAAATTACTCCTTCCAATATGCTCAATCAGGCTACACTGAATTTCGAGGTACTGAACCTCTTTCCTTCCACCACCTTTCAGTTCCTCCTCACCCTGGCCTTTCCCTACAACTCCAAACTTTTATTAGAATTTCTAGCAAATCTCACCTACACTATCGACAACACAACTTTCCACTCCTTTGTTTGTCGTCAAAACATAGAAATCTCCAGAGCCAACATCGCCCAATATATTGGGCTATCCACTAAAGGTCCTAGGGTTCGTTCCCTCCTCATAAATGAATTTGATTGGAGCGATGCTAATCGAGTCCTTAGGAACGCCGCTTTCTATCAACACTAGCCCCTCTTCCAATCACTAAATCAAAATGCCAGAATTATTCAACATGTCCTTAGAACCTCTATAATAACCAAAGCTGGTGACCGAATCAACATGACCCCTATTTTATCTGTCGCTACCTATCTCATCATGTCCAACACTAAATTTGACGAGGTTGATTAATTGTTGACTATATTCGTCATATGACTTTCGTTCATCTCCCTACCACTCGCCAAAAACAAAATATATCTCTTGGTCACCTTATAGGATATATTCTCCAAAATAAATATCAATTGACCTATCCTGGTGAACCCGACAATATTCCTATTTTTTATACGGATGCCTCTTTCTGTATTCATTTCCATCAGGGACACGAGCTAGAAGAACCTGTTTTTGACGAAGAAGAAGGAGAAGATGCCCCAGCCGCAGCTCCAGCACATCCACGATGACATGCACCACCTCGAGCACCTGTACCAGCACACGATGATTTGGTTGAACGCTTCGACCAACTTCAGACTCGTCTCGATACTTACATTCAAGAATAACATCAGCAGCATGAGACAGATATGCAATGGTTTGGAGAATGCTTTACTGCTATTGATCAACGCTTTGACACTCTCTTTCAGTACTTCCAACCAAACCCACCTCCACCATCGTCTGATCAGGATCCTCTACTTTAGATTGTCTTTGTATTGTAGCTTCTTTTTATTTTAGTGTTTGCTCCTCTTTTTGGTGCTGTCAAAAGGGGGAGAAGGTTGTTGTATTTTGTTTCTATGATTAAATGCATTTTTTTTCTTTCGTACTGCATTTTCTTTTATTTTGTTTTTTCTTGTTTTTATGTTTACATTAAATTTAAAAAAAATGACTTTAACACTTGCTTACAACAAACATTATTTGACATAATCAAAAAGGGGGAGATTGTTGCGACTCATGACCACGAGACCCCGAGTTTGAGATTTTGATGATGACAAATAATGTCATTTGAATTATCTTGAGATTCATTGAATATTATTTGCTATTATCCATGAGTACTAATATTTCAAGAAAGATTAAAAGCAACTCAGGATGATAGGAAGAATCAAGAATGGGTAGATTAGGAGTATGAGTCTGCAATGTATTTTATTGTTTATTTTACTTATATTTTCTTGAGTCTGGCCACAAAATGCATAAAGTTTGAGCAACCATGCACACACACAGGGGGATAGTGTTTTTAAATGAAAAATTTAGAGTTTTTCTTTCTCTGCCGATCGTACTGTACGATATTATTTCATATCGTACGATCAAAGCTTTGTAGGATGATTCTATGAATAGATCGTACCGTACCAATATAATCATACTATATGATATGTTCAAATCAAAAACCCTAACCATTGTTTTAACTTAAGTAAGTTATTTTGCACCGCTAGTACTGTACGAACAGGTTCGTACTGTACGATTTTTTAAAACACAAAATTAAATGCAGAAAATAAAAAGCAGTAAAAATAAAAAGACATACGATTTATAATCGTTCGGTCTAAACCAGACCTACATCCACTCCCCAGAGGCACCCTCTGAGTATTGCACTAATCCCAATAGTGTCTCTCCTTTTGCACCTATAGCAAGACGGAGAAGCCTTTATAAACACTTTTTTCACCACTACCCAGTACGACAGAGAACCGTCATCCTTTCACACTCTCCTAGTGTGGGCAGAGAACCCTTCATCCTTTCACACTCTCCTAGTGTGGGCAGAGAACCCTTCGTCCTTTCACACTCTCCTAGTGTGGGCAGAGAACCCTTCGTCCTTTCACACTCTCCTAGTGTCGGCAGAGAACCGAATCACCTTGACAGATCTCTTCGCAAGAAATCTAGAAGGAAGAAATAAAAAGAGTGAAGTAATCTCAAATCACAAGTAGGAAATCTTACCTTTGAACACCACGCAAAGTCTTCATGCTCTCTCTCACTCTCTCCTTTACTCTTCTTCTAATAGGCACGAAGATCAATGAGCAAAAAGATTAGGTGGCAGTCTAATTTGGGCTATATATACAAAAGACAAGAAAAACTATAAAAAAATTGCAAGTTTTCAATTCTGTTCGCAGTGGATCGTCCCGTATGATCGTGGATCGTTCTGGACAATTTTACTTAACGTGTCAGAAATGATCCTAATGTATATTGGTACGAACTAGGTTTGTACACGCTCATCGTCCCGTACGAACTATGTTCGTCCGGTACAAAACGGTTATTACATAGGTCGGTTCCCAAAATTCTACAGGACGTAACCAACTAACTTAAGTAGGTTCAGTTCGTCCTAGAACGAACAGGTTTCATCCTGGGACGATGTTATACAGGGATGAAAATTTATTTTGTCCAATACGATTTCATATAGAGAGCTTCGTCCAGGGACGAGAATTTATTTTGTCTTGTACGATTTGATACAGAGAGCTTCATCTAGGGATGAAAATTTATTTCTCGTCTGGACGAACAGAGCAAGGTGAGAATCCCGAGACGTTCGTCCCGGGATGAATACTAAATTCATCCTGGATGATTAGGCCTTAGAAAATTTTCTATCGGCCTGTTCGATCCATTGTTCTTCCGAGGGGTTAATTGACATGATCGTCCCATACGAACCAAGTTCGTCCCGTACGATCAGTTCACAAAAAATTGTTCCCCAAGAGTTTGTGTTGTGATTTTTCACTCAATTATAATCACTCCTTCTTATTTTAAAACTTATAATTTACAAATGAATAATTTGAAGTCTTCATCGCTTGGAGTTGATTTTCCTGAAATGTTAGTACACACTAGAGCAAAAACAAATCTTCCAAAACGTGTTAGGAGATATATAAAACAATAATATTTGAAATCATCAAAACAATACAAGTTACAAGATGTAAAACATGCAAATAGAAACTCTCTCTACAATCTCCCCCTTTTTGATGATGGCAAAATAATTATTATTTGTAGGATTTTAAATTCTAAGAATCTCCTAAACTCCCCCTGAATTGATGAACTCGTGAAAATAAGGAGGCATTTGAATTACTTAAAAGAAATTTTGTTTTTCAAAATTTTTATACAACACAAAACAACAAAAAAGACAAAATAAAAAAAATCAAACACACATACGAAAATCAAACACACATACTAAAATCAAACACTACGAAAACATACGCAACAAACAATTTCTCCCCCTTTTTGACAACATCAAAAAGTGAAGAAGAAAAGAATGTTAGAAATGTAACCAGAAGTATGAAATTTATTTGATATTTTAATCTTAAAAGTGATTGAAATAAGGAATGCAAATAAAATCAAAACATTAGAAAAAACATAAATTTTCATATAATTTAAGAAGTGATATAACGTAGAGAATAATAAAAATTTATCAAAGGCATGTATCAATTTAGACATGAAGATAAAGAAAATCATTGCACTAAGGATGAATAAAAAATTTTATATTTCAAATTTCAACGTCAATTATAAATGAACATAGATCAATTTGAATTAAGAGATTAAAAGAGTCAGGAAAGAAGTAATTACCACATGTGGCGCTTTGCACATCTTTTTCAATTTTTATGGCATATTTTTGTACATCTTTTTCAAATTTTATGGCACATTTTTTGTGCATCTTTTTACTTTAGGCTTATTTTGTACCTCTTTTTGTCATTGCAAATTTTTTGCACATTCCTTTTGATTTTTCTACATTTATACAATTTTTTAAGAGTAATTGAATTCTTTCCAAAATTAATAATCTAAAATTTTAAATTTTTCGAAGTGCATAAATACTATTTGAAAAGAGAAATACAAAATAAGAAAACATCTAAATTGCATTAATAATATTAAAGATAATGTAGTCTAAATAAGAGACATGGAATTGAAAATTCTAATAAAATCAAGTTATAAGCATCTCTTAAATTTAGAATAATTATATTTTCTAATGAAATTAATTTTAATTTACAATTTAGAATAAAGCACTATTAAGATTAAAAAAAAAAGAATGTCATAAAGTCTTACACACATTTCTAAAACATTAAACAGAAAAACATTGGAACATATATTGATATCGAATGAAGCTATTACAATTTGAAGTTCAAGATATCAATATTAATAACACAACTAAGAGAAGGAAAATACAACAATCTAAAGGAAATTACTAACACATGAACTACAATGAAACACAGAACAAACACTGAACAAACACTAAACAAATCATTCAGATGGAGCCTGATCTGGAGGAGGAGGAGGTGGTGCTGCACCAAAGAAGTTGAAGTAACTACTCATCATAAACATGTTAGAATTAATGACATTTATCTGATCACGCATAAATCCCATGTCCTGATTGTGCTGAATATCTTGTTGCTGCAAGTGAGTTTCATTTTATTTAAACCTTTGATCAAAATGAGCCTCTAAATTGTTAAATCTTTGAACCAAATCCTGATAATTTGGTCCAGCAGCATGTGAAGGTTCAGCTTGTTCTTCAGTTTCACTCAGAATTATATGAGTTTTGCTGGGCTCGTCCTTATTGAAGATAGCCCTAAAGGATGCGCCATTGTAGTAGAGTGGTTCTTCAAAGTCTTGTTCTGGATGAATTAAATCATACTTCCTTTCCAAAATATAGACAATCAGATGTCCTAAAGTTATGTTCTTCTTTCTTTTATGATCAACATGACCAATTTCAGAGAGACCATAAATGTAGTCAATTAGGAGTTGGGCCTTATCTATAGGTTGTCTAGTCATAATCAAGTAGGTAACAATAGAAAGAAGAGGAGTGATGTTGACTCTATCACCATCTTTAGGTATAATAGAAGTTCTTAATACATGCTGGATGATACGGGCATCATGCACCAACGTTGAAACTTTAGGCAAATGATCCTCAATTCTCCTATCTCTAATCACATGATTAACTTTAGTCCAATCAAAACTTGTGATGGTTAAGGTATGTGCTCTTAAGCCTTTAGTCCTTAAGTTTAAAAAGATACCAAAGTCATCCTTGGTGATTTCAACTTTCTTTTGGAAAACAAAAGAACTGATGATAGAATGGTCAGAGTTGAATGACATGTTTGCCAAGAAATAGTGAAAGATTTCTCTATTATAGAAGTGTACTACAGTGAGGATTAAACAAAATTGGGTAGAGACAAATAAGTGCATTACCTTAAAGGTTAATTGATCCTATAGGAGAACTCTAGATGGGGTGGTTTTTGCAGAGACAACCCTAGCAAATGATTCTTCATTGGCTCTAGAAAGAAAGTTTTCGGATGGGTTTTCCGGAGGACCCTTAGCTAAGGTCTTTTGGCGCTTGCTAGAACTTGCCATTGAGAGATTTGAAGAGTGGAAAGGTTTGAAAGAGATGTGTGAAAGTGGCTATTCAGTAAAAACTACCGTTAATTTAAAGAAGAATGACTGTTCGTACCAGACAAAATTTTCATTCGTCCCCAACGAATTCGATTCATCCCGTACGAAAATATTTCGTATGGACAAACGAATGAGTTTAAAAAATAATGACTTTTCGTAAACACACAATTTTTGAAGCGTCCTTTCGTACAGGCTTTTAATCAAGATGATCGTACAGACGAACACGTGTTAGTACAAACGATCAGAAATTCAACTCGTTTTAATGGCAGTTGAAAATCATCCCACCGCCATGAACCGATATATGTTCTTCTGGACGAACCAAAGGTTCGTACGGACGAAGTTCATAATAAAAATTGTCTTATCCATTCAACTGCTACATTCAATCGTCCCATCATTTGAAAAATAAGTCATCTCGGATGATCGTGACGATCGTACAGACGAACTACATTAAAAACTGCTCTTAAGACAGTTCGAAATCACGCAGTTTGTCATTTTACACACATCGTCCCGTAGGAAAAATGTTCATCTCGGACGATGATGACCACTAATTTTCATTTTCACACTCAAAACAAAAACGAGTAAAAATAAACAAGACACACTTAAATACACATAAAAAATAAATAAAATAACAAAACAAAACAAAACAAAAAAATACAATGAACACAAAAATAAAAAACAAAATATCAATTTTGTAGAAAAAATATTTTTATCTAAGCATTTAAATCAATAACTCCAAGCTTAGTTCTTAATGTACTGAAAGTATCAAAAGCTAAAGGTTTTGTAAAAATGTCTGCAAGTTGATTTTCTGTAGAAACATGGTTAAGTTCAATTTCTCCCTTGAATACATGATCCCTTATGAAATGATGTCTTATGTCAATGTGTTTGGTTCTTGAATGTTGAATAGAATTTTTTGAAATGCAAATAGCACTAGTATTATCACAATAAATTGGTATAGTACCTATAGTTAATCCTAAATCAATCAACTGTTATTTTAACTAAAGTATTTGTGCCACACAACTTCCTAGTGCAATGTATTCTACTTCTGCAGTAGATAGGTCCACTGAATCTTGTTTTCTACTAGACCATGAAACTAATGAATTTCCAATGAATTAACATGTTCCAGAAGTGCTTTTCCTATCCACTCTACAGCCTACAAAATCAGAGTCTGAATAACCAATAATTTCAAATGAAGAGCTAAACTTTGGATACCAAATTCCTAAGTTCTGAGTTCCTAGTAAGTATCTTAAAATCCTTTTCACTGCTGTCAAATGTGATTCTTTTGGATCAGATTGAAATCTAGCACATAAGCAAACACTAAACATGATATCTGGTCTGATAGCAGTCAAGTAAAGTTCCAATAATCCCTCTAAATTTCTTTTGATCAATAGATTTTCCCTTAAGGTCCTTATTCAACTGAACTGAGAAACTCATTGGTGTACTAAAAAGTTTATCATTGTCCATTTTATATTTTTTGAGGATGTCCTTAATATATTTAGTTTGACTAAGAAATGTACCTTCCTCAAGTTGCTTAATGCTAAAGCCTAGAAAGTAATTTAAGTCTCCCATTAGACTCATCTCAAATTCACTACTCATTATTTTAGAAAAATCGTCACAAAGATTTTTATTTGAAGATCCAAAAATGATATCATCCACATAAATTTGAACAATGAGTATATCCTTTCCAAATTTCTTTTAAAAGAGAGTTGTATCCACACTTCCTTTTTCAAAAGATCTTTCAAGTAGGAAGGTGCTTAACCTCTCATACTAAGCCATAGGTGCCTGTTTTAATCCATATAATGCCTTTTTCAATTTGAAAACATGATTTGGGTATTTAGAATTTTCAAAACTTGGAGGTTGTTCTACAAAAACATCATCTTCAATTACCCCATTTAAAAAGGCACTTTTCACATCCATTTGAAACAATTTGAAACCCTTAAAACAATCAAAGGCTAATAAAACCCTAATTGCTTCAAGTCTAGCTATAGGGGTAAAAGTCTCCTCAAAATCAATTTCTTCAATCTGATTATACCCCTTAGCAACTAATCTAGCCTTATTTCTAATGACTATTCCTGAGTCATTCATTTTATTTTTGAATACCCATTTAGTTCCAACTATGCTTTTATCTTTTGGCCTTGAAGTTATTTCCCAAACTTTATTTCTCACAAATTGATTCAACTCTTCTTGCATGACCTATATCCAAAATTCATCAGAAAGTGCTTGATCAATATTAGTGGGTTCTATAATTGAAATAAAGGCTGAAAGATTGACTTTCTTATTTAATCCACGCCTAGTTCTAACACCCTCACTAGGTTCACCTATAATCAATTCCCTTGAGTGGTTTTTAGAAAACCTCAAATCTCTAGGCAAAGGGTTTTCTATCTCCAAATTCTTTTCCACATTTTCTTCCAAGTTTATTCTATTAATCTTTTGGGAGTTATCCTCAATCTCATCTTCAATAATATTTTGCTCTTCCAAATTTCTAGATTCATCAAACACAACATGTGTGGTCTCTTCAATGACCAAAGTTCTTTGTTGAATACCCTATAAGATTTTCCAACACTTGAATATCAAACAAAAATCCCTTCATCTAATTTTGGATCAAATTTTCCTAAGGCTGATTTTCATTATTATGAATAAACACCTTGCAACCAAAAACATGCAAATGTGATAAATTAGGTGTTCTCCCTTTAAGCAACTCATAGGGTGTTTTATTTAAATTGGATCTCACATTCACCCTATTCAGAACATAACATGCAGTGCTAACCGCCTCAGCCCAAAAATATCTAGGAAGTGAGTATTCTGCCAACATTGCTCGGGCGATTTCTATTAATGTTCTATTTTTTCTTTTGACTACCCCATTTTGCTGAGGGGTTCTAGGTGCAGAAAAATTGTGATCAATTCCTTTCTCTTTACAAAAATTTTCAAATCTCTCATTCTCAAATTCTCCTCCATGATCACTTTGTATAGAAATAATTTCACACCCTAATTTCCTTTGAATGCAAGTCAAAAAATTTCTAAATTCCTCAAATGATTCACTCTTATGAAATAGAAATCTAACCCAAGTGAATCTTGTGTAATCATCCACTATAACAAATCCGTATACCTTCCCTCCTAGACTTATAGTTCCAACTAGTCCAAAAAGATCCATATGTAAGATTTCCAAAGGTTTACTAGTTCTAAGATCCTTATTGGACTGAAAAGAGGACTTCACTTGCTTACCTAATTGACATGCATAACAAAGGTGGTCCTTATTAAAGTCTAGTTTTGGTATACCTCTTACTAAGTTCTTTTGGGTAATCTTTCTAAGGTTTTTCATGCTAGAATGATAAAGTCTCCTATGCCAAAGCCATGACTCATCAGAGATAATTTTTAAATAAAAGCAGTAGGAGTATGAATGCAATTTAAATCTAGCATATAGACATTGTTTACCCTTTTTCCATTCAACACATCTTTACCATTTATACTTAATATGCGGCTAGTAGGAAAAAAATTTATATTATAACCCTTATCACATAGCTGACTTATACTTAACAAATTATGCTTTAATCCTTCAACCAACAACACATTATCAATAAAAACGTTTTTGAAGTTTCCAATCATACCTGATCCAACCACCTTCTTGGTGGTGTTATCTCCAAGTGTTACCTTGCCTCCACTCCTGGATTCCAACGTTATGAATTGAGTAGTATCTCCAGTCATATGCTTTGAACATCCTCTGTCCAGGTACCATATGCTCCCACGAGGTCTTATGTGAGAGCGACCCTGCAAAAATATCAAATGTTAGACATGGGAACCCAAACAAGTTTGGATTCTACTTTTAGCAATTTATAATCAGATGCATGTATGATATGTCTTGGTTTATACATCTTAGGTCTCCACACCAAATCAGATTCCATCTTCAAAGTACAGGTGTGTGCTATATGTCCAAATAATCCACAATTATTACATTTGACATTAGGAAAAGTATTCCTAAGTTTTCTACCATTTGTTTATCTTTTAAGGGATTCAATATTTTAAGGATAAAATTTAGGATTTGTAAAATCTTCAAGTTTGGGGGATATCCTATTATGCTTGAGAGCTTTTATTTTTAACTTATAAAATGAATTCATGTCTTCCAAGATTCAATTTGTATAATTGATTCGATATGTTTTGCTCTCTGATTCATCCTTAAATTGTTTAAATTCTTTTTTAAGATCAGTATAGGATGATTTTAAAATCTCATGATTTTTATTCAGATCATCATATTCATCAAGTAATTTCATGTGGTTGTCATTTATTAAAGCATGATCTTTCCTAAGGATTTCATGTTCTTTCTTAAGTTCTTCTAATTCTAAACTTACACTAGAATGCATCTTTTTCATTTTCATATATGCATCATGCATGTGTTTAGAAACTTCAAACAATTCATCATAACTTAAGTCACATACCTCTTCTTGATCTGATTGATCAAGACTATCTGCCATCAAGCAAAGATTGGTGACTTCTTCTTCCTTTTTAGTCTCTGATGAATCTGAAGCTGAGTCCGCCCAAAAAGCTCTTTGAAATTTCTTCTTGCCCTTCTTTACAGTTGGTTTCTCCTCTACCTTCTCCTTGATATGAGTGGCTTTGAGTTTTGGGCAATCAGTCTTAATATTACCTGGTTTCCTGCATTCATAAAAAATTACTTCATTAGGAACCTTGCCATTTCTATTAAACTTACCTCTATTCCATTGCTGGCGTTTCTTCTGCTTCCTCTTCAGAAAGCTTCTGAATTTTCTAGTCATCAATGCAACATCGTCTTCATCCTCAGGTTGTGAGTGTTCAGTCTGAGACTCTTCCACTTTTAGTGCTATATTCTTCTCTTTTTGTGGTTCACCTGCATCAATCTTTTTCTGACTAACCCCTTGCTCGTAAGCAATGAGTGAACCAAGAAGATTGTCAATAGAATAAATGTTTAGATCTTTAGACTCTATAATTGCAGTAATTTTAGCATCATAAGCAGTAGGTAAACAATGAAGAATCTTATTAAACATTTCAGCATTCGTTCGTTCCCTACCAAGTGCATGCAAAGAGGTGACAATTTGTGTGAATCTTGTGTACATATCTGAAATGGATTCATATGGTTTCATGCAAAATAATTCATAATCATGTAATAAGATATTAAGTCTTGATTGCTTAACCTCATTAGTCCCCTCATAAGTTATACAAAATCTATCCCATATGTCATTTCCACTTCTGCAAGTGGAAACCCGCATGTAGTCTTCAGATTTTAAAGCACAAAAGAAACTATTTAAACATTTACCATTTAGTTGAGCTAAGTCATGTTCTTCTATAGTCCAATCTGCAAAAGGTGTTTCTACCCTAACTCCATCAAAATCTAGTTGGTTTTGTATAACCTTCCTGGATTAAGATCCACATACGATAATCAAGTGACTGTAAGAAAGTTGACATGCGTGTTTTCCAAAAATCAAAAGGTATATTGTCAAACAGTGGAGGTCTAGTAATAGAGTAACCCTCATGTGTGTTTCAACTTCCAAATGTAGCCATCTACGTTAATCAAAAAGTATTTTAAACATATGATTTTGAAACAAAGCTCTGATACCACTTGTTGAGTCTAGTGAATAGGTTGTTAAACCTAAGTTAATGTCCCAAAGCTACCAAGAAAGGGGGTTTGGTATTTAAAAATTTTCCCTCTTTTGATAAATTTAATCGAAATTAAACTTTAATGAATTTTTATAAAAAGTTTTTCAACCACAATTTTTTTAAAACAAAAAATTAAATGCAGAAAATAAAAAGCAGTAAAAATAAGAAGACACATGAATTATAGTGGTTCGGTCTAAACCAGACCTACATCCACTCCCCAGAGGCACCCTCTGAGTATTGTACTAATACCAATAATGTCTCTCCTTTTGCACCCACAGCAAGGCGGAGAAGCATTTACAAACACTCTTTTCACCACTACCCGGTGCGGCAGAGAACCGTCATCCTTTCACACTCTCCTAGTGTGGGCAGAGAACCCTTCATCCTTTCACACTCTCCTAGTGTGGGCAGAGAACCCTTCATCCTTTCACACTCTCCTAGTGAGGGCAGAGAACCCTTCATCCTTTCACACTCTCCTAGTGAGGGTAGAGAACCCTTCATCCTTTCACACTCTCCTAGTGTCGGTAGAGAATCGGATCTCCTGGAAAGATCTCTTTGCAAGAAATCTAAAAGGAAGAAAGAAAAAGAGTGAAGTAATCTTAAATCACAAGAAGGAAATCTTACCTTGGAACACCATGCAAAGTCTTCACGCTCCAGTGGTAGAAATCCTTCTTTGACTACTCTCTCTCACTCTCTCCTTTACTCTTCTTCCAATAGGCACGAAGATCAATGAGCAAAAAGATTGGGTGGCAGTCTAATTTGGGCTATATATACAAAAGACAAGAAAAACTACCCAAAAACTATAAGTTTTCAATTCTATACGCAGTTGATCATCCCGTACAATCGTGGATCGTCCTGGACGATTTTACTTAAAGTGTCGGAAATGATCCTAATTTATATTGGTATGAACTATGTTTGTACACGCTCATCATCCCGTACGAACTAAGTTCGTAAGGTTCGAAATGGTTATTACATAGGTCGGTTCCCAAAATTCTACAGGATGTAACTAACTAATGTAAGTCGGTTCAGTTCGTCCTGGGACGAATAGGTTTCATCTTGGGATGCTGTTATACAGGGAGTTTCGTCCAGGTATGAATATGAAAAATTATTTTGTCCTGTACGATTTCATACAGAGAGCTTCGTCCAGGGACGAAAATTTATTTCGTCCTGTACGATTTCATACAGAGAGCTTCATCCAGGGACGAAAATTTATTTCTCATTTGGACGAATAGTGCAAGGTGAGAATTTCGAGACATTCATCTCGGGATGAATATTAAATTCATTCTGGATGATTAGGCCTTAGAAAATTTTCTATCCACCTGTTCGATCCATTGCTCTTCCGAGGGGTTAATTGACATGATCGTGCCGTACGAACCAAGTTCGTCCCGTACGATCAAATCACAAAAAATTATTCCCCAAGAGTGTGTGTTGTGATTTTTCACTCAATTACAATCACTTCCTCTCATTTTAAAACTTATAAGTTACAAATGAATAATTTGAAGTCTTCATCGCTTGGAATTGATTTTCCTGAAATGTTAGTACACACTAGAGCAAAAACAAATCTTCCAAAAAGTGTTAGGAGATATATAAAACAATAATATTTGAAATCATCAAAACAATACAAGTTACAAGATTGTAAAACATGAAAATAGCAACTCTCCCTACACAGAAGAGGTAACCAACTTATGCTTAATGGAAGATAATTAACTTAATCATTTTGATCAAGAGGAGGTATGTGAGCTTTCCTTTAATAAACTTTTTAAACTTTCTAAAAAAATTTATTATGCATTTGGGAAGCACAAGAAAATGTATGCAAGCTTGAATTTTGATTTTTCAAAAATATAGAAAGAGCATGAATGCCTTAGGAAAGATCACTCTACTTTAGATAATAATAAAATGGCTTTATTAGATCAATTTGACTCTTTAAATAAAAAGCATCTTGATGTAACTGTTGAACATGATTCCTTCAAAACATCAAATGTTAAATTACAAAATGCATTCAAGGAATTAGAAGCACTTGCATGTAAATTAGATGGTAGTGAGCAAGCATTGAAAATTGAAAATTCAATTCTTGAAAGTGCAAAAAAAATCTTTACAAATTCAATTAAAAGCTTTCAAAGGAAATAAAACACCTCCAACAATTGCATAATTGCATAACACACCATCAGAACATACATTAAAACCTAGGAAGAGACACCATAACTAACATAAATTAGTAAACCATTTTTTTGGAGTTAGATATTTTTTCTTGTGGCATGATAGTACATATCTCACAAACTTGCACTATCCATCATAGAGCATATTTGGTGTGGAGACCAAAATTTCATAAAACTCATCATAGCATACAAGCATCTTATTTTTTAATTAATAAGGTGGAACCCATACTTGTTTGAGTTTGAAGATTTTATAGGAATGCTCTCACAGAAGGCCTCATGAAAGCATGTGGTACATGGATAGTTGATGTTCATGACACATGATTGGAGATGCAAATAAATTCATTTCACTGGAGGATAGACAAAGAGGTAAGGTGACACTTAGAGATAATATCACGAGGAGAGTGGTGGGCTTAGGTATAATTGGCAAGTCAAAATATTTCCTCATTAAAAAAGTTTTACTAGTAGATGGCTTAAAATATAACTTGCTTAGCATAAGCCAGCTATGTGGTAAAAGCTTCAGCAGTAAATTTTTGTCTACCAATTACATGATAAGCTCAAATAGAAATATTGTTCTAATAGGAAAAAATAAATAATAATGTTCACATGCTTGATTTAAATTGTATTTAATGTGCTGGTTTTCTTTGCCTAAAAACTATTGATAATGAATCCTTATTTTGGCATAGGAGATTGTGTCATACAAGCAAAAAAAATCTTAAAAAAATCACCCCAAAAGACTTAATGAAAGGCATACCCAAACTAGAGTTCACTAAGGAACACCTGTGTGATGCTTATCAGTTAGGAAAGCAGGTCAAATCCTTCTTTAAATTAATCAAGGGAATTAACACTAAAAACCTTAAAAATTGCATCACATAGATCTCTTTAGACCCGTTAGCACTATAAGCTTAAGGGGGAAAGTCATTGGGTTTTTGAATGTTGATAATCACTCAGGGTTTAACTAGGTTACATTCATATCTCATAAAAGTGAATCATTCAAGGAATTTATATCATTATCCACTAAGTTCAGAGGAAGCTAGGTTGTGAAATTCTAGCAATTCATAATGATCATGGTGGATAATTTTAGAATGAAAGATTTGAATCCTACTATAAGGAGTAAGGGATAGATCATAACTTTTAAGCTCCTAAAACCCCTCAGTAGAATGGGATTGCTAAAAGAAAGAAAAAGACCCTAGTAGAAACCTCTAGAACCATGTTAGTTGAATACTCACATCCTAAATACCATTAGGCAGAAGTGGTAAACATAGATTGTTATGTTCTGAATAGGGTTAATGTTAAATCCAAATTGAATAAGACACCCTATGAAATCGTTAAGGGTAGGTCACCCAAACTTTCTCACCTTCATGTATTTAGATGTAAAGTGTTCATTCTAAATAATGGGAAATCTCTGTTAGGATATTTTGACCCAAAATTTGATGGAGTCTTCTGAAGATACTGAAATGTTGAAAAATCCTTTAGAGTTTTCAATAAAAGGACACTAGTGGGAGAGGAGACCACTCATATAGTTTTTGATGAATCTGATAATTTTAGAGGATCTTTGGTAGAAGAAGAAAAGTTATAAAAATAATCCAAGGAATTTAATCTATAAATCTAGAGGAAAGGGTAGAACCTGAAAATTCACTAACAAGAGAATTGAGATATTCTTTAAGTCATCCTAAAGAACTAGTTTTAGGAGACCCATCTAAAGGTTTTATAACTAGGTATGGACATAGAAAAGAATTAAACCAGTCTACCTTCATCTCAATAAATTAATCCAATAATATAAATCAAGCCCATCTGATAAATTTTGGATATTGGCCATATAAGAAGAGTTTAATCAATGTATGAGAAATGATGTTTGGGAACTAGTTAAAAGACATAAGGACTATAGTGTTATTAGAACTAAATGGGTTCTTAAAAATAAAATGAATAATTCTAGTGTAGTGGTGAGAAATAAAGAAAGATTAGTGGCTATGGGGTATAACCAGATAGAAGGGGTTGACTTTGAAGAGACATTCATCCTTGTAGCTAGATTGGAAGTCATTAGGGTGCTATTTAAAAGTTCATTAGGGTTATTAAGCCCCTATGAATTCATCCAAGGTTAACTGGGGGGGGGGGTGAATTGGTCATTTTAAAAAATTTTAAAAACAAAGTAAAAACCTTTCAAAACCTTTTTGAATATTTTAAAACAAGCGCAATCAACCATAAAAATTAATTTGGGGAAAAATAAAGTGCAAGAAAAAAATGAAAAGAACACACCAGAATTTTATAGTGGTTCAATAAAATTGACCTACATCCACTCCCTAAAGCCTCTCCTCTGTGTATTTCATAAAAACACAGTGACTCACCTTTTGCTCCCATAATAAGGTGAATAAGCCTTTATAAAATCCTTTTCACAAACCCGGTGTGGTAAAAAACCTAACCTCCTTTTGCTTCCTCCTAAAGAAGGCATAGAACCTTAATCGATTGCTAAAGAAGACCTTCCCAGAGCCACCAAGGAGCCAAGGATTATGAATGGAGAAGAAGACTCAAATCCTTGCTTGGAGCAAACCTTTGAGAACACCTCATAAACTCCCCCTCACAAGATTCTCTCTCTCTCTCTCTCTCTCTCTCTCTCTCTCTCTCTCTCTCTCTCTAGTCGTAGAGCAACCAAAATAATATATGCAGTAGTAATGGTAGTAAGAAAATGGAAATGTAATGAATGTTTATTGTCATTAAAATTATAACCATCAAATCCAGATTTGCAACAATCTCCCCCTTTTTGATGATGGCAAAAATTTGTTAGGAAATTCAAATCAAGCAGATTAATAAGACTGAAACATAAAGTAATGGAGAATAGTATGAACCAAGTAGTGAAACTTTTATTAAAATAAGCGGGCGATACAACATAAATAGTAAAAACACTAAACAATACAATACAACAAAACAATAAAAACACTAACTCTACACAAAAGCTTCTCCCCCTTTTGATATCTCAAAAAGGAGGAAACATAAAATAAAATCCAAAATAGAACAAAGTACAGAACCAGGTATAAAACAACACACAAAAACATTACAAAAAATAGACTATAAGTACGAAGGGCACTAATTAGATGAAGGAGGAGGTGGTGGTGGATGAAAGAAACTGGAGATGGAAGCAAACTGCTCCCTAAACAAGATCATATCCTAGTCATGCTGCTATTATTGGTGTGCCACATATGCATTAAATCAAGCAACATTTTCCTCATGCTGCTGCTCCTATGTAGCAACATAGGAGTCAAACCTGGCCTACCACTAGTCAAACCTCTCCACCAATTGATTCATCTATGACTGCTGGCATATCAAAATAGGTGCAAGAACAACATCCTCCTCAGTTCTTTTAGCCTCCTCTTATCCCAGATGAAGATGAGTACTGTGAAGAACATGAAAGGATTTGTTGGTTTAGTAGGTAGGTTGATAGTTTGGTGGGGCAGGATATTGAAGGTTGTATTTAGTTTCTAACATAAAGCTATGATGTGTCCTAAGGAAAGATTGGGTTTTCTTTTGTGCCCTAGATCCCTAATATTGGTTAGGTGCCCATTATAGTGAAAGAGAAGATCAGTGGCATTAAACTCCCTATGTGCCATTATATAGAAGATGGTGAATGAGAGAAGGGGTGTGATTTGGATACAGTCACCAGCCTTTGGAATCAATAAGGTTCTAAGGACATGTTGAATTGTCATAGCATCTTTCTCTAAGGTACTTGAGGCACCGTCATGGTAGGTGACATTTATGTTCCTTATTAGTTAGTTGACCAGACTCCAATTATAATTAGGATCTAATGATAAGGTATGAAGCTTGTCTCCATTATTAAAAAGTTGGAGGAGTTCATGAAAATCCTAGTAGGTGATCTCTACTAGGCTTATGTGAACATAGGACAATAGGGCGGTGTAAGCAGCATTAATCCTAAGACTAGTGAAGAACTAATAGAGGAATTTAGAAATGAACAGGCAAACCAGTGTCAGAATGATAGTGAGAGAGCTGTGAGTGAATAGATTCAATAATAGATAAGTGAGCATTTGAGGATTAACAATCCTCGAAGGCGTGATCCCGATAATTTTGAATCAAAGATAGGTGTTTTGGCTAGCCACCTCAGTGCATCGAGGGTCGACAGTCACCCTTGAGGGACTTTTAGTCACCATCCTAGACCTTTTCCCACTAGCCACTTATAAGGATTGAGAGTATGCATGAGAAGGAAAGAAGAATTGGAGGACTTGAGGATGAGAAAAGTGTTTAAAATTAGCTATTTTTAATGAATCAGGAACATCGTCCAGGATGATTGCAGGATCGTCAAAGACAATCAGGAGAATTTATGTTACCTGGGATAATTATTTAAAAAGGTGGTCCTATCATCCAGGACAATCAGACATCATCTGAGATGATTAGACTCAAGATATCATCCCGTTGAGTCAACCTAGATGACTGTTGATCAAAAGTATTTTCCAGGATGATTAGCAATAATGAATCGTACTAACTGAATTTAAAGGTGTAACCATTTTTGCCATGTGTATCATCTAGGATGAACATGTGTATCGTCCAGGATAATCATAAATAATTGAGTAAAATTTAATCAGATCATCTAGGATGATGTAGATCCTTTAAGACAATCTCAAATAATTGAGTTAAATCAGCCGTCAAATGGATGATGAAGGTTGATTTGATGATATCGTCTAGGATGATTGGAATATCATCTAGGATGATCTTATAAAAAAATGAAATTTTTTATGATGGAGGGAGTTCATCAGAAGAGGCCCGAAAAAATAAAAAATAATTAAAAATTAAACATAAAATAATGAAAAGATAATAAAAAAGAACCAAAAAAGAAAAAAAAAAACAAAGTTATTTTTTTTAATCAAAGCAAGAATATGATAAAATTTTCATGTGATTGAATTAAAAGTTTATAAGAAAATGAGTTAACATCATTAAAATCCAAAAAATGGTAGAGCAACAGATTCTGTTAACCCCAGCTCGGACTTCTTATGGGAAAAACCATATTTTGAAAATAAAGATCTAACTCAAAAAAAGTAATTTGATAAGAAAAAGGTGATCCATTCAAAACTTCAATCCACAAAAATATCTTATAGAATAATATAGCAAAGTAATTAGTCATAATCATGAATTTTGAAATCAATTCTTCGAAAATATCAAGTGATACATGAATTCTTTTAAGATTTAAAGGTTTGAAAGAGAAGAAAGTTTGCTTTCTTATGGGCTCATTTTATAACTCTTGTCAATTTGTTCATGAACATTGTGTATCTTTTGATTTTTGATACACTTCGTGTATTTTTCAATTTTTTGGAGATCATTGCGCATCTTTTCAGTTTTGGTTTTTTGGCTCATTTAATGCCTCTTGTCATTTTTGAATGCTAGCTCCCTTTCAAAACTTTTAAATAGTCCTAGTTATGAGAATATCTTATAGATAATGGAGAAAAAAAACTCACTCTCTAATATAAGGAGTAAACCTTAAAGCAGAATCAAATTCATATAAAAATACAATAATAAGATTATGAAAGCCAGAAAGTGATTTAATGACTTCGAACATTATTTATATAAGATAGATTACTATAAGAAAATATAAAATATCTCAATTGCAAAGTCTAGTTATTAATTTGAGAAAGACTTTTATTTAAAAAGAAAATTACTCCACTAAAAGGAGTAAGAGGATGGGAAACAATCAACTGTGCTTCTCCCTTTAACTGATTTAGGGTTGTAAATCATTGATTTGAAATTTTCAAAAATAATAATAAGTCAAAAAATATCATTTCAGTAGTGACCAAAAGAAAACTGAAAGAAATAATGACATAAATAATGAAAGTACCGAAAGACAACAACAAATAAATAAAAATTAATAATTAAAACAAAATTAAAAGAAAGATCAGAAAAAAATTTAGAGTTCAGAAATCATCAGGTTCATGCATTTATGTCAACCACACCCAATTTAGTCCTTAATATGTTGAATGTGTCAAATGCTAGTGGTTTAGTAAAGATGTCAACCAGTTGGTTTTTAGTGGCTACATGGTGTAGCTCAATATCTCCTTTGATAACATGATCCCAAATTAATGAACATTGGAAAGGAGATTCTAGTGAGAGAAACTCTGGGATTCTAGTGATAGAAAATTTGTTCTATTTTCAAATTTTGATTCACGACTTTCATGGCGGTGGATGTTCGCCGGCCATCTTCCATGGCTGGCGAACAAACATTGAGTCAACGTGTAATTCCGACTCTGTTCAACTCTACACGGTCGATCCTGCGATCCTGCTTTCTTATCCTCTGGCATTCGATGACGACACAACTTCAAATAAGCTGGATGGTAAGGTCCACTTTACAGGAAAGCCATTGATTATCAATGAAGGCGGGCTTTTGAATTTGAAGAACCTATGGAGATAATTGGGAAAGGAAAAAATATAATTCCAGAAAATCATTTGATCTACAAAAAATTGGATTCTTCGGTTGAATCTTTTGTAATGGCTAATGGAACTGACAGTGAAGTATCCACATCCAATTCGAAGAAATGTCTAACTCATTCCTGGTTGGATATGGGAGATAAATTCAAAGGTCGTAAGATTATCCTTGATGAGAATTTGGATATTGAGGTTGATACAGATCAGGGAATCAAGGGAAATAAATGATCTGTAGGAAGTTTGTGTTTGCAAAAATGAGAAGCTGAATGATTGTTCAGATGCTCTTCTTCAGAAGGAAGGTGCTTCAAAAAACTCTAAGAATTGGATTCCTAATGCATGGGCCAAAAAGAACAACATTAATGTCACTAACTGGACTTCGGGAAGGAAGTTTCAAGTGAAGATAAGGTAGTCAAAATCCATTTAGCTAATGAACGGGAGAACTCAGTGAAGCTTCAAAATTCACTGGTTATGAAGGTGTTTGGTCTTAATGTTCTTTTCCAATTGATTTGCTCAGAGCTGAGAAGGAAATGGGCTGAATTTGGTAAATTCAACTTAACTATTCTTGGTTTGGGATGGAAACTATTTGCTTTTGATGAGAAAGAGGAGTTGGAATTAGTGTTATCCAGTGGGCCTTGGTATGTGAAAAAAACCATAATAGGCATGGACAAGTGGTCACCATCATTCTCCCCAGCTTCTTTGAAAGGACTTACGCCCCTGTTTGGATCAGAATGCCAAGCCTTCCACTTTAATGCTGGGACGAAATCAACATGTGTAGAATTGCCTCCATGATTAGGAAGCCATATATGATAGATGGAAATTTATTCCAGTGGAATAGAAGGGAATTCGCCAGGGTTTGTGTCCGTATTAACATGGATTCTAAACTGCCTTTGGGAGTATGGGTTGAAGGATCTTTAGGCAAATTCTATCAAAAATTGAATATGAAAAGATCCCCAACTTTTGTTTTTACCGTGGTAAAACCAGACACTTGTAGAACAATGTCCAAATAAAGTGACAAAGGTATCACCTCCTGTCCAGGTTGGAAATGTGATTAATAATATGGAATCAAATCTAAATGAAGGCAATATCCAAGGAACAAATTCTAATGAGGATGGTTACGAGCCTTGGATTCATGTTAACTTCAGGAGAAATACGTCCACAAAGCAAGGCTATTTTCCTAAGTTCAATTCTCAGAATAAATCTATTTTGCATTCTGATAATGCACTCATGCGTCCAAAGAACAATATGGTGTATAAAATAGTGGAGAAAGCATCAGTTGAAGAACCTGGAAGACAAAATCCTATTTCGGAAGGTTCCTTAGCATATATGAAAGGAAGGCTGGAGGTATTTGGAGAGGATTATATTGCTGCTGCACAACAGAGGGAAGAAATAAATTGCTCTGGTATGGTAGATCTCCCAAATATTCCTATTGTTAATAACAAATTTTATCTGTTGAATGATGTGATTGAAGAAGGTGAAATTGTGGAACTTATTATTGAAAATGCTTTAATTGGCTGTGACAACAAAAACTCCTTGGTCTTGGAGGGATGTGATAATAAAGACATAAGTGAGGAAGTTAAAATTCCAAACTCTAAGAAGAAAGGTTCTAAGCAACTTAAAAGCTTAGGTCCTATTAAATTAAATCTAAGGAGTAGAAGATTGGATGAAACTAAAAAAGAAAAGTGGGGGATCCCTCCCCTCTTTTGCATCAATGACATCCATTAGCTTCTGGAATTGCAGGGGAGCTAGGAAAAGGAGAGCTTCCCTCTATTTGAAGGAGATGGTTAAACAAAATGGAGTGTAGTTTTTGGGATTGTTGGAAACTAAGGTCTCTTTGTTTAGCAGAAGAGATGTGGATTTGTTAATTGGAACGGGATGGAATTTCTTTCAAGTTCCTTGGGTTGGAAAATCTGGAGGCATCTTGATTACTTGGAAGTCTGATATGGCTTCTTTCACTATTTTGGAATCTTCAAACCAATTCATTGTTGGGGAGATATATATCAAAAACAAAGTAAGTTGGAGAGTTGCTACTATCTATGGTAGCATTGATGTGTTAAGATAGTTGCTATTTGAATGCTGTACATTTTTGCAACTTATGTAGTTTTGATGATTCCAAATATTATTGTTCAAATATGTAGTTATCTCCTAACAATTTTAGAAGATTTGTATTTGCTCTTGTGTGTACTAACAGTTTAGGAAAAACAAATCCAGACTACGAAGACTTCAAATCAAATTCAGAATGAGATACTTTGTAAAATTTGAAGTTTGCACTTCTTTGTAATTAAATTGAAAGGGAGTGATTGTAATTGAGTGAATAAAAACATACACACACACACATAAGGTGATCATAAAAAATTTATATTGATCGTACTGGATGATATCCGTTCGTACGGGACGATCAGACAGTTATCTCATATTGAGCACATGGAACGAATAGGAACTTGCTTAAAAAAATTTTTCTAAGTCTTATTCGTCCAGGACGAATTTTACAATCGTCCAGGACGATTGGTTCTCTATAAAATTTTTGTCCAGAAGAAATTAAATTATCGTCAATGGCGATTGGTCCTCTAGAAAATTTTCGTCCAGACGAAATTAATAATCATCCGGGACGATTTGGTCTCTAGAAAATTTTTGTCCAGACGAAATTAAATTATCGTCCATGGCAATTGGTCCTCTGGAAAATTTTCGTCCAGACGAAATTAATAATCATCCGGGATGATCGGTCCTCTATAAAAATTTCGTCCAGATGAATACATTTTCGTCCAAACGATTAATCGAGTTAGAACGGTTTTCAGCAGTTTCTAGAACCGACCTAGTAATAACCGTTCGTACCTGACGAACTTAGTTCGTACGGGACGATCAGCATGTACAAAAATAATTCGTACATATATACAAATAGGTTCATTTCAAAGCGTTTAAGTAAAATCGTACAGAATTGAATACTTGCAGTTTTTGGGCGGTTTTTCTTGTCTTTTGTATAAATAGTCCATATTTGACTGCCACCCAATCTTTTTGTCATTTGATCTTCGTGCCTCTTGAGAGAATAGCTAAGGAGAGAGTGTGAGAGTGCATTCAAGGGAGGATTCCTACCACTGGAGTGTGAAGGCTTCACTTGGAGTTCAAAGGTAAGAATCTCTACTTGTAAATTGGGATTACTTCACTCTTTTCTTTCTTACTTCTAGATTTCTTGTGAGAAGATCTGTCAAGGAGATCCGGTTTGTTGTCGACATTTGGAGAGTGTGAATAGCCGAAGGGTTCGCTGCCTACACTTGGAGAGTGTGAATAGCCGAAGGGTTCACTGCCTACACTTGGAGAGTGTGAATAGCCGAAGGGTTCACTGCCTACACTTGGAGAGTGTAAATAGCCGAAGGGTTCTCTGCCCACACTAGGAGAGTGTGAAAGGACGAAGGTTCTCTGCCAACACAAGGGATTATGTAAAAGGACAACGGTTCTCTGCCGCACCGGGGAGTGGTGAAAAGAGTGTGTTGTAAAGGCTTCTCCGCCTTGCTGTGGGTGCAAAAGGAGAGTCACTATTGGTATTAGTGCAATACTCAGAGGTTTCCTCTGGGGAGTGGATGTAGGTCTGGTTTTAGACCGAACCACTATAAATCTGGTGTCATTTACTTTTCTATTTTTATGTTTCCGCATTTTAATTCTTAGTCTTAAAAACTCTGTGGTTGAAAAACATTTTCTACAAAACTTAAAAGAAGCAATTTTTATTTCGGTTCAACATAATTTCAAAAAGAGGGTTTAAAATTTTTAAACTACCAATTCACCCCCTCTCTTGGTAGCCTTTCGGACATTAACTTAGGCTTAACAACCTAATTACTAGACTCAACAAGTGGTATCAGAGCTTCATTTCAAAATCATAAGTTTGAACTACTTTTTGATTAACGTAGATGGCTACATTCTGAAACCAAAATACACCTGAAGGTTACTCTATCACTAGACCTCCACTGTTTGACAATATTCCTTTTGATTTTTGGAAAACACGCATGTCTACTTTGTTACAGTCACTTGATTATCGCATGTGGATGCTAGTCCAGGAAGGTTACACAAAACCAACTAGATTAGTTGATGGAGTTAGGGTAGAAACACCTTTTGCAGATTGGACTATAGAAGAACGTGATTTAGCACAATTAAATGCCAAATGTCTAAATAGTTTCTTTTGTGCTTTAAAATTTGAAGACTACATGCGGGTTTCCACTCGCAAAAGCGGAAAGGACATATGGGATAGACTTTGTATAACTTATGAAGGGACAAATGAGGTTAAGCAATCAAGACTCAATATCTTGTTACATGACTATGAACTGTTTCGCATGAAACCTAATGAATCTATTTCTGACATGTACACAAGATTCACACAAATTGTCACTTCTTTGCATGCACTTGGTAGGGAATTAACAAATGCTGAAATGGTCAATAAAATTATTCGATGTTTACCTACTGCTTATGATGCTAAAATTACTGCAATTACAGAGTCTAAAGATCTAAACATATATTCTATTGACAATCTTCTTGGTTCACTCATTGCTTATGAGCAAGGAGTAAATCAAAGAAAGATTGATGCAGGTGAACCACGAAAGGAGAAAAATATTGCATTAAAGGTGGAAGAGTCAGAGAGTGAACACTCAAAACCTGATGATGAAGATGATATTGCACTGATGACTAGACAATTCAGAAGCTTTTTAAAGAGAAAGTAGAAGAGACGCCAGCAATAGAACAGAGGTAAGTTTAACAGAAAGGGCAAGGTTTCTAATGAAGTGATTTGTTATGAATGCAGGAAACCAGGTCATATAAAGATTGATTGCCCAAAACTCAAAGTCACTCGTAGCAGGGAGAACGTAGAGGAGAAACCAATGGTAAAGAAGGGCAAGAAGAAGTTTCAAAGAGCTTTCTGGGTGGACTCAGCTTCAGACTCATCTGAGACTAAAAAAGAAGAAGAAGTCACCAACCTTTGCTTGATGGCAGATAATGTTGAACAATCAGATCAAGAAGAGGTATGAGACTTAACCTATGATGAATTGTTTGAAGTTTCTGAACACATGCATGATGCATATAGGAAAATGAAAAAGATGCATGCTAGTTTAAATTTAGAACTGGAAGAGCTTATGAAAGAACACGAAATCCATAGGAAAGATCATGCTTTAATAGATGACAACCACATGAAATTACTTGATGAATATGATGACTTGAATAAAAATTTTGAGAATTTAAAATCATCCTATGCTGAACTTAAAAAAGATTTAAAAAATTTTAAGGATGAATCTGAGAGAAAAACATATCGAATCAATTATACAAATCGAATCTTGGAAGATATGAATTCATTCTATAAATTGACAATAAGAGCTCTCGAGGATAATAGGAATCCCCCTAAACTTGAAGATTTTACAAATCCTAAATATTATCCTAAATTTATGAAATCCCTTAGGAGACAAATCAAATGGAAGAAAACTTAGGAATATTTTTCCTAATGTTAAATGTAATAATTGTGGATTTTTTGGACATATAGCTCACACCTGTACTTTGAAGATGAAATCTAATCATAAACCTAGACATATCATATATGCATATGATTATAAATTGCTAAAAGGTGAACCCAAACTTGTTTGGGTTCCCAAGTCTAACATTTGAGAGTTTTGCAGGAGTGCTCTCACACAAGACCTCGTGGGAGCATATGGTACCTGGACAGCGGATGTTCAAAGCATATGACTGGAGATACTGCTCAATTCATAACGCTGGAAGCCAGGAGTGGAGGCAAGGTTACACTTGGAGATAATACAACAAAGAAAGTGATTGGATCTGGTATGATTGGAAATTTCAAAAACTTTTTCATAGATAATGTGTTATTGGTTGAAGGCTTAAAACATAATCTGTTAAGTATAAGTCAGCTATGTGATAAGGGCTATAATGTGAAATTTTTACCTACTAGCTGCATATTAAGCCTAAATGGAAAAGAAGTCTTAAATGGAAAAAGGGTAAACAATGTTTACATGCTAGATTTGAATTCAATTCAATCTCCTACTACTTTTTGTTTAAAAACTATTTCTGATGAATCATGGCTTTGGCATAGGAGACTTTGTCATTCTAGTACGAAAAACCTTAGAAGAATTATCCAAAAGAACTTAGTGAGAGGTATACCAAAACTAGACTTTACCAAGGACCACCTTTGTGATGCATGTCAATTAGGAAAACAAGTGAAGTCCTCTTTTAAGTCCAATAAGGATCTTAGAACTAGTAAACCTTTAGAAATTCTTCACATGGATCTTTTTGGACCAGTAAGAACTGTAAGTCTTGGAGGGAAGGTATACGGATTTGTTATAGTGGATGATTTCTCAAGATTCACTTGGGTTAGATTTATTTTTCATAAAAGTGAATCATTTGAGGAATTTAGAAATTTTTCAACTTGGATTCAAAGAAAACTAAGATGTGAAATAATTTCTTTACAAAGTGATCATGGAGGAGAATTTGAAAATGAAAGATTTGAAAATTTTTGTAAAGAAAAAGGGATTGATCACAATTTTTCTGCACCTAGAACCCCTCAATAAAATGGGGTAGTTAAAAGGAAAAACAGAATATTAATAGAAGTCGTACAAGCAATGTTGGCAGAATACTCACTTCCTAGATATTTTTGGGCTGAGGTGGTTAGCACTGCATGCTATGTTATGAATAGGGTGAATGTGAGATCAAATTTAAATAAAACACCCTATGAGTTGTTAAAAGGTAGAGCACCTAACTTGTCTCATTTGCATGTATTTGGTTGCAAGGTGTTCATTCATAACAATGGAAAATCTGCCTTAGGAAAATTTGATCCAAAATCAGATGAAGGAATTTTTGTTGGATATTCAAGTGTTGGAAAATCTTATAGGGTATTCAACAAAAGAACTTTAGTCATTGAAGAAATCACACATGTTGTATTTGATGAATCTGGAAATTTGGAAGAGCCAAATATTGTTGAAGAAGAGATTGAGGAAAACTCCCAAAAGATTGATAGATTAAATTTGGAAGAAAATGTGGAAGAAAATTTAGAAAGAGAAAACACTTTGCCTAGAGATTCGAGATTTTCTAAAAACCACGCAAGAGAATTGATTATAGGTGATCCTAGTGAGGGTGTTAGAACTAGGCGTGGATTAAACAAGGAAGTCAATCATTCAGTCTTTATTTCAATAATAGAACCCACTAATATTGATCAAGCACTTTCTGATGAATTTTGGATATTGGCCATGCAAGAAGAGTTAAATCAATTTGTAAGAAATAAAGTTTGGGAATTAACTACAAGGCCAAAAGATCAAAGTGTTGTTGGAACCAAGTGGGTGTTCAAAAATAAAATGAATGACTCAGAAGTAGTCATTAGAAAAAAGGCTAGATTAGTTACTAAGGGGTATAATCAAATTGAAGGAATTGATTTTGAGGAGACCTTTTCCCCTGTAGCTAGACTTGAAGCAATTATGATTTTACTAGCCTTTGCCTGTTTTAAAGGTTTTAAATTGTTTCAAATGGATGTCAAAAGTGCCTTTTTAAATGGGGTAATTGAAGAAGATGTTTTTGTAGAACAACCTCCAGGCTTTCGAAATTCAAAATACCCAAATCATATTTTCAAGTTAAAAAAGGCATTATATGGATTGAAACAGGCACCTAGGGCTTGGTATGAGAGGTTGAGCAACTTCCTACTTGAAAGATCTTTTAAAAAAGGAAGTGTGGATACAACTCTCTTTTTAAAGAAATTTGGAAAGGATATACTCATTGTTCAAATTTATGTGGAAGATATCATTTTATGATCTTCAAATAAAAATCTTTGTGATGATTTTTCTAAAACAATGAGTAGTGAATTTGAAATGAGTCTAATGGGAGATCTAAATGTCTTTCTAGGTTTTAGCATTAAGCAACTTGAGGAAGGAACATTTCTTAGCCAAACTAAATATATTAAAGACAACCTCAAGAAATATGAATTGGACATTGCTAAACCTGTTAGTACACCAATGAGTTTCTCAGTTCAGTTGGATAAGGACCTTAAGGGAAAATCTGTTGATCAAAAGAAATATAAAGGGATTATTGGATATTTGCTTTACTTGACTGCTGGCCGACCAGATATAATGTTCAGTGTTTTCTTATGTGCTAGATTTCAATCAGATCCAAAAGAATCACATTTGACAGCAGTGAAAAAGATTTTAAGATACTTGCTAGGAACTCAAAACTTAGGAATTTGGTATCCTAAGTTTAGCTCTTCATTTGAAAATATTGGTTATTCAGATTCTGACTTTGCAGGTTGTAGAGTGGATAGGAAAAGCACTTCTGGAACATGTCAATTCATTGGAAATTCATTAGTTTCTTGGTCTAGTAGAAAATAAAATTCAGTAGCCCTATCTACTGCAGAAGCAGAATACATTACATTAGGAAGTTGTGTGGCACAAGTACTTTGGTTAAAATAACAGTTGATTGATTTAGGATTAATTATAGGCACTATTCTAATTTATTGTGACAATACTAGTGCTATTTGCATTTTCAAAAATCCTATTCAACATTCTAGAACCAAACACATTGACATAAGACATCATTTCATAAAGGATCATGTATCCAAGGGAGAAATTGAACTCACACATGTTTCAACTGAAAATCAACTTGCAGACATTTTTACAAAACCTTTAGCCTTTGATACATTCAGTACATTAAGAACAAGGCTAGGTGTTATTGATTTGAATGCTTAAATAAAAATATTTTTGCAACATTGATATTTATATTTTCTTAGTTATTTGTCTTTGATTTTTGTTTTGAATTTTGTGATTTTTTAGTGTTTTGAATGAGTTTATTTTAGAGTCTGTGGTTTTGTCTTTGTTTTTTGTGTTTTGAATGTATTGTTTGATTTTCTTCAATAAAAAAAAAAATCAAAACTCCAAAAAATGTGTTGAAATCGTCCGGGATGAAATTTTTCATACTGGACGATGTGTGTAAGATTCAGTTTGTGTGATATGAAATGTTTTGAGAGCAGTTTTAATGTAGTTCATCTGTACGATCTTATAATCGTCCAGGACAAAATTTTTTTTCTCTCAAACGTCGGGACGATTGAATGCAGCGGTTAAGTGGATAAGGCAGTTTTAAATGTGAAGTTCATCTGTACGAACTTTTTGTTTGTCCAGACGAATAGACGTCGTTTCATTGTAGGGGACGGTTTTCAACTGACATTAAAACGAATTAAATTTTGATCGTCTGTACGAAATTTTTTCTTCTGTACGATCGGTCAAATCAAAAGTCTGTATGAAAGGATGCATCGTAAATTGTGTTGATTACGAAAAGCCGTTTTATTTTGGATGAATTGGATCGTCTGTACGAAATTTTTTCGTCCAGACGAACGATAATTTTCGTCCAGGACGAACTGTTTTCGTCCAGGACGAACGTATCGTTTTCTTTAAATATGAAGGCTTTCTAACTCAACAATCACATCTCCAAACTTCACTTTCAATCCCTTTCAACTTCAAATCAACAATGGCCTCCTCAAGCAAAAGGCAAAAGGTCTTGGCTAAGAAACCTCACAGAAATGCCTATGAAAACTTCCTGTCAAAAGCAAATGAGGAATCTTTTTCTCGTTTTGCCTCTGCCAAAATAACTCTCTCTCGCATTCTGATTCAAAGCGAGATTCACTTTAAGGTAATGCACCTTTTTGCCTCCACCCAATTTCAATTCATTCTTTCTCTCGTCCACTTTTACAACAAACAGACCTTTCTTTATTTCCTAGCCAACATGAGTTTTAATTCCGACCACTCCTCCATAAGTTCTTATATTTTCAAAAAAAAAGTTGAAATCACCAAGCACGACATTGGTGCCTTTCTAAGCTTAAGAACTGAAGGTTATAGAGCCCACACCCTAATGAGTGAAGACACTTTTAAATGGTATGATGTCAATAGGGTGATTAGACAAAGTGGCCTAACATATCATTTTGCTAGAGTTTCAGGAATGACCAGAAATTCCCAAATCATCCAGCATATCTTTCGATCTTCAATCATTCCTAAAGCTGGTGATAGGATCAATATTACCCCTCTCCTTTCTGTTCTATCCTTTTTGATTATGGATTGTAAGCCTATCGACGAAGCCCAACTTATCCTAGACCATCTCTATGGACTTTCAGAAATTGGGCATGCAGAACAGAAGAGAAAAAGAACATTTCATTAGGACACTTAGTTACATACATTTTGGAAAAGAAATACAACTTAGTACATCCTGATGATGAATACGAAGAGCCAGTATACTACAATGATGCTTCCTTCAGAGCAATTTTCAAGGAGGAAAAAGGGAAAGCACATGCCAGTGATTCTGAAGAAGAAGAAGAAGGAGAGCAAACTTCTGCACCTCAATCAGATTATCAGATCTGATTGAAAAATTTGATAGACTTGAGACTCATGTTGATCAAAGATTTGATCAAATTGATGCTCAACCTATGCAGCAACAAAAGGACATTGGTAGTATCAAAAATGAAGTACATGAAATCAATACCAATGTTATGTTGATGGCCTCCTACTTCAACCTTTTTGGTGGCATTCCTCCTCCTCCTCCAGAAGAATAGAGAATGAAAGATGATTTTGTTTTTGTTGTACTTGTGTTTGTGTTTGTTGTGTTAGTGTTTATTTTAGTATTTGTCTTAGTTATGTTTGTTTATGTTTGTTGTTTTTATTATTGTTTTGATATTATGAAATGATCATGTAATCTTTCTCATTAATATCAAAATATGTAATAGTTGATTTAATTTTGATTTGTTTTTTGGAATGTGCTTAATTATTATGAATTTCATTAGTCTTGTTTAATCTTAATTGTGCTTAAATTAGATTGTGATTTGAGATTAATTACATTAGAAAATCTAGTCTTTCTAAATTTAAACCTTGTTTATAACTTGTTATAATTAGAATTTTTAAATTCATGTCTATTCATTTAGACTACATACACGTTAATATTATTATTGTATTTTAGATGTTTATTTATTTTGTATTTCTTAGCTCGAGTGATATTTATGCACTTAGAAAAATTTGAAATTTTAGATTATTGATCTTGGAAAGAATTGGTATCAATTACTCTTGAAAATTGTACAAATAGTATAAAAATCAAAAGGAATGTGCAAAGGTTTGCAAATATGAAAAAGAGGCACAAAATTAGCCCAATGTCAAAAAATGCACAAAAATGTGCCAAAATTTTTGAAAAAAATGAGCAAAGCGCCACTTGTGGTAATTCTCTTCTTTCCAAATTCTTTCAATCTCTTAATTCAAATTGCTCTTATGTTCATTTATATTCTATTGAACTTTGAAATATAAAATTTTTATTCATCTCTCTTATAATGATTTTCTATATTCCAATGTCTAAATTGAATCTTGTTTTTGATAAATTCTTCTTAGTTACAATGTTATATCAATTCTTAAATTCTATGAATTTCTATTATTTACCTAATGTTATTAGTTTTAGATTGCATAACTTGTGACAATCACCATTTAGATTAAATTTTCAAATGAATTTCATATAATTACTTACATTTCTTGTTTATTTCTTCTTCACTTTTTGTTGTTCTCAAAAAGGGGGAGAAATTATTGTGTTTGTATTTTTTGTTTTGTTTTGATTATTTTGTTTGCATTTTGATTTTGTGTTTGACTTTGTGATTTTGTTAAAAATGATTTTTGAAAAATAAAAATTTTGTTCTTTGCTTCAAAATGCCTCCTTATTTTCATATATTCATCAATTCAGGGGGAGTTTAGGAGAATTGTTTAAATTGAAACCATACAAGCAATAATTGTTTTGCCATCATCAAAAAGGGGGAGATTGTTAAGAAAGTTGCTATTTGAATGCTGTACATTTTTGCAACTTATGTAGTTTTGATGATTCCAAACATTATTGTTCAAATATGTAGTTATCTCCTAACAATTTTAGAAGATTTGTATTTGCTCTTGTGTGTACTAACATTTCAGTAAAAACGAACTCCAGACTACAAAAACTTTAAATCAATTTCAGAATGAGATACTTTGTAAAATTTGAAGTTTGCACTTCTTCGTAATTAAATTGAAAGGAAGTGATTGTAATTGAGTGAAAAAAATATACACACACACATAAGGAGATCATAAAAAATTTATACTGATCGTACTGGACGATATCCGTTCGTACGGGACGATCAAACAGTTATCTCCTATTGAGCACATGGAACGAATAGGAACTTGCTTAAAATTTTTTTTCTATGTCCTATTTGTCCGGGACGAATTTTATAATCGTCCAGGACGATTGGTTCTCTATAAAATTTTCATCCAGACGAAATTAAATTATTGTCAATGGCGATTGGTCCTCTGGAAAATTTTCGTCCAGACGAAATTAATAATCGTCCGGGATGATCTAGTCTCTGGAAAATTTTCGTCCAGACGAAATTAAATTATCGTCCATGACGATTGGTCCTCTAAAAAATTTTCGTCCAGACAAAATTAATAATCGTCCGGATGATCGGTCCTCTGTAAAAATTTCGTCCAGACGAATACATTTACGTCCAAACGATTAACCATCTTAGAACAGTTTTCAGCAGTTTCTAGAACCAACCTAGTAATAACCGTTTGTACCTGACAAACTTAGTTCATATGGGACGATCAGCATGTACGAAAATATTTCGTACACATATACAAATAGGGTCATTTCAAAGCGTTTAAGTAAAATCATCCAGGACGATCCACGATCGTACGGGACGATCCACGATCGTACAGGCCAATCCAGTGCGTACAGAATTGAATTCTTGCAGTTTTTGGGCGATTTTTCTTGTCTTTTGTATAAATAGTCCAAATTAGACTGCCACCCAATCTTTTTGTCATTTGATCTTCGTGCCTCTTGAGAGAATAGCTAAGGAGAGAGTGTGAGAGTGCATTCAATGGAGGATTCCTACCACTGGAGTGTGAAGGCTTCACTTGGAGTTCAAAGGTAAGAATCTCTACTTGTGAATTGGGATTACTTCACTCTTTTCTTTCTTCCTTCTAGATTTCTTGTGAGAAGATTTGTCAAGGAGATCTGGTTCGCTGCCGACACTTGGAGAGTGTGAATAGCCGAAGGGTTCGCTGCCTACACCTGGAGAGTGTGAATAGCTGAAGGGTTCGCTACCTATACTTGGAGAGTGTGAATAGCCGAAGGGTTCGCTGCCTACACTTGGAGAGTGTAAATAGCCGAAGGGTTCTCTGCCCACACTAGGAGAGTGTTAAAGGACGTAGGTTCTCTGCCAACACTGGGGATTGTGTAAAAGGACAACGGTTCTCTGCCGCACCGAGGAGTGGTGAAAAGAGTGTGTTGTAAAGGCTTCTTCGCCTTGCTGTGGATGCAAAAGGAGAGTCATTATTGGTAATAGTGCAATACTCAGAGGGTGCTTCTGGGGAGTGGATGTAGGTCTGGTTTTAGACCGAACCACTATAAATCTGGTGTCATTTACTTTTCTATTTTTACGTTTCCGCATTTTAATTCTTAGTCTTAAAAACTCTGTGGTTGAAAAACTTTTTCTACAAAACTTAAAAGAAGTAATTTTTATTTCGGTTCAACATAATTTCAAAAAGAGGGTTTAAAATTTTTAAACTACCAATTCACCCCCCCTCTTGGTAGCCTTTGGGACATTAACTTAGGCTTAACGACCTAATTACTAGACTCAACAAGATGTATACAAAAGAAGAATTTTATGGGAGAAATTGTAGAGATGTACTACTAATGACAAAGCTATGGTCATTAGAGGTGATTTCAATTGTATTCTTAATAAAGATGACAAAAAAGGAGGAAGAAGATTTATATACTCTTTGGGTTCCAAAGAGATGGAGTCCTTTCTTGTTTCTAATGGCTTTCATGAGGTAAGGAGCATTGGACCCAAGTTTACATGGTGCAATAATAATTCTGGAGAAAACAGAATCCTTGAAAGGCTGGACAGGTGTTACTTGAATTCAGTTGCTTTAAGCTCTCCTCATCATCTTGTAGTTAAGCACCTTGCTAGAATTGCCACAGACCATTGTCCAATCATTTTGAAAAGTGAGAATATCAATAATATTCTTAATAAATCTATTAAGTGTGAGGATATTTGGGTCTCTAACCCAACATCCTTTGCTGTGGTTAAAAAAACCTCGAGCAAAAAATCAGAGGGGGATTTCGACCATATTCTCAATAGCAAGTTAAAAAGGTCTTTGAAGGCTCTTTTTTATTGGAGCAAAGACAAACACAAGGCTTTAACATAAGATAAAGACACTCTTAACAAAGAGATATTGGAGCAGCAAGAAAAAGAGTGGAAGGGGGGTCTTTCGGAGGATGAATGCTTGATTCTCAAAATAAAAGTTGTGGAACTCAGCTCAATTTTAGCTCATGTTAATACATGGTGGAGGTAGCGTGCTAAGATGAAGTGGGCCATGGAAGGTGATACAAATTCTAAGTTTTTCCTTGCTTTTGCTAGTGCAAGGAAAATTGCAAATTTCATAAACAAAATTAAAGATGGTAATGGGTTGGAGACAGAAGAACAGATCTTGATTGAAGACATTTTTTCCAATTCTTCAGAAAAATGGGAGTTCAGGGAATGCAATTTGGATGTCTAGCCGAAGCCCATCTATCATCTGGAGGAGGAGTATATTCTCAGCTTAAACAAAGAATTTTCTATAGAAGAAGTTGAACTGGTTGTCAAAAATTCAGTGAAGTTCATTGCCTCTGGGAATGATAGAGTCACATACACATTCTTTAAGAGCTATTGGAAATTATAAAAGATGATGTTTGGAGAGTTTTGAACCAGTTTTTTCTTACTGGAAAGATGAATTTGAGTTGGAAAGAAACCTTGATTGTCTTAATCCCGAAATTTTCCAATCCTATCTACCTATCCAACTTCAGGCCGATTAGTTTGTGTAATGTTATATACAAAGTGGTTGCAAAGATTTTACTGAATAAAATTATTTCTGTTATCCATGAAGTGGTTTCTATTGAGCAAGCTGCATTCTTAAAGGGAAGAGCTATGACTGATCACATTATGATTGCACATGAGATCTTTCATAAATTCAGGTTCTCAAAAAATTCTAGCGGGATTGTCTCTTTCAAACTGGATTTGGAACAAGCCTATGACTCTATGGACTGGCCAACATTGGAAAAAGCTTTGAGGTATTTTGGGTTCCCTTCTTCTATATCTTCCTTAATTATGGAATGTGTTTCAAATGCTATGTTTTCTGTTATAATTAATGAGAATTCCTCAACTTGGATTGATGTCAAATGCAGTTTTCGGCAAGGGTGCCCCTTGTCCCCATACTTGTTCATTCTTTGTGCTCAATGGTTGTCTATTGCTCTTTTACAAAGAGGTGAAAATTATGGTATTATCATTTCTCCAGATGGACCTAGGATATCACATTTGTTATATGCGGATAATATTTTTTTTATTTTCAAAAGCAAATGTGAAGGTGGTCAAGTATATTAAAGGTATCATTAATCACTTTTGTGGTTGGACCGGCCAAAAAGTTAATACAAATAAATCTTGTGTCCTCTTTGGGAAAGCTATGAATAGAAGGATGAAGAAGATAATCAAGAAGATTATGGGGATTCTTAGTGTTAAAGAATTCCAATATCTTGGAACTAAAATTTCTTTGAGAAGATTAGTTGTTCAAGACTTCCAATTCATTATTGAGAAAGCCATGAAAATGAATAATATTTTGGGGAGTAAATTAATCTCATTGGCCGGTAAATTCAATCTTGTTAAAACTATTTTGTTATCTTATACCATCTTTTATAGCACTCATTCTTTGATCCCAAAAGGCATAGTTGAGGAGATGGACAAGTTGTGTATAAGCTTCATTTGGAATAAATCTTTTGATAATCATGGAATGCATTTTATTAATTGGAAAATCTTATGCTCTCCGTCCAAATGGGGAGGTAGAGGTCTTCATTCATGGCATGACAAAATTGGGCCGTTAAGAGCAAAAATTGCTTGGAGGTATATTCAAGAGGAGGATTCCTTGTTGCATATAGCATTATTTCCCAAATTTGGTTCTTGTTTTGAAAATTAGTTTTAAAGGAAAAAAGGATCTACAGCTTGGGCAATTATCAAAAATGGAGGAGAGAATTCTTATGGCCTATTGTTAGATGGAAGGTTGTAAATGGGGGTTCCATTAACATATTTAACGACATATGGATTTTGGATAAAAATCTCAATAAATGGCCTACTTATCTTAATCCCCCAGATTTAGAAGGCGCATTACTTAATATATTTGTTATTGACGGAAGGTGGGATGTAGATGAGCTGAACAAAACTTTCAATCAAGATCTCGTCTATTTGATTCTACAAATTAATCTCACAGATGGAGATTTGAAAGATAAAGTGGAACTTTTATATAGTAGATATGGGAAGTCAATATCTGCATTAGCTTTCGAATCTTCAATCCAAGTTTTTTAGCACGTAAACTATTGGGATTGGATTAAGAAGGCAAAGCTATCACCTAGAGTTGATGTTTTTTGGTGGAAAATTTTTGACAAAGCAATCCCAACTTTCTGATTTTTATGTTATAGAAGATTACAAATGCAAATTGAATTTCTAGAGGCTATAAAATGGTGGACGACATTGAACATATTACAACTAAATGTAAAAAACTGGATGACATTTTCCAGCATTTAAATAGATGGGGATTTGGTATTCCCAATAGCATCTTGTTCACATTTCATATTTAATGGATTTCTGTACAAAATAGTTGGGTGATCAATTTATATTGCAATGCTATTTATTTCACTTGGAAAGCTAGGAACAATCTGTTGAGTCTAGTAATTAGGTTGTTAAGCCTAAGTGAATGTCCCAAGGCTACCAAGAGGGGGGTGAATTGGTAGTTTTTAAAAAAATTTAAGTCCCCTTTAGAAAATTATTGAACCGAAATAAAATTTCTTTTAAATTTTGTAGAAAAATGTTTTTCAACCACAGAGTTTTTAAAACTGAAATATAAAGTGCGGAAACATAAAAACAGTAAAGTAAATGACACCAGATTTATAGTGGTTCGGTCTATAACCAGACCTACATCCACTCCCCAGAGGCACCCTCTGAGTATTGCACTAATACCAATAGTGACTCTCCTTTTGCACCCACAGCAAGGCGGAGAAGCCTTTACAACACACTCTTTTCACCACTCCCCGGTGCGGCAGAGAACCGTCCGTCCTTTTACACAATTCCCAGTGTTGGCAGAGAACTATCCGTCCTTTCACACTATCCCCAGTATTGGCAGAGAACCGTCCATCCTTTCACACTATCCCCAGTGTTGGCAGAGAACCGTCCGTCCTTTCACACTCTCCTAGTGTGGGCAGAGAACCCTTCAGCTGTTTACACTCTCCAAGTGTGGGCAGAGAACCCTTCAGCTGTTTACACTCTCCAAGTGTGGGCAGAGAACCCTTCGGCTGTTCACACTCTCCAAGTGTCGGCAGAGAACCGGATCTCCTTGACAGATCTTCTCAGAAGAATCTAGAAGGAAGAAGGAAAAGAGTGAAGTAATCCCAATTCATAAGTAGAGACTCTTACCTTTAAACTCCAAGAGAAGCCTTCTCGCTCCAGTGGTAGGAATCCTCCCTTGAATGCTCTCTTCCACTCTCTCCTTGGCTATTCTCTCAAGAGGCACGAAGATCAAATGACAGAAAGATTGGGTGGCAGTCTAATTTGGACTATTTATACAAAAGACAAGAAAAACCTCCCAAAAACTGCAAGTATTCAATTCTGTACGCAGTGGATCGTCCTGTACGATCGTGGATCATCCTGGACGATTTTACTTAAATGATCTGAAACGACCCTATTTGAATATGTGTACGAAATATATTTTTACAGATGATCGTCTTGTACGAACTTGGTTCGTCCAGTACGAACGGTTATTACAAGGTCGGTTCTAGAAACTGCTGAAAACTGTCCTAAGTCAGTTAATCGTTTGGACGAAAATTTATTCGTCTGGACGAAATTTTTACAGAGGACCGATCGTCCTGGACGATTCTTTACTTCGTCTGGACAAAAATTTTCCAGAGGACCAATCGCCACAGACAATAATTTAATTTCGTCTGGACAAAAATTTTCCAAAGACCCGATCGTCCTGGATAATTTTTAATTTTGTCTGGATGAAATCTTTCCAGAGAACCAGTCGCCACGGACGATAGTTTAATTTCGTCAGGACGAAAATTTTACAGAGAGTCAATCGTCCTGGACGATAATTAATTTCGTCCTGGACGAATAGGACTTAGAAAAAATTTTCCGAGCAAGTTCCTATTCGTTCCATATGCTCTATAGGAGATAACTGTCTGATCGGCCAGTACAAACGTATATCGTCCAATACGATCAATATAAAATTTATATGATCTCCTCATGTGTGTGTGTATATTTTTATTCACTCAAGTTACAATCACTCCCTTTCAATTTTTATTTCAAAAAAAAGTGCAAGCTTCAAATATTACAGAGTATCTCATGCTGAATTCAATTTGAAGTCATCGTAATATGGAGTTCGTTTTCCCTGAAATGTTAGTACACACAAGAGCAAATACAATTCTTCCAAAATTGTCAGGAGATAACTACACATTTGAACAATAATGTTTGGAATCATCAAAACTTCATAAGTTGCAAAAATGTAAAGCATGCAAATAGCAACTATCTTAACAATCTCTCCCTTTTTGATGATGACAAAATAATTATTGTTTGTATGATTTCAATTTAAATAAATCTCCTATCTCCTAAACTCCCCCTGAATTGATGAATACATGAAAATAAGGAGGCAGTTTGAACCATAAAACACAAAAATTTTTATTTTTCAAAAAAATAAACTAGAGACACACAAAAAAAACATACAAACACAATGATTTCTCCCCCTTTTTGACAACAACAAAAAGTGAAGAAGAAAAAGACGAGAAATGTAAGTAATTGTATGAAATTCATTTGAACATTTAATCTAAATGGTGATTGACACAAGGTATGCAATTTTAAACTAAAAACATTAGGTCAATCATAGAAATTCATGAAGTTTAAAAAGTGAAATAACATGTAAGTAAGAAGAATTTAGCAAAGACATGATTCAATTTAGACATTCCAATATAGAAAATCATTACAAGAGAGATGAAGACAAATTTGATATTTCAAAGTTCAATAGAATATAAATGAACATAAGATCAATTTGAATTAAGAGATTGAAAGAATTTGGAAAGAAGAGAATTACCACATGCGGCGCTTTGCGCATCTTTTTCAAAAATTTTTGGCACATTTTTGTGCATCTTTTGATATTGGGCTGATTTTGTGCCTCTTTTTCATATTTGCGAACCTTTGCGCATTCCTTTTGATTTTTATACTTTTTGTACAATTTTTCAAGAGTAATTGAGACCAATTCTTTCCAAAATCAATAATCTAAAATTTCAAATATTTCTAAGTGCATAAATATTATTTGAAAAAGGAAATACAAAATAAGAAAACATCTAAATTGCAATAATAATATTAACTTTTATGTAGTCTAAATGAATAGACATGAATTTAAAAGTTCTAATTACAACAAGTTATAAACAACTTTTAAATTTAGAAAGACTAGATTTTCTAATGTAGATAATCTCAAATTACAATCTAATTTAAGCACTAAGAAGATTAAATAATACTAATGAAATTCATAAAAATTAACCACATTTCAAAAACAAATCAAATTTGAAACAAGAACTACATGCATTGATATTAATGAAAGGATTACACATTTCATAATATCTAAAAATATTTAAGAACATACTCTTAACTTAAAAGAAAAGACAAACATAAAAACAAACATTTAACATAAACACTTACACAACAAAACATGAAACAAACACGAGTACAGCAAACATAAAGAAAATCATCTCTACTGTTCTGGTGGAGGAGGAGGAGGAATGCCACCGAAAAGGTTGAAGTAGGAGGCCATCAACATTACAATGGTATTGATTTCATGTACTTCATTTCTAATGATACCAATGTCTTGTTGTTGTTGCATAAGTTGAGCATCAAATTGATCAAACCTTTGATCAACATGAGTCTCTAATCTATCAAATCTCTCAATCAGATTCTGATAATCTGACTGAGGTGCAGAGGTTTGCACTCCTTCTTCTTCTTCTTCTTCTTCTGAGGCACTGCCATGTGCTTTTTCTTTTTCCTTTTCCTCCTTGAAAAGCAATCTGAAGGAAGCATCATTATAATAAACTGGCTCTTCATACTCATCATCAGGATGCACTAAGTTATACTTCTTTTCCAAGATGTAGGTAACTAAGTGTCCTAAAGAGATGTTCCTTTTTCTTTTCTGATCTGCATGTCCTATTTCTGAAAGCTCATAGATGTGATCTATGATAAGTTGGGCTTCGTCGATTGGGTGACGATCCATAATTAAAAAGGTTAGAACAGAAAGGAGAGGGGTAATATTGATCCTATCACCAGCTTTAGGAATGATTGAAGAATGAAGGATATGCTGGATGATACTGGCATTCTTGGTCATACCGGATACTCTAGCAACATGATAGGTTAGGCCACTTTTTCTAATTACCCTATTGACATCATACCATTGGAAAGTGTTTTCACTCATTAGGGTGTGAGCTCTATATCCTTCAGTCCTTAGGTTTAGAAATGCACCAATGTCTTGCTTGGTGATTTCTACTTTTTGCTTGAAAACAAAGAAACTAATGGAAGAGTGGTCCGAGTTAAAACTCATGTTTGCTAGGAAATAGTGGAAGGTTTGCTTGTTGTAGAAGTGGGCGAGAGAAAGTATGAAATGGAATTGGGTTGAGGCAAAAAGGTGCATTACCTTATAATTTATCTCGCTTTGGATTAAAATGCGAGATGGAGTTATTTTGGCGGATGCAAAACGAGGAAAGGATTCCTCATTCGCCTTAGACAGGAAGTTTTCTGAGACATTCATATTGGGCTTCTTCACTAACACCTTTTGTCTCTTGCTTGATGAGGCCATTGATGATTTGAAGTAGAAAGGGATTGAAAGAGAAGTTTGGAAGTGTGATTGTTGAGTTAGAAAGCCTTCATATTTAAAGAAAAATGATACGTTCGTCCTGGACGAAAACAGTTTGTCCTGGACAAAAATCAACATTCGTCGGGACGAAAATATTTCGTACAGACGATCCATTTCGTCCAAAATGTAACGACTTTTCGTAATCAACACAACTTACGATGCGTCCCTTCGTACAGGCTTTTTGACTTGACCGATCGTATAGACGAAATAATTTCGTACAGACGATCCAAAAGTAACTTATTTTCCAGTCTCTTGAAAACCGTCCCCTACAATGAAATGACATTTGTTCGTCTGGACGAACCAAAAATTCGTACATACGAAATCCATATTTAAAACTGTCTTATCCACTCAACCGCTGCATTCAATCGTCTCGACGTTTGAGAAAAAGAAAAATTTTGTCCTAGACGATCGTTAGATCGTACAGACGATCTAATTAAAAACTGCTCTCAAAACGGTTAAAATTTGCGCAAACCAATTTTTCTCACATCGTCCAGTACGAAACAAAAGTCATCCCGGACGATTTCCTCCAATTTTTGAATTTTGAATTTTAATTTAAGAAAATCAAACTAAACATTTAAAAACACAGAAAACATAAAGCAAAACAATAGACTCAAAAACAAATTCATTCAAAACACTCAAAATTTCACAAAATCAAAAACAAAACATAAACATAAATATCAATGTTGCAAAGACATTTTGTTTAGGCATTTAAATCAATAACAGCAAGCCTTGTTGTTAAAGTACTGAAGGTATCAAGGGCTAAAGGTTTTGTAAAAATGTCTGCAAGTTGATTTTCAGTTGAAACATGTGTGAGTTCAATTTCTCCTTTGGATACATGATCCCTTATGAAATGATGTCTTATATCAATGTGTTTGGTTCTAGAATGTTGAATAGGATTTTTGGAAATACAAATAGCACTAGTATTGTCACAATAAATTGGAATAGTGCCTACAGATAATCCTAAATCAATCAACTGTTGTTTTAACCAAAGTACTTGTGCCACACAACTTCCTAATGCAATGTATTATGCTTCTGCAGTAGATAGGGCTACTGAATTTTGTTTTCTACTGGACCAAGAAACTAATGAATTTCCAATGAATTGACATGTTCCAGAAGTGCTTTTCCTATCCACTCTACAGCCTGCAAAGTCAGAATCTGAATAACCAATAATTTCAAATGAAGAGCTAAACTTAGGATACAAAATTCCTAAGTTTTTAGTTCCTAGTAAGTATCTTAAAATCCTTTTCACTGCTTTCAAATGTGATTCTTTTGGATCTGATTGAAATCTAGCACATAAGCAAACACTGAACATAATATCTGGTCGGCTAGCAGTCAAGTAAAGCAAAGATCCAATAATCCCTCTATATTTCTTTTGATCAACAGATTTTCCCTTAAGGTCCTTATCCAATTGAACTTAGGAACTCATTGGTGTACTAATATGTTTAGCATTGTCCATTTCATATTTCTTGAGGATGTCCTTAATATATTTAGTTTGACTAAGAAATGTCCCTTCCTCAAGTTGCTTGATGCTAAAACCTAGAAAGTAATTTAAATCTCCCATTAGACTCATTTCAAATTCACTACTCATTGTATTAGAAAAATCATCACAAAGATTTTTATTTGAAGATCCAAAGATGATATCATCCACATAAATTTGAACAATGAGTATTTCCTTTCCAAATTTCTTTAAGAAGAGAGTTGTATCCACACTTCCTTTTTCAAAAGATCTTTCAAGTAGGAAAGTGCTCAATCTCTCATACCAAGCCCTAGGTGCCTGTTTCAATCCATATAATACCTTTTTTAACTTAAAAACATGGTTTGGGTATTTTGAATTTTCAAATCCTGGAGGTTGTTCTACAAAAACATCTTCTTCAATAACACCATTAAAAAAGGCACTTTTGACATCCATTTTGAAACAATTTAAAACTTTAAAAACAGGCAAAGGCAAGTAAAACCCTAATTGTTTCAAGTCTTGCTACAGGGGCAAAGGTCTCCTCAAAATCAATTCCTTCAATTTGATTATACCCCTTAGCAACTAATCTAGCCTTATTTCTAATGACTACTCCTGAGTCATTCATTTTATTTTTGAACACCCACTTAGTTCCAACAACACTTTGATCTTTTGGCCTTGTAGTTAATTCCCAAACTTTATTTCTTACAAATTAATTTAACTCTTCTTGCATGGCCAATATCCAAAATTTATCTGAAAGTGCCTGATCAATATTAGTGGGTTCTATGGTTGAAATAAAGGCTGAATGATTGACTTCCATATTTAATCCACGCCTAGTTCTAACACCCTCACTAGGTTCTCCTATAATCAATTCTCTTGGATGGTTTTTAGAAAATCTCAAATCTCTAGGCAAAGGGTTTTCTCTTTCCAAATTTTCTTTCACATTTTCTTCCAGATTTAATCTATCAATCTTTTGGGAGTTTTCCTCAATTTCTTCTTCAACAATATTTGGCTCTTCTAAATTTCCAGATTCATCAAATACAACATGTGTGGTTTCTTCAATAACTAAAGTTCTTTTGTTGAATACCCTATAAGATTCTCCAACACTTGAATATCCAACAAAAATTCCTTCATCTGATTTTGGATCAAATTTTCCTAAGGCAGATTTTCCATTGTTATGAATGAACACCTTGTAACCAAAAACATGCAAATGAGACAAATTTGGTGTTCTACCTTTTAGTAACTCATAGGGTGTTCTATTTAAATTCGATCTCACATTCACCCTATTCAGAACATAACATGCAGTGCTAACCGCCAGCCCAAAAATATCTAGGAAGTGAGTATTCTGCCAACATTGCTCTAGCGGCTTCTATTAATGTTCTGTTTTTCCTTTCAACTACCCAATTTTGTTGAGGGGTTCTAGGTGTAGAAAAATTGTGATCAATCCCTTTTTCTTTACAAAAATTTTCAAATCTTTCATTTTCAAATTCTCCTCCATGATCACTTTGTAAAGACATTATTTCACATCCTAGTTTTCTCTGTATCCAAGTTGAAAAATTTCTGAATTCCTCAAATGATTCACTTTTATGAAAAAGAAATCTAACCCAAGTGAATCTAGAGAAATCATCCACAATAACAAATCCGTATACCTTCCCTCCTAGACTTACAGTTCCTACTGGTCCAAAAAGATCCATGTGAAGAATTTCCAATGGTTTACTAGTTCTATGATCATTATTGGACTTAAAAGAGGACTTCACTTATTTTCCTAATTGACATGCATCACAAAGGTGGTCCTTAGTAAAGTCTAGTTTTGGTATACCTCTTACTAAATTCTTTTGGGTAATTCTCCTAAGATTTTTCATACTAGAATGACAAAGTCTCCTATGCCAAAGCAAAGATTCATCAGAAATAGTTTTCAAACAGAAAACAATAGGTGTATGAAATGAATTTAAATCTAGCATGTAAACATTGTTAACCCTTTTTCCATTTAAAACTTCTTTCCCATTTAGGCTTAATATGCAGCTAGTAGATAAAAATTTTACATTATATCCCTTGTCACATAGCTGACTTATACTTAACAAATTATGCTTTAAGCCTTCAACCAATAACATATTGTCTATAAAAAAGATTTTGAAATTATCAATCATACCAGATCCAACCACTTTCTTTGTGGTATTATCTCCAAGTGTAACCTTGCCTCCATTCCTGGCTTCTAGCGATATGAATTGTGTAGTGTCTCCAGTCATATGCTTTGAACATCCGCTATCCAGGTACCATATGCTCCCACGAGGTCTTGTGTGAGAGCAATCCTGCAAATATATCAAATGTTAGACCTGGGAACCGAAACAAGTTTGGGTTCACCTTTTAGCAATTTATAATCAGATGCATGTATGATATGTCTAGGTTTATGCATCTTAAGTCTCCACACTAGGTTAGATTTCATCTTCAAAGTACAAGTGTGAGCTATATGTCCCAAAAATCCACAATTATTACATTTAACATTAGGAAAAATATTCCTAAGTTTTCTTCCATTTGATTGTCTTCTAAGGGATTCCATATATTTAGGATAATATTTAGGATTTGTAAAATCTTCAATTTTGGGGGGTATCCTATTATTCTCAAGAGCACTTATTGTCAATTTATAAAATGAATTCATTTCTTCCAAGAGTCTATTTGTATAATTGATTCGATATGTTTTCCTCTCAGATTCATCCTTAAAATTCTTAAAATCTTTTTCAAGATTAGCATAGGAAGATTTTAGATTTTCAAAATTCTTATTCAAGTAATCATATTCATCAAGTAGTTTCATGTGGTTGTCATCTATTAAAGCATGATCTCTCCTAAGGATTTCATGTTCCTTCTTGAGCTCTTCAAATTCTAAACTTAAACTAGCATGCATCTTTTTTATTTTCCTATATGCATCATGCATGTGTTCAGAAACTTCAAATAATTCATCATAGGTTAAGTCACATACCTCTTCTTGATCTGAGTGATCCACATTGTCTGCCATCAAGCAAAGATTAGTGACTTCTTCTTCTTTTTCCGTCTCAGATGAGTCTGAAGCTGAGTCTGCCCAGAAAGCTCTTTGAAACTTCTTCTTGCCCTTCTTTACTATAGTTTCTCCTCCACCTTCTCCTTACCAGGAGTGGCTTTGAGTTTTGGGCAATCAGTCTTGATATGACCTGGTTTTCTGCATTCATAACAAATCAGTTCATTAGAAACCTTGCCATTTCTATTAAACTTACCTCTATTCCATTGCTAGCGTCTCTTCTGCTTCCTCTTTAAAAAGCTTCTGAATTGTCTAGTCATCAGTGCAACATCATCTTCATCCTCAGATTTTGAGTGTTCACTCTCTGACTCTTCCACTTTTAGTGCTATATTCTTCTCCTTTCGAGATTCACCTGCATCAATCTTCCTTTGACTTACTCCTTGCTCATAAGCAATGAGTGAACCAAGAAGATTGTCAATAGAATAAATGTTTAAATCTTTAGACTCTGTAATTGCAGTAATTTTTGCATCATAAGCAGTAGGTAAACAACGAAGAATCTTATTAACCATTTCAGCATTAGTTAATTCCCTACCAAGTGCATGCAAAGAAGTGACAATTTGTATAAATCTTGTGTACATGTTGGAAATAGATTCATTAGGTTTCATGCGAAACAATTCATAGTCATGTAACAAGATATTTAGCCTTGATTGTTTAATCTCATTTGTCCCTTCATAAGTTATACAAAGTCTATCCCATATGTTCTTTCCACTTTTGCAAGTGGAAACCCGCATGTAGTCTTCAGATTTTAAAGCACAAAAGAAACTATTTAAACATTTAGCATTTAATTGTGCTAAGTCACGTTCTTCTACAGTCAAATCTGTAAAAGGTATTTCTACCATTACTCCATCAACTAATCTAGTTGGTTTTGTGTAGCCATCCTGGACTAGCATCCACATGCAATAATCAAGTGACTGTAAGAAAGTAGACATGCGTGTTTTCCAAAAATCAAAAGGAATATTGTCAAACAGTGGAGGTCTAGTGATAGAGTAACCCTCAGGTGTGTTTCGGTTTCCGAAAGTAGCCATCTACATTAATCAAAAAGTAGTTCAAACTTATGATTTTGAAACGAAGCTCTGATACTACTTGTTGAGTCTAGTAATTAGGTTGTTAAGCCAAAGTGAATGTCCCAAGGCTACCAAGAGGGGGGTGAATTGGTAATTTTTAAAAAAATTTAAGTCCTCTTAAGAAAATTATTGAACCGAAATAAAATTTCTTTTAAATTTTGTAGAAAAATGTTTTTCAACCACAGAGTTTTTAAAACTGAAATATAAAGTACGGAAACATAAAAATAGTAAAGTAAATGACACCAGATTTATAGTGGTTCGGTCTATAACCAGACCTATATCCACTCCCTAGAGGCACCCTCTGAGTATTGCACTAATACCAATAGTGACTCTCCTTTTGCACCCACAGCAAGACGGAGAAGCCTTTACAACACACTCTTTTCACCACTCCCCGGTGCGGCAGAGAACCGTCCGTCCTTTTACACAATTCCCAGTGTTGGTAGAGAACCGTCCGTCCTTTCACACTATCCCCAGTGTTGGCAGAGAACCGTCCGTCCTTTCACACTATCCCCAGTGTTTGCAGAGAACCGTCCGTCCTTTCACACTCTTCTAGTGTTGGCAGAGAACCCTTCAGCTGTTTACACTCTCCAAGTGTGGGCAGAGAACCCTTCAGCTGTTTACACTCTCTAAGTGTGGGCAGAGAACCCTTCGACTGTTCACACTCTCCAAGTGTCGGCAGAGAACCGGATCTCCTTGACAGATCTTCTCACAAGAATCTAGAATGAAGAAGGAAAAGAGTGAAGTAATCCAAATTCACAAGTAGAGACTCTTACCTTTGAACTCCAAGTGAAGCCTTCTCGCTCCAGTGGTAGGAATCCTCCCTTGAATGCTCTATTCCACTCTCTCCTTGGCTATTCTCTCAAGAGGCACGAAGATCAAATGACAAAAAGATTGGGTGGCAGTCTAATTTGGACTATTTATACAAAAGATAAGAAAAACCGCCCAAATACTGCAAGTATTCAATTCTGTACGCAGTGGATCGTCCTGAACGATCGTGGATCGTCCTGGACAATTTTACATAATTGATCTGAAACTGCCCTATTTAAATATGTGTACAAAATGTCTTTGTACAGATGATCGTCCTGTACGAACTTGGTTCGTCCAGTACGAACGGTTATTACAGGGTCGGTTCTAGAAACTGCTGAAAACTGTCCTAAGTCGGTTAATCGTTTGGACGAAAATTTATTCGTCTGGACGAAATTTTTACAGAGGACCGATCATCCTGGATGATTCTTTACTTTGTCTGGATGAAAATTTTCAAGAGGACCAATCGCCACGGACGATAATTTAATTTCGTCTGGACGAAAATTTTCCAGAGACCCGATCGTCCTGGACAATTTTTAATTTCGTCTGGACGAAATCTTTCCAGAGAACCAGTCACCACGGACGATAATTTAATTTCGTCTGGACGAAAATTTTATAGAGAGCCAATCGTCCTGGACGATAATTAATTTCGTCCTGGACGAATAGGACTTAGAAAAAATTTTCCGAGCAAGTTCCTATTCGTTCCATATGCTCTATAGAAGATAACTGTCTGATCGTCCAGTACGAACGTATATCATCCAGTACGATCAATATAAATTTTATATGATCTCCTCATGTGTGTGTGTATGTTTTTATTCACTCAAGTTACAATCACTCCCTTTCAATTTTTATTTCAAAGAAAAGTGCAAGCTTCAAATATTACAGAGTATCTCATGCTGAATTCAATTTGAAGTCATCGTAATATGGAGTTTGTTTTCCCTGAAATGTTAGTACACACAAGAGAAAATACAATTCTTCCAAAATTGTCAGGAGATAACTACACATTTGAACAATAATGTTTGGAATCATCAAAACTTCATAAGTTGCAAAAATGTAAAGCATGCAAATAGCAACTATCTTAACACAATCTACTTCACACCGGAAAGGAAGCGGATTCTATTTTTATTGCATTTGAATCTATCTCTATGGCTTCAATGTTTATTTCAAATGTAGTGGTTATCTCGGGTAAATGGGGTGTCAATCAGCTTGGTAAGCTGTTGGATGTTCATTGGCATCCCCCTCCACCCGGTTGGATCAATATTAATGTGGATGCTTCTTTACTTCAATCTTGCAAAGGTGGTATTGGAGGAGTATGTAGGGATTCCAAAGGTAGGTTCTTATTATCATTTGGATATCCCATTACTAATTGGGATGTTTCAAAGCTAGAAATGCTTGCTGCTCTATCTGTTCAAGATGTTCTTAAAGATTATATGATTAATTATGATGGCATCATAATTGAATGAGATAATGCAAATGTTATTAAGGGCTTGCAAGATAGTGTTCTTCATAAGAATGATAATTTGAGAGGTATGTTCAAAGACTATAGAAATATAATTTTTAATTATATAGATTGGAAGTGCAATAAGTTAGCGGACATTTGTGCTAACTATACTATTGTTACTTCCTTTTTTTGTGATGATTTAGTTCTAAATAAGGTTTCTACTTCCTTTATTTCTTTGTTAAAGGAGGAATCTTATGGTTACCTTTAGCTTTTGATTTCAGCTTTCAATAAATTTAAAATGCACTTGGTTGCATTTTCTTCAAAAAAAATAATAAAGTGATACTTTATGTCAATGTGATTGGTCATTAAATATTGGATAGGATTTTTAGAGATGTAGATGGCATTAGTGTTATAACATAGAATTGATTTTATGCCTATAGATAATCCTAAATCTAAAGTTTGTTGCTTCAACCAAAGGACTTAGGCCACACAACTTTCTAAGATAATACACTGAGCTTCAGCAGTGGAAATTACAACAGAGATTTATTTTTGACTAGACTAGGAGACTAAGGGTTGTCCTGTGAATTGACAAGCTCCAAAGGTGCTTTTTCTATCCACCCTACACCCAACAAATTTAGAATCAAAATATCCAATAATTTAAAAAGAAGTGCTTTGCCTAGGATACCAGATTCATATGTTTTGGGTCCCTAAGAGATATCTAAGGATTCTATTTATTGTAGTCATGTGGGATTATTTAGAATCAGCTTGAAATCTAGCACAAAGACAAACACTAAAAATTATATCAGGTCTCCTAAAGGTCAAGTAAAGCAGTGATCTAATTATTCTTCTATACTTCTTTTGATCAACAGATTTTCCATTTTAATCCTTATCTAACAGACACTGGAGCTCATGAGAGTGTTTATTGATGTGGCTTTATCCATTTCATATTTCTTCAAGATGTTATTAGTGTATTTTGATTGATTAAGAAAGGTTCCATCATCCAATTGCCTTATGTTAAACCCTAAAAAGTAGAACAAATCTCCCATTAAACGCATCTCAAATTCTTTACTCATTATTTTAGAAAAATCATCACATAATTTTTTTATCAGAAGATTCAAAAAGTATATCATCATTATAGATCTTGATAATAAGTAAATCATATCCTAGTTTCCTTAGTAAAAGGGTGGTGTCTACGCTCCCCTTAATAAGCTCCCTTTCCAGTAGGAATGTGATAAGCCTCTCATAACAAGCTCTAGGTGCCAATTTTAATCCTTATAACACCTTTTTTAATTTGTAAACATGATTTAAAAATTGGGAACTCTCAAAACTGGGGGGTTGCTCTACAAACACATCTTCTTATACTGGATGGTTTTTGGGATTATTTTTGGAAGGAGGTAGGTGGTGTTGCCGAGTATGTTTTTTTGTTCTATGAGGATCAAGATTTGTTTGTGGTCGTTTCTTGGCCTATTGATGTTGGAGATGTTGTTATTGGTTCGTCTACGTTGTTTGGACCGTCTAAAAGGTCTGCCCGTGGATCGACTATGTTGAGGAGGTTATTGGTTGATGTTTGTAATGATGAGGTGGTTGTTTGGTCACTTGTTTTTTAGTTCTTCTTTGATGATCAAGTCTTATTGGTTAAGGATTTGAAGGATTTGAATTTTATTGTTTTTCCTAAGAGTGATTTCTTGTTTATTGAGAAAGAAAATGTTACAGCCAAAGAAATGGAGGTGAGAGCGGTTGGGTGTTCTACCCTTAATATTCAACACATAACAAGCTGTGTTTATCGCTTTAGCCCAAAAGTATTTTAGAATTGAGTACTCAGCAAACATGGCTCTAGTGATTTCTACTAAGGTCATGTTGTTCCTTTTAACTATCCCATTCTATTGAGGAGTCCTATGAGCTGAGAAGTTGTGATTAATCCCTTGATCCACATAGAAGGTTCTAAATCTCTCATTTTCAAACTCTCCACCATGGGCAATATGGATGGTCAAGATCTAACAACCTAGCCTTTTTTGAATCCAAGTGGAGAAAGATTTAAATTTATTGAATGCTCAATTTTATGTGATAGAAATCTAATCCAAGTGAACCTTAAGTAGTCATCAACTATAATGAATCCGAAGACTTTTCCCCCAAAGCTAATAGTGCTAATGGGTCCAAATAAATCCTTGTGAAGGACTTCTAAAGATTTAGATGTGCTAATGTTCTTAATGGAATGGAAAGAAGATTTAACTTTTTTCCCTAGTTGACAGGCGTCACATAGGTTGTCCTTAGTGAACTTAAGCTTGGGGATTCCTCTCACTAAGTCCTTTTGGGTTAGCTTTCTTAGTGTTTTCATGCTAGCATAATGTAGCCTCCTATGCCACAACCAAGACTCATGCATAACAATTTTAAAACAAAATGATGTAGCACATTCAATATTATTTAAATCAACTGTGTAAATATTATTGATCCTTTTACATTACAAAACAATATTATTATTCAAGCTAATGATGCATGTGTTTCAAGCCATCAATAAGCAAAACATTTTTAATCAAAAGGTTCTTGGAGTTTAAGGTCATACGTGTGCCCACAACTTTCCTCGTGGTGTTGTCTCCAAGAGTCTCCTTGCCTCTAACCCTTGGCTCCAATGAAATGAATTGATAGGCATCTCCATTCATGGGGGGTTAGCATCTACTGTCCAGGTACCACATGCTCTCATGAGGTCTTGTATGAGAGCACACCTATAGAATCGTCAAGCGTTAAATTTAGGAACCCAAACAAGTTTGGGTCCCTTCTTATGGAAATAAGAATGTAATGAATGTGTTTTATGCTGTGAATCATACAACTTGGTTCTCCACACCAAATATATTCTATGGTTCATGATGAATGTGTATGAAATATGTCCTAGCATGCAACATGAAAAACATCTAACACTAGGAGAAGGGTTTACTAATTTATTTGGGTTGTAGTGTCTCTTCCTAAGTTTTAAACCTTTTGTCTTCGGATGATAATTAAAAAAATTTAGGATTATGTGGAATTCTATTTTTCTCAAGTGCTTTCATTTCAGGTTTAAAAAATGTGTTAGCACTTTTCTAGAACAACATTATCAACTTTGAAATAGTGCTTCCTACTTTCATATTCCATCCATAAATATTTTAAAATAATTTTTAAGTTTAGTGTGGGATGCTTTAAATAATTCATGTTGTTTGTTCAATTCATCAAACTATCCAATAGTTTCATGTGATTGTTATCAAGTGTAGAATGATCTTTAATCAAAATTTCATGCCCTTTTTGTAAATTAAAAATTCATGTTTTAGGCTAGCATAAAATTTTTTAAGTTTTCTATAAGGTGAATGAATTTTCTCAAAACCTTCAAGCAATAGATCGTATGATAGTTCACATACCTCTCGTAAGAAAAACTCACTCTCTAATATACATTTTGGATATTGACTCACTAGATTTCATGCGAAAGAGTTCATAGTTGTGAAGCAAGATATTCAACCTAGATTTCTTAACTTCACTTGTGCCTTCATAAGTAATATACAATCTATCCCATATTTCTTTACCAGTAGTACAAGTTGAGACACACATGTAATCTTTAAATTTTAATACATAGAAAAAGCAGTTTAAATATTTTGCATTAAGTTGTGCTAGATCCTTATCGTCAAAGTACATTCAGTAAAAGAAAGTTCAATTTTGATTCCATTGATTTTACGTGTTGGTGCATAATATCCTTCTTTAACAAGCATCTACATATGATAATCTATAGATCATAAAAATGTGGACATGCGAGTGTTCCATAAATCAAAAGGTTTGTTATCAAACAAATGTGGTCCGGTAATGGAATACCCTTCCACAGTATTTCAGTTACTAAAGTTAGCCATGGATCAAAATTCAAAAGTTTTAAAAACTAGATTTTATGAATCCCGCTTTGATACCACTTGAAAGTTCATTAGGGTTGTTCAGCCCTCATGAACTAGCCCGAGGCTAACCAAGAGGGGGGATGGATAGGTCATTTTAAAAATTCTTAAACACAAAGTAAAAACATTATAAATTTTTTTTGAATATTTTAAAATAAACATAATTAACTACAAAAATTAATATGCAAAAAAATAAAGTGTATGAAAAATATGGAAAGAACACACCATAATTTTATAGTGGTTCGGTCAACTTGACCTATATCCACTCCGCAGAGCCACTCCTATAGGTATTACACTAAAACACAGTGACTCTCCTTTTTCTCCCATAATAAGGTAGAGAAGCTTTTATAAACTCCTTTCACCGACCCTGATAAGGCAGAGAACCTGACCTCCTTTTGCTTTGTCCTGAAGCAGGTAGAGAACTTTAATTGATTGCTAAATAAGACCTTCCTAGTGACCAAAAAGCTAAGGGCAATGAATGGAGAAGATGACTCAAATCCTTTCTTGGAACAAGCTCACAAAATCCCCCTCACAAGATTCTCTCCCTCTCTCCCAAGCTCTCCCTCTCCTTCTCTAAGCTCTCTCAAGTCAGAAAAGCGAAAAGATCTCAACATTAATAAATAAGAGATCTTATAAAAACTGGCTTAAAATTTGCCCTAATTTACAACTTACCATCAAAGATAGCCCAGGATGATTGACAGATCATCATGTATGATTACTGTATTTCTGCCCTTTAAGCTAGGACAATCTAGGTGGGCTAGAACTCATTATTTTTTTTATCATCTAGGATGATATGGACATCATCCTGTGTAATTAGTTCAAAATCATATATATTGTCAAACATGTCATCCTAGTCATCCAACAGATACATATTGGATGATGATGAAATATAATATATCAGCCTAGATGATGCTTGGGTCATCCTGTATGATTAGTTCAAAAATAGGTGTAAGTTCATAAGGGATGTTAAGTCCTTATGAACTAGTCCTAAGGCTAACCAAGAGGGGGGGGGGGGGAGGGGTGAATATGTATTTAAAATTTTCTTCAAACAAAATCACAAGCATAACCAAACAAATCAACATAGAAATTAAAGTGTGAAAATTAAATGTGTAAAAATAATAAGAAAGAACACACCAGATTTTATAGTTGTTCGGTCAACTTGACCTAGGTCCACTGCCTAGAGACTCCTCCGGGTATTGCACTAAACTCAGGGTCTCTCCTTTACCGCTATAGCAAGGTGGAGAACCCATACAAAAATGCCATTCTATCGACCACAATGAGGAAGAGAACCAAACTCCTTTTGCTTCCTCCTGAAGCAAGTATAGAACCCAACTCCTTTTACTTCATTCTGAAGCCGACAGAGAACCTAACTCCTTTTTCTTCCTCCTAAAATAGGCAGAGAATCTTAATCAATTATTGAAGTATACCTCTCTAATCCTCCAAAGAACCAGGGACAATGACTGGAGAAGATGACTCGGATCCTTGCGTGAAGAAACTTTTGTGAAACCCCTGACAAATTACCCCTTATAAGATCCTCTCTCTATCTCCCTTGCTCTCCCTCTCCTCTTGTCTCCTCAAGTTAGGACAACAACAAAAGATCTCCTATTGAGAAAACTAGAGATCTTTTAAATAAGGTCTCCAAATTTTTCCTTATTTGCAACTGATCATCAAATATCATCCAGGATGATTAACCAATCATCCAGTACGATAACTTCAAATTTAGTTCAATCAGCTAGGATGATTTGGAATAGTTTGGATAATTAGAAGGTTCATTTGCTCAGATCATCCAGGACGATAGTATATCGTCTTATACGATTAGTACAAGTCATCAAATATCATCCAGACCATCGCCCTGGATGGATGTCTGGATGATGAAAAAGTAACTAGATCTTTCAAGGCGATTAGTACAAAACATTATATGATATCATGATCATTTGGGCCGATTATTACAAAACATTACATATTATCTAGAATATCGCTCTAGAATGATGGCTGGACAATAAAAAATTAACTAGATCATTCAAGGCGATTAGTATAAAATATTACATATCAGCCATAACATATCCCTGGATAGAGCCATACCGATTATGGATTGTTCTAAAAGAACTAAGGTTTATTAACTAATTATTTCGGATGATCCTACGATCGTCTAGGATGATATGATCTAGCAATCAGACCTTAACTACTTTTCTTAATTACCAAACAAATTTAGGCAAAATTATAGTGCATTATCCAAAACAATGTCGATTGATTCTTTCTGATTTGATCCTATCAGCTCGGACGATAATAATATCATCCAGGACAATTTGTTTAATTGTGTCTGCCCTAACCAGGATGCCCTAATTAGGATTTTTATTTTTAACTAATTATTCAGGATAATTTGGGATCATCTCAGATGATGTGATTGAATATAGAAAACTCTAAAACAGTTAGAATTTTTCCCCCAAGTGTGTGAGTGCAAGATTACTTATCATCAGGTATCATATTATCATAATCGACTCAAGAAAAACTAAAAGATACTTGACATACATTACAAACTAACTTAGTCCTAATCTACAAAATCTTGAGTTGGTTTGATTTGTAATTTGATCTTATGGACCTGAAAAATTAGTAGGCAAGGCAGTTATAAAAAAATAAAAAATATTTGTTATCATTAAAATTATATTTTTTGAAATCAGATTTGCAACAATCTCCCAATTTTTTATGATGGAAAACAATCAAAACTAAAAAAAACACGAACATAAGTAAAATAGTATGATGAAATAACTCAACCACTATCCACTACTCCCCCTTTTGAACTCAAAAAAAGGAGGAAAACCTGAAATGTAAAGCAAAATAGAAGACAAAAAAGAAGGATAAAGCAAAGTTTTTTTTTTTATCAAAACATGAATATAATAGTCTACATATGATTGAATTAAAAAATTTGTAAGAAAAATGAGTTAACATCATCAAAATCTAAAAATCGATAGAATAACCAATTCTGTTAGTCCTTGCTCGGACTTCTCTCAGGGCAGAATCATCTTTTGAAAACAAAAGACCTAACTTAGAAAAACCAATTGGATAAGAAAATGAGATCCGTTCAAAAAATGGTTTTAGAAAAATATCTTATATAATAATATACAAAAATAATTTGTCACAATCATGAAATTCAAAATCAAGCCTTTGAAAATATCAAATGATACATGAATTCTTCTAACATTTAAAGGTTTGAAAGAGAAGAAAGCTTGCCTTTTGTGGGTTCATTTTATATCTCTTGTCAATCGATTGGCACACGATGCACATCTCTTGATTTTTGATATACTTTGTATATCTTTCAATTTTTTTTATAGTTATTGCGCATCTTTTCAATTTTTTTTGGGGCTCATTTTATGCCCTTGTCATTTTTTGCAAGCTAGATCCCTTTTTAAAACTCTCAAATACTCTTAGTTGTGAGTATATCTTTCAGATATTAGAGAAGAAAAGCTCACTCTCTAATATAAGAAAGAATAAACCACAAAATAGAATCAAATCATATGATAAATGCAATGATAAGTTTACAAAAAATTTGAAAGTAATATAAAAACTTAAACATTATATATATAAGATAAATTACAGTAACAAGATAGAAAAGATCTCAATCTTATAGTTCATATGTTAATTTGAGATAGACTTTTACTTAGAAAAGAAAATTACACCGCTAAAAGAGGTTAGAGGGAGGGAAACAATCAACGGTATTTCTCCCTTTAACTGAATTAGGGATGTCAGATATTGACTATAGATTTTCAAAAATAAAAACAAGACATAAAATATCATTTCAGCAGTGATCACAAAGAAAAGAAGAAAAAAATGAAATAACATAAATAAAACACGAAAAAATAAAAGCAAGTAAAAAGTAAAACAAACAAATCTAAAACAAAGAAAAGAGTAAAAAAATAATAACAAGCAATAAAACAAAAAATTAAGAATTTCAGTAAACAATAAGTTCATGCATTTATATCAATCACACCCAATCTAGTCTTTAAGATGTTGAAAGTGTCAAAATCTAGTGGTTTAGTAAAGATGTCAGCCAATTAATTCTTAGTTATCATATAGTGTAACTCAATGTCTCATTTGGTCACATGGTCTCTAATAAAGTGATGCCTTATGTCAATGTGTTTGGTCTTTGAATGTTGGATAGGATTCTTAGAGATGTAGATGGCACTAGTGCTATCACAAAGGATTGAAATTATGCCTATAGTTAATCCTAAATTTAGAATTTGTTACTTCAACTAAAGGACTTAGGCCACACAACTCCCTAAGGCAATGTACTCAGCTTCAGCTATGGAAAGTGCAATAAAGTTTTGTTTTCTACTAGAGCATGAGACTATAGACTATCCTATGAATTAGCAAGTCCCATAAGTGCTCTTTATATCCACCCTACAACCTACAAATCAGAATCAAAATATCTAATAATCTCAAAATAAGTGTTATGCCTAGGATACCAGATTCTTAAGTTTTGGGTCCCTAAAAGATATCTAATAATTATCTTAATTACTGTCAGGTGGGATTATTTAGGATTTACTTGAAATCTAGCCCAGAGACAAAAACTAAACATTATATAAGGTCAGCTAGTAATCAGGTAAAGTAAAGATCCAATCATCCCTCTATACTTCTTTTGATCAATAGATTTTTTATTTGAGTCCTTATCCAACTGAACACTGGAGGTTATGGGAGCATTTATTGGTTTGGCTTTATCAATTTCATATTTCTTCAAGATGTCTTTTATGTACCTTGATTGATTTAGACAGGTTCAATCATGCAATTATCTTATAATAAATCCCAAAAAGTAGGACAACTCTTTCATCATACTCATCTCAAACTCCTTACTCATTATTTTAGAAAAATTATTATATAGCTTTTTATCAGAAGTTCCAAAAAGTATATCATCAACATAGATCTAAATAATGAGTAACACATCTCTTACTTTTCTTAAAAAAAAAGGTGGTATCTATGCTCTCCTTAACAAACTCCCTCTCTAATAAGAATGTGTTAAGCCTCTCATACCAAGTTCTGGGTGCTTGTTTTAATCCATATAAGGCCTTTTTTAATTTAAAAACATGATTTGGAAATTGGGAACTCTCAAAACCTAGGGGTTACTCTACAAACACATCCTCTTTTATCACCCCATTTAAAAAGGCACTCTTGACATCCATTTGAAAAAGCTTAAATCCCTTATAATAGGGAAAGGCTAGTAGCACTCTAATGACTTCCAATATATCTACAGGGGAAAATACCTTCTTAATATCAATCCCTTCTATTTGATTATATCCCTTAGCCACCAATCTTGCCTTATTCCTAGCTACCACACAAGAATCATTCATCTTATTCTTAAAGGCCCATTTAGTTCCAACTATACTTTAACCCTTTAGTCTTTCTATAAGCTCCCAAATGAAAGTGCTCTGATGGCACTTGAAAGTTTGACAGGGATGTTAAACCCTTATGAACTAGTTCCAAGGCTAACAAATAGGGGGGGGGGGGGGGGGGGGGGGGGTGAATTGGTATTTCAAAAAATCTTTCAATCAAAATACAATCTTAAAATAATAACCACGATTCACCACAGAAATCAAAGTACGGAAATTAAAAGGAGAGGTAGTAATAAAGAACACAAATTTATAGTGGTTCGGTCAACACGACCTACTTCCACTCCCCGGAGGCCTCATTCGAGTATTGCACTAAACTCATTATCTCTCTTTTTTCCCCCACAGCAAGGTGGAGAAGCCTTTACAAACCTCTTTTCTACTAGCTCGGGTGAGGCAGAGAACCCAACTCCTTTTGGTTCTTCCAGAAGTAGGCAGAGAACCCAATTCCTTTTGCTTCCTTCTAAGTAGGCAAAGAATCTTGATCATATGCTAAAGTAGACCTCTCTAGAACCCCCAAGGACTAAGGATGATGATTGGAGAAGATGACGATGGATCCTTGTTTGGAGCAACCTTTATGAAAACCACTCACAAACTCCCCCTCACAAGATCCTCTCTCTCTCTCTCTCCCTGTTCTCCCTCTCCTCTTGTCTCTCTGAAGTTAGAACAATTGCAAAATATGATCTCTTGGGTAGAATAAGAGGTCTTAAATAGAAGAGCTTTGGATTAGCTCTTAATTGTAACAAACCAACTTTATCGTCTAGAATGATATAAATATCGTCTTGTACAATCAGTGCAAATTAAGCTCAATCAGGCAAGATGATTTGGGATGATCAGAAGGTTTTTGTTCATATCATCCAGGCCGATAGGATATCATCCTTTACAATTAGTACAAATCATTGAATATCATCCAGACAATCGCACTGAATGGATTCAAGATGATGGAAAAATAGCTTGATCATCCAGGCCATGCTCATGATCATCCTAAATGATTAGTTAAAATTCATGTAAATTATTTAAAGTATCGCCCTGAATAGAAGCTGGCGGATATTTGGTCATCCAGGGATAACTAAGGTTTCTGAACTGATCGCCCCGACTGATCCAATGATAGTTCAGGATGATATTATCGAGCAATCAAATCTTAATTACTTTCCTTCATTATAAAATTAATTTAGGCAAAATTATGTTGCATCATCTATGATGATGTCCTAGATGATATCCAAAAATAAAAGCTACCTATATAAATTTGGCAGCTGATTCTTTCTAATTTGAGCCTATCATCCCGGCTGATATAAATATCATATAAGATGATGCGCTTAATGACGACTGCCTTAACTAGGATGCCCTAATTAGGTTTTCTATTTTAGCTAATCGTCCAGGCTGCTTTTAGGATCATCTTGGATAATATGATCAAAAATAAAGAACTCTAAAAATAGTCAGAAAAATTTCCCCAAGTGAGTGTGTGTACAGTAACTTAGAATCAGGAACCATATCATTTACAATAGACTCAAGAAAAGGAAAAGTTTATAAATTGACTTAGACCTAGTCTACCTAATCTTGAGCTGGCTCAAATTGCAGTTTGATCTTGTCGACCTAGAATGTTAGTAGGCAAGGCAATCATTGAGAAATAGAAGTGTTTGCTATCATCAAAATTCTATTTCCTGAAAATAGATTCGCAACACCAAATATCATTCCAAATAAATTGGTTTAATTTCTCTTGCATGGCTAAGATCCAAAACTCATCAGACAAGGCTTAACTAATGTTGGTGGGTTTAGTTATTGTGATAAAGGTAGAATGGTTCACTCACTTCCTAAGTCCATACCTAATTCTAACACCTTCGGAAGGATCTCTTAAGATCAGTTCTTTAAGATGACCCAAAGAATATCTCCAATCTCTAGGTTAAGTGTGTGTAGGTTTAACCCTTTCCTCCAGATTTACATTCTTTGCTCCTTGGGTAATCTAACCTACTCCATCAATATTTTGGGCCTCTACCCTCTTCTCCAAATTTTAACTCCTTTGGAAATCTCTCCAACACCATCTTCATCCTCAACTCTATACTCCTTAAAATCAGATTCATCAAACACTACATGAGTAGTCTCCTCCACTACCAATGTCCTCTTATTAAATACCATAAAGGATTTACCAATACTTAAATATCCTAAGAACACTCATTCATCATATTTTGGGTCAAATTTTTCTAAGTGTGACTTCCCATTTTTAAGAATTAAAACCTTACATCAAAAGATATGGAGGTGGGAAAGGTTGGGTGTCCTACCCTTAAGGATCTCATAGGGTGTCTTATAAACTTTGGCTCTAACATTCACCCTATTCAACACATAACAGGATGTGTTTATCACCTCAACCGAAAAGTATTTTGGAAGTGAATACTCAGCAAGCATGGCTTTAGCGGCTTCTACTAAGGTCCAGTTCTTTCTTTCAGCTACCCCATTTTGCTAAGGGGTCTTTGGAGTTGAGAAGCTATGGCTAATGCCCTTATCCTCAAAAAAGTCTCCAAATCTCTCATTTTCAAACTCTCTCCCATGGTTACTATGGATGGTTAAGATCTCATAACTTAACTTTTTTTAAATCCAAGTGGAGAAGGATAACTCATCAAAAGACTCACTCTTATGTGACAAAAATTTAATCCAAGCGAACCTTGAGTTGTTTTTGAGAATTACAAATCCATGGACATTTCCCCCTAAGCTCGGAGTGCTAATGGGTCCAAAAAATACATATAAAGGATTTCTAAAGGTCTAGAGGTACTAATGTCCTTAATGGAATGAAAAGAGGATTGAACTTGCTTCCCTAGTTAGCAGGCATCACACAGGTGGTCTTCGATGAACTTAAGCTTGGGGACACCTCTCACTAGGTCCTTTTGGGTAACTCTTCTAAGGATTTTCATATTGGCATGTCATAACCTCCTGTTCCATAGCCAAGAATCATCAGTAATAGTTTTTAAATAAAATAAAGCAACACATTCAATATTTTTTAAATCAAGCATATAAACATTGTTGATCCACTTTCCCTGTAAAATAATATTTTTATTCAAGCTAATAATGCATGTATTTGCCAAAACATTTATGATGAAGCCCTTATCGCATAGCTGACTGATGCTTAGCAAGTTTTGTTTCAATCTGTCTACAAGAAAAACATTTTCAATCAAAAGGTTCTTCGGGTTTTTGATTATACCTGAGCCCATCACTTTCCTGGTGGTGTTGTCTCCAAGAGTTACCTTGCCTCTATCCTTGGCCTCTAGCAAAATAAATTGGTTGGAATCTCTAATCATGTGTCATGAGCATCCACTATCTAGATACCACATACTCTCATGAGGCCTTTAAGAGAGAAAGCCTACAAAATTATTAAATGTCAGATTTAGGAACACAAATAGGATTGGGTCCCTTCTTATGGAAATAAGAAAGTGATGCATGTCTGTTATGTTGTGAATCATGTAATTTGGGTCTCCGCACCCAATGCGTACTACGATGAATACTGTAAGTATATAAAATGTGCCATAACATGCCACATGAAAAGTATATAACTCCAAGAAAATGATTTAATAATCTACTCGGGTGGTGATGCTTCTTCTTAAAATTATGTAATGCATATAAAGTTGGTTTATCATTTTCAAATGCTTTGAGTTTTTCTAACTTCTTAAACTCCTTTTATAACTGAATATGAGATAATTTCAATGAATCATGTGCATCGGTTAATTCAATATACTTTTTATTTAATGCATCAAAATCATTAAGTAAAGACATATGATTGCTATCAATTTAGGCGTGATCTTTACTTAAAACTTCGTGCTCTTTTTACAAATTTAAAAACTCTAATTTGAAACAAGCATGAAATTTCTTAAGTTTCCTATATGATGCAGGAATTTTTTAGAAACTTCAAATAACTGATCATAGGTTAGTTCACATACCTCTTCTTGGTCTGACTACCTAAGGTGATCAGTGGCCATCAAGCACAAGTTTTTTGTCTCCTCCTCAGCTTCAGTCTCAGAGGAGTCCAATACAGAATCCGGTAAGAACACCTTTTGGAACCACTTCTTATCTTTCTTGAACTTGGGTTTCTCCTCACCCTTCTCCTTGCTTGAGTGAGTTTTAAGTATAGGGCAATTAGCTTTGACATCTCCTAGTTTCCTATATTCAAAATAAATCATATCAGAAGAACTTTTATAATTTTTTCTACCTTTACCTTTATTCCACTTATGATGGTACAATTGATTCCTCCTTAGAAAGCTTTTGAATTGCTGAGTGATTAAGGCCACATCATTACGTTCAGACCTGAAGGAATTAGTGTCCGTATCGTTAGGTTTCAGCGCCACAATTTTCTCCTTCTTCTTCTCACCTGCATCAAGTTATCTTTGGTTCACTCCTTACTCATAATCAAGTGACTCAAGTAAGTTATTAGTAGATTAAGTATTCAAATTCTTAGATTCAATAATTATAGTAATCTTAGCATCAATAGAAGAAGGAAAGCATATTAAACATTTATTAACTTTTTCATAATATGTGAGTTCTCTTCCTAAGGCATATAGTGAGATGAAAATTTAGCAAAAACTCATTTTTATGAATTTTTCTCTAATACCACTTTAAAGTGTCAGGGATGTTAAGCCCTTATGAATTATTCTCAAAGCTAACTAAGAGGGCTGGTGCATTGGTATTTAAAAATTTCTCCAAACACAACCAAACAATCACAACAAAAATTAAAGTGCAGAAATTAAATGTGGAAAATTAATAAGAAAGAACACATATGATTTTATAGTGGTTCTATCAACTTGACATACGTTCACTCCCTAGAGCCTCTCCTTTGGGTATTGAACTAAACTCAGTATCTCTCCTTTTTCCCCCATAGTAAGGCGGAGAGGCCCGTACAAAAACTCATTTCCACCAACCTCGGTGAGGCAGAGAAACCAACACTTTTTGTTTCCTGCTAAAGAAGGCAGAGAACCAAACTCCTTTTTCTTCCTCTTGAAGTAGGAAGAGAACCAAACTCCTTTTGCTTCCTCCTGAAACAAGTAAAGAACCTTAAATAATTTCTAAAGTAAACCTCTCTGAAACCTCCAAGGAACCAAGGATGATGACTGGAGAAGATGACTCGGATCCTTGCTTGGAGCAACCTTTATGAAACTCCTAATGAACTTCCCCTCACAAGATCCTCACTTTATCTCCCTTGCTCTCCCTCTACTCTTGGCTCTCTCAGGCCAGGACAGTAGTAAAAGATCTATTCTTGAGAAAATAAGAGATCTTTTAAATAAGGGCTCCAAATTTGCCCTGATTTGTAACTAATTGTCAAATATTATCCAGGATGATCGACTGATCATCTCGGATGATCATTTCAAATTTAGCTCAATGAGCTAGGAGGATTTTGGAGAGTCTGCATGATTAGAAGGTATATTAATTCAGATCATTCAGGATGATAGTATACGATCCTGTACGATTTGTTCAGGTCTTTGAATATTGTCCAGACCATTGCCCTAGATGGATGTCTAGATGATAAAAAAGTAACTTGATTATCCAGGATGATCTCCTTATTATTTGGGCTGATTAGTACAAATTGTTACATATCATCTAGAATATCACCCTCGATGGATGTCTGGACGATAAAAAATTAACTAGATCATCTAGGCCAATCTCATAATCATCCAAGATGATTAGTATAAAATATCACTTATCAGCCAGAACATTGCCCTGGATGGAGCCAGGTTGATTATGAATCTTCTAGGAAGAACTAAGGTTTGTTAACTGATCATCAAGGATGATCTGATCAAGCAATCAAACCTTAATTTTTTCCTTAATTAACAAACTAATTTATGCATAACTATAGTGCATCATCCAGGACGATGTCCTAGATGATATCCAAAAATAAAACATGCCTAAAAAGTTGTGGTGGATGATTCTTTCTGATTTGATCTTATCATCCCGAATGATAATAATATCATCCAAGATGATTTGCTTAATTGCGGCTGCCTTAAGCAGGATACCCTAATTAGGGTTTCTATTTTTAATTGATCATTCAAGATGATTTAGGTTATTAGTGGATGATATGGTTGAAAATAAAAAACTCTAAAATAGTTAGAACTTTTCCCCCAAGTGTGTGTGTGTGTGTGTACAAGGTTACTTAGAATCAATACCCACATTATTATAGTGGACTCATGAAATGGTAAAAGTAAATTGCCTTATATTACAAGTTGAATCAGTCCTAATCTACCTATTCTTGAGCTGGTTTGATTATTCTGGAAGTCCAGATCATTTAGAAGAAATCTATGGTTTTTTAATTGATAATCTAGGACATTCTTGCAATCATCCAGGATGATATAATCGATCAATTTAACCATAATTACTTTCCATGATCACTTGACTAACTTAAGAATTATTATAACGAAGTATCCAGGATGATATAGGATTATTCTACATGATTTTTAAAAATAATATCATACCTAAAAGAGTTTGGTAGCTGATTTTTTCTTATTTGAGCATATCATCCATGATGATGTAAAATCATCTAGGATGATGTAAAATCTTCTAGGACTATGTAAAATCATCTAGGATGAGTTGGCTAATTTGGTTGTTTTAACAAAGGAGTTCTAATTAGGATTTCTATTCTTAATTGATAGTCCAGGATGATTTAGGATCGTCCTGTACGATGTGATAAAAAATAAAAAACCTTTAAACTTACAAAATTTTTCCCCCTGAGTGTGTGTGTGCAAGGTTGCTTAGCATCAAGATCCACATTATTACATTTAACTCAAGAAAAGGAAAAATCACTAGAATTACTCTTACATACTAACTCAGTCATAATCTACCCAATCTTGAGTTAGCTTGATTTGTAATTTACTTTATAGACCTTAAATGTTAGTAGCAGGGCAAGAAAAATAGATGTGAAGTAATAACACTAGTAAGAAAATAGGAATGTCATGAATATTTGCTATCATAAAAATTATAACCATTGAATCTTGATTTGCAACACTACTAGCCTTTACAGGCTTTAAGGGATTCAAATTATACTAAATGGATGTTAAAAGTGCCTTTCTAAATGGGGTAATAAAAGAAGATGTATATGTTAAACAACCCCTAGGCTTTGAAATTTCATAATTTCCTAAGCATGTGTTCAAATTAAAAAAAGGCAATTTATGGACTAAAATAAGCACCTAGAGCATGGCATGAAAGACTAAGCACATTCTTACTAGAGAGAACCTTCATTAAGAAGAGCGTAGACACCCCTCTATTTCTAAAAAAGGTAGGATATACTTAATGTCCAAATTTATGTTGATGATATTCTATTTGGATATTATGATAAAAATCTATGTGATAAATATTCAAAAAAAAAGTAAAGAGTTTGAGATTAGTATGATGGGAGAACTGACCTACTTTCATGTATTTAGCATAAGGAAGAAGGATGATGGAATTTTCCTTAGTCAATCAAAATACATTAAGGACATTCTTAATAATATAAAATGGATAAGGCCAAGCCAATAAACACTCCCATGAGTTCTACTATTCAATTAGATAAGGACTCAAATGGAAAATAAGTTGATCAGAAGATATATAGAGGAATAAATAGATCACATTCCTTACTTGATTACTAGAAAACCTAATATTATATTTAGTGTTTATCTCTAAGCTAGATTTCAAGTTATCCCAAAAGAGTTCCACTTGACAACTATTAAGAGAGTCATTGGATATCTCTTAGGAATCTAGTAACCTAGGCATAACACTTCATTTGAAATCATAGTTTATTATGATTCAGATTTTGTAGGATGCAAAGTTGATACAAAAATCACTTCTAGGACATGTCAATTCTTAGGATAGTCCTTAGTCTTTTTGTCTAGTAGAAAATATAACTCAGTTACCTTGTCTACTACTAAAGCTAATTATGCAGCCTTAGGAAGTTATGTGGCCCAAGTCCTTTGGTTAAAATAATAAATTATTGATTGGCACAATTCTAATCTTATGTTATATCACTAGTGCTATCTGCAATTCAAAGAATTCAATCCAACACTTCATGACCAAACACATAGACATAAGGCACCATTTTATTAGGGATCACGTCACTAAGGGAGACATTGAGCTATATCATATAGCCACTTAAAATCTGTTTGTATATATATTTACAAAACCACTAGCCTTTAAAACCTTCAGCACCTTAAGAACTAGATTAGATGTGATAGATATTAATACTTCAAATTAATGCTTTCTATTTCTATTCTTTTTTGTTTGGTTTATATGTTTGTTTCTATTTATGTGTTTTTATTTTTTTGGTTTTTATTTTCTAATATTTTCCTTCAGTATTTTAAGAATCTGATCACTGCTCACTTATATTATTGAATTTGTTTTAAAATGACATTTTTTCCTTATTTTTATTTAGAAGCCCGTAAGCAGTGATTGACTCCTCTAAAATAGTTAAAGGAGGAAATATTGATGATTGTTTCTCCTCCTTTAAATCTCTTAGTGGTGTATTTTATTTTTTAAACAAAATCTTTTTTAAATTAAAAGTTATACTTCGAAATAAAGATCTATTTTATCTTCCTATAGTAATCTTTCCCATATTAAAAATGTTCCGAGTCAATGAATCTCTTTCATGTTTTCTTAATTAAGTTGTATACATTTATCATATGTATAGGAATCTATTTTATGGTTTAATCTTCCTTCTATAAAAAAGTGAGTTTGTCTACTCTTATATTTAGAAGATTACTGTAAAACTGAGAATTTTTTAAAGATTTAGAAAGGAAGCAAGCATGTAAAAATCAAAAGAGGCACAAAATGAGCCCAAAATTAAAAACAAGAGCAATAACCGCCATAGAATTGCAAGATACACAATGTGCTTAAAAAAATCAAAAGAAATGCAATGTGCACCAAAAGATGATAAAAAAGGCACAAAATGAGCCCACTATAAGTTAGCTTCCTTTTCTTTCGAACTTTTAAACTCTTGGAAGACTCCATGTACATATTGATATCTTCTACACTTCAATTTAAAAATCTTGATTTCTGATTAATTACTTTGCAATATATTATATCATATATTTTTTTGAAATCAAGTTTAAAAATATCACATTTCTTATCTAATTTTTCTTCTAAATTATAATTTTGTTTAAAAAGGATTTTGACTTGTAAGGAGTCTGAGCTACAATTAACAATATTAATTTGTCTAACCTTTTTGATTTTTAGCATTATCCATTCATTTCTTTCTAATTTCTATATCTATTAATGAGGTAAAATTATCATTTAATGGAGTAAATCAATACAAAAAAAAAACTTTGATTTTATCTTAAAATTATTTTTGACATTTTTTGATCTATTTTCTATTATTTTTACATGGTTTTTATTTTGAACCCTTCATGATCATCACATTGCATTATCTAAGTTCTTCAATATTTATTCACATAATTCAATATGATTCATATCATATTATACAATCTTAATAAAACATCACATCTCTAATCACAACACGTCCAACGGCTGATATCTATTAATTTTTTGTGATTGTTCCGTACGATTCATATTACATACAATAGATCCGCATGGCAGATGCCATTCAATGATTTAAATGTAGTCGGTACGATCCTTTAAGAAAAATCATTCTGTATGATTCATATAGTTGTCCTATACGTTCAGGCCAATTAAAGATTGTATGAGTTGACTCCTAGAAATGATCGCCCTGTATTTAATCTTCCAGTATAATGTCTGATCGTATTATATGATCTAACCTCCTTTTTGACTAATTGTTGGATGAATTGATTACACTATATCATCTAGTAAAATCTCACAATCGTACAATACAAAATGTAAATTCCTATATAAATAGTAGTTAGTTCTTCACCTTCTTCACATTTTTCAACTCGTCAAGACCCTTACTTCCCACATACACTCTTATTCTCTTAATGGCAGGTGAAAAAAGGTCCCGAGCACTTGTAGGTAGCTCTGCTAAGCATGCTATCGATCTTTGATTCACAAAGAAAGCTAATGAAATAGCCTACAACCGTTATAAAATTACTGGCATAACCTCCTCCATGATTGTCAACTAAAATGTTCTAAATTTTTCGGTACTCATTTTATTTGCTCGGACAACTCTTGGTTTTCTTCTCACACTAGCCTTTCAATTCAACTCTAAACCCCCATTTGAATTCTTTGCAATCCTTCATCTTAATAATGAATTTATTACTCTACAATCGTATGTTAAAAGAAGTCCTTTAGAAATAACCTACCAAGATTTTCATAAATTCCTTCACCTTTCTACAACTAGAGATAAAATATGCACCTTAGCTTTCAATCCATATTATAATTAAACCCCTACCAAGACTATCATTTGTGAGTCCAATGTTAACTGTCATATTGCACATACCAAATCTGGTGATATGAATAACATTACCCTTGTTCTTTAACTTGACACCTACTTCATCATAGCCCAAATGGACTTTAATGCATCTGACCTTATTATTTGACATCTTCACAATCTAACCTGCATTAGAGATCCCAAATATAAAAAAATTCTATCCTAACCTTAGGACATCTCATTACCTAAATCCTAGAAAGAAAAATATAACCTCTAGTATCCTGCACCACCTAATCACCCCGCAATCTTCTATTCCTATAGCTCCTTCCACATCCTTGATAGCACTCATCACCATCACGAATGATATGCTAATCCCGAGCCAGAGGAGGGAGTGTGAGAAAAACCTTAAGCACCAGCCCCTATTAGCTAGCATTCTCAGATTGATCAGTTGGCTCAGTGGTTTGATCAATGGAGGCTAGATTTGAAAACTACATAGTTGAGCAGCAACAATATCATGGAAATGATCTAGCTCATTTTGAAAGCTATGTAGCACAACAATAGAAATAGCAGAACAACAATATGGCTTTATTCATTTAGCAATTTTCTTCCATTCAATGACTCTTTCAACCATGACCTCCACCTCCACCTTATGAGGATCCTTCCTTTTTTTAGTTTTCTATATGTTTTTGTTCTTGTGTCTTTATTATTCTATATTTCTATATTTTATGATCTGTGTGCTTTTATTATTATTTCCCATAGGGTTGATGTTGTTTCCTCCTCTTTTTGTGATGTCAAAAGGTGGAGTAGCATGTACTGGTAGTTTATATTTTGCTTTGAAATTCAATTCCATGTTTCTCTTTTTATCTTCTATGTTATTATACTCTCATGTTAGGTCTTGTTCTTTTCCTAAAAATCTTCTATGTTTATATATATAATAAAAAACTCTCCTATTTTTTATATATTCACATAGGAAGGGGTGGTTTAAGGAATAGCAAAATACTTTTGAATTATAAACTAACAATATTTGCCATCATGAAAAAGGGGGAGATTGCTGAAAATATGGACCCAAGTCCGATGATTTTATTGATAACAAATAGTATTGGACTTCTTACTATGCTATTTCAATTTATTGCATATATATCTTTCCCTACTCACTAATATTTTGGGTCCACTGTTCACATGCAACTTTAATCTACTCATGATTTGGTAGACTAGGGTTAAGTCAATTTGTAAGTTCAATTTGAATGTACTTTTACTTTTTTTGAGTCAAGTTATATATATGGTGGATACTGAACTTAGTATCCTTACACACACACACTCTTTTTTTTTTTTTTTTGAAACAAGAAAGCAATAGAGCTTTATTAATGAAAACTAAAAAATGGCTTAGAATCTGACTCCTTCTCTAACAAGTTAATAAAGGAAGGAGGGATTTTTTTCATTGCTATATCATCCCAAACATCACAAAGAAAGGAACTAATATAGGCATAGTTACCACAATGATCAACTAACTTATTGCTCCCCATATCAACACAATTAAAGACAACAAAATGAAAATCTTTTATGAAAGAGAGATCTATCGATTCATTACTGCCTTTCTCCACTACTCCCTTGATGTATTTGATTACATTCTTGTTATCCCCCTCAATTATTATACCTTTGTAGTCCAACATCCAGTCTTTTATCACATGCTTTATTGAAAGGATGGATTGAAGTTCCAAAGCGACTGGATCCCAGTGAATAATAGCATTGTCGAAAGCCAATAAGAACCTCCCTTAGTGATCTCTAAATACTCCACCAATTCTAGCCTTGTAGGAGTTGTGTAGGGAAGCATCTATGTTGACTTTGATCCAATTAGGTGGAGGAGGGTGCCAAGTATTAAGCAACCTTAACGTTTGATTAACATCCTTATTACTTGAGATTGAGCAGCTTGAAACTTTGAAACCAACAGTAGTACTAACCGCATTTGAAGCAATCATCACTGGACTGGATACTTTTCTTTCATGTACAAACAGATTTCTTGCCTTCCAAGAAAGGTAGATTGTGTTACAGAATAAACTCACCATCCATAAGATTTGAGAATGAAGACATCTATAGCAAGCTTCTAGAGAATAGAATCTGGGAATTCCAAACCCCCATCTTTTTAAGACTTCGGCCACCTCAATTAAATTCTTGCATCCGTAGATAATGTGATCAAGATCTTCTTCCACCTCACACCCTCTAGGACAATTATCAAATCCTTTTAACCTTCTATAAATGAAAAATTGATTTGTTGGGATGGCATTATTGAATAGCCTCCACCAGAATAAATCCACTCTAGGATTTAGTTTAGCCCTTCAAACCCATCTCCAAAGAACATGCTATGTATTAACAGGTTCCATGGCTTCAGAAGCTAGAGCTACTATTTTCTTTCCAAAAAAATTATGAATAAGATTCATATGATCTTCCCCTATAATAGCCAAAATTTGAATTGAAGTGATCAGATTCACTAACTCTTCTCCAAAGAAATTCTGAAGCTCATTGATGTTCCAATATCCATTGCTAATAAACTTGTCCACTGATAGATTGCTTCCTTCCAATGGATTGACAAAAGTAGGCCAATTCAGCATACTTTTGTCCAATAACCAAATGTCTTTAAATGCTTTAATAGTTTTGCCATTAACAACTATCAATCTGACAATTGGCCTAAGAAATTCTCCTCCACTACAAATTAATTTCCATGATGTCGAACCACCTTTTTAGCTGAATCTTCATTTGGGATTGGGCCTTATTTTGGGAAGAGAATCTTATGCATAAGAGACGCTCTTTCATAACTATACCTCCAAGCTAACTTGGCCCTTAATGGCTCAGCTTTCTTTGAACAAGAATTGATACCAAGACCGCCCATCTTTTTGATTTACACATTATATCTTAATTAACATAGTGAAGACTTGCACTTCCTTCACTTTTGTTCCATATGAATTTCCTACACAACTTATCAATCTCATACAGAACTTGCTTAGGAACAATGGAAAAGGTAGAATGAAAAGTAGGAAATGATAGTAAGACATATTTAACCGAAGTAATCCTTCCAGCTAAGGAAATTAGCTTTCCACCCCAAACACTTAACATACTCAAAGCTTTATGTACAATAAATTTGAAATCTGCTCTTGTCAACCTCCTTAACGCCACCTTGGTCCCCAAATAAGAAAATTCTTTAACTTTATTGAATTTCATGATTTTACAGGTTTTTTTCCTCCTCCTTTTCTTCACTGATTATCCAAAAAGATTCTAGATTTTTGAATATTCTTCTTTTGTCCTGTCCATCCATAAAACTCGATAAGAATTCCACTGACTTCTTTAACCGATTTAATGTTTTCTTTAGAGAATATGATGATATCATCGACATAGAGTAAATGAGAAACATTAGGGCCTTTTGGAGAAATGCCAATTCCAACTGAACTTCCTTTTTGTAAGAAAGCATTAGAGAGAAGCTGAGCACACATTACAAACAAGAATGGAGATAGTCGACACCCTTCACGAAAGCCACACTTAGCATCTATCCACTTAGAATAGATACCATTTACTAGCAGAGAAAACTTTGGGCAAATAACACATTCAACAATTAAATTGGCATAGTTGACTAGAAAATCAAAATAGTTCAAAATTTTAATAAATGTCGGCCATCCCATGGAGTCATAAGCTTTCTCCATATCTATCTTGAAGGAGACCAACCTCTTGGAGAATTTGGAATGCCTAAACTTGTGAAAAACTTCTTGAACTACTAAAAACATGATCTGAGAGTGACCTACCTCTCATAAAAGCCACTTGTTCCTCCAAAATTAGCTTAGGGATAACAAGCAATAGTCTATAAAAAAAAAAAAAAAAAAAAAAAAAAAACAAAAACAAGCAATAGTCTATTAAGAGGCATTTTTTCCTCAATCTTATAGATCGAGTTGCATAAACTTATGGGTCTATAGTTGGAAGTAGACAATGGATTTTTGACTTTGGGAATCAAAAGTATATTAGTATTCTTCCAACTATCATTCATCTTTCCATTCATGAATAAATGATCCATAGCTTTCCATAAATCATACTTGATGATTTGCCAATAATATTTAAAAAAGGTATAAGACATACCATCTTGACTTTGGGCAATGTTCCCACCAAGATCCTTAATGACCTTCTCCAATTCTTCAAACAAAAATTTTTTGCTCACCAACATTTTGTTCTCTTCTCTCAAAGCTTTCAACGGTAATGGCCAACCCTCCAAAGCTCAGTTTCTATCTTCCCATTTATTGTTGTAGTACTGAAACAACACTTCTTCTATTTCTTACTAGTCTTATACCGTCAAGCCTTGTTCATTCTTGATTTTGTGGATGCAGTTTGCATTCGTCCTAGTACTAGCATATGTTTCGAAGAATCTTGAGTTTGAATCCCCCTCCACCAGCCACTTGACCTTGGCTCGTTGTTTCCACCAAGTGCTAACCCGAGCCAATATTGAGTTCAGCTCTTCAAATTTTGATTTTAGAACCCATTGATCCTCCTCTAAAAGGTGCCCGTCTTCAGCTTCCTTCTCCTGCATTCTTAGAATTTCTGCTTTCAGCTCCTCTTTGGAAAGAATTAATGCTTTGAACTTAGCCTTGCTCCAGTAATATAGATCCTTTAAGGCCTCTTCATCTTCTGGTTAAGAGCTTGAGAAGGATCTCCATGTGCCTTTCTCTTCCAAGACTATCTTACGACTGCCATAGAAGCCGGAATCAAAGTCCAAACTTCTTTAAATCTGATTACCTTCTCGTTGGGAGGGAAGAATTCCAACAAATTTAACAAAATCAGACCGTGATCCAAAGCAATTCTCACCAAATGCCTCACCATTAACCTATGAGAAGAGTTGAAGGCAGCTGAGTTAATGAGACACCAATCCAGTTTTCAAGAATTCTTTCAGCCCCTTTCTTTCTGTTTCACTATGTATATTTGGGACCAACACTTTCCACCTCATGCAAATCATTGCAAGAGATAAAAGTTTTCATCTCCTTCGATCCAAGGTAAAAAACAAATTTTCTCGCCCCTTTATCTTCCTCCTTAGACAACAAACAGTTGAAGTCCCCTCCTATAATCGCAGGAAAGTCTTTAATCATGTGATGTTCCAATCTCTCCCATAAAGATCTTCTTCTATAAACATCCTTGCTCCCATAAATTGTTGAAATTCTCCATGTGCCTTTGTTGGTCACATTTAGATCACCTACAACTAGTTGGGATAAAGCTTCCAACATGTTGAATGAAGCCATGCTTTGTTTCCATAACACCAAAATTCCTCTGGATAAACCTTCAAAGGGAACATGAAAAAAATCCCTACCTTCACCAATCAACGTATTAACTAGCTTCTTGTCTACCACAGACAACTTAGTTTCAACCGAGCCAAGAAAAAACAACCCATAATCCCTTATGAACTCTCACATATAGAGAAGCTTTACTTTTTTTGGCTCCTCTACAATTCCAAAAGCCAATGGAAGACATTAATGGTCTAAGGGGAAAAGGTTCCCCACCCTTCCCTTCACCTCACCATCCAGTTTTCTATTTCTCGGAATGATTTTGATGGGACCTAAGCCCTTCAGTTGCTTAGATCCTTTTTTTTCACCTTGTTAGACCCTTCGTCAGACTGATTGAACCGAGTCTCCTTAGATTCATTTTCTAATGATTAAGCATTTTCTCCGCATACTGAGATAGAAACTAAAGCTTTAGTAGATTCTTGAGCTTCGTCAACCTTACAAATTATTTCCCCTTCCTCCCTGAAGTTATTTAAAACTTCATACTGATTGAAATTACTTAGACTGTCATCAAAATTAGTCCCAATGACCTTCTTATTAACTTCTGGGTTAATTGCTGGGATATCATCATCAATAGCAGAAGGAACCGGGATTACATCCACATGCTTTTCTCCAACCCGAGAATTAGCATTCTTCAGACTTGTTTTGAATAACCTCCTATGAGGAAATGTCATTCTCTTGCAACCTCCTATGAGCAAGGAATTGGAACGTTGGTAATGCGTTTTTGAATAACCTCCAGCTGAATGTTTGCACCCGTGGATTAACTTTTCCCTTTTTTATCCAGTAAAAATGTTTCCAATCCTCCTCTTATTGCTAAAATCCATTGATCATTCCAGGAATAGACCTCCCTGGACCTTGCTAAATAAGTTATATAACATCTTCATCCTGATTAGGATAAATTTTGATCTTAAGAATGAGATCTATCACGTCTTTAGCAAAAGTCTGGTTCAAGTTATCCTCATTCCAAATTCCGCCTTCAATGAATCTGTTCAGAAAAACCTCTCCATCACCTTGAGGAACTACAAATGTAGGCCCCTCATTAATTCTTTTATCAAGTATCCACTTATCCTTGAATACATTGATTGAATTCCCATTAGCTACTTTCCATCTGATAAATGGATCTAGCACTTTGCCTCCATTGCATAAAATTTTCCAAGAGGAAGAAAATTTCTTAATACCGAAACTTTCAAATCTTGTGCCATACTTGGGAGCCAATGTTCTATGTAATAAAGACTCCTTATTATTCAGGAATCTCCATGATAATCGAGCTCTAAGAGGAGGTACCCTTGTTGTTGAAGAAAATAACCCACAACCTCCTTTCTTCATTGGCTTACAAAGATTCTCCAAGCTGATGTAATGCAGTCCAAGATTTCTACCAAATTTCTTCGAAAGAAATCATCTACAAATTTTATCTATCTCTTTAAGTACTTGAACCGGCACCAAAGAGTGAGAGCTGAAATACTTTGGAATAGCTAGGATAACTTTCCTGATAAGAACTATCTTCCCTGCTAAGGATAAATACTTTGTTCCCCAAGTATTAAGGAATCTAAGTGCTTTCTAAATGATGAAATAGAAATCACTAGCCACCATCCTTCTCAAAGCCATCTTAATGCCAAGGTAAACAAATTCCTTAACTTGTTTAAACCCCATTATCCTGGATAATTGTTTCTTCTTCCTTCTACTGACATTACTCCCAAAGAGAATGGAAGATTTCTCTTTAGTAATATTCTGTCCTATCCACATACTGAAATATGAAAGAATGGCTTTAACTTCATAAACCGCCTTCCTAGATGCTTCTGAGAAGACCATTACATCATCAGCAAATAGTAAGTGTGAAATTTGATGACTATTAGAGCGTAACCCAATCCCAATCGAAGAATGTGAGAATTCATTTGTACGAAGTTGGGAGCATAGGATGAATAATATGGGGGACAAAGGACATCCCTGACGAAATTCGCTTTCAGCCTTAATCCATCATGATAACTTCCCATTTATAATGATAGAAAATCTGGGATTTAAAACACATTCCAATAGCAATTTTGAAATCATATCTGGGAAAAAAAATAGTTTAAAACCTGTTTTAGAGTTTTCCAGCTCATAGAGTCATATGCTTGCTCCATGTCTACTTTGTAGGCCACCATCCCATTAAATGCCTTGGAGTACCTGAATTTATGAAGCATTTCATAGGCTATCAGTATGTGATCTGAGATGGACCTTCCTCTGATAAATGCAGCCTACTCTTCTGAGATAAGCAAAGGAAAAATCAGAATTAGCCTAATTAAGATAACTTTAGCAGCAACTTTATAAACTCAGTTACAAAGGCTTATGGGCCTATAATTGGATGGCAACAAAGGATTAGTAATATTTGGAATGAGAACCACAAACGTTTCTTTCCAATTACAATCCATATTTCCCTGGTTTAGGAAATGATTTAAAGCCCTCACAAAGTCTTCCTTTATAATCTTCCAGTAAATTTTGATGAAGGAGTATGTGACCCCATCACTACCTGGAGCTATGTTTTTACCCAGATTTTTTATGACAAATTCAATTTCCTCCACAGTGAATTCTTTGGACAAAAGTTTTTTTTCCTCTGGATTCAAAAATTTTAAGGGATGTGGCCAATCATTCATGCTACATCTTCTCTGTTTCCACTTATTATTAAAAAATTGCATAAAAATTTCTTAATTTTGTCTTTGTTATTAAAAAAACAATCCATCTTCATTTTTTATCTTCATAATTCTGTTACCAATCCTTCTAGCACTAACAAACGAGTGATAGAATTTTGAGGTACAATCTCCCTCATTCATCCATTTTACTTTAGCTCTTTGTTTCCACCAACTACATAACCGAGCCATAGTAGTATTGTGTTCAATCACTTTGGATTTCATCCTCCAACAGTCTTCTTCAGATAGCCATCCAACTTCAGCTTCATCTGTTTGTAGTTTAAGAATTTCCTCCATTAAACTACCTTTAAGATCATTAAGGTTCTTCAGCTTTGCCTTGCTCCAAAAGAACAAGGATTTAAGAGTTCTTTTGCATTTAGCATTCAAAATTTGAGGATAATTCCCACTGAAAGTATTGCTCCATTCCCTCTTCACCACAGCAAATGATGCCGGATATGATGCCCAAACATCCTCAAATATAATACTCCTCTTATTAGTGATTTTAGAATTATAGAAATTAAGAGCCAATGGGCTATGATTGGATGCAATTTTAGCTAGATGTCTCACAGTTAATTGAGAGAAATAATTCATAGCAGTAGAATTAAGAAAGCACCTGTCATGTCTCTCCAAAATTCGAGCACCTTTAGATTTGTTATTACACCATGTAAACCTCGGGCCAATGAATCCAATCTCATGCAAGTCATTATTAGTAATGAAAGATCCCATTTCTCTAGATCCTTGAGAAAATAGAAAATTTTTCCCTCCACGTTTGTCTTCTTTGGATGTGAGACAATTAAAGTCTCCTCCTACCACCATAGGATGCTCCTCCACATAATAAATCTCAAGTAATTCCCATAGCTCCCTTCTTTTGATTAAATCTTTCCTTCCATAGACCGATGCCACTCTCCATTTACATTTACTGTTAAAGGTCAAGTCTCCAATATGACATTATGATGATGATCCAACCATGGAAAACTCAACAATATTTGAGTTCCAAAGAACAATAATCCCTCTAGATAAACCATTCGAAGGGACCATAGAAAATTCCCATCCATCTCCCATAAGCATCTTCACTTCTCTTATATAAAAATAAGAGATTTTTGTTTCTAGCAAACCCAAAAAAACAACATTATGCATCTTGACAATTTCCTTTATGTATAGAGAAGCACTTCTCTTCTTTTCTCCTATACAATTCCAGAATACCAAGGAATTCATTGAAGAAGAATTGTGGGAGCTACTCCCACTTTGTTTTTCACATCCGATTCCAATCTCCTACTCCCTATAATATTGCTTATTGGTCCAAGGTCTTTAAGCTGCTTTGAATTCTTTTTCTTCACACGACTTAAATTATCTCCTTTTTCTTTTGTAGCTGAGCCATCATCTGCAATTTTCTTATGTTCTTCCTTCTTTCTAAATTGATTCCCATCATTCATCAATCCAGCACCAACTTACAGTATGATCTCTCCTTCTTCCAATAAATCATTTAACGCATTAAATCTATTTTCATTTAAAGGAATGTTAGAACCATTCCTTTCAATCTCCAGATGCACTTCTTTATTTCCATCCATGTTTGATTCCAATGTTATTTCTTCAAGAGCAAACTTATCATCCAAGAGAACTTTTTTGGTATTCTGAGCAATAGCTTCTATATCATTTCCCTTATCTTCCTTCTTCTTATTATCTACTGTTCTTCTCCATATTGTTTTCTTAATTGGCAAATAAGTAGATCCTTTGAAATGACTCGGTACATTCTTCCTTCCACGGTTAACTATTAACCATGGTCCATAGCTTTCTGAATTGATATGCTCTATCCCATCTTCTCTTGTTGCTCCATTCCTTGCCTTATCTGGAACATAATTCCCGTCCTCCTTACAATTGAATTTAGACGAACCAACTCCTTCTCCACATCCTTCTTTAGTATGCCCAATGAATCGACAATTGAATCAAAAATTGGGGATGCGCTCATATTCTATCTTTTGATAGAATTTCCCGTTAACTCCTTCCACCCACACTCCTACAGAGTGCTTCCTATCCAATTTAATTCGGATGCACACCCTTCCAAATTCTCTTCTTCCCCATTGGAACATGTTCCCATCAAGAAGAATTGGTTTTCCAACCATCGAAGCTATTCTGCAAACATTTATGTTGTCCCAGCAATGCAAAGGAAGGCATGGAAGCCTAATCCAAATTGGTGATGTCAATCCTCTAAGAGAGTTGGGATGAAAGTTTTTGGACCACTTGTCCATACCAACAATCTTCCCATACACAAACCAAGGCCCATTAGATAGAGCCAACTCCATGCTCTGTTTCTCCTGGAATGAACACAATACCTAGCCGATACTAAGCATGGTAAGATGAAATTTACCATATTGATCCCACTGTCTCTTCAGTTCCTTGCTAATAATTGAAATTGGAGCTTCCCCTCCAAAGATTTTGATAAACAACAAGTTAGCAAGTCTCTTGGCATTTTCTTCCTCATTCTTCTCATGCAATTTCACAGTCATTCCATATTCAGACAAGAAATCGTCGAGCTTTAGATCTTCAACAGGGATGTTTTCTCTTCTCTTCCAAGCATTCATTTGTCCACCATCAGTAATACGTTCAGCAATTTGAATGCCTTCATTTCCTCTTCCCATTTCTGCTGAGTCCACTTCTCTAACCTTAAGTAAATCACAGAAAAGAACTCTGTTTCCCTTCTTAGGAGCCACATTATCAGCCCCATCACCCTTGCCATCTTTCGGGATTGTTGTTTCATTACCTTTAGAGCTAAATGATATCTTCTTTGCCAATAGAAATCGCCTTGTCAACATTATTCATAACTGAATTTCCTTTATCAGAAACTATCTTCTCGATAGGAAGTAATTTTGACGGGGAAGCTTCATATCCGTCACCAACCATCGCAGTAGATGCAGATTTACTCTTCTTAAAATCAATCACCATAATCATATTCTATCCTTTGCCAATTACCTCAGCTTCCTTCTTCTCATGATACCCCCCTTCATTAATGACCTAACTTGTGCCTCTTCCTTTGCATCTATTGATGTCGTTCAAGTTAGAATTTTCGTCCCCAAAAGTAGGTGGAGAATTCAAAAAGGATCTAGCAGAAGATAACAAAGCCCTTGCAGATGGACGATGATCATCTTGTTTCCCTCCGGCCATAGGTAGCCTGCGAACATCCGCCTCCATTTGTTCTCCGTAATTCCCATGGAGAACGAAATTTGAAAAATTCCGTTGAAACGCCATTGTGGGCTCATTTTTGGCATCTATATCAGTTTTTGGGGCACCTTGTGTACCATTTAATTTTTTATACACTTTGCTCATCTTGGAAATATTTAGCGGACTTTGCGCATTTTTTATGTTTTGGGCTCATTTTGTGCTTCTTTTCATTTTACAAACTTTATTCCTTTCTAAATATTTAAAGAAAGAGTTCTCTTAGTTGTGACATTATCTTCTAAATATAAGACAAGAAAAACTCACTCTCGTAAATAAGGAAGAGTAAACCATAAGCAAAACCTGATCCATATGCTAGAGATAATCAACTTGATTAAGAAAATTTGAACTAGATTCATTGACGTGCAAAAATATTCATATGAGATAGAGAACTGTACGAAGATGAAGTAGATCTCTATTTCTATGTCCATTTTTTTATTTTAAATTGTTTTTTATTTAAAAACAAATTACAAAAATAAATGAGTTAGAGGAAAAGAAATAATCACCAATTTTTCTTCCTTTAATTATTTTAGAGGAGTCAATCACTCCTTTTATAATATTAAAAAAATAAGGTAAGATTTTTAATTAAGGAAAAAATTTAGCTACTGAAGTTAGTAGTGATCATATTCTTCAATTTTAAATTTTTTCAATGAATGATAAAAAACAAATACATGAATAAAAGTAAAAAAACATAAAACACCGAATGATTGAACAAAAAACAAAAACATAACATTTAGTTCAAACTATCTAATTTCAAGCATAAATATCTATGACTCTTAATCTGGTTCTTAAGATGCTAAATGTTTCAACAGCAAGTGGTTTTGTATAGATTTATTCAAGTTAATTTTTAGTGGCTACAAGATGTAGCTCTATTTCTCCTTTGGTGACATAGTCCTTAATGAAATTGTGCCTTTTGTCTATATGTTTGAAACTATAGTGTTGGATTGTATTCTTTGAAATACATATAACACTAGTATTATCGCATAAGATTAGAATGGTGCCTATAGGTATTCAAAAATCCATTATTTGTTACTTTAACAAAAGTACTTGTGCCACATAATTTCCTAAGGCCATGTGTTCTTCTTCAGTAGTGGATAGGGCTAATAAGTTCTATTTTCTACTAGAGTTGGAGATAAAAGATTATTCTACAAATTGGAAGGTTTCAGAAGTTATTTCTTATCAATAATACATTCTATAAAGTCTAAATAAGAATATCTTATGATTTTAAAGGAAGTATAATGTTTATGATATCATATTCATATGCTTTAGTTTCGTAAGAGATATCTAACAATTCGCTTAACAACAGTCAAGTGAGATTCTTTTGGATCAGCTTAAAATCTAGCACAGAGACAAATACTAAATATAATGACAAGTCTACTAGTAGTCAAGTAAAGAAACAATAATTTATTCCTATATATTTCTTCTAATCAACTAATTTTCCATTTGATTCCTTATCTTCCATAACTGTAGAGCTCATGGGAAAGTTTATTACTTTGGCCTTATCCAATTCATATTCTTAAAGATGTTCATAACATATTTTGATTGACTAAGAAAAATTCCATCATCCTTCTACCTTATATTAAACCCAAGAAAATAGTTCACTTTCCCTTTCATACTTATCTCAAACTTCTTAGTTATTATTTTAAAAAATTCATCGCATAGGTTTCTATCAAAGGATCTAAATAAAATATTATCAACATGGATTTTGAAAATGAGTAGTTCTTTTTCTACCTATTTAGGAATATGATTGTGTCTATGTGTCCTTTTAAAAAGGTTTTATCTAGTAAGAATGTTCTTAGCCTATCATACCATACTCTTGGTGCTTGTTTTAGTCCATATAATACCTGTTTTAATTTGAACACATGATTCAGTAATTATGAATTTTTAAAGCCTAAGGGTTATTTAACATACACATCTTCTTTCATTACCCAATAAAAAATGGTACTTTTAATATCAACTTGGTATAATTTGAATCCCTTAGAGCAGGAAATAGCTAGTAGCACTCTTATAGCTTCTAATTTAGTTATAGGGACAAAAGTCACTTCAAAGTCAATCCCTTCTATCTTGCTACATACCCTAGCCACTAGTCTTATTTTGATTCTTACCACTACACCAGAGTCATTCATTTTATTTTTGAAAACCTATTTTGTTTCAACAACACTCTTGTCCTTAGATCCTTCAATTAGCTTTCAAACATCATTTTTAACAAATTAATTCAATTCTTCTTATATGATTAAGATATAGAATTCATCACATAGTGTTTGATTTTTATTTGTGGGTTCAATTAATGAGATAAAGGCAGAGTTGTTAACTTCTTTTCTAAGATCATGCCTAATTCTAACACCTTCAATTGAGTCTCCTAAGATCAATTCTTTAGAATGACTTGAAGAATATCTTCATTCTCTAAGAAGTGAATTTTAAGATTTTACCCTTTCTTTTAGATTTTTAGATCTACTCCTTGGGTGACTTCAACCACTTCTTCGTCTTCTACCCTAAATCCTCTAGAATTATTAGATTAATGAAATACCACATGAGTGGTTTCCTCTACCACTATTGTCCCTCTTTTGCAAACTCTATAGGATTTTATAAAATTTGAGTATCCTTGGAATACTCCATCATATTTGGGGTCAAACTTTCCTAATAGTGATTTTCAATTCTTCATAATGAACGCTTTACATCAAAAGACATAAAAGTGAGAGAAGTTGGGTATCCTACCCTTAAGGATTTCATAGGGTGTCTTGTTTAACTTGGATTTAACATTAACTCTATTTAGAGCGCAATAGGTTTTATTTACCACTTATGCCTAGAAATATTTAGGAATTAAGTATTCAGCTAATATGGTTCTAGTGGCTTCTACCAAGGTTTTGTTCTATCTTTCTGTAACCCCATTCTACTGAGGGGTTCTATAAACTGAAAAGTAGTTATCTATCCCTTACTCTCTGTAGTAAGATTAAATTTTATTTCATTCTCAAATTCTCCATCATAATCACAATAAATGGTTAGGTATTCAAAACCTAGCTTTCTCTAAATACAAGTAGAGATTGTCATAAACTCCACTTTTATGAGATAAGAATCTAGTCCAAATAAATCTCAAGTAATCATAAACAATTACATACCCAAAGAATTTCCCTCTTAGGCTTGTAGTGCTAATAGGTCCAAAGAGATCCACATGAAGGACTTTAAGAGCTTCCTAGTGTTATTGTCATTAATTGAGTGGAAGGAGTATTTAACTTGTTTTCCTAATTGATAGACATTACACAAGTGGTCCTTACTAAAATCTAGTTTGGGTAGGCTCCTTACTAAGTAGTTTTGAGTGATTTTTCTAAAAATTTTCATGCTTTTATGAAATAGTCTCCTATTCCATAACTTGGATTGATCAGTAATAGTTTTTATGCAAAGAGAAGTAGTAAATTTAATACAATTCAGATCAAGCATGTAAACTTTATTAAATTTTTAACTTGTAAAACCATTTTTCCATTTAAGCTAATAATGAAGCCGTTATATAAAAATTTTATGTTGAAGTCTTTAACATATAGTTGGATAATGCTGAGAAAAAATATATTTAAATCCACCTACTAGTATTGCATTTTCATTAATGAAATCTTTTGAGCTATCAATTATACAAGATCCAACTACTTTCCTAGTGATATTATTTATAAGTGTTATCTTGCCTCCTGCCCTAGCCTCTAGTGTAAGGAATAACTTTACATCTCCAATCATGTTCCTAGAATATCCATTATCCAGGTACCACATGCTCTCACTAGGTCATTTATGTGAGCGTTCCCACAAAGTTATCAAGGATTACATTTGGGAACCCAAAAAAGTTTGGGTTCCACCATATAGATAGATGGATAAAGTTCTTGCATGTTATGCTATGATTTATGTAGTTTTGTCCTCTTCATTAAGTGTGTTCTATGGTGGATAGCGGAAGTGTGGGATACAAGTTCTAGAAGGCCACAAGAAAAATACCTAACTCCTAGGAATGGATTCACTATTCTATGCTGGTTATGATGCCACTTCTTAGGTTTAAATGATGCATGTTGTGGTGATGGGTTATGAAATTTTGGAAGTGCAGGTTATATTTTATTTTCTTTAAAAGAAGTTAATTTCACTTGCAAAGATTTCTTTGCACTTTTAAGAATTGAATTACCAATTTTTATGCATACTCCCTATCATTTGCTTCATTTAAGGATCCCTTTAATTCTTTAAATGAATTTTCTAAATTAACATGAGATGCTTTTGAAGAGTTATTGCTAGCAGTTAAATCAAGATGCTTCTCATTTAATTCATAAAGTAAGATCATATTATTGTTATCCAAAGAAAAGTGTTATTTCCAAACGAATTCATGCACTTTCTGTAAATTAAAAAATCAAAATTAAGGCTTGCATAAATTTTCTTGAGCATTCTATATACATTATAAATTTTTTTAGAAACATCAAATAATTCAATATAAGAAAGTTCACATACTTCCTATTGATCAGAATGATCAAGATGGTTATCTGCCATTAAGCACAAGCTCGTGATCTCCTCTCCAGCTTTAGTCTTAGATGAGTTTTAAGCGGAGTCTGCCCAGCAAGCTTTCTAAGTTTGTTGCTTGCTCTTTTTGAATTTAGCTTTTTCTTCGTCCTTCTCCTTGATTGGGTAAGCTTTAAGATTTGGGTAACAAGTCCTCAAGTGTCTTGGGTTCTTGTGTTTGACATCAAAAGAAACCATAGATTTTTTTAATAGATTTACCTTTGTTCCATACTGATGATGCTTTTGCTTTTTCTGTGGAAAGCTTTTAAATTACCTTGTCATCAGTGCTATGTCATCATCATCTTTTGGTATAGAATTGTCACTATCAAAATCATTAACTTTTAAGGCTTTAGTTTTCTCCTTTCTTTCTCATATGCATCAATCTATATTTAACTCACTCCTTGCTCATAGACAATGAGTACCTAAGCAAGTTATCAATTGAATATATATTTATATCCTTAGATTCAATAATAATAGTTATTTTAGTATTATATGAACTCAGTAGATAAAGAAAAATCTTGTTAACTATTTTAGAATTCATAAGTTCTCTACCTAAAGCATGCAGGGATATCATAATTTTAGTGAACTTAGTATACATTTTAGAAATTGACTAACTAGGTTTTATGAAAAATTATTCATAATCATGGAGCATAATTTTTAACCTAGATTGTTTCACTTCAGTAGTTCTTTCATAGGTTATATAGAGTTTATCCCAATTTTATTTACAAGTGGTGTAAGTAGCTATACGTATGTAATCTTCATATTTTAATTCATAGAATAAGCAGTTTAAACATTTTTAGCATTTAATTGTGCTAAATCTCTCTAGTTAGTACTCCATTCAAAAAAGGCAGTTCATTTTTAATGCCATTTATAAAGCTAGAAGGTACATAATATCCTTCAAGAACATACATTCACATGCAATAGTATATTGATTGCAAGAAATTAGACATGCAAATTTTTCAAAAATCCAAAGGAATGTTATCAAATAATGGCAGTTGTATGATTAAATATCCTACTGTTGTGTTACTATTTCTGAAGTTAGCCATTGATCATTTTTTAAAAGTTTTCTAAATTATAGTTTTTGAGTCCCATTAGCTCTGATACAACTTGAAAGTTTGTAAAGTTTGTTAAACCTCAAAAAAAAAAACAACCCTAGGCTAACCAAGGGTGGGGGTAAATTGGTAATGTAAAATTTTCTTTAAAAAAAAGAAAATCTTTTTATAACTTCCAATATCTAAAAATAGACAATTTTATCACTAGATGCAAAGCAAATTAATTTCATAATAACATATAGATCTGAGTTTTGGACCACATAGTTAATCATAAAAAAATAAAGTGTGGAAAATAATAAGAACAAACACACCATAATTTATCGTGGCTTGGTCTAACCTTACCTAAATCCATTCCCTTGAGTCGTCTTCCGAGTATTGCACTAAATGTTTAGTGACTCTCCTTTGTCCCCAACTGCTAGGCAAAAAACTCTTATAAAATCTATTCCACCAATAAGGTGTGGTAGAGGAACTTACTCTTTTCACCCTCCTGGTAAGGTAAGGAACCTGGAATCCTATTTCATTCTCCTGGTGCAGCAGAGAACCTGAATTTCTTTTTAACCTTACTGGTGAATGTAAATAACCAAGAAACCATTTTCACCTTCTAGGTGATGGAAGAGAACCACGACCTAGTGCTATAGAATGTCTCCCTGGTGCCACCAAAGAATCAAGATAGTGACTTGAAGAAGATAGGAGAGAACCTTGCTTGGAGTAACCAAATGAATACCTCATAACTCTCCCTCACAAAAAGCTCTTTCTCTCACCTCTCCCATAGCTCACCTAAACTCCTCTATGCTCCCTCTCAAGACACTTTGTAATAAAAGGCTTTTTGAAATAAGATAATGTGAGAGTTTAAAAAGAAAGCCTCTTAAGAAGTCCTTTTTTTATTTAAGATCATTATGCACGATTAGCAAATAACAACGCTTTTAGACAATATGAACATCATTGTCATATACAATCAGTTTAAATGTTCATACCAATCATCCAGTAAGATAGGTGATGATAAATCATCATCCCTTACAGTGCTCAATTTGTATAATACAAAATTTTGGTATCGTCATGTATGATTAGTTGAAAAACTATGGTAGTTTATCTTGTATGATAGGTGATAATGAATTATCATACCATGCATCGCTCGGATCATATAGTATGATCGCCTCCAATCATCATGCACAATTTGATAAGAAAAAATTAACCTTAATTATTCCCCTAATCAGAACATTAATTTAGGCATATATCGTATAGTATGATGCATATCATATAGTGTGATTAGAACAAAATTAGAACTTTAAAATATTTCGTAAATTGTGATTAGTGATTGTTTTCATGATTATAACTAATATTCCTGTATGATAAGGATCATTCTATAAGATAAGGATTGTCTATTATGATTAATTTAGTTAATCTTAATTAACAAAAGTGCCCTAAAAAAAGATTTTTTAGTTAACTGATCATTCAATATGATGTAAATCATACAATATGATTTGTTTAGAAAACTCATCTTCTTCCTAACACACTAACTCACCCCCTTGAGTGTGTGTGTGTGCAAGGTTACTCAGCTTAGGATCCACCAAAATACATGAATGACTCATGAAAGATAAAAAGTACATAACGACTCAAAATATAGACTTTAATCCTAGTTTACCCAATCTTGAGCTGATCATAGTTGTAACTAAAAATTAGACCTAAAATGTTGGTAAGCAGGGCAAAAAAGATATGTAATAAACTCAATTATCAGGAGATAGCATAGTAAGAAATCCAATAATGTTTATTATCATCAAAATCATAAGACTTGGTTCTAGATTTGTAAAAGCTTGTTCTATTTTTTTCTTCATATTTTTGTATTTTTATTTAAAATAAATTGTGATGTATTTATTAAAATTGACTTGCTTTTTTACTATTCTTTAAAGAAAATTGTTTTTATAAAGGGTAAATTTTTAAAGAAACAATTCAACCCCCCCCCCCCCCCCCCCCCCCCCCCCCCCCCCCCCCTCCTTGGTGCGGTTATGGACAGATCAACAAGACTTAACATCCACCCTTGAACTTTCAAACTAACCATGTGCTTTCAAACTACACAGAATCTTCCCCTAGATCCCATTGGCTAGTCCATAATAGAAATGGCTACTAGTAATGGCTTAAGTGGAAAACTATCAATGATTGGTTCAATTAAAACTCCCTTGCCACTTGGACCAATGAGCTAAAACTTTCCATAATGATCCATTAGCTCCTAATGTTTAGTCTAAAGGTTCCTTGGATAAGTGATTTTACATTTATGTTGCCAACTTAATTGATGGGATCATTTTATCTCTCATACAAATAGACTCCCTCCTCCTTAGCCTTTTCCAATTCTTTCCCATCCACCTCCAATTTAAGAAAATCCCCAAACATCAAGAGAGACAAAAAGAATAAATATAATCCATATTCTGATCCATTTATAATAAACTATTGGGATCTTCTGGAGAGTTGTAGAAGATCTCAAGACCTTTCAAATAAGTCTAAGATCAAAGAAACCCACCAACATGTTAGTGATTTAGTCCCATTTGAAGTTTTATGTCAAACTTCAATTTCTCTTAAATCTCAATACACAGAACCTAAAAACTCCATGGATTAAAAGATTAGGTTTCCATGACTTATGTTTTAAATATTATCAAGGTTAAATGGTTGGATCAAAAGTAATAAGAGTTTAAAATTTACCTTGTTTTCCACTAAATATATTGGATCAACCTAAGTCATCCGATCAATTAATATGATGGCCCAAATAAAATTGTTCAGGCACTTTGTAGCCTTGACTCTTGAACCCACACCGAGCAACTCGATAGCGTGCTACGTTGCACCATCATTTCCATTCACATCTCAATGGTTTGATTTGATAGCTACATCTTATTGTTGACATCATTAAGTGAACCGCGCATCAACTAACGTATGCCCCCTATGATGAAAGCAATAACCATCATGTAACATTATTGCCAATGATTCTCAGTGATTTTGTGTTAGCTAAAATTTATTTAAAATGAGTTAAACAATGCATTTGAATGCCTATAATTTTAAATAATAATTGAAAATACATTTTTCATACAAAATTCAGTGCACTTGTGCTTGCTGAAAAGCTCTTGAATTACATACTTTTTTAGAGATAATTTTAATTATTTTTTACTAGTGGATTTTAAGAAAATAAAAGATGAATATTTTTTATTTTCCTTGAATTCCTCAATATCCAATGGTAATTTGGCCTTAAATTTAGATGATGTATATTAGGGAGCATCCTTGAGCTACCCAAATTTTCGTGAATCTTGATTTGATCAAATTTTCTTTGATTTGAATTTTCAAGCTTATGGGCCTATTTTGGACCAATAAATTTAGTAATTCATAAATATTCATTCACTTAGATTTATATTTTTTACTTCTTTATGGTGTGTTTATATTTGTGTAACGGTTAGTTATCGATTAATTTTACCCAATTCTAGTGACTCTAGATCATAAAATAAATCACTAAAGATATAGATGTATTTAAGTTTGGTGATTAGATTTTCAAACTTGTGAGGCTCTGATGTGCCCAAATTTAGTAGGTTTGAAGCACATGTATTCATGTACATATTTTTCAAAGTTTACTACATTTGGAGGTAATTTTGTTTGTCATTTAGTGAACCTAAGATTCATGTAAAAAAAAGACCTAGGATATTAAAAAAAGTCATAATAAATTCATTTTAAATCCAAAAAATATAGATAATTTATTAAATTGCTTAGAATTAAAAGCACAATAGAGAAAAATAAATGCCCTATCAGATTCATCCAAAATTAAAATTAGTTTCAATAATTAGGAAATTCACTAATTAATATTTTTTTAAATATAGAAATAATTTCTAAAATACTTTTAAACACTTGAAACCATCTCAATAGTCCATTTATGATATTTGGGGAAGATTTGTTGGGACTTGGAGTAGGTTTGGTAAAAAAATAAAAAAAAACACCCAAATTAAATAGTTAAATAAATCCATAACATACTACAAAAACTTCAAATTGAGCAAACTCAAAGGCATTGCACTCATTTGCGGCTCTAGTATTTATAAATAATATAAAATATTTAAAATTCACTATACATAAAAAGTCAATCATTTGGTCAAATTTAGTTCATAAAATGCACCAAACTTATAAAATTCATAACTAATATTAAAAAAAATACAAATTTAGTAAAATCAAAAGCCTTGGAATAATTATTGGGTCTATAATTTATAAAAAAAATTAATAAATTAAATAAATACTGAAAATTAAAAAGTTAAGAAATGGAGCATATGTGAAAAAAATTAAACTATACAAAATCAATAAAACATAAAAAATTTAATATATGATCAATACAATGAAATTAATATTAAATAAGAAACCAATATTTATATCATTAAGGTTTTTAGGCTGAGCTACCTTGAGCTAAGGGGCTACATATCCTAAGGAGGCCATGAGTCCTCGTGCTCATTATGACAAAGCCTTACTACACACAAGTAAATAGTTTTCTAGAATAACCAACTCTAGCCTAGTCCAGGCCAGTGGTTTGATTGACTTGCCAAGTGGTTTGTTTTTTTTTTTTTTTTTTTGAAGAGGCAATAAATTGAATTAATAACTAAGAAGAGCGATCTTGAAAAAATCAAAGCAAACAGGCGGATAACGCGGAGCGAAGAGCGATCTTGGCGATTTTGGAAGATCAGGGGAGATCGGCGGTTCTCCGTCGGCCTGATATTGCCGACGGAGGTTCTTTGAAGATTTTATGTAGAGAGGTTTTGGCTTCCAAGATGGGTATGGCAGACCAAAGGCGTATTTCGATTCTCCATCCTTCTGATCTGGATATAATCTGTGATTATTATTCAGATTCTATATTCTTGATTGAAGATGGTAAGTTCTCAATTCTAGATGTGATCTTTGAGAAGGATTTTCGTTTGATCGATGGAGGCTTGAGTTTTCGTTTGAATGAGATTTCTTTTTGGTGGCTGATGTTTTCCTGGAATCCGTTGGGAAATCATTTGGATGAAGTTGCCTTGTTGAATGGTTGTTGTGCTTTGAAAAGTCTTGAGAAGTTTTTTGATTGTCACTTGATTATGTTCGGATTTCTGAATATCCCTGAGTCAGTTTTTGGAGCCAATTTTGTCTGGTGTTTGACGATTGAACCTGAGGTTTTCTTGAAGTGGATTCAGCTGTCACTTAAAGATTTTTGGTTTGGAAATCTTCAATTGAGGATTGAGATATGGGTTGTTAGAAGATTTTATGAACAGGTTTTTTTATTGTTTCTTCAAGTTTTTTGAAGAAACGGTGATTGGTTTTGGAGTTGCTTTTCTGAAGAATCAAGAACCTAATGATGCTTTTTTCACTGGTTATGAGGCCATTTTTATAGTTTTGAATGGATCTTCAAATGGGAATAGAACGTATAAATGCTATGATAAAGCTGATATTAGTGAAGCTAGTATTCTTATACTGGATGGTTTTTGGGATTATTTTTGGAAGGAGGTAGCTGGTGTTGCCGAGGTTGTTTTTTTGTTCTATGAGGATCAAGATTTGTTTGAGGTCGTTTCTTGGCCTATTGATGTTGGAGATGTTGTTATTGGTTCGTCTATGTTGTTTGGATCGTCTAAAAGGTCTGCCCGTGGATCGACTATGTTGAGGAGGTTGTTGGTCTATGTTTGTAATGATGAGGTGGTTGTTTGGTCACTTGTTTTTAAGTTCTTCTTTGATGATCAAGTCTTATTGGTTAAAGATTTGAAGGATTTGAAGTTTTTTGGTTTTTCTATTGACAATGTGATGAGAGTGGTGATGAATATCAATTTGGTTGGCGTTGGCAATGATGAGGCCAGTTTTTGGCTTTTTGAGGTGGTTGTCGGAATTATGGCTTTACATTGGAATATGATGGCTGTTGTCGGTTGTTTTGATGCAACAACAGCGTATTCTACTCTTGATTGGAGCTTGTTGGACCCTAAGATCGATGGGGGTCTGGTTGATGTTTGGATAGCTGGTTTAGTTGTTGCTTTTATTTTTCTTGTTACTAGTTATCATTTACTTGTTTTGCTTATAGGCTTCTTATACCTTTTTAAAACAATTATGATGAAATATGGGATTTTTACTAGGTTTCATTTTCCATCTTTTGGGAAAGCTGGGATACTAACCAACCTTTTAGGTTGTTTAAATATTTGGTATCCCCATCACCTCAATGGATCTAAAATGCAATTTAGTGGATCGCATATCCATTATGGTAGTTTTAAAGGGTTTGCTTTTTCTTTCTAGATTGTATTAGGTTTTTTTTTCTTTTAATGCCATTTGCATTTCTTCAAAAAAAAAAAACTAAGAAGATGAATACAAACTACAATGCCGATTCCTCCTTTAATAAGTAAAAACTAAAGAAGGAACCTTATTCAAACTAAACTCTTCCCAAATAAAATTACTAAATAGAGTAAAGTTAGCACACAAATTAGCTAACTTATTACAATTCTTATCTATATAATTAAATGTACATGGTTAAAATCCTTGATAAAAACATGGTCTTCTAACTCTTGGCCACCTTTGTTCGTATCACCTTGAAAGAAATTGGATAATGATGAAATTGTCATCTTCAATGATAATCCCTTTGTAGTTGAACATCCAATCTTTAATGACACCCTTCAAAGATTGAATTGCTAAAAGTTCCAACCATGAAACATCCCATTGAACACACAATTGTCCAAATGCCAGTATAAATCTACCTTTACTATCTCATAATACTCCTCTAATTCTAGCTCTATAGGAATATACACGCAGGCATAAACATTAACCTTTAACTAATTGGGAGTAGGATGATGCCAAAGATTAGACAGTTTGATTGAATGGTTAGCATCCTAGTGGCCCCAGCTGAAATTAAAAGAAATTTTTGATACCAAATAGTAGCTCACAACAATGGTAGCAGTTACAATCGAGCTATCTTCCACTTCATCATGAATGAATTTATTCCAAACTTTTCATGAGAGAAACACATAGTTGCAATACAGATATACTGGCTTACTATTAAACAAAGCAAGGAGATTCAACCACTTATAACAATCTTCAAACTATAAAACAACAACAACAACAACAACAACATCAAGCCTTTATCCCACTATGTGGGGTCGGCTACATGAATCCTTTTTCTCCATTGTGTCCTATTAAAAATCAAATTCTCGTTTAAATCTAATAAAGAAAGGTCATTCCTAATATTTTCTAACCAAGTCTTTTTAGGTCTACCCCTACCTTTCTTAACATAAGTCAAATCTAATACCTCTACTCTCCTAACCGGGTCATTGGAAGGCCACCGTTTTATGTGACCAAACCATCTAAGGCAACTCTCTCTAATCTTATCTTCTACTGGAGCTACTCCAACCTTTTCACATATAAGCTCATTTTGTATCCTATCTCTAAGGGTAAAGCAACTCATCCACCTGAGCATCCTCATCTCTGCCACACTTAACTTAGTATTATGCTTCTCTTTTAATGGCCAACATTCGGCACCATAAAGCATTGCAGGCCTCACTACCATCTTATAGAATTTTCCCTTAAGTTTGAGGGGTACATTTTGTTGAGTCCAGTAATTAGGTTGTTAAGCCTAAGTAAGTGTCCCAAGGCTACCAAGAGGGGGGTGAATTGGTAGTTTTTAAAATTTTAAACCCTCTTAAAAATAAAGTTGAACCGAAATAAAATTTTCTTTTTAAAGTTAGTAGAAAATTATTTTTCAACCACAGAGTTGTTAAAACTGAAATTTAAAAGTGCGGAAACGTAAAAGCTATAAAGTAAATGACACCAGATTTATAGTGGTTCGGTCTATAACCAGACCTACATCCACTCCTCAGAGGCACCCTCTGAGTATTGCACTAATACCAATAGTGACTCTCCTTTTGCACCCACAGCAAGGCGGAGAAGCCCTTACAACACACTCTTTTCACCACTCCCCGGTGCGGTAGAGAACCGTCCGTCCTTTTACACAAAACCCAGTGTTGGCAGAGAACCGTCGTCCTTTTCACACCCTCCAAGTGTAGGCAGAGAACCCTTCGTCCTTTCACACTCTCCTAGTGTGGGCAGAGAACCCTTCGTCCTTTCACACTCTCCTAGTGTGGGCAGAGAACCCTTCGTCCTTTCACACTCTCCAAGTGTGGGCAGAGAACCCTTCGGTTGTTCACACTCTCCAAGTGTCGGCAGAGAACCGGACCTTCTTGAATGATCTTCTCACAAGAATCTAGAAGGAAGAAAGAAAAAGAGTGAAGAAATCCAATTTCACAAGTAGAGACTCTTACCTTAGCAATCCAAGTGAAGCCTTCTAGCTCCAGTGGTAGGAATCCTCCTTTGAATGCTCTCTTCAACTCTCTCCTTGGCTATTCTCTCAAAAGGCACGAAGATCAAATGACAAAAAGATTGGGTGGCAGTCTAATTTGGACTATTTATATAAAAGACAAGTGAAACCGCCCAAAAACTGCAAATTTTCAATTCTGTACGCAGTGAATCGTCCTGTACGATCCTGGATCGTCCTGGACGATTTTACTTAAACGATCTGAAACGACCTAATTTGTATATGTGTACGAACTGACTTCGTACATCTGATCGTCCTGTACGAACTTGGTTCGTCCAGTACGAACGGTTATTACAAGGTCGGTTCTAGAAACTGCTGAAAACTGTTCTAAGTCGGTTTGTCGTTTGAACGAAAATGTGGTCGTCTGGACGAAAATTTTCCAGAGAGCCGATCGTCCTGGACGATTATTTATTTCGTCTGGACGAAAATTTTCCAGAGAACCTATCGCCGCGGACGATAACTTGTTTTCGTCTGTACGAAAAAGTTCCAGAGAGCTGATCGTCCTGTACGATATTTATTTTCGTCTGGACGAAAATTTTCCAGAGGACTGGTCGCCTCGTACGATGGTAAAATTCGTCTGGACGAAAATTTTGCAGAGAACCCATCGCCTGGGACGATGATAAATTTCGTCCTGGACGAATAGGACTTAGAAAATTTTTCAAGGCAAGTTCCTATTCGTTCCAAGTGCTCTATAGGAGATAACTGACAGATCGTCCAGTACGATAAATATCGTCCTGTACGATCAGTATAGAATTTCAAGATCTCCTTATTTGTGTGTGTGTGTGAGATTTTATTCACTCAATTACAATCACTCCCTTTCAAAGTTAATTCAAAGAAAAGATAAACATCAATTAAACATAATATCTCATGTTGAATTTGAATTGAAGTTTTCGTAGTCTGGAGTCTGATTTTCCTGAAATGTTAGTACACACAAGAGCAAGTGCAAATCTTCTGAAATTGTTAGGAGATAACTATACATTTGAACAATAATGTTTGGAATCATCAAAACTACATAAGTTGCATAAATATAACTCATTCAAATAGCAACTATTCAAACAATCTCCCCCTTTTTGATGATGGCAAAACAATTATTATTAGTATGGTTTCAAGTTAAAACATATCTTTTATCTCCTAAACTCCCCCTGAATTTATGAGTACATTAAAATAAGGAGGCATTAAAGAACAATATTTAACGAACAAAATTTTTTGTTTTTGTTTTTTTTTTTTTATTTTTTTTTTTTAAAAAATTGCAAACAGAACAACTAAAAAAGAGAAAACACAAACATACACAAACTAATAATTTCTCCCCCTTTTTGACAGCAACAAAAAGTGAAGAAGAAAAAGACCAGAAATGTAAATAATTATATGAAATTCATTGTTAAAATTTAATCTAAATGGTGATTGACATAGGGTATGCAATTTTAAACTAAAAACATTAGGTCAATCATAGAAATTCAGGAGATTTAAAAAGTGATATAACATTGTAAGTAAGAAGAATTTAGCAAAGACATGATTCAATTTAGACATTTGAATATAGAAAATCATTACAAGAGAGATGAAGAAAAAATTCTATATTTCAAAATTCAATAGAATATAAATGAACATAAGATCAATTTGAATTAAGAGATTGAAAGAATTTGGAAAGAAGAGAATTACCACATGTGGCGCTTTGCGCATCTTTTTCAACTTTTTGAGCACATTTTTGTGCATCTATTGATATTGAGCTGATTTTGTGCCTCTTTTTCATATTTGCGAACCATTGCGCATTTCTTTTGATTTTTTTGTACTTTTTGTACAATTTTCAAGAGTAATTTACACCAATTCTTTCCAAAATCAATAATCTAAAATTTCAAATATTTCTAAGTACATAAATATTATTTGAACAAAGAAATACAAAATAAGTAAACATCTAAATTGCAATAATAATTTTAACTTTTATGTAGTCTAAATGAATAGACATGAATTTAAAATTCTAATTACAACAAGTTATAAACAACTTTTAAATTTTGAAAGACTAGATTTTCTAATGTAGATAATCTCCAATTACAATCTAATTTAAGCACTATGAAGATTAAATAATACTAATGAAATTCATAAAAATTAACCACATTTCAATAACAAATCAATACTGAAACAAGTGTGAAATGCATTGATTTATATGAAAAGATTACATTTCACAAAAGCTAAACACAACATAAAATAAAAGACAAATACATACATTTAACAAAAACATTAACATAACAAGACAAAAAAAATGAGTAACAATCACAACAACACAACAAAAAATACAACACAAGTACTACAAAAACACATAAAATCATCTCTACTGTTCTGGAGGAGGAGGAGGAGGAATGCCACCGAAAAGGTTAAAGTAGGAGGCCATCAACATTACATTGGTATTGATATCATGTACTTCATTTCTAATAACACCAATGTCATGTTGTTGCTGCACAAGTTGAGCATCAAATTGATCAAATCTTTGATCAATATGAGTCTCTAAACGATCAAATCTCTCAATCAGATTCTGATAATCTGACTGAGGTGCAGAGGTATGCGCTCCTTCTTCTCTTTCTTCTTCTTCTGAAGCACTGTCATGTGCTTTCCCTTTTTCTTTTTCTTCCTTGAAGAGCAGTCTGAATGATGTATTGTTATAGTAAACTGGCTCTTCATATTCTTCATCAGGATGCACTATATTGTATTTCTTCTCCAAAATATAAGTAATTAAGTGCCCTAATGAAATGTTTTTCTTTTTCTTCTAATCAGCATGTCCTATTTCTGAAAGCCTATAGATATGATCTATGATGAGTTGGGCTTCATCAATAGGATGTCTTGACATGATTAAAAAAGTTAGACAAGAAAGGAGAGGAGTGATGTTAATCCTATCACCAGCTTTAGGAATAATTGAGGATCTAAGGATATGCTGGATGATTCGGGCATCTTGGGTCATACCTGAGACTCTAGCAACATGATTGTCAATTGCATTTCCTCTAATTACCCTATTGATTTCAAACCATTTGAAGGAGTTTTCTGACATTAGGGTGTGGGCTCTATATCCCTCAGTTCTTAAGTTTAAAAATGCACCAAGATCGTGCTTGGTGATCTCAACTTTTTTCTTAAAAACAAAAGAACTAATGATAGAGTGGTCAGAATTGAAACTCATGTTGGCAAGGAAGTAATGGTAGGTTTGTTTGTTGTAGAGGTAAACGAGAGAAAGAATGAACTGAAATTGGGTTGAGGCGAAGAGGTGCATTACCCGATATTTCAACTCTGCTGGGATAAGAATGCGAGACGGAGTGATTTTTGCGGAGGCAAAACGAGGAAAAGATTCCTCATTTTCCTTAGAAAGAAAGTTGTCTGGGGCATTCCTGTTTGGTTTCTTCACCAAAACCTTTTGTCTTTTGCTAGAGGAGGCCATTGTTGATTTGATGTTGAAAGGGATTGAAAAAGAAATTTGAAAGTGTGATTTTCAAGTTTGAAAAGCCTTCATATTTAAAGGAAAAACGATACTTTCGTCCTGGACGAAAATATTCGTCCTGGACGAACATAATAATTCGTCTGGACGAAGCATGTTCGTACAGACGATCCAATTCGTCCAAAATGTAACGGCTTTTCGTATTCAACACAACTTACGATGCGTCCCTTCGTACAGGCTTTTTGACTTGACCGATCGTACAGACGAAAAAAAATTTCGTACAGACGATCGAAAAGTATTTCGTTTTGATGACTCTTGAAAACCGTCCCCTACAATGAAACGACACATGTTCTTCTGGACGAACGAAAATTTCGTACAGACGAAGTTCGTATTAAAAACTGTCTTATCCACTCAACCGCTGCATTCAATCGTCCCGACGTTTGAGAGAAAAAAAATTCGTCCTGGACGATCACAGATCGTACAGACGATCCAATAAAAAACTGCTCTAAAACGGTTTAAATTTTCGCAAACTGTTCCTTTACACATCGTCCCGTACGAAAATATTTCGTCCTGGACGATTTCCTCCAAAAAAAAATTAATTTTGATTTTTTAAATTTTTAAATTAAAAAAATCAACAAAAACAATCAGAAACACAGAAAACATAAAACAAAATCATAAATCCAAAAACAATTCATTAAAAAACACAAAATTCACAAAATTTCAAAAACAAAACATAACAAGTATCAGTGTTTGCAAAGACATTTGAGTTAAGCATTCAAATCAATAACACCAAGCCTTGTTCTTAAAGTACTGAAGGTATCAAAGGCTAAAGGTTTTGTAAAAATGTCTGCAAGTTGATTTTCAGTTGAAACATGTATGAGTTCAATTTCTCCTTTGGATACGTGATCCCTTATGAAATGATGCCTTATATCGATGTGTTTGGTTCTAGAATGTTGAATAGGATTTTTTGAAATACAAATAGCACTAGTATTGTCACAATAAATTGGAATAGTGCCTATAGTTAATCCTAAGTCAATCAACTGTTGTTTTAACCAAAGTACTTGTGCCACACAACTTCCTAATGCAATGTATTCTGCTTCTGCAGTAGATAGTGCCACTGAATTTTGTTTTCTACTAGACCATGAAACTAATGAATTTCCAATGAATTGACATGTTCCAGAAGTGCTTTTCCTATCCACTCTACAGCCTGCAAAGTCAGAATCTGAGTAACCAATAATTTCAAATGAAGAGCTAAACTTAGGATACCAAATTCCTAAGTTTTGAGTTCCTAGTAGATATCTTAAAATCCTTTTTACTGCTGTCAAATGTGATTCTTTTGGATCTGATTGAAATCTAGCACATAGGCAAACACTAAACATAATATCTGGTCGGCTAGCAGTCAAGTAAAGTAAAGATCCAATTATCCCTCTAAATTTCTTTTGATCAACAGATTTTCCCTTAAGGTCCTTATCCAACTGAACTGAAGAACTCATTGGTGTACTAACAGGTTTAGCATTGTCCATTTCATATTTTTTGAGGATGTCCTTAATATATTTGTTTTGACTAAGAAAAGTACCTTCCTCAAGTTGCTTAATGCTAAATCCTAGAAAGTAATTTAAATCTCCCATTAGACTCATTTCGAATTCATTACTCATTGTTTTAGAAAAATCATCACAAAGATGTTTATTTGAAGATCCAAAGATGATGTCATCCACATAAATTTGAACAATAAGTATATCCTTTCCAATTTTTCTTAAAAAGAGAGTTGTATCCACACTTCCTTTTTCAAAAGATCTTTCAAGTAGGAAGGTGCTTAACCTCTCATACCAAGCCCTAGGTGCCTGTTTCAATCCATATAATGCCTTTTTTAATTTGAAAACATGATTTGGAAATTTAGAATTTTCAAAACCTGGAGGTTGTTCTACAAAAACATCTTCTTCAATTACTCCATTTAAAAAGGCACTTTTAACATCCATTTGAAACAATTTAAAACCTTTAAAACAGGCAAAGGCTAGTAAAACCCTAATTGCTTCAAGTCTAGCTACAGGGGCAAAAGTTTCGTCAAAATCAATTCCTTCAATTTGATTATACCCCTTAGCTACTAATCTAGCCTTATTTCTAATGACTACTCCTGAGTCATTCATTTTATTTTTGAACACCCACTTGGTTCCAACAACACTTTGATCTTTTGGCCTTGTAGTTAGTTCCCAAACTTTATTTCTTACAAATTGATTTAACTCTTCTTGCATGGCCAATATCCAAAATTCATCTGAAAGTGCTTGATCAATGTTAGTGGGTTCAATAGTAGAAATGAAGGCTGAATGATTGACTTCCTTGTTTAATCCACGCCTAGTTCTAACACCCTCACTTGGTTCACCTATAATTAATTCCTTTGGGTGATTTTTAGAGAATCTCAAATCTCTAGGCAAAGGGTTTTCTCTTTCTATATTTTCTTCCACATTTTCTTCCAAATTTAATCTATCAATCTTTTGGGAGTTTTCTTCAATTTCTTCTTCAACAACTTTTGGCTCTTCTATGTTTCCATTTTCATCAAAAACAACATGTGTGGATTCTTCAATGACTAAAGTTCTTTTGTTGAATACTCTATAAGATTTTCCAACACTTGAATATCCAACAAAAATTCCTTCATCTGATTTTGGATCAAATTTTCCTAAGGCAGATTTTCCATTATTATGTATGAACACCTTGCAACCAAATACATGTAAATGAGACAAATTTGGTGTTCTACCTTTTACCAATTCATAGGGTGTTTTATTCAAATTTGATCTCACATTTACCCTATTCAGAACATAGCATGCAGTGCTAACCGCCTCAGCCCAAAAATATCTAGGAAGAGAGTATTCTGCTAACATTGCTCGGGCGGCTTCTATTAATGTTCTGTTCTTTCTTTCAACTACTCCATTTTGTTGAGGAGTTCTAGGTGCAGAAAAATTGTGATCAATCCCCTTTTCTTTACAGAATTCTTCAAATCTTTCATTTTCAAATTCTCCTCCATGATCACTTTGTATAGAAATTATTTCACATCCTAGTTTTCTTTGTATCCAAGTTGAAAAATTTCTGAATTCCTCAAATGATTCACTCTTATGAAAAAGAAATTTAACCCAGGTGAATCTTGAAAAATCATCTACTATTACAAATCCATATACCTTTCCTCCTAGACTTACCGTGCTTACAGGTCCAAAAAGATCCATGTGAAGAATTTCTAAAGGTTTACTGGTCCTAAGATCTTTATTGGATTTAAAAGAGGACTTCACTTGTTTTCCTAATTGACATGCATCACATAAGTGGTCCTTAGTAAAGTCTAGTTTAGGTATTCCTCTAACCAAATTCTTTTGGGTAATTCTTCTAAGATTTTTCATACTAGAATGACAAAGTCTCCTATGCCAAAGCCATGATTCATCAGAAACAGTTTTCAAACAAAAAGCAGTAGGAGATTGAATACAATTTAAATCTAGCATGTAGACATTGTTCACCCTTTTTCCATTTAAAACAATTTTCCCATTTAGGCTAATTATGCAGCTAGTAGGTAAAAATTTTACATTATAGCCCTTATCACATAGCTGACTTATGCTAAGCAAATTATGTTTTAAGCCTTCAACTAATAAAACATTATCTATGAAAAAGTTTTTCAAATTTCCAATCATACCTGATCCAACCACCTTCTTTGTGGTATTATCTCCAAGTGTAACCTTGCCTCCACTCCTGGCTTCCAGCGTTATGAATTGAGCAGTATCTCCAGTCATGTGCTTAGAACATCCGCTGTCCAGGTACCATATACTCTCACGAGGTCTTGTGTGAGAGTATACCTGCAAAATTTTCAATTGTTAGACCTGGGAACCCAAACTAGTTTGGGTTCACCTTTATGAAATTTATAATCAGATGCATGTGTGATATGTCTAGTTTTATGCATCTTAGTTCTCCACACCAAATTAGGTTTCATCTTTAAAGTGCAGGTGTGAGATATATGTCCCAAAAATCCACAATTGTTACATTTAACATTAGGAAAAATATTCCTATGTTTTCTTTCATATGATTGTCTTCTAAGGGATTTCATGAATTTAGGATAATATTTAGGATTTGTAAAATCTTCAAGTTTAGGGGGGTTCCTATTATCCTCGAGAGCTCTTATAGTAAGTTTGTAAAATGAATTCATATCCTCCAAGATTCGATTTGTATAATTGATTCTATATGTCTTGTGCTCAGATTCATCCTTAAATTTCTCAAATTCTTTTTCAAGTTCAGCATAGGATGATTTTAAATTTTCAAAATTTTTATTCAAGTCATCATATTCATCAAGTAGTTTCATGTGGTTGCTATCAATTAAAGCATGATCTTTCCTAAGGATTTCGTGTTCCTTATTAAGCTCTTCCAATTCTAAAACTAAACTAGAATGCATCTTTTTAGTTTTCCTATATGCATCATGCATGTGTTCAGAAACTTCAAACAGTTCATCATATGTTAAATCACATACCTCTTCTTGATCTGATTGTTCAGCTTTATCTGCCATCAAGCAAAGGTTGGTGACTTCTTCTTCGTTTTCAGTCTCAGATGAGTCTGAAGCTGAGTCCGCCCAAAAAGCCTTTTGAAACTTCTTCTTGCCCTTTTTTACCATTGGTTTCTCCTCTACCTTCTCCTTGCTAGGAGTGGCTTTAAGTTTTGGACAATCAGTTTTTATATGACCTGGTTTCCTGCATTCATAACAAATCAATTCATTAGAAACCCTGCCATTTTTGTTATACTTACCTCTATTCCATTGCTGGCGTCTCTTCTGCTTCCTCTTTAAAAAGCTTCTGAATTGTCTAGTCATCAGTGCTATATCGTCTTCATCCTCAGGTTGTGAGTGTTCACTTTCTGACTCTTCCACATTTAATGCAAGATTCTTGTCCTTTCTTGGTTCACCTGCATCAATCTTTCTTTGACTTACTCCTTGCTCGTAAGCAATGAGTGAACCAAGAAGATTGTCAATAGAATAAATGTTCAGATCTTTTGACTCTGTAATTGCAGTAATTTTAGCATCGTATGTAGTAGGTAAACAACGAAGAATCTTATTAACCATTTCAGCATTAGTTAATTCCCTACCAAGTGCATGCAAAGAGGTGACAATTTGAGTGAATCTTGTGTACATGTCAGATATAGATTCATTAGGTTTCATGCGAAATAATTCGTAGTCATGTAACAAGATATTGAGTCTTGATTGCTTAACCTCATTTGTCCCTTCATAAGTAATACAAAGTCTATCCCATATGTCTTTTCCGCTTTTACAAGTGGAAACTCGCATGTAGTCTTCAGATTTTAAAGCACAAAAGAAACTATTTAAACATTTCGCATTTAATTGTGCTAAGTCACGTTCTTCTATAGTCCAATCTGCATAGGGTGTATCTACCCTAATTCCATCAACTAATCTAGTTGGTTTTGTGTAACCTTCCTGGACTAGCATCCACATGCGATAATCAAGTGACTGTAAGAAAGTAGACATGCGTGTTTTCCAAAAATCAAAAGGAATATTATCAAACAGTGGAGGTCTAGTGATAGAGTAACCCTCAGGTGTGTTTCGGTTTCCAAATGTAGCCATCTACGTTAATCAAAAAGTAGTTCAAACTTATGATTTTGAAACTCTGCTCTGATACCACTTGTTGAGTCCAGTAATTAGGTTGTTAAGCCTAAGTAAGTGTCCCAAGGCTACCAAGAGGGGGGTGAATTGGTAGTTTTTAAAATTTTAAACCCTCTTAAAAATAAAGTTGAACCGAAATAAAATTTTCTTTTTAAAGTTAGTAGAAAATTATTTTTCAACCACAGAGTTGTTAAAACTGAAATTTAAAAGTGCGGAAACGTAAAAGCTATAAAGTAAATGACACCAGATTTATAGTGGTTCGGTCTATAACCAGACCTACATCCACTCCTCAGAGGCACCCTCTGAGTATTGCACTAATACCAATAGTGACTCTCCTTTTGCACCCACAGCAAGGCGGAGAAGCCCTTACAACACACTCTTTTCACCACTCCCCGGTGCGGTAGAGAACCGTCCGTCCTTTTACACAAAACCCAGTGTTGGCAGAGAACCGTCGTCCTTTTCACACCCTCCAAGTGTAGGCAGAGAACCCTTCGTCCTTTCACACTCTCCTAGTGTGGGCAGAGAACCCTCGTCCTTTCACACTCTCCTAGTGTGGGCAGAGAACCCTTCGTCCTTTCACACTCTCCAAGTGTGGGCAGAGAACCCTTCGGCTGTTCACACTCTCCAAGTGTCGGCAGAGAACCGGACCTTCTTGAATGATCTTCTCACAAGAATCTAGAAGGAAGAAAGAAAAAGAGTGAAGAAATCCAATTTCACAAGTAGAGACTCTTACCTTAGCAATCCAAGTGAAGCCTTCTAGCTCCAGTGGTAGGAATCCTCCTTTGAATGCTCTCTTCAACTCTCTCCTTGGCTATTCTCTCAAAAGGCACGAAGATCAAATGACAAAAAGATTGGGTGGCAGTCTAATTTGGACTATTTATATAAAAGACAAGTGAAACCGCCCAAAAACTGCAAATTTTCAATTCTGTACGCAGTGAATCGTCCTGTACGATCCTGGATCGTCCTGGACGATTTTACTTAAACGATCTGAAACGACCTAATTTGTATATGTGTATGAACTGACTTCGTACATCTGATCGTCCTGTACGAACTTGGTTCGTCCAGTACGAACGGTTATTACAAGGTCGGTTCTAGAAACTGCTGAAAACTGTTCTAAGTCGGTTTGTCGTTTGAACGAAAATGTGGTCGTCTGGACGAAAATTTTCCAGAGAGCCGATCGTCCTGGACGATTATTTATTTCGTCTGGACGAAAATTTTCCAGAGAACCTATCGCCGCGGACGATAACTTGTTTTCGTCTGTACGAAAAAGTTCCAGAGAGCTGATCGTCCTGTACGATATTTATTTTCGTCTGGACGAAAATTTTCCAGAGGACTGGTCGCCTCGTACGATGGTAAAATTCGTCTGGACGAAAATTTTGCAGAGAACCCATCGCCTGGGACGATGATAAATTTCGTCCTGGACGAATAGGACTTAGAAAATTTTTCAAGGCAAGTTCCTATTCGTTCCAAGTGCTCTATAGGAGATAACTGACAGATCGTCCAGTACGATAAATATCGTCCTGTACGATCAGTATAGAATTTCAAGATCTCCTTATTTGTGTGTGTGTGTGAGATTTTATTCACTCAATTACAATCACTCCCTTTCAAAGTTAATTCAAAGAAAAGATAAACATCAATTAAACATAATATCTCATGTTGAATTTGAATTGAAGTTTTCGTAGTCTGGAGTCTGATTTTCCTGAAATGTTAGTACACACAAGAGCAAGTGCAAATCTTCTGAAATTGTTAGGAGATAACTATACATTTGAACAATAATGTTTGGAATCATCAAAACTACATAAGTTGCATAAATATAACTCATTCAAATAGCAACTATTCAAACACATTTCTATCACATAACAAGCCCGATGCATTCCTCCACTTCAACCATCCAACTTGAATTCTGCTGATAATATCCCCATCTATTTCACCATCACTCTGAATAATATATTCAAGATATCTAAAACGTGTACTCTTATTAATGACTTGATCATCCAAAGTCATAATCCCCTCACTAGGTCTATTAATACTAAAATTACACTCCATATATTCCGTTTTAGATCTACTCAAGCGAAAACCTTTAGACTCTAAGGTTGACCTCCATAATTCAAGTTTACCTTCAACTCCCTCTCTAGTCTTATCAAAAAGAAGAATATCATCAACAAAAAGCATAAACCAAGGTACATCCTATTGCAAATGTCTAGTGAGAACATCCATGACTAAAGCAAAAAGATATGGGCTTAAGGCTGATCCTTGATGTAATCCAACCGAAATAGGGAAATACTTGGTTAATCCACCTTGTGTTTGAACACAAGTAATAACTCCTGCATACATATCTTTAATGATTTGAATATAAGCATTATTGACAAAATATATATAGATAAAATTACAACTAAAATTAAAAAATATATAAATAGAAGAAAATAATAACATAATAAACAAATAAAAACATGAAATTATGCTTAAAACATAATAAAAATCAAACACTCAAAATAGAAAAATTTACACACAAATCACTTAAACGAAATACACAAACGAAACACACAAACAAATCTTAACATACTTATACCTTATTATTCTGCTCCTGTTCCGATGATTTAGAAGATAGGTCTGTCCAAGATATTTTTTGTTTTTTATCTTTTCCTCATATTACAACCAGCTTATTTTTACTCTTTTCCTTTGCAGATAGAGTTTTTAAGTTGCAGCATTCAGATTTTAGATGTTCGGGTTTCCTACACCTAAAGAAAATAACGTCAAAAGAAAACTTAATATTTTTACTATTTTTACCTTTGCTCCTCTTTTGTTGATGCTTATACTTGTGCTTCAATAGACTTCCAAATTTGTTTATTATCAATTCTATTTCCTTACTCTTATCTTCTACTAAGCCACATTGATCCATGTCTTTGGATTTTAGCACTAAAATCCTCTCATCAACTCGTCTTCCTGCTCCTGTTCTAATGATTCAGAAGCTTGAACTTCCCAGCTGATTTTTTTCTTTTTATCTTTTCCCCATATTATAATCAGCTTATTTTTACTCTTTTCTTTTGCAGAAAGAGTTTTTAAGTTGGGGAATTCAATTTTTAGATGTTCGGGTTTCCTACACCCAAAGTAAATAATGTTAGAAGAAAACTCAAATTTTTTACCATTTTTATCTTTGCTCCACTTTTATTGATGCTTATTGTTGTACTTAAATATACTTTTGAATTTATTTGTTATCAATGTTATCTCCTTACTCTCATCATCTACTAAGCCACATTCATCCATGTCTTTGGCTTTTAACACTATAATCTTCTCATCACCTACATCCAAAAGTCATTGACTCACACTTCGCTCATAGGAAATGAGTGAACCTGTTAGATTATTTATAGAATAAGTTCTCAAATCTTCTTATCTTTTTAAAGTTTGAAAGTTCTCTTCCTAAAGCATGTAATGACATCACAATCTGGGTAAACCTATATACATAACTAAGATAGTCTTGAAAGTGCTCTAAGGAAACTTGAATGTTATACAGGGATGTTAAGCCCTTATAAACTAGTCCTAAGGCTAACCGAGAGGGGGGGGGGGGGGGGGGGGGGTGAATTGGTATTTTAAAAATTCTTTCAATCAAAACTCAATCTTAAAATAAAAACCAGGATTCACCATAAAAATCAAAGTGCAAAAATTAAATATGAAAGTTATAAAGAAGAATACAAAAATTTATAGTGGTTCGATCAACTCGACCTACGTCCACTCCCCAGAGGCACCCTCTAGGTATTGCACTAAACTCAGTGCCTCTCCTTTTATCCACACAGTAAGGTGAAGAAGCCTTTACAAACCTCTTTTCTACCAACCTAGGTGAGGCAGAGAACCCAACTCCTTTTGCTTCATCCAAAAGCAGGCAAAGAACCCAACTCCTTTTGCTTCCTCCTGAAGCAGACAGAGAAGCTTGATCAGATGCTGAAGTAGAAATCTCTAGAACCCCCAAGGAACTAAGGAAGATGACTGGAAAAGATGATGATGGATCCTTGCTTGGAGTACCCTTTATGAAACCCCTCACAAACTCCCCCTCACAAGATCCTCTCTCTCTCTCCCTTGCTCTCTCTCTCTCTCTCCTCTTGGCTCTCTCAAGTCAAAACAGCAGTAAAAGATGATCTCTTGGGTAGAACAATAGGTTTTGAATAGAAGAGCTTTAGAATAGCTCTTAATTGCAATAAACCAACTTTATCATCTAGGATGATATAAATATCCTGTATGATCAGTGTATTTAAGCTCAATCAGCATAAATGATTTGGGATGATCATAAGATTTTTATTTTTATTATCTAGACCGATAGGATATCATCCTATACGATTAGTATAAATTGTTGAATATCATCCAGGCAATCGCACTAAATCGATATCTGGATGATGGAAAAATTTCTTGATCGTCCAGGCTGATCTCACGATCATCTCGAATGATTAGTTCAAATCCATGCAAATTAACTAGAGAATCACCCTGAATAGAAGCTGGCTGATGTTTGGTCATCTAGGGATAACTAAGGTTTGTGAACTGATCATTCCGGTTGATACTGATATCATCCAGGATGATATGATCGAGCAATAAAACCTTAATTACTTTCATTAATTATCGAATTAATTTAGGCATAATTGTGTTGCATCATCTAGGATAATGTCCTGGATGATGTCCATAAATAAAAGCTACCTAAATAGATCCAGAGAATGATTCTTTCTGATTTAAGCCTATCATCCTGGCCAATATAACTATCATCCAGGATAATGAGCTTGATGATGGCTATCTTAACCAGGATACCCTAATTAGGATTTTTATTTTTAAATGATTGTCCAGGCTAATTTGTTGATCTTCTCGGATGATGTGACAAAAAATAGAGAACTCTAAAAATAGTCAGAAATTTTCCTCCATGTGTGTGTGTGCAAGGTTAATTAGCATCAGGAACCACATCATTTGTAATATATTCAATAAATGGAAAAGTTTACAAACTAACTCAGACCTAGTTTACCTAATCTTTAGCAGGTTGAAATTGCAATTTGATCTTATGGACATGAAATATTAGAAGTCAAGGCAGTAGAGAAATAGGAGTGTTTACTATCATTAAAATTGTATTCCCTAAAATTAGATTCATAATATTCTCCTCCTTTTTGATGATGGCAAACAATTAAACAATCAAAACTAAATTAAATGAAAACAATAACAAACACTACTCCCCCTTTTAACATCACAAAAAAGGAGGAAAAACTAGAAAAGAAAAAAAAAGGAGAGTGAAAGCAAAGTTTTTTTTTTAATCAAAGGATGAATATTACACAGTCTTCATGTGATTGATTTTAAGGACTTATAAGACCAATGAGTTAACATCATCAAAATCTGAAAATGGTAAAATATTCAATCCAGTTAACTCTAGCTTGGACTTCTTTTAGGGACAAAGCGTCTTTTGAAATCAAAAGACCTTACTAACAAAAACCAATTGGATAAGAAAAAGAGATTCATTCGAGACTTGGTTTCAGAAAAATATCTTATAGAATAATGTATCAAAGTAATTTGTCACAATTGCAAAATTCAAAACCAATCCTTTGAAAATCTGAAGTGGTACATGAATTCTTCTAAGTTTTAAAAGTTTGAAAGAGAAGAGAACTTGCTTTTGGTGGACTCATTTTATGCCTCTTATCAATTAAATGGCGTACTTTGAGCATCTTTTATTTTGGCATCATGGACCACTTTTTTTTTCTTATATTTGCAAGCTAGATCCCTTTTCAAAACTCTTAAATATTCTCAATTGTGAGTGTAACATCTAGATAGTATTGAATAAAAACTCACTCTCTAATATAAAGAAGAACAATTCATAGAATAGAATCAAAATCATATGAAAACTGCAATGATAGCATAATGAGAAATTTTGAAGTAATATAAAGACTTTCAACATTATAAATATAAGATAGATTACTGTAGCAACATAGAAAAGATCTCAATTGTATAGTTTAGTATTTAATTTGATATAAAATTTTATTTAGGAAAGAAAATTACACCACTAAAAGAGGCTAGAGAAAGAGAAACAATCAATGGTATTTTCTCCCTTTAACAGATTAAGAGATGTAAAACATTGACTACAAATTTTCATAAAGCAAAAACATGGTATAAAATATCATTTCAGCAGTGACCATAAAAGAAGAAAAACAAAAATAATAAAATGAAAAAAGAGAAATAAAAATCTATAAGCAAAGTGAAATAAAAAAGTGGCAACAAAATAGAAGATTCAGAAATCAGTAAACAACAAGTTCATACATTTATGTCAATCACACCCAATCTAATCCTTAAGGTACTAAAAGTGTCAAAAGCTAGTGGTTTAGTAAAGATGTCAGCCAATTGATTCTCAGTTGTTCATGGTTTAACTCAATGTCTACTTTTGTCACATGGTCTCCGATAAAGTGATGCACTATGTCAATGTGTTTGGTCCTTGAATGTCGGATAGGATTATTAGAGATACAGAAGGCACTAGTGTTGTCATAAAGAATTGAAATTGTGCCTATAGGTAATCCTAAATCCAAAATTTGTTACTTCAACCAAAGGACTTAGGCCACATTACTTCCTAAGGAATTATACTCAACTTCAGCAGTGGAAAGTGCAATAGAGTTTTATTTTCTACTGGACTAGGAGACTAAAGATTGTCATATGAATTGGCATGTTCTAGAAGTGCTCTTTCTATGCATCCTACATCCTGCAAAATCAAAATCAGAATATCTAATATTCTCAAAAGAAGTGTTTTTCCTAGGATACCAGATTCCTAAGTTTTAGGTCCCCAAAAGATATTTAAGAATTTTCTTAACTGCAGTTAAGTGGGATTCTTTAGGATCAACTTGAAATCTAGCATAGAGACAAACACTATATATTATATCAGGTCGATTAGAAGTCAGGTAAAGTAAAGATTTAATCATCCCTCTATACATCTTTTGACTAATAGATTTTCCAATGGAGTCCTTATCCAACTAAATATTAGAAATCATGGGAGTATTATTGGCTTGACTTTATCCTTTTTATATTTCTTCAAGATGTCCTTAATATACTTTGATTGACTTATAAAGGTTCAATCATCCAATTATCTTATGCTAAATCCCAAAGAGTAGGATAACTCTCCCGTCACACTCATCTCAAACTCCTTACTCATTGTTTTAGAAAAATCATCACATAGCTTTTTATCAGAAGATCCAAAAAGTATATCATCAACATAGATCTGAATAAGAAGTAACTCATCTTCTACTTTCCTCAAAAAAAGGGTGGTGTCTACACTTCCCTTAACAAAACCCCTCTTTAGTAAAAAAGTGTCAAGCCTCTCATACCAAGCTCTTGGTGCCTATTTTAATCCATATAAGGCCCTTTTTAATTTGAAAACATAATTTAGAAATTGGGAAACTCTCAAAACCTAGGGATTGTTCAACAAACACATCTTGTTTTATTAACCCATTTAAAAAGGCACTCTTCACATCCATTTGGTAAAGCTTAAATCCCTTATAATAGGAAAGGCTACTAGCACTCTAATGGCTTCTAATCTAGGTACAGGGGCAAAGGTCTCTTCAAAATCAATCCCTTCTATTTGGTTGTACCCCTTAGCAACCAATCTTGACTTATTCCTAACCACCACACAAAAATTATTAATCTTATTCTTAAAGACCCATTTGGTTCCAACTACACTTTGTCCCTTTGGTCTTTGTGTAAGATCCCAAACATCAATCATTTCTAACAAATTGGGTTAATTCCTCTTACATGGCTAAGATCCAAAACTCATCAGACAAGACTTAATTAATGTTGGTGGGTTCAGTCATTGAGATAAAGGCAGAGTGGTTCACTTCCTTTCTAATTCCATGCCTAGTCCTAACACCTTCAGAGGGGTCTCCTAAGATCAATTCTTTAGGATGACTCAAAGAAAATCTCCAATCCTTAGGCAAAGTGTGTGTAGGATCAACCCTTTCCTCTATATTTAAATTTTCTACTTCTTGGATAATTTCTCCTACTCCTTCAGTGATTTGGGTCTCTACTCTCTTCTCCAAATTTTTAATTCCTTTAGAAATCTCTGTAACACAATCTTCATTCTCAATTCTAGACTCCTTAGGATCATATTCATCAAACACAATATGAGTAGTCTCCTCCACCACCAATGTCCTTTAATTAAACACCCTAAAGGATTTCCCAACACTTGAATAACCTAAGAAAACTCCTTCATCAGATTTTGGGACAAATTTTCTTAAGTGTGACTTCCTATTATTATGAATGAAAACCTTACAACCAATGACATGAAGGTAAAAAAGGTTGGGTGTTCTACCCTTAAGGATCTCATAGGGTGTCTTATCAAGTTTGACTCTAACATTCACCCTATTTAACACATAACAAGCTGTGTTTATCACTTCAGCCCAAAAGTATTTGGATGTGAATACTCAACAAGCACGACTCTAGTAACCTCAACTAAGGTCCTATTCTTCCTTTTAGCTACTCCGTTCTGCTAAGGGATCCTAGGAGCTGAGAAGTTGTGACTAATCCCTTTATCCTCATAAAAGTCTCAAAATCTTTCATTTTCAAATTCTCACTTTCTTACTATTTCTAAATTAAAGTGGAGAAGGATCTAAACGCATCAAAAGACTCACTATTATGTGACAAAAATTTAATCTAAGTGAACCTCTAGTAGTCATAAATAATAAAAAATCCATAGACTTTTCCCCCTAAGCTGGTAATGCTAATGGGTCCAAATAAATTAATGTGAAGGACTTCTAAAGGTCTAGAGGTGCTAATGTCCTTAATGGAGTGGAGAAGGATTGGACTTGCTTTTCTAGTTTGTAGGCATCACAAAGGAAGTCTTTAGAGAAATTAAGCTTGAGGACACCTCTAACTAGGTCTTTCTGGGTCACTCTCCTAAGGGTTTTCATATTAGCATGACATAATCTCATATACCACAACCAAGAATCATCAATAATAGTTTTTAAGCAAATTGAAGAAGCACATTTAATATTATTTAAGTCAAGCATGTAAACATTATTGATCTACATTCCCTGTAAAATAGTGTTGTTATTTAAGCTTATAATACAAGTATTTGCTAAGAATTTTATGATGAAGCCCTTATCACAATACTGACTAATGTTGAGCATGTTCTATTTCAGTCCATCTATAAGCAAAACATTTTCAATAAAAATGTTCTTAGCATTTCTGATTATACCTGAGCCCACCACTTTTCTTGTGGTGTTATCTCCAAGAGTAACCTTGCCTCCTATCCTGGTCTCCATCAAAATGAATTAATATGCATCTCCAATCATATGTCGTGAGCATCCGCTGTCTAGGTACCACATACTCTCGCAAAGCCTTTTGTGAGAGTTTGCCTAAAAAAATTTAATTATCAGATTTAGGAACCGAAATAGGTTTGGGTCCCTTCTTATGAAAAGAAGAATGTAATGCATGTGTGTTATGCTGTGAATCATACAATTTTGGTCTCCATACCTAATGTGTATTATGATGAATAGTGCAAGTGTGTGAAATGTGTCCTAGTATGCCACATGAAAAACATCTAACTCCAGGAAGAGGATTTACTAATCTACTTTAGTGGTGATGCTTTCTTTTAACTTTATGTGATGCATATAATGTTGATTTATTATATTCAAAAGCTTTGTAATTTGCTTTTAGTGAATCATGCTCAATTATCAAATCAGAATGCTTTTTCTTGAAATAATCAAATTCATCAAGTAAAGACTTATGACTGCTATCTAGTAGAGTGTGATCTTTACTTAAACTTTCATGCTCTATTTGTAAATTCAAAAACTCCAATTTTAAACTAGCATGAAATTTATTAAGTTTCTTATATGATGCATGATTTTTCTCATAAATTTTAAGTAATTAATCATAGGTTGGTTCACAAATTCTTCCTAATCAGATTGATAAAGATGATCGCTCATTAAGCATAAATTTTTTATCTCCTTTTTATTTTAAGTGTCAAATGAGTCAGATGCAGATTCCACCCAGAAAGCCTTTTGGTTCCTCTTCTTATCCTTCTGGTATTTGAATTTCTCCTCACTCTTCTCTTTGCTTGGGTGCTCCTTAAGTGTAGGACAATTAGCTTTAACATGTTTAAGCTTCATGTATTCAAACCAAACAAAATCTGAAGAACTTTTTTAATTTTTACTATATTTACTTATTTTCCACTTCTGATGATACTTGTTATTTTTCCTTAAAAAGCTTTGAACTTCCTAGTGATGAAGGCAACATCGCATTTGGCCTTCAGTGCCATAATTTTCTCCTTCTTTTTTTCACCTGCATCAAGATTTCTTTGATTCACCCCTTACTCATAAGCAAATAGCAAACTAATTACATTATCAATATAATAAACATTTAGTTTTTTAGATTCAATAATTATAATAATATTGGAATCTAAAAAATAAGTCAAGCATCTCAAGATTTTATTTACTCTTTCATAATTAATTAGCTCTCTTCCTAAATCATGCAATGAAGTAACAATTTAAGTAAACCTAGTATATATGTCAGAAATTGATTTAGTAGGTTTCATACAAAAAAGTTCATAGTCACATAATAAAATATTAAACCTAGATAGTTTAACTTCATTGGTTCCTTCATAAGTTACTCATAATCTATCACAAATTTTTTTACCAGTTGCATACGTTGAAACACACGTATAATCTTCAGATTTCAAAGCATAAAAAAAATTGTTCAAACATTTTGCATTAAGTTGTGCTAAATCTCTTTCTTTAAAAGTCTATTTAATAAAAGGAAGTTCAGTTTTAATACCATTAATTTCACGAGAAGGAGGTGTATAACCTTCTTTAACAAGCATCCACATATGATAATCAAGCAATTGTAAAAATGTAGACATGCGAGTTTTTCAAAAATCAAAAGGAATATTATCGAATATTATCAAACAAAGCTGGTCATGTAATAAAATATCCTTCCATAGTATTATAATTACCAAAGTTAGCCATCGATAAAAATTCAAAAGTTTTCAAAAATTAAATTTTATGAATCCCACTCAGATACCACTTGTATGTGCTCTGATGGCACTTGAAAGTTTGACTGGAATGTTAAGTCCTTATGAACTAGTCACAAGGCTAACCAAGAGGGCGGGGGGAGGGGGGGGGGGTGGGTGAATATATATTTTAAAAAATATTTCAATCAAAACATAATTTTAAAACAATAACCAAGATTCACCACATAAATCAAAGTGACAAAATTAAATGAGGAAGCAGTAATAAAGAACACAGAAATTTATAGTGATTTGATCAACTCGACCTATGTCTACTCCCCGGAGGCACCCTCTGAGTATTGCACTAAACTATGTGTATTTCCTTTTGCTCCCACAGTAAGGAAAAGAAGCCTTTACAAACGGGGGGGGGGGGGGTGAATATATATTTTAAAAAATATTTCAATCAAAACATAATTTTTAAACAATAACCAAGATTCACCACATAAATCAAAGTGACAAAATTAAATGAGGAAGCAGTAATAAAGAACACAGAAATTTATAGTGATTTGATCAACTCGACCTATGTCTACTCCCCGGAGGAACCCTCTGAGTATTACACTAAACTATGTGTATTTCCTTTTGCTCCCACAGTAAGGCAAAGAAGCCTTTACAAACCTCCTTTCCACCAACCCAAGTGAGGCAGAAAACCAAACTCCTTTTGCTTCCTCTAGAAGCAGGTAGAAAACCCAACTCTGTTTACTTCCTCCTGAAGTAGGCATAGAACCTTAATCAAATACTAAAGTAGACCTCTCTAAAACTCTCAAGGAACTAAGGACGATGATTGGAGAAGATGATGACAGATCCTTGCTTGGAACAATCGTTATGAAACCCCTCAAAAACTCCCCCTCATAAGATCCTCTCTCTCTCTCTCTCTCCCTTGCTCTCCCTCTTCTCTTGGCTCTCTCAGGTCAGAACAGTAGTAAAAGATGATCTCTTGGGTAGAACAAGAGGTCTTAAATAGAAAAGCTTTAGAATAGCTCTTAATTACAACAAACCAACTTTATTGTCATGTACGATCAGTGCAAATTAAGCTCAATCAGCTAGGACGATTTGGGACAATCAGAAGTTTTATGTTTATTTCATCCAGGATGATAGAATATCATCTTGTATAATTAGTATAAATTACTTAATATCATCCAAATAATTACACTGAATGGATGTCTAGATGATGGAAAAATAGATTGATAATCAAGGCCAATCTCACAATCATCCTAGATTATTAGTACAAATCCATGCGAATCATCCAGAGCTTTTCTTTGAATGGAAGTTGGCCAATGTTTGGTTATCCAAGGACAATTAAGGTTTGTGAACTAATCATCCTAGCTGGTCTTATGATTATCCAGGATGATATGATCGTGCAATCAAACCTTATTTACTTTCCTTAATTACCAAATTAATTTAGACATAATTATGTTGCATCATCCAGGATGATGTCCTGGATGATGTCCATAAATAAAATCTACCTAACTAGATTTGGCAGTTGATTCTTTTTTATTTGAGCCAATCATCCCAGTCGATATAATTATCGTCTAGGATGATGAGCTTAATGATGGCTGCCTTAACTAGGATTCCCAAATTAGGATTTCTGTTTTTGATTGATCATCCAGGATGATTTGTGGATCATCCTAGTTGATGTGACCAAAAATAGAGAACTCTAAAAATAGTTAAAACAATTCCTCCAAGTGTATGTGTGTGTAAGGTTACTTAGTATTAGGAACCACATCATTTATAATAGACTCAAAAAAAGGAAAAGTTTACGAACTGACTCAGGTCTAGTCTACCCAATCTTGAGCTGGTTCAAATTATAGTTTGATGTTGTGGACCTGTAATGTTAGTAGTTAAGGCAGTCGTGGAGAAACAAAAGTGGTTGCTCTCATCAAAACTCTATTCCCTGAAACTAGATTCACAACAAGTCTCACAGGGTTTCATATGAAAAAGTTTATAGTCACGCAATAATATGTTTAATCTAGATTGTTTGACTTCACTACTATCTTCATATGTAATGCATAATTTATCCCAAACTTCATTGCACGTGATATAGGTAGAAATAATCATATAATCATGTATAGTTAAAGTGCAAAAAAAATAATAATTTAAGTATTTAGCATTCAATTTTGTATTGATTTATTATATTCTATTCTGTTCAGTAAAAAAAATATAAATTTAAACTCTATTTACAACATGTGATGGTACGTAATAACTATTTCAAATCATATGACCCATTCGATAATCAATTGATTACAAGAATGTAGATAAGTGGATTTTTTTAAATAAAGGTGGTTGCATGATTGAATAGCCTTATGTAATGTAATAATTACCAAAATGTGATATTATTTATTTTTTCAAGGTTTTTTTAAACACTATTTTCAAGACCTAGCTCTGACACCACTTGAAAGTTTGTATGGGGTGTTAAAACCTAAAGAATTATTCCCGATGCTAACCAAGAGGGGGTGAATTGGATATTTAAAAAATTCTTTACTAAAAAGAAAAATCTTTATATAACATGTTGCAGAAGAAAATTATATTCAATAGAAAAAGATAAATTAATGTTTTCTCCCATACAGTTAATGAGAAAATAATTATGGAAAGAACACACCAAATTTATAGAGGTTCCGTCCAACCTGACCTTCATCCACTCCCTAGAGGCACCCTCTAATTATTAAACTAAACCTTTAGTGACTCTCCATTAGCCCCCATAGCTAGGAGGAGAAGGCCTTACAAAATCACTTCCACCTTCCTCGGTGCGGCGGAGTAGCCGGGTCTTCTCACATCAAAGAGAACTTCTTATTTGCAAAACTTCCCTTCAAATTGAATCTGATGAAACTGAGATGCAAGCTTGCCAGAGCAACTGTGTGAAATCTCCTCCATACTCCCTTAAAACCCCCTACAAGGATCTTATCCCACTCAATCTCCACCCTTATCTCCTTTTTAAGTTCTCTCTTCAAGTTTTCTATAGAAGAATGAAGACACAATGGCTGCCAAAGACTCTTAAAAAGTCTTATGAGAAAGCCTAAATAGAGGGCTTCAAAATTGTTTTTTTAAAATTAATTCAAACATCAAAGATCATCCAATACGATATCAGGATCGTCTAATAGGATATATAGAATTTGACCTGTTAACACTATATGATCATCAGTTAGTACTATACGAAATGTTCATTTTGCCTATTTATAATGTACAATCATTGATACAAACATTAGTATGAACATTTCATTTTGCCTATTAGTGTTGTACGATCATAGGTATGAATGACCAATTGCACAATATGATTAGTTCAACTGAAATGCAGTTTGTCCAGGATGAATCATGGGATGACCAAAATCATCTTTATTCTTTATACGGTATAATCCAGTTCATACAGTATAATCAAAATATCAAAAGTAAGCCAATTTGATTGATTAATCACAAGATTAAATAAGACAAAGTTTTAAACATCATATAATATGATTAGGTTCATTTAGTTTTATTAGAAAAACTTTTCAAATTCAATATTATTCCTAATTTAATGGACGCATGCTTTCTAATTATAATAGATCATCCAGTACGATGTGGTGTTCGTATTCTATGATTATTTATATTTTAAAAATAATTTTCTTAAGAAAAAATAAAATACTTTAATTAATTTCTATAACACCATATAATACAGTATAATCTATATCATACAGTATGATGTAAAAAAAATAAAATATTTAAAATCATTTTTGCTCCCCTTATGTGTGTGCACGGTCACCAAGCTAATATGCATCATTATATTACTTAACTCAAGAAATTAAAAATAAATAAATAAAAATTATATATTCATTTAACATAACCTCTTCTACCTAATCTTTAGTCTTGAATCTTAAAAGAACGGTGTATGATGTACCTAAAATATTAGTCAACATACAAACAAATATGCACTATAAATACTAGGAGAAATAAAGAGGTATTCAATAATATTTGTTATCATCATAATCATAAACTCAGAAGGTTGAGTTGTAATAATATAGATGCTATAACTAGAGGATCATTATTGTTTAAGACATTTAAGGAAGCATATGAATTAATAGAGGAAATAGGTAATAATAATTTCCAGTGGCCTTGTTGTAGGGAAAATACTAAGAGAGTAGCAACAGTATATAAATCCGATTCTTTATAAATTTTGAGTATACAAGTTACAGTAATTTCGTTTAGTAGTAGAACTATTGGATCATAAATTATCTATATAATTGGAGGATCAAAGTTAATTAAAAATAGTAATCTGCAAAGGAATAAAAATATTAATTTGATTAGAAGATAAAATAATCTTTGTTCCAATACATATAATTCGGGTTGGAGGAATAATCCTAATTTTAATTATTCAAATAATAATATTAGTAACAATTATTGGAATTCTTGTCAAACTTATCTAGTAAATATGAAGAATCCTCAACCACCTGCTATTAATCCTAGACTTGCATATCGTCATTGATTTAATCAAAGCAAGCATGTTTTTTTTGAAGGAAATGCAACAAATTGCATTAAATGAAAAATGGATTACAACCTAAGGATTCTAAATATTGGATTTCTCCTTTTAATAAAGACATAAATAAATGAGGAACCTCATTCACACTAACATCATCCCAAATAAAAGAACTCAAAATGCCATAGTTAGCACATAAATCCTCTAACTTATTGCACCTTCTATCAACACAAATAAAAATGACATGTTTAAACTCATTAAATAATTGAACACCTTCTAACTTTGTATCTCCACTTCTTTTAGCATTTCTCAAAAACTTTATGACGTTGACATTGTCTCCTTCAATTATAATTCCCTTATACTTAAACATCCAATCTTTGACCATCTCTTTATAAATTGTGTAGCCCAAAACTCCAAAGAAGATATGTCCCAATGAACATATGGTTTACTAAAAGCTTGTAGGAATCTTCCTTTATGATCACAAAACACTCCTCCAATTCCAGCTTTGTAAGAAGTGAGTAAGGCAGCATCCACATTTACTTTTAACCAATCAGGTGGAGGGGGATAGCAATGGAGATTTGATAGCCTAGAAGGTTGTTAGCATCCCATATACCAGAGATTCTACCAACTCTTTGAGCATAAATTGATGCATAACTCATTACATTAGAAGCGATCATCAACGAGTTGTCATTCTTCCCATTGTGGATCAAGTTTTTGCTTGACTTCCATGTAAAGTATACCACATTATAATACAGATTAATCATAAAGGAAGCTTGGATAGAAAGCCAATTGCAGCATTCTAACAATGAATCAAACGTTTGAACAGCAAAGCCCCTTTTACAGATATGATGAATAACTTCCTTGAGCTTATCACATCTAGCAGCAACATGATATATATTTTCAATGTCATTACAGCTCCTTGGGGAATTTATTTTCCCTTTGCAATCTTCTATACTCAACAAAACTATATGTAGGAAGATCATTATGAAAAATTCTCCACCAACTTTATTTACCGGACAAGCAAGTAAGCTAATTTTTCTAGAGAGAGAATCTCAATTTTTTCAGAAAGAGAAAATAAATTTTTTTGAATTTTTCTGTTCCCGGCTTTTGCTGTTCGCCGGAAGACCTATCGTTGGAGATGGTGGAGGAGGGCCGCCGTCCGTCTATGGCGGCAGCTATGAATGGAACTGCAAATGGAGGTATTGTTATTTGAGATCTGGAAGGAGTCAATCAACGGGATGGACTTGGTTTTATCAGATGATGGCAAAGATGTTAAACTAAATGATGATGTGGAGGTTCAGAATTTCAGCAAACTGACGAAGTCCATAGTGATTAAGGTGTTTGGGAAGGACATTCCATCTCATATTATAGCTTGGGAAATTAGAAGACAGTGGAAGCAATTTGGTAATTTCCATTTCACCACACTTGTCAAAGGTTGGTTCTTATGTTCCTTTGATTCGTTGGAAATGATGGAAGGCATTTTGGCTAGTGGACCATGGTTTGTCAATGGTCATATTGTGGGTATGGAAATGTGGACGGTGGAATTCTCTACCCTTTCTTTGAATGGTCTATCCTCTCCAATTTGGATTAGGATGCCTCATTTGCCTTTACAATGTTGGGATGGGATGAATGTGGCTAGAATAGCTGTAATGATTGGCAAACCTCTTATGATGGATGGAAACATGTTTCAATGAGGGAAGAGAGAATTTGCAAAGGTTTGTGTTAGAGTTAAACTTGATCAACCTCTTCCCTTGGGAGTTTGGGTGGATAGCATATATGGGAGATTCTTTCAGAAAGTTGAGTATGAGAAGATTTCCACTTTTTGTTTTGAATGTGGATTAATTGGCCATGAGAAATCTGAATGCAAAATGAACCAATCTGTTGATGTGGGTCTTACTACTACTAAAGCTATTTCTAATTATGATAAGGATGTGGTCAAGAGAAATGAAGTGGATATTGATTCTACCTATGGACCATGGATTATGGTTAATAGGAAGAATAATAGAAGACCGGCCATAATGAAGAATAAACTGAAAGATTCAAAGAAGCAGTGGATGAAAACAAGAGCCATTCATGGTGACAATGAGGCATTAACATAAGTCTCTCAGGACGTGGGGATAGTTAAGGAGGTGGAATATATCACTAAGGATAATACTCTTGAAGAAGGAGAAATCTGTGAGGCTCAGAAACCACAAGCTCATGTTATTCAGCCTTTGGAGGATTCTGCGATGAAGATTCAAGGCATAGCAGATAATGCAAGAATAAAGGTTGGTATGTAGAATTCTATTATTAATCCTTGCAACCCATTTCTCATGAATAAATTTGAATTGCTGATTAACGAAGAAGAGATAGGGGAGGCTGTTGATTTGAATTGTGTTGATTTGATCAATCACTCGATTGCTGATGGTAACAAGAGTATTGAGAAGAAGTCTGTTGAAGGGAAGAATTCTGTGTTTAACACAGGTTTGAAAATCTGTGATGAAAAGTTGAGTGGTGTGGAGAAAGAAAGAGATAATGGCTCAAATGGATAAAATACCAAATGCAAGCTTGCTAAGGAGCTAAGGGCTTTCAGGCCTATTAAAAATAAGCCACGTGGTAGAATTCTTGAAGGAGGTAACAAGATTAGAGATGGGGGCTCTTCCACCATGATTCTTTAAATGGAATCTATTGCATTCTGGAACTGTAGAGGGGACAAGAAGTGGGAGGCCTCTCTATAATGAAGGAGTTTACAAAAGATTTTAAAATCTTTTTTGTTGGGTTGGTTGAGACAAAAATCAATTCTTTTGATAGAGTCTCTTTTGACAGATTGATGGGCCCTTTATGGGATTTTTTCCTTTTTCCTTCAGAAGGACCTTCTGGTGGTATTATGATTATATGTATAGTGGATATAGCTTCCTTTTCTATTGTAAAGACATTAGATCAGTGTGTTATTGGGGATCTTAATGTCTTTGACAAGGGTGTTTGGAGAATCAATATTTTTTATGGTAGTAAAGAAACTCACAAAAGGAGGTTACTATGGGAGTGTATCCAGGAGCATTCTCAAAGGTATATACCTTCTATTATTTGTGGTGACTTCAATTGCATTTTAGCTAAGGAAGATAAGAAGGGTGGTAGAAAGTTTGTTTTCTCTCAAGGCCCAATGGAGGTGCTAAAATTCATGAATGAGAATGACTTTCATGAGATTGGGTTTATTGGACCAAGATTTACTTGGTGCAACAACAAAGTAGGAGGTGGAAGGATCCTTGAAAGGTTGGAATGATGTATCCTCAATTATTTGTCAATGAACAAAATTCAAATTGCTGTTGTTAGACACCTTGCAAGAGTGGCTTCAGATCATAGCCCTATTGTCTTGAAGGTGTATGATTCAGTTTTATGTGAAAGAAGGTGTTTAAAATTTGAAGATGCTTGGTTATCCTTCAAAACTTTGGTTCACATCATTTCTAATGTATGGAAGAGAAATTTCTTGGGAAATGATATGGAGATCCTTAATAATAAGTGAAAAGAAGCTTGAAGGAATTGTTCTTTTGGAGCAAATACAAGTTGAAAGAATTTTCTAAAGAAAAAGAAAGATTGAAAGCTGAAATTTCTCAGATTTAAGAGGAGGAAGCTAGTGAAGGGTGGCTAGATGATGATAAACTTCGGATGCTTAGGAGAAAAGTCAAAGAGCCTAATGTTATTCTCAAATGTTTGAATACTTGGTGGAGACAAAGAGCCAGAGTAAAGTGGATTGAAGATGGGGATTCCAATACTATGTTTTTTCTTTCATTTGCCAATGCAAGAAGAAATGCTAACTGGATTTCCCAGATCAAGAATGAAAACGGTAGCTTGAACAGTGATTCTAAGGAGGTTGAAGAGGTTTTCCTTCAGTTTTTCCAGGTCAAATGGAAGAGTAGAGACTGCTGTTTGAACACCTGGCCTAAACCGTGGCAGGTTTTAGGTGATGAAGACAGATTTTGGCTTAACAGGGAACTTTCTTCACTTGAGATAGAGGAGGTTGTTATGAAGTTGGGCAACAATAAAGCTTCTCGTTATGATGGGATTACTTACTCCTTTAAAGCTTATTGGCGCATCATTGGTGAGGATGTCATTAGAGCAATTAATCTTTTCTTTTCTACAGGTATCTTGTGTAAGGATTGGAAAGACACTATGATTATTTGGATTCCTAAATCTCCAAACCCGGTTACTCCTGCAGCTTTTCATCCTATAAGTTTGTGTAACTCTATTTACAAAATTGTAGCTAAAATTTTGTTGAATAGAATGGTGGAGATTATTCCTAAAATTGTATCTGAAGAGAAGGTGGCTTTTGTGAAGGGAAGATCAATTTCAAATCATATACTTTTGGCTCAAGAAAGGTTTCACAAGTTAAGGTATTCTAAAGTAAGCAATGGGTTCCTTGTCATTAAAGTTGATATGGAACAAGCATATGATAGTATGAGTTGGGATACTCTTCCAAAAATTATGTTAGATTTGGGTTTTCCTTTCAAGTTTGTCAACTTGGTGATGGAGTTCATTTCAGATCTGAGATTCCCCATTTTAATTAATGGATCAAATTCCAATTGGATTGAAGGGAGAAGTGGATTCAGACAAGGGTGTCCACTCTCTCCATTCCTTTTTATTTTATGTTCACAACTTCTTTCCAATAGATTTTCTGAAGAAGGTTCGGATGTGGGTGTAAAAATCTCTTTTAGAGCTTAGAAAATATCGCATCTCCTTTTTGCAGATGACATCTTGATTTTTACTGAAACCAAGATTAAAAGTGTGGAGAAGGTTAAGTATATTATTGAAAACTACTGCTCTCGGATCGGTCAGAATATCAACTTTCTGAAATCTTCTTTGATATGCAGCAACTCGGTTGTTAGGAGGAGGAGAAAAATGTTTTCTAAAATGCTGGGAAAGAAATTGGTGAATGAATTGGACTACCTGGGAATCAAGATGGAAACAATAAGACTTAAATATTCAGACTTTCAACCTTTACTGGATAAATCTATTAAGAAGCTTAATGCTTGGAGTAATAAATTCATACACTAGCGGGTAGACTAGTTTTGGTAAAAACAGTTTACCTTTCTCTTCCAGTTTTTCTTTTGTCTTATTCTCTTATTCCTTTGAGAATTTTAAAAGAATTTGAGAAGTTCTGTAGAGACTTCATTTGGAATAGAAGTGATGGGAACCATGGGATTCATTATGTAGCTTGGGATTCCATGTGCAAACCAAAGAAGATTGGCAGATGGGGACTGAATTCTGCAATTGCTAGAAGAGACACATTGAGGGCTAAGTTTGCTTGGAGAATTATTGATAAGCCAAATTCTTTGATGGCCAGAAATTTTTTAAATAAGTATGGAGATAATTGGTTGGATAATGTGAATTATAGAAGTAACTCTTCTACTTCCTGGAAGATTATTCACAATGGTTGGAAAGCTCTTAGAAATTTTGTTAGATGGAAGGTGGGTGACGGCTCCAAGATCAATGTGTTAAAAGACACTTGGATCTTGGATTTGAGTTTAAACAAATGGCCTACGTTTGTTAGAGGATTGGATGATGAGAATATTACCCATGATTACTACATTCTAGAAGGTAGTTGGGATGTTGAGAAATTGAGATTGCACTTTGGTGAAGATTTGTTGAAGCTAATTTGCAATATTCAAATTGCACATAATTCTCAACTTGATTGTATGGAGCTGAAGCTACAGTTGACAGGAAATTATATTGCTGCATTACTAGTGGATGAAAGTTTCAACGGCTATCAGAATGATGATTTAGCTTCTTGGTTATTTAAAGTAAAGTTGAATGGCCTGGTAGAACTATTCATTTGGAGGCTGCACAGAGACGCCATTCCAACAGAATTTTTTCTATTCAAGAGGGGATTATCTAGCTCTAGCTTATGTCCTTGGGGCTGTGCTGTAACCGAAGATGTGAATCATGTTTCATCTACTTGTTCTAAACTATTGAAGGTAATTGAAATTTTAAGGAGCTGGGGATTCCATATACTAATTTTAAGAATTGGGATGATTGCTTGCTTTGTCTCATGAGATTAAAGGATACAAACAAAATGGTAGTCAGGATTTACTTGACACTACTTTGGTTTGTTTGGAATAAAAGGTTAAACATGACAAATCTAGTGACAGCAACATCATGATCGCTGCTACAACTCTTGCTTTTCTTGGTTCTGCTAAAACTAGCTCTCCACTTTTGGATCACTGGTTGTTAATCAGTCCCTTGGACTATGTACAAACAAATGGCAACCTCCTCCTCCCTAGTGGATCAAAATAAATTTTGATGCTTCCCTTAAAGGTAATTATATAGCAGGCATTGGCTATATAGTAAGAGATTGTAAAGGAAGATTTATCTTAGCCTTTGGTAAAGGTAAGGCGCATTGGGACATTGCTCAACTTGAGCTCTTGGCTTTCTCAGCTATCAAAGAAGTGTTGCACGATAGATTACATGATGTCAAATGCATTATAGTGGAAGGTGATAATAGAAATGTCATCCTTTTTCTTCATAAACTATATAGCAAATCGAAGATGAAGGGATGGAGCTTGGTTGATGAAGACTTTTCTTTCCATGGTGAGTTCAATAATGTTTTGTTTCATTGGGTTAACTGTAATTGTAATAAGTTAGCTAATTATTGTGCTAACTTAGCTTGTTCTTATGATTTTGTTTGGGACTTCTTTGGTGAGAGCTATCTTCCGTCTTCTTTTACTGATTTATTAAAAGAAGAATGTGATAATATAGCTGTCTCACATTAGTTTGTATCCTTGCTATTTTATTTTTAATGCACCTTTGCATCTTTCAAAAAAAAAAAGTCTCCACCTTAGGATCCAGCATGCCTTTTTTTACCTAGCTCCACATCTGCTTCGGATCAGTATGAATAATAGAATTTTTGAACACCATGTAAGAATTGGATCTCCCATTTTTCTGAAACAACAGCTCCATTGAGTCTTCTTCCAATCCAGTACCAATTTGTAAGATTAAGTTAACAAGGTCTTCCCCCATAACTTTCCTTATTGCATCCACATTCCAACTTCCATTAGACATGATGTTAGAAACTGAAAATCTACTGCTATCATGAGAAGAAACAAAGGTGGGCCATTTGCTAATGCTTTTATCCAAAATCCATGAATCATTCAATACATCAATATCTACTCCATTAGCTACATTCCATCTTATTAAAGGCATTTAAGATTTACCTCCATCTATGATGAATTTCCAAGCTGGTGAACCTATCCTTCTTGTATTCACATATTCCAATAGATTTCCATACTTCGAATGGAAAACTTTATTCAGCAAGGATTCTTTGTCATTCATATATCTCCAAGCAATCTTTTCTCTCAAAGGATCTGCCTTAGAAAAACAAGAATGATGGGCTCTACCTGGCCATTTCAGCGGCAAACACATGATGTTCCAATTAACATAATAGATCCCTTGTTTCCCATTGGATTTATTCCAAATAAAGTTTCTACAAATCTTATCTACCTCATCAAGAACACTCTTAGGCACAAGAGAATTGGTATAATGGAAAATGGAGAAAGATAACTAGTTTGTTTTTGTTAACAAGATCTCACCCGCTAATGATATCAATCTTCCTCCCCAAATATTCTCCATCCACAATGCCTTTTAAATAATAAACAGAAAGACTTCTTTAAATAGCCTCCTCGTTGAAGCTTCACTCCAAGATAAGACAAATCCTTGGCTGTTTTAAATCTCATAACTCGAGCAATAAATTTCTTTCTCCTACTACTAACTGCTTTGCCGAACACCATAGCTGATTTGTTGATGTTAACTGATAACCCTGTCCACCTATAGAATCTTTCCAGGATATTTTTAATATCCTTAACTACCTTCAAGTTTGCTTCCAAAAAAATAATCACATCATCAGTATACAAGAAGTGTGAAATTCTAGGCCCACTTGAACATAGTCGTACTCCAATTGAATCTCCTTTATGTTTGAAAGCATTTGATAACAACTACACACAAAGGATAAATAAGTATGGAGATAAGGGACATCCTTGTTGAAAACCACTATGACCATCTATCCACTTTGTCAAATTGCCATTTATTAGAATAGTAAACTTTGAATTCTAAACACAAATCAAAATCAGCTTAACAAAAAAAACTTGGAAACCCAAAATAATTCAAAGCTTTTGCCAAAGTGGGCCACCCCATTGAATCATAAGCTTTCTCCATGTCAATTTTAAAGGATACAAATCCATTTGAGGAGTTAGAATGCCTTAGTTTATGCATAACCTCTTGAGCTATCAACACATGGTCAGATAAGGATCTTCCCTTTAAAAAAGCTGCTTGCTTTTCTTAGATCAATTTAGGGATGATAGGAGACATTCTATTCATCAGAATTATTGCCACCACTTTATAAACCGTATTACATAAACTTATAGATCAATAATTTGAACAAGCTAATGGATTGCTTACTTTTTGAATAAGCACAATAAGTATGTCCTTTCATTTAGGCTCCATATTTGAGGATTCAAAAAAACCATTGATGGCATTCCAAAAATCAACCTTGATTATTTCGCAATAAGCTTTAAAGAATGAAAAGGTAATGCCATCATTACCTGGAGAGAAATTTTTTCCACGATGCTTGATAACTTCTTCCATCTCCTCTATAATAAAAACTTTGCTCAACATTTCTCTATCACCATCATCAAGACTGCTCCACGGTCTTGGCCAATCTTCAAGGTAGCAATTTTTGATTTTCCATTTCTCATTGAAATAACAATTCATAACATCCTCAATTTGATGTTGTTCCTCCACAATTTCACCATTAACATTCTTGATTTTTATAATGTAGTTTTAATTCTTTCTAGCCAATGGAAAAGCTTGAAAGAACTTTGAATTCTGATTTCCCTCCAACATCCACTTCACCTTAGCCATTTGCCTCCACCAAGTGTCCAACCAAGCTAGTGTTGAGTTGAATTCACCCACCTTCACTTTCAGCAACCAGCATTCTTCTACAGCCCTCTCCTTCATTAGCTTCTTTCAATTGAAGCTCCTCAATTTGTTTTAACAAATCACTTTTCAATAATGAAAATAGAGTATGCATTGTTTCTTTTCTCCAATAGAATTAAGACTTAAGATATTTCTTCATTTAGTTATTCAGGATGTGTGCAAAACTGCCTTCACATTTCCTTAACCAAATGTTTTTCCCCATAGCAACCAAAGCCATGTTGGAAGCCCAAACATCTTCATACCTTATTACCTTCTTAGTAGAGTGCTGAACCATGAGATTTAAAAGGATTGGGCAATGGTCTAAGTCCACACGAGCCAAATGCCTCACCAAAAATTGATTGATAGAGTTAAGAGCAGCCAAGTTTAAGAAGCACCTATCAAGTCGTTTAAGGATTCGATCCACACCTTTTCGTTATTACACCAAGTGAATCATGGACCGACGTATCCAACTTCATGAAAGTCATTGCAAGCTAGAAAAGTCTTCATTTCTTTAGGTCTTAGGGAAAATTTGAATCTTTTCCCTCCTTTCTTATCTTCACTTGAGAGAAGACAATTGAAATCTCCTCCTATCACCATAGGAAAATCCTTAGAGGAATATAGTTCCAACCTTTCCCAAAGTACTCTCCTTCTATAGAAATCCTTATTTCCATAGATAGTAGCAATCCTCCACTTGTCTTCGTTAGTAATCTCCAAGTCTCCAATGATAAATTGATTAGAAGCTTCTAATACTTGAAAATTAGTTAGACTTGATTTCAACACCACAAGTATACCTCCAGATAATCCTTCTGAAGGAACATGAAAAAAATCCCACTAAGAGCCAACTAATTGATCCACATCCTTCCTTTCAAAAAAAGAGATTTTGGTTTCCAATATGCCAAAGAAAAAAACCCCATATGCCTTGACTGTTGAGTCCAGTAATTAGGTTGTTAAGCCTAAGTAAATGTCCCAAGGCTACCAAGAGGGGGGTGAATTGGTAGTTTTTAAAATTTTAAACCCTCTTAATAATAAAGTTGAACCGAAATAAAATTTTCTTTTAAAGTTAGTAGAAAAATGTTTTTCAACCATAGAGTTGTTAAAACTGAAATTTAAAGTGCGGAAACGTAAAAGCTATAAAGTAAATGACACCAGATTTATAGTGGTTCGGTCTATAACCAGACCTACATCCACTCCTCAGAGGCACCCTCTGAGTATTGCACTAATACCACAAAGTGACTCTCCTTTAGCACCCACAGCAAGGCGGAGAAGCCTGTACAAAACACTCTTTTCACCACTACCCGGTGCGGCAGAGAACCGTCATCCTTTCACACTCTCCTAGTGTGGGCAGAGAACCCTACGGCTGTTCACTCTCTCCAAGTGTAGGCAGAGAACCTTCTTCCTTTCACACTCTCCTAGTGTGGGCAGAGAACCCTCGTCTGTTCACACTCTCCAAGTGTCGGCAGAGAACCCTCGTCTGTTCACACTCTCCAAGTGTCGGCAGAGAACCGGACCTTCTTGAATGATCTTCTCACAAGAATCTAGAAGGAAGAAAGAAAAGAGTGAAGAAATCCAATTTCACAAGTAGAGACTCTTACCTTAGCAATCCAAGTGAAGCCTTCTCGCTCCAGTGGTAGGAATCCTCCTTTGAATGCTCTCTTCCACTCTCTCCTTGGCTATTCTCTCAAGAGGCACGAAGATCAAATGACAAAAAGATTGGGTGGCAGTCTAATTTGGACTATTTATATAAAAGACAAGAGAAACCGCCCAAAAACTGCAAATTTTCAATTCTGTACGCAGTGGATCGTCCTGTACGATCCTGGATCGTCCTGGACGATTTTACTTAAACGATCTGAAACGACCCAATTTGTATATGTGTACGAACTGACTTCGTACAGCTGATTGTCCTGTACGAACTTGGTTCGTCCAGTACGAACGGTTATTACAAGGTCGGTTCTAGAAACTGCTGAAAACTGTTCTAAGTCGGTTTATCGTTTGAACGAAAATGTGATCGTCTGGACGAAAATTTTCCAGAGAGCCGATCGTCCTGGACGATTATTTATTTCGTCTGGACGAAAATTTTCCAGAGAACCAATCGCCGCGGACGATAATTTGCATTCGTCTGGACGAAAAATTTCCAGAGAGCTGATCGTCCTGTACGATATTTATTTTCGTCTGGACGAAAATTTTCCAGAGGACTGGTCGCCTCGTACGATGGTAAAATTCGTCTGGACGAAAATTTTACAGAGAACCCATCGTCCGGGACGATAATAAATTTCGTCCTGGACGAATAGGACTTAGAAAATTTTTCAAAGCAAGTTCCTATTCGTTCCAAGTGCTCTATAGGAGATAACTGACAGATCGTCCAGTACGATAAATATCGTCCTGTACGATCAGTATAGAATTTCAAGATCTCCTTATTTGTGTGTGTGAGATTTTATTCACTCAATTACAATCACTCCCTTTCAAAATTAATTCAAAGAAAAGACAAACATCAATTAAACAAAATATCTCATGTTGAATTTGATTTGAAGTTTTCGTAGTCTGGAGTCTGATTTTCCTGAAATGTTAGTACACACAAGAGCAAGTGCAAATCTTCTGAAATTGTTAGGAGATAACTATACATTTGAACAATAATGTTTGGAATCATCAAAACTACATAAGTTGCATAAATATAACTCATTCAAATTAACTTTTATGTAGTCTAAATGAATAGACATGAATTTAAAAGTTCTAAGTACAACAAGTTATAAACAAATTATAAATTTAGAAAGTCTAGATTTTCTAATATAGATAATCTCAAATTACAATCGAATTTAAGCACTATGTAGATTAAAAAAAATACTAATGAAATTCATAAATATTAGCCACATTTCAAAACAAATCTAACAAAAATAAACTTTCATTGAAAAGAAAAGATTACATAAAAATTGAACTTAAAAACATAAAAACAATCACAATAACACATATAAGATAAAAACAAAACAACAAAATAAAAAAATACAACAGACACACATAAAAAAAAATCATAAATCCAAAAACAATTCATTAAAAACACAAAATTCACAGAATTACAAAAACAAAACACAACAAGTATCAATGTTGCAAAGACATTTTAGTTAAGCATTCAAATCAATAACACCAAGCCTTATTCTTAAAGTACTGAAGGTATCAAAGGCTAAAGGTTTTGTAAAAATGTCTGCAAGTTGATTTTCAGTTGAAACATGTATGAGTTCAATTTCTCCTTTGGATACATGATCCCTTATGAAATGATGCCTTATATCGATGTGTTTGGTTCTAGAATGTTGAATAGGATTTTTTGAAATACAAATAGCACTAGTATTGTCACAATAAATTGGAATAGTGCCTATAGTTAATCCTAAGTCAATCAACTGTTGTTTTAACCAAAGTACTTGTGCCACACAACTTCCTAATGCAATGTATTCTGCTTCTGCAGTAGATAGTGCCACTGAATTTTGTTTTCTACTAGATCATGAAACTAATGAATTTCCAATGAATTGACATGTTCCAGAAGTGCTTTTCCTATCCACTCTACAGCCTGCAAAGTCAGAATCTGAGTAACCAATAATTTCAAATGAAGAGCTAAACTTAGGATACCAAATTCCTAAGTTTTGAGTTCCTAGTAGATATCTTAAAATCCTTTTTACTGCTGTCAAATGTGATTCTTTTGGATCTGATTGAAATCTAGCACATAGGCAAACACTAAACATAATATCTGGTCGGCTAGCAGTCAAGTAAAGTAAAGATCCAATTATCCCTCTAAATTTCTTTTGATCAACAGATTTTCCCTTAAGGTCCTTATCCAACTGAACTGAAGAACTCATTGGTGTACTAACAGGTTTAGCATTGTCCATTTTATATTTTTTGAGGATGTCCTTAATATATTTGTTTTGACTAAGAAAAGTACCTTCCTCAAGTTGCTTAATGCTAAATCCTAGAAAGTAATTTAAATCTCCCATTAGACTCATTTCGAATTCATTACTCATTGTTTTAGAAAAATCATCACAAAGATGTTTATTTGAAGATCCAAAGATGATGTCATCCACATAAATTTGAACAATAAGTATATCCTTTCCAATTTTTCTTAAAAAGAGAGTTGTATCCACACTTCCTTTTTCAAAAGATCTTTCAAGTAGGAAGGTGCTTAACCTCTCATACCAAGCCCTAGGTGCCTGTTTCAATCCATATAATGCCTTTTTTAATTTGAAAACATGATTTGGAAATTTAGAATTTTCAAAACCTGGAGGTTGTTCTACAAAAACATCTTCTTCAATTACTCCATTTAAAAAGGCACTTTTAACATCCATTTGAAACAATTTAAAACCTTTAAAACAGGCAAAGGCTAGTAAAACCCTAATTACTTCAAGTCTAGCTACAGGGGCAAAAGTTTCCTCAAAATCAATTCCTTCAATTTGATTATACCCCTTAGCTACTAATCTAGCCTTATTTCTAATGACTACTCCTTAGTCATTCATGTTATTTTTGAACACCCACTTGGTTCCAACAACACTTTGATCTTTTGGCCTTGTAGTTAGTTCCCAAACTTTATTTCTTACAAATTGATTTAACTCTTCTTGCATGGCCAATATCCAAAATTCATCTGAAAGTGCTTGATCAATGTTAGTGGGTTCAATAGTTGAAATAAAGGCTGAATGATTGACTTCCTTGTTTAATCCACGCCTAGTTCTAACACCCTCACTTGGTTCACCTATAATTAATTCCTTTGGGTGATTTTTAGAAAATCTCAAATCTCTAGGCAATGGGTCTTCTCTTTCTATATTTTCTTCCACATTTTCTTCCAAATTTAATCTATCAATCTTTTGGGAGTTTTCTTCAATTTCTTCTTCAACAACTTTTGGCTCTTCCATGTTTCCATTTTCATCAAAAACAACATGTGTGGTTTCTTCAATGACTAAAGTTCTTTTGTTGAATACTCTATAAGATTTTCCAACACTTGAATATCCAACAAAAATTCCTTCATCTGATTTTGGATCAAATTTTCCTAAGGCAGATTTTCCATTATTATGTATGAACACCTTGCAACCAAATACATGTAAATGAGACAAATTTGGTGTTCTACCTTTTACCAATTCATAGGGTGTTTTATTCAAATTTGATCTCACATTTACCCTATTCAGAACATAGCATGCAGTGCTAACCGCCTCAGCCCAAAAATATCTAGGAAGAGAGTATTCTGCTAACATTGCTCGGGCGGCTTCTATTAATGTTCTGTTCTTTCTTTCAACTACTCCATTTTGTTGAGGAGTTCTAGGTGCAGAAAAATTGTGATCAATCCCCTTTTCTTTACAGAAATCTTCAAATCTTTCATTTTCAAATTCTCCTCCATGATCACTTTGTATAGAAATTATTTCACATCCTAGTTTTCTTTGTATCAAAGTTGAAAAATTTCTGAATTCCTCAAATGATTCACTCTTATGAAAAAGAAATTTAACCCAGGTGAATCTTGAAAAATCATCTACTATTACAAATCCATATACCTTTCCTCCTAGACTAACCGTGCTTACAGGTCCAAAAAGATCCATGTGAAGAATTTCTAAAGGTTTACTGGTCCTAAGATCTTTATTGGACTTAAAAGAGGACTTCACTTGTTTTCCTAATTGACATGCATCACATAAGTGGTCCTTAGTAAAGTCTAGTTTAGGTATTCCTCTAACCAAATTCTTTTGGGTAATTCTTCTAAGATTTTTCATACTAGAATGACAAAGTCTCCTATGCCAAAGCCATGATTCATCAGAAACAGTTTTCAAACAAAAAGCAGTAGGAGATTGAATACAATTTAAATCTAGCATGTAGACATTGTTCACCCTTTTTCCATTTAAAACAATTTTCCCATTTAGTCTAATTATGCAGCTAGTAGGTAAAAATTTTACATTATAGCCCTTATCACATAGCTGACTTATGCTAAGCAAATTATGTTTTAAGCCTTCAACTAATAAAACATTATCTATGAAAAAGTTTTTCAAATTTCCAATCATACCTGATCCAACCACCTTCTTTGTGGTATTATTTCCAAGTGTAACCTTGCCTCCACTCCTGGCTTCCAGCGTTATGAATTGAGCAGTATCTCCAGTCATGTGCTTAGAACATCCGCTGTCCAGGTACCATATACTCTCACGAGGTCTTGTGTGAGAGTATTCCTGCAAAATTCTCAAATGTTAGACCTGGGAACCCAAACTAGTTTGGGTTCACCTTTATGAAATTTATAATCAGATGCATGTGTGATATGTCTAGGTTTATGCATCTTAGTTCTCCACACCAAATTAGGTTTCATCTTTAAAGTGCAGGTGTGAGATATATGTCCCAAAAATCCACAATTGTTACATTTAACATTAGGAAAAATATTCCTATGTTTTCTTTCATATGATTGTCTTCTAAAGGATTTCATGAATTTAGGATAATATTTAGGATTTGTAAAATCTTCATGTTTAGGGGGGTTCCTATTATCCTCGAGAGCTCTTATAGTAAGTTTGTAAAATGAATTCATTTCCTCCAAGATTCGATTTGTATAATTGATTCTATATGTCTTGTGCTCAGATTCATCCTTAAATTTCTTAAATTCTTTTTCAAGTTCAGCATAGGATGATTTTAAATTTTCAAAATTTTTATTCAAGTCATCATATTCATCAAGTAGTTTCATGTGGTTGCTATCAATTAAAGCATGATCTTTCCTAAGGATTTCGTGTTCCTTATTAAGCTCTTCCAATTCTAAAACTAAACTAGAATGCATCTTTTTAGTTTTCCTATATGCATCATGCATGTGTTCAGAAACTTCAAACAGTTCATCATAGGTTAAATCACATACCTCTTCTTGATCTGATTGTTCAGCTTTATCTGCCATCAAGCAAAGGTTGGTGACTTCTTCTTCGTTTTCAGTCTCAGATGAGTCTGAAGCTGAGTCCGCCCAAAAAGCCTTTTGAAACTTCTTCTTGCCCTTCTTTACCATTGGTTTCTCCTCTACCTTCTCCTTGCTAGGAGTGGCTTTAAGTTTTGGACAATCAGTTTTTATATGACCTGGTTTCCTGCATTCATAACAAATCACTTCATTAGAAACCCTGCCATTTTTGTTATACTTACCTCTATTCCATTGCTGGCGTCTCTTCTGCTTCCTCTTTAAAAAGCTTCTGAATTGTCTAGTCATCAGTGCTATATCGTCTTCATCCTCAGGTTGTGAGTGTTCACTTTCTGACTCTTCCACATTTAATGCAAGATTCTTGTCCTTTCTTGGTTCACCTGCATCAATCTTTCTTTGACTTACTCCTTGCTCGTAAGCAATGAGTGAACCAAGAAGATTGTCAATAGAATAAATGTTCAGATCTTTTGACTCTGTAATTGCAGTAATTTTAGCATCGTATGCAGTAGGTAAACAACGAAGAATCTTATTAACCATTTCAGCATTAGTTAATTCCCTACCAAGTGCATGCAAAGAGGTGACAATTTGAGTGAATCTTGTGTACATGTCAGATATAGATTCATTAGGTTTCATGCGAAATAATTCGTAGTCATGTAACAAGATATTGAGTCTTGATTGCTTAACCTCATTTGTCCCTTCATAAGTAATACAAAGTCTATCCCATATGTCTTTTCCGCTTTTACAAGTGGAAACTCGCATGTAGTCTTCAGATTTTAAAGCACAAAAGAAACTATTTAAACATTTCGCATTTAATTGTGCTAAGTCACGTTCTTCTATAGTCCAATCTGCATAGGGTGTATCTACCCTAATTCCATCAACTAATCTAGTTGGTTTTGTGTAACCTTCTTGGACTAGCATCCACATGCGATAATCAAGTGACTGTAAGAAAGTAGACATGCGTGTTTTCCAAAAATCAAAAGGAATATTGTCAAACAGTGGAGGTCTAGTGATAGAGTAACCCTCAGGTGTGTTTCGGTTTCCAAATGTAGCCATCTACGTTAATCAAAAAGTAGTTCAAACTTATGATTTTGAAACTCTGCTCTGATACCACTTGTTGAGTCCAGTAATTAGGTTGTTAAGCCTAAGTAAATGTCCCAAGGCTACCAAGAGGGGGGTGAATTGGTAGTTTTTAAAATTTTAAACCCTCTTAATAATAAAGTTGAACCGAAATAAAATTTTCTTTTAAAGTTAGTAGAAAAATGTTTTTAAACCACAGAGTTGTTAAAACTGAAATTTAAAGTGCGGAAACGTAAAAGCTATAAAGTAAATGACACCAGATTTATAGTGGTTCGGTCTATAACCAGACCTACATCCACTCCTCAGAGGCACCCTCTGAGTATTGCACTAATACCACAAAGTGACTCTCCTTTAGCACCCACAGCAAGGCGGAGAAGCCTGTACAAAACACTCTTTTCACCACTACCCGGTGCGGCAGAGAACCGTCGTCCTTTCACACTCTCCTAGTGTGGGTAGAGAACCCTACGGCTGTTCACACTCTCCAAGTGTAGGCAGAGAACCTTCTTCCTTTCACACTCTCCTAGTGTGGGCAGAGAACCCTCGTCTGTTCACACTCTCCAAGTGTCGGCAGAGAACCCTCGTCTGTTCACACTCTCCAAGTGTCGGCAGAGAACCGGACCTTCTTGAATGATCTTCTCACAAGAATCTAGAAGGAAGAAAGAAAAGAGTGAAGAAATCCAATTTCACAAGTAGAGACTCTTACCTTAGCAATCCAAGTGAAGCCTTCTCGCTCCAGTGGTAGGAATCCTCCTTTGAATGCTCTCTTCCACTCTCTCCTTGGCTATTCTCTCAAGAGGCACGAAGATCAAATGACAAAAAGATTGGGTGGCAGTCTAATTTGGACTATTTATATAAAAGACAAGAGAAACCGCCCAAAAACTGCAAATTTTCAATTCTGTACGCAGTGGATCGTCCTGTACGATCCTGGATCGTCCTGGACGATTTTACTTAAACGATCTGAAACGACCCAATTTGTATATGTGTACGAACTGACTTCGTACAGCTGATTGTCCTGTACGAACTTGGTTCGTCCAGTACGAACGGTTATTACAAGGTCGGTTCTAGAAACTGCTGAAAACTGTTCTAAGTCGGTTTATCGTTTGAACGAAAATGTGATCGTCTGGACGAAAATTTTCCAGAGAGCCGATCGTCCTGGACGATTATTTATTTCGTCTGGACGAAAATTTTCCAGAGAACCAATCGCCGCGGACGATAATTTGCTTTCGTCTGGACGAAAAATTTCCAGAGAGCTGATCGTCCTGTACGATATTTATTTTCGTCTGGACGAAAATTTTCCAGAGGACTGGTCGCCTCGTACGAATGTAAATTTCGTCTGGACGAAAATTTTACAGAGAACCCATCGTCCGGGACGATAATAAATTTCGTCCTGGACGAATAGGACTTAGAAAATTTTTCAAAGCAAGTTCCTATTCGTTCCAAGTGCTCTATAGGAGATAACTGACAGATCGTCCAGTACGATAAATATCGTCCTGTACGATCAGTATAGAATTTCAAGATCTCCTTATTTGTGTGTGTGAGATTTTATTCACTCAATTACAATCACTCCCTTTCAAAATTAATTCAAAGAAAAGACAAACATCAATTAAACAAAATATCTCATGTTGAATTTGATTTGAAGTTTTCGTAGTCTGGAGTCTGATTTTCCTGAAATGTTAGTACACACAAGAGCAAGTGCAAATCTTCTGAAATTGTTAGGAGATAACTATACATTTGAACAATAATGTTTGGAATCATCAAAACTACATAAGTTGCATAAATATAACTCATTCAAATAGCAACTATTCAAACATTGACAACCTCTTTCAAATAAAGAGAAGCTCTCCTCTTTTGAACTCCTCTATAATTCTAAAAAGCAATAGCCGAAGTCATTGGATAAGACGGGATGAGGGCCCCAACTTATCTTTAATCTCTCCTTTAAATCTCCTACTCATAGGAGCTATATTAATAAGGCCTAATCCTTTCAATTGCTTAGAACATTTCCTCTTAATGTTAGAGGAACTTTCTATCTTCGTATCAATACCCTCCTTTATAACCTTCTTATTACAATTGGAAACATCTTATGTACATTTATTTATCTTACTCATATCTTCAGCCATATTATTCACAGCCTCCTCAGATAAAACAATCTCTCCCTCCTCTACCAATCCATCTAGGATGTTGAATTTGTTTTCAGATACAATATTAGAAGATTTAATGGTCATACCATTAGCTTCATTGATCTTCAACGTAGAATTTTCCACAGATTTCTGGCTTTGAATCTTCTCAGTATGTATAGCTTCAACCCTAACAACAACCTCCTCCACCGTTGGAATCTTCATTTCTTCCAGTGGTTTTCAAATTAGTTCATTTGTAACCTTTTCAAAAAAATTTCTAACTATTGGAGCCTTATTATGAGGAATAGAATTACTGTTAAGCAAGCAGATTGGAAGTAGAAAATAACCATTGGAAGTTGTAGTGATTTAGCCAGGGACTCAATTACAAAATTAAACTACTTCAATTAAAAATTTGGAAACCCAATTAAGTCAGCTTATAATTTTAATTAATAGTAGATCTATTGGATTATTTCCTAACAATATTGAAGTTAATCGAAGAAAAAAGAAAAAGATGCAAGTGAAAATCTTTTGATGATTAGTAGTAATGTACCCCAACAAAATTGATAAATCTAAGCAAGTTTGGTTGAAGTCTATAAACTTAGCATTGTACGGGAGGTAACCCAAATTTATGTTTTGTTTGTCATATTATTTGATTTAATTAACATGAGTCATGTTGCATATGTTGTTATTTTTGTCAAGTTCTAAATTTTGTTTCATTTTGATAATGAAAGTTATATTCTAAATTTAGTAAATAAGAGTGAGAAAAAATTTAACTAAGCGATGCAACACTAAGTGATTAAACATAGTAGCACTACTCTCCCAAGCGATGTTATTTTAAAAATAAAAGTTGAAGCATAGAACCAAAAGAAATATTCATTTTGAACCACCATTTGCTCGGTTAAATAAACAATATGAAGCTGATTATCTAAGTGCCAAAGTGCCTAGACATTCAAGTTAAACAAAAGTCTGGTTCCACCAAGTCAAAAAAAGAGGTACAATTATAACTTTAATTATAAAACTTTGGTAAATGCCATAGTGCTCGTAACTGATGCCGCTGCGCCATTGTACTTTCATTATTGTCTCATTAATAGCTCTGTCGTGGTTACTGACACAAGCATCACTATGCTTACATGTGTCAAACACCACAATGGTAAATAATTCTAAAGTGATGAATAATTTTTAAAAACTAGCACAACTGCGCCACATGGCCTAGACCGCTACAACACTTATTAGTTTGCCTAATTTGTTGTGCCATTTATACATTGATAAGATAAACTCCCATTAGAGAGAGAAATCTTTTAGAATTTCAAATTTTATTTCCCAGTTTTGATTCCTATTTTTCAGGAGTTGGCGAGGAAAATGGTGGCTAAGGGCCACCGACCATCGTTGGCTTCGGCGGAGAAGTCTTCTTCCATTAAAGGTATTACAAATCAAGTTTTGGTTAAAAATATTCGTCTGGTTTCTAGTTTAAAATAGAAAAATAGGGACATGGTTAATAAGTGCTCGAGAGGACCTTTGGTGATTAATGAGAATTTTGGAAATATTCCTAAGAAGATTTTTCTTGTGGAGGGCAAGGTAAGTCGATTGCTGAAGATTTTGAAATTGTTACCCCATAACTTGATATGGGATCATCAGCTCTGAAATCAACTGATCTTTCTACTTTGTCATGTGGGATGAAAATTTTTGTTAATATATTTGAGAATTCAAATGCAATCCCTGGACATAGTGTGATAAATGTGAATTCTCCTAATTCTCTTAATAAAAATTTTCATGTCACTAGTAGAATGGGCGAAGAGGTGATGTTACTATGAATAAGATTGATGGTGAAATTCCTACTATAACTATGAATGAGGTTGATGTTAATCCTTGGAATAAGAAGCCATATATTAATTTGAATTTTAAAGATGAAGATATGGTAATGTCAGAGGATGTAAAAGCAATGAAAATGAGGGAAGATATTAAGATTTTCAATTCAAATAGAATGATGAATTCATTGGTAATCAAGGTGTTTTGAAAGAACTACTATCTAATATTGTGGCATGGGATGTGAGACGTCAATGGAATCATTTTGGTTAATTACATTTTACATCTCTTGGAAAGGGTTGGTTTTTATGTTCTTTCGGTTCTGCCAAGATCTTGGAATCTGTTCTTTTAGGTGGACCAAGATTTGTGAATGGGCATATTGTCGTAATGGATAGATGGTCATCTGAGTTCTCTTCATTATTAATGAAGTGGCTAACCTCTCCTATATGGATAAGAATGCCTCATTTACCTTTGCAATGTTGGGAAGAGGTAAATATGGCAAGAATTGCTTCTAAGGATAGAAACATGCTTTAGTAGGGGAAAAGGGAGTTTGCAAGGGTTTGTGTGCGGGTGAAGCTTGATCAATGTCTTCCCTTAGGAGTGTGGGTGGAGAGTATTTTTGGAAGGTTTTTTTAAAATAGAATATGACAAAATCTCCTCATTTTCTTTTGAATGTGGAGTGATTGGGCATGTGAAGAGTGAATGTAAACAAAGAATTTCTATTATCAAGGAACCAGTTGATATTGCCAGTAAAATTAGATTGGACATGGATGTTGGGATGAGACTAAAGGAAGATAATAATTCTAATTTTGGTCCATGGGTCTTGGTTAACAGTAAGAATAATAGAAGGTCTACTTAAAGGAAGAATAATGTAAAGCCCTTTTCTCTGAACTTTGTAAAGAAGCAGATGAAGTCAGTTTTGGAAGTTCATGATGAAAGACTCGAAGTGGGATCGGTAGACCGAGATGTATCAATTGATTTGGAACTGAAGAATTCAAATGCTGAAGTAGATCAAATAGAAGATGGTGAATTTATCTTGAGACAGGAGCACTGTATTGGAGAAAAGTAATATGTTGCAGCTAAGGAGCTCAATGTTCAGAATAATGATGTTGTAGAGAATGCTATTGGTAATTTGTGTATGATCTTAACTCCTACTATTTCTTTTTTACCAGTGGCAGTTAGGAAATTTGATGTTTTGAATGTGGAGGATGTGGAAAGGTGGAGGATGGTGTGAACAATAAAAGTTTATGCAGTAGTGGTGTGAAAGGTAATAGTTCTCTGGTTGATGTTATTATGTTGGTAAAATTTTATGGTTGTGGAGGTAAAATATGTAGACTTGGTTGATTCTAGTGTGGTTAAGGAGATTGGTTCTAATGGGGATATGAAAAGCTTTAATCTTGCTAAAGAACTCAAATCTTTAGGACCTATCAAAAGTATTCCTCGTGGTAGAAGTATTGAAGTGGGAAGTAAGAGAAAGGATGGGGACTCTTCCCCCAAGAAGGTTTAATTGTCTCCATTGCCTTTTGGAATTGCAGAGGGGCAAAGAAAAAAGATGTCTCTCTCTATCTTAAGGATTTTATTAAAGATTTTAATGTTTTGTTTGTGGGGTTGGTGTAGACCAAAATTAATTCTTTTGACAAAATTACTTTTGAGAAGTTGATGGGTCCTGATTGGGATTTTTTTCTTCTTCCATCGAATGGTTTATCTGGTGGAATTATGGCCTTATGGAGATCTGATTGGGCATCATTTTTTGTGTTAAAGACTTCATATCAATGTGTTATAAGGGATCTTAATGTCTTTAATAAGGGTGTGTGGATGATTTCAACAGTTTATGAGAGTAAGGAGGTTCATAAAAGGAGGGTGTTATGGGATTGTATTCACAGGCTCTCCCATATGAAAGTTCCTTTATTGGCGGGGACTTCAATTGCATTTTGTCCAAAGAAGATAAGAAGGGTGGAAAAAAGTTTGTGTTCTCACAATGTCCCAAGGAAATGGAAAATTTTATGAATGAAAATGATTTTCATGAAGTAGGGATTGTTGGGCAAAGGTACACTTAGTGCAATAATAAAGTTGGAGGGGGAAAAATTCTTGAAAGATTGGGTAAATGTTTGCTTAATTCATTGGCTATTAATTATATCCAAGTTGCAGTGGTTAGGAACATATTATTTCAAAGCTTTGGCCCATATTATTTCTAAGGTGTGGAAGAAGTCTTATGATGGGGATGATATGCAAATTCTTAATAAGAAATGTAAGAGATCTTTGAAGTATTTATTCTATTGGAGAAATGCCAAATCGAAGAATATCTCTAAGGAGAAAGATAGGTTGAAAGTGGAAATTTTTTAGCTTCAAGAGGAGGAAGCTAGAGATGGTTGGTTTAATGAAGAAATGTTATGGATGCTTAGATCGAAAGTTGAAGGGTTGAATGTCAAACTTTGTTTTTTGAATACTTGGTGGAAGCAGAGAGCCAAAGTGAAGTGGATTGAAGAAGGGGACTCCAAAACTAAATTTTTCCATGCTTTTCCAAATGCTAGAAAAAATGTTAATTAGGTTACTCAAGTAAGGAATTATGATGGTGTTCTTACCGAGGATCCAAAGGAGGTGGAGGAGGTTTTTTTCAAATTCTTTCTAAACAAATGGAAGAAAAGGGTGTGTTTTTTGGAGAATTGGCCTATTCCGTGGAAGGTTTTAGGAGAAGAGGATAGAAGAGGTTTGGAGGTGGAACTTTTTGATACAAAAATAAAGGAGGTTGTTATGAGGTTGGGTAATAATAAGGCTCCCGGATGTTATGGAATGACTTGTTCATTTTTTCAAAGCTTATTAGAGTATTATTGGAGATGATGTATGTAGGCAATGAAGTGCTTTTTTCCTTCGGGTAAAATGCGTAAGGAATGGAAGGATACATTTGTTATGTTGATTCCCAAAGTCACTAATCCGCTAACCCCATCTAGTTTTCGGCCAATCAGATAATGTAATTCTATATATAAAATTATGGTTAAGGTTTTATTAAATAGATTGCTTGTGGTTATTCCTAAGATTATTTCTGAAGAGAAGGTGGCTTTTGTAAGAGGTAGATCTATCTCGGATAAATTGTTATTAGCTCAGGCGGTGCTCAACAAATTAAGGTATTCCAAAGAAAGCAATGGATCTTTAGCTATTAAGTTAGATATGGAGCAAGCATATGATAGCATGTGTTGGACAACTCTTAACTAGATGATGTTTATCTTGGGCTTTCCTATCAAATTCGTGAGCTTGATGATGGATTGTGTATTGGAACCAAGGTTTTATATCCTCATTAATGGTTATAATTCTAAATGGATTGAGGGAAAGAGGGGTTTTTGCCAAAGTTGTCCACTCTCACTTATTTTATTTGTTTTACGTTCGCAGTTTCTTTCTAATGATTTCTCAAATAGAGGTATGGATGTGGGTATCGAAATCTCTCTAAAGTCACAAAGGATTTCACATCTTCTTTATGTAGACGATGTGTTGTTATTTTCTGATGCTAAATTGAGGAGTATTAACAAATTGAAAAACATTGTCAAGGATTACTATGATTAGACTGGTAAAAGAATTAATTATCAAAAGTCTTCTTCGATTTGTTGTAAATCAGTTTTGAGAAGGAGGAAGAAACAAATTTCAAGGTTATTGGGTTTCAAACTTGTTGATGAGCTAGAATACTTGGGAATTAAAATTGCTCTAAGGAGATTGAGAAAATCTGATTTCCAAAATCATTGAAAAAGCCGAATGCTTGGGGAAATAGGTATATTTCTCTTGGTGGAAGATTTGTTTTAGTGAAAACAGTGTTTCTTAATCTTTCATTATTCCTTATTTAGCATTCTCTCATTCTATTGAGTATTTTGAAGGAGTTTGAGAAGTTATGTAGGAATTTTATTTGGAATAAATATGAGGAAGCCATGGGCTGCACTATGTGTCTTAGGATTTGTTGTGTAAACTGAGATCTTTGGGAGGTTCGGGGATCCAGTATGCGATGTCCATAATAGGGCTGCTAAGGGCGATGTTTGTTTGAAATTTATTGAAAAAACCTTCTACCATGTTGAGCGGGAATTTATTGGGTAAGTATGGAGAAAAATGGTAGAGTAATGAAGATATAAGAGGTGGTTCTTCTTCTTGGAAGATCATTTCCAGTGGTTGGAAGGCTCTTAGAAATTTTGTAAGATGGAAAGTTGTTGATGGCTAAAATATTAATGTCTTATAAGATGTTTGGATTAAGGAACAAGTTTACTTAGATGGCCAACTTTTGTTGTAATATTATATAATGATAAAACAACGCTTGACTTCTTCATTCAAGATGGAAGGTGGGATAGTGAAAAATTATTTTTATACTTTGGTGAAGAACTTGTGAAAGAGATAAGTGGAGTTCAGATTTGTCAAAATCTGCATGAAGATTGTATGGAATTAAAGCTAAAAATGAGTGGAAGGTCGATTGCAGTGATGCTACTTGAAGATGGCTTGAATATGATAGCATGTGTTGGACAACTCTTAACTCGATGATGTTTATCTTGGGCTTTCCTATCAAATTCGTAAGCTTGGAGATGGATTGTGTATTGGAACCAAGGTTTTATATCCTCATTAATGGTTATAATTCTAAATGTATTGAGGGAAAGAGTGGTTTTTGCCAAAGTTGTCCACTCTCAACTATTTTATTTGTTTTACGTTCGCAGTTACTTTCTAATGATTTCTCAAATAGAGGTATGGATGTGGGTATCAAAATCTCTCTGAAGTCACAAAGGATTTCACATCTTCTTTATGCAGAAGATGTGTCGTTATTTTCTGATGCTAAATTGAGGAGTATTAACAAATTGAAAAACATTGTCAAGGATTACTATGATTAGACTGGTCAAAGCATTAATTATCAAAGTCTTCTTCGATTTGTTGTAAATCAATTTTGAGAAGGAGGATGAAACAAATTTCAAGGTTATTGGGTTTCAAACTTGTTGATGAGCTAGAATACTTGGGAATTAAAATTGCTCTAAGGAGATTGAGAAAATCTGATTTCCAAAATCATTGAAAAAGCCGAATGCTTGGGGAAATAGGTATATATCTCTTGATGGAAGATTGGTTTTCGTGAAAACAGTGTTTCTTATTCTTTCATTATTCCTTATTTAGCTTTCTCTCATTCTATTGAGTATGTTGAAGGAGTTTGAGAAGTTATGTAGGAATTTTATTTGGAATAAATATAAGGAAGCCATGGGCTGCACTATGTGTCTTAGGATTTGTTGTGTAAACTGAGATCTTTGGGAGGTTCGGGGATCCAGTATGCGATGTCCATAATAGGGCTGCTAAGGGTGATGTTTGTTTGAAATTTATTGGAAAAACCTTCTACCATGTTGAACAGGAATTTATTGGGTAAGTATGGAGAAAAATGGTGGAGTAATGATGATATAAGAGGTGGTTCTTCTTCTTGGAAGATCATTTCTAGTGGCTGGAAGGCTCTTAGAAATTTTGTAAGATGGAAAGTTGTTGATGGCTCAAATATTAATGTCTTATAAGATGTTTGGATTATGGAAAAAGTTTACTTAGATGGCCAACTTTTGTTGTAATATTTGATAATGATAAAACAACTCTTGACTTCTTCATTCAAGATGGAAGGTGGGATAGTGAAAAATTATTTTAATACTTTGGTGAAGAACTTGTGAAAGAGATAAGTGGAGTTCAGATTTGTCAAAATCTGCATGAAGATTGTATGGAATTAAAGCTAAAAATGTGAAGTGATTCTACTTGAAGATGGCTTGAATATGATAGCATGTGTTGGACAACTCTTAACTCGATGATGTTTATCTTGGGCTTTCCTATCAAATTCGTAAGCTTGGTGATGGATTGTGTATTGGAACCAAGGTTTTATATCCTCATTAATGGTTATAATTCTAAATGGATTGAGGGAAAGAGTGGTTTTTGCCAAAGTTGTCCACTCTCTCCTATTTTATTTATTTTACGTTCGCAGTTACTTTCTAATGATTTCTCAAATAGAGGTATGGATGTGGGTATTAAAATCTCTCTAAGTCACAAAGGATTTCACATCTTCTTTACGCAGACAATGTGTTGTTATTTTCTGATGCTAAATTAAGGAGTACTAACAAATTGAAAAACATTGTCAAGGATTACTATGATTAGACTGGTCAAAGAATTAATTATCAAAAGTCTTCTTCGATTTGTTGTAAATCAATTTTGAGGAGGAAGAAACAAATTTCAAGGTTATTGGGTTTCAAACTTATTGATGAGCTAGAATACTTGGGAATTAAAATTGCTCTAAGGAGATTGAGAAAATCTGATTTCCAAAATCATTGAAAAAGCCGAATGCTTGGGGAAATAAGTATATTTCTCTTGATGGAAGATTGGTTTTAGTGAAAATAGTGTTTCTTTATCTTTCATTATTCCTTATTTAGAATTCTCTCGTTCTATTAAGTATTTTGAAGGAGTTTGAGAAGTTATGTAGGAATTTTATTTGGAATAAATATGATGGAAGCCATGGGCTGCACTATGTGTCTTAGGATTTGTTGTGTAAACTGAGATCTTTGGGAGGTTCGGGGATCCAGTATGCGATGTCCAGAATAGGGCTGCTAAGGGTGATGTTTGTTTGAAATTTATTGAAAAAACCTTCTACCATGTTGAACAGAAATTTATTGGGTAAGTATGGAGAAAAATGGTGGAGTAATGATGATATAAGATGTGGTTCTTCTTCTTGGAAGATCATTTCTAGTGGCTGGAAGGCTCTTAGAAATTTTTTAAGATGGAAAGTTGTTGATGGCTCAAATATTAATGTCTTATAAGATGTTTGGATTATGGAAAAAGTTTACTTAGATGGCCAACTTTTGTTGTAATATTTGATAATGATAAAACAACTCTTGACTTCTTCATTCAAGATGGAAGGTGGGATAGTGAAAATTTATTTTTATACTTTGGTTAAGAACTTGTGAAAGAGATAAGTGGAGTTCAGATTTGTCAAAATCTGCATGAAGATTGTATGGAATTAAAGCTAAAAATGTTCAGAGATGCTACTTGAAGATGGCTTGAATATGATAGCATGTGTTGGACAACTCTTAACTCGATGATGTTTATCTTGGGCTTTCCTATCAAATTCGTAAGCATGGTGATGGATTGTGTATTGGAACCAAGGTTTTATATCCTCATTAATGGATATAATTCTAAATGGATTGAGGGAAAGAGTGGTTTTTGCCAAAGTTGTCCACTCTCACCTATTTTATTTATTTTACGTTCGCAGTTACTTTCTAATGATTTCTCAAATAGAGGTATGGATGTGGGTATCAAAATCTCTCTGAAGTCACAAAGGATTTCACATCTTCTTTATGCAGACGATGTGTTGTTATTTTCTGATGCTAAATTGAGGAGTATTAACAAATTGAAAAACATTGTCAAGGATTACTATGATTAGACTGGTCAAAGAATTAATTATCAAAAGTCTTCTTCGATTTGTTGTAAATCAATTTTGAGAAGGAGGAAGAAACAAATTTCAAGGTTAATGGGTTTCAAACCTGTTGATGAGCTAGAATACTTGGGAATTAAAATTGCTCTAAGGAGATTGAGAAAATCTGATTTCCAAAATCATTGAAAAAGCCGAATGCTTGGGGAAATAGGTATATTTCTCTTGATGGAAGATTGGTTTTAGTGAAAACAGTGTTTCTTAATCTTTCATTATTCCTTATTTAGAATTCTCTCATTCTATTGAGTATTTTGAAGGAGTTTGAGAAGTTATGTAGGAATTTTATTTGGAATAAATATGATGGAAGCCATGGGCTGCACTATGTGTCTTAGGATTTGTTGTGTAAACTGAGATCTTTGGGAGGTTTGGGGATCCAGTATGCGATGTCCTGAATAGGGCTGCTAAGGGTGTTGTTTGTTTGAAATTTATTGTAAAAACCTTCTAGCAGGTTGAACAGGAATTTATTGGGTAAGTATGGAGAAAAATGGTGGAGTAATGATGATATAAGAGGTGGTTCTTCTTCTTGAAAGATCATTTCTAGTGGCTGGAAGGCTCTTAGAAATTTTGTAAGATGGAAAGTTGTTGATGGCTCAAATATTAATGTCTTATAAGATGTTTGGATTATGGAAAAAGTTTACTTAGATGGCCAACTTTTGTTGTAATATTTGATAATGATAAAACAACTCTTGACTTCTTCATTCAAGATGGAAGGTGGGATAGTGAAAAATTTTTTTTATACTTTGGTGAAGAACTTGTGAAAGAGATAAGTGGAGTTCATATTTGTCAAAATCTGCATGAAGATTGTATGGAATTAAAGCTAAAAATGAGTGGAAGGTCGATTGCAGTGATGCTACTTGAAGATGGCTTGAAGGAAGAGGTGAACGTGGATCCTGTTTCATAGTTTCACAACTTAAAATTGAATGCTCGGGTTAAAATTTTTCTATGGCGAGTTTGCAAGAATGCAATTCCAACAGAAGAGTTCCTAACCATTAGAAGGCTAGGTGATAGTAGTTTGTGTCGAATGGTATGTGGAGAGGTTGAAGTTATCAATCATGTTACTACTACTTGTTCAAAGCTTATAAAGGTAATTGATTTACTTAGAAGTTGGGGATTCATGATACCAAAATTAAAAAATTTGCAGGAATGTCTACATGAGCTAAAGAGGATAGCGGGATCAAATTCGCTGACTGTTAGAATTTATTTTATGTTGTTGTGGTTCTTATGGAGCAGTAGGAATAAGGTGAAGCATGGCAAAATAGATGATAATGAAGTGATGATTGCTATTATAATTCTTGATTTTGTAAGCATGGCTAAACAGAGAGAAATCCTCTTGGATCACTGGGATGTTACTCAGTCTGTTGGACTATTTTCAAAAGTTTGGCATCCCCCTCCACCCGAGTTGTATAAAATAAACATTGATGCTTCACTAAAGGGTAATAATGAGGCAGGTATTGGTGGCATTGTTCGAGATTGTAAAGGAAGGTTTTTTATAGCATTTGGTTTTGGTAAAATTCATGAGATTATGCTCAATTGAAGCTATTGTTATTTAGATCCTTGAAGGAAGTGTTACAAGGATGGATACAAGATGCCAAAGGTATTATTATTGAGGGTGATAATAAAAATGTTATCCAATTTCTTCAGAAGTTGTACAGCAAATCGAAGAAATCGATGGGGAGCATTGAAGATGAAGATCTCTTGTTTTTTAGTAATGGCAATATTGTTTTCTTTCATGTTGTTGGTCGTAATTGTAATATGCTAGCGGATTATTGTGCTAACTTAGCTTTCTCTTATGATTTTACTTGGGATTTGTTTTTTGAGAGTAAACTTCCTTCTTCATTTGTTCATTTAATGAAGGAAGAAAGTGATAGGGTGGTTTACTCTCAATAGTTTGTATATAGGCTTTTTGGTTCTTTTTATTATTAATGCATTTTGAATTCTTCAAAAGAAAAAACACACCATTTATAATAATTCCATAGCTCTCCATTGAGTTATAAAATGGGGGCTTACATTTTTAATTTCATTAATAACATATCAATTCCTTGAAACTCTTCTCCTTTGTAATCATGTTAAACTTGATGGCCCCAAAAATGTTTGTAAAGAAGAAGGATTCCTCTTCCTTTGATAAGAGTAGATTCATTTATGTTAATACATAATTTAGATTTTATAATTTGTTTGTGACCAAATAATTGGTTTCTAAGAATGGTTTTCAGAATCCAAGCCACAAAATCATATAAATCATTACGATTAGGTGTTTTATGAAAAGCCTTTTTTTATAATTATAAATGTGGTTAAATAATTTCTTACAAATCAAAAATTGCTCAATGGGTTCTAAAGAAAGATTGTCTGAGGTTCTAGAGAGAGAAAATAGATTTTTTGAAATTCTGTTAGGCTTGTTCGCTCGTTGCCGGGTATGGTGACGGAGGATCGCCGGCACTCCGCCGGCGATTGTCCTAGAGTCGAGTGCGCTTCTATGCCCGAGGATCTGAAGAAGAGGGTCATCGTCAATAAAGACTGTAGAGGTCAGTTTTCGATGGTTGATTCGGTATGTTTGTCGTCGAATTCACTATTTGGTGCAGGTAATTCGAATAGTAAGAAGACGGGCAATGGATTTTCAAATGTGGGATCTCAACAAAAGAGTAATTCGCTCGGGCTGATTCGCCAAGGTGTTCTGAGGATCAAGGAAAACTCCGATCCATTGCCAAAGCAGATTAAATATGTAGAAGGCAAAGGGAAAGCAATTGCAGTATCGGAGAGATCAGAGACTCCCATTTTATTAAAAACAATTGGTTATACAGCAGATGTTAATGCGTCTTCTTCTGGAATGAAGATTTTTGTTAATCGATTCGTGAATTGGAATGCAATCCCTGGACCTAGTCGCAGTGCGATAAATGAAAATTTGCTGAATTCGGGTAACGATAATCTTCATTCTGCCCTGAACAAGGATAAAGCCTTGGATGTTGTCAAGGTGGTTGACGCTTTGCCTAAACCAGTTGCAGCTGCTCAAGTAAATCCTTAGAGTAATAAGCCTTATATCAAATTGGATTTCAATGATAAAGAAGTGGTGTTATCGGAGGAAGGTAAGGCAGTTAAACTCATTCAGGAGTTGGAGGAGAAGAATTCTAATAGACTCTCTAATTCACTGGTAGTCAAGGTTTTTGGGAATGATCTACCCTCTAATATAGTGGCATGGGAGTTAAGGAAGCAGTGGAAGAATTTTGGTCAATTTCACTTCACGACATTGGGAAAAGGATGGTTTTTGTGCTCTTTCACATCAGAGGAATTGGTAGAAGCTGCTCTTTCAGGAGGACCTTGGTTTGTGAATGAACATGTTATTGGTATGGAGAAATGGTCTCCAAAATTCAACTCTTCTTCTACTGAAGGCCTAACTACTCCTATTTGGATTAGAATGCCTCACTTACCATTACAATGTTGGGATGAGAAGAATGTAGCTTGCATTGCTTCTAGAATTGGTACACCATTAATGCTAGATGGAAACATGTTCCATTGGGGAAGAAGAGAGTTTACTAGAGTTTGTGTGAGAATCAAGCTTAATCAATCGCTTCCTTTAGGAGTTTGGGTTGATAGCATGGGAGGAAGGTTTTTCCAAAAAGTGGTTTATGAGAAAGTCTCAAACCTTTGTTTTACATGTGGAAAGATTGGACATGTTGATAAGGAATGTATTTCTTTGAACAAAGCCCAGGATATTTTGAAGGTAAAAGGTAACGGGGATGAAGGATGTATTGCTGATAAGGAACAAGGTGGCATTGAAGATCCTTCTTATGGGCCGTGGATCTTTGTCAACAATAAGAAGAAGAATTTCTCAAAACTTGGTAACAAGAAGACCTCTTCAAACACCTTCAAATATGTTAAGAAAAAAGATGTTCCTGTGATAGAAATGGAAGTGGACAAAATGGCAAAGGCAAAAGGCTTAGGGATTAATGATTTCCCTGGAAGGCCGGATGTGGTTAATTCCAGTAGTAGGGATATTATCAATGAGAAGAAAGGAACATTGGAACCCATAGATCATAATAAGGAACATCTGAATCAGGGTTTTATAGAGAAGAACAAAATTATTAACTCTGTGCCATGTCCGGACATTTCTGATAGATCTATTGGAAAGGGTTGTTTGCGAACTCAGGTAGATCCAAAGGGATTATCTGCGAACTCAAACATTCCCTATCATAATTTAGTTTTCTTGAATCAGGATTCTATTCCAGAACTAGAAGACAGGGCCTATAATTCTTCGGTTGGAGCTAATCAAGTGGAAATTAGGAATGATGGTGATTCTACTCTAAATTTAATTGGAGAACTTACGAATGGCATTCCAACTGTTGTTTTATCTGGAAACAGGATTCCAGAGGGAAATTCAGATGTTGATTCAACTCAAACTGCTTTTGTTGATCTGAACAACAAGTTTGACCGCCTGAGTGATCTTGCTGAAAATGGCTGTGATTTAAAATCTCAAATGGAGCTCTTGGAGGAAGATAGAGAGGAAGATGCAGTCACAATGGAAAAGGAAGTTTGTCTAGATAAAAATGTTTCTACAGTTATCCAGGAAGTTAACAGTGAATCTTTGCAGATAGTTATTAACACTGTGAACTATGGGAAATCTTCTTCTCATCAAACTAAGCTTGCTAAGAAAATAAGACACTTGGGACCTTTAAATTCAACATCAAGACATACAAGAATCGGTGCTAACAAGACTAAGGGTGGGGGTATCTCCCCATTCAAATCCAAATGAATTCCATCAATTTTTGGAATTGTAGGGGGGTAAGAAGAAGGAGGCCTCCTTATATTTAAAGGATTATATAAAAGAGTGGGATGTTTTCTTTGTTGGTATTGTAGAAACTAAATTTTGTTCGTTATCTATGGAAGACTTTCTCAAAATGATGGGGAAGGATTGGAATTTCTTTCTTCATCCTTCTAGAGGGTATTCGAGTGGTATCATGGTTATTTGGAATTCTAAAGTGGCAGATTTTACCTTGCTGAACTCCTCAGATCAATGCATTTTAGGGGATTTGGAGATTTTTAACAAATTTAAAGTGAAGGTTGCTACTATTTATGGAAGCAGAGGAGTTCAAGGAAGAAGAGATTTATGGAATTTTTCTAGATGGAGCTGCTAATATAGATTCTCCCTTCATAGCCGGAGGGGACTTCAATTGTATCCTTTCTCAAGATGAAAAGAAAGGAGGGAAAAAAGTTCTCTTTTTCAGTTGGGCCACTGGAGAAGAAATCCTTTATGAATAGGAATGACTTGCACGATGTAAGTATACTTGGTTCTAAATTTACATGGTGTAATAATAAAAGAGGAAGTGCCCGGATCCTTGAGAGGCTTGATAGATGCTTGCTGAATTTAAAAGCTTTGGATCATTGCAATCAACCTTCTTTAAGGCATCTCAATAGAATTGCCTCTGACCATTGCCCCATAGTGTTGAAGATGTTTAATCTTCCTCCTAATGGATGTAGAATTCTCAAATTTGAAGACGTTTGGCTTTCCTATGCAGCTGCTTCCTTGGTGGTTAAATTTTCCTGGGCTAAACCAGTCAGAGGTGATGACATGGAAGCACTTAATAAAAGATTGAGTAGAGTCCTTAAAGCCTTGTTTTTTTGAAGTAAGGCCAAACACCAAAAACTAGAAGTATTGAAGGAAAACTTGAAGAAGGACATTGAGGAATTACAGCTGGAAGAAGCTTCTGATCAGGATTTCTCGGTCTGCAAAGGTATGATCCTAAGAAACAAAATTTTTGAATTCAATTCCACTCTTGCTAGATTAAATACCTGGTGGAGACAGAGAGCTAAAGCTAATTGGTTAAAAGAAGGTGATTTGAACTCTTCTTTCTTTCATTCATTTGCAAATGGGAGGAGGAATGCCAATTTTATTAGGCAGCTAAAAAAAGAGGATGGTGAGATGATTGAAGATCCGGCTGATATCAGGGATTGTCTGTCTCAGTTTTTTATGAACAAATGGAAGTATAGAAGTTGTATCTTATCTAATTGGCCTGTTTTCGAAAACGTCTTGAACCAAGGACACCGTGAAGCTCTTGAAGCTGATTTTACTCTACAGGAACTGGAATCAGTGATTAAAGATCTTGGCAACAATATTGCACCGGGGTTAGATGGGATTACCTATTCTTTTTTCAAATCTTACTGGAATATTGTGGGGAATGATGTGTGGAAAGCCTTACAACTTTGCTTCTCTTCAGGGAAATTGTCTTCTTTCTGAAAGGAAACCTTGGTTATTCTTGTACCAAAAGTTAGCAACCCTCTTGCTCCATCCAACTTCAGGCCTATAAGCCTTTGTTTTTCCATCTATAAAATCGTGGCAAAGATCCTTTTAAATAGGTTAATGAAAGTCATTCATTGCCTTATTTCAAAGGAGCAAGTAGCATTTATTAAAAATAGATCTTTATCTGATCACATGCTTCTAGATCATGAACTTTATCATAAGTTCAGATTTTCAAAATCTAAAAGTGGAATGGTTGCTTTGAAACTTGATATGGTACAAGCATATGACAGTATGGCTTGGGACACCCTTAAGCAAATCTGGGTGTTATGTGGTTTCCCTTCTAAATTCTCGAACTTGATTATGGATTGTGTTACTAACCCTATTTTCTTGGTTCAAGTTAATGGATTGATCTTGGATAAAATTGTAGGGAAGAGTGGTTTTAGACAGGGATGTCCTTTATCCCCCTATCTTTTTATTCTTTGCTCTCAATTACTCATAAATGCTTTTCGTGTAAAAAATTTGGGGATAAAGGTGGCACCCTCAGCTCCAAGGATCTCCCATCTCCTATATGCCGATGATATCCTTATTTTCTCCAATGCCAATGAAGGAAATTTAAGGATAATTAAGAAGATTATGATGAAGTATTGCAGCTGGACGGGATAGGTCATTAACACTTGTAAGTCTTCCATAATTTTTAGCAAAGCGATGAGAAGAAGAAGGAAGAGGAGTATCTCATTGCTCTTGGGAATCAAAGAAGTAAAAGAGTTCAGTTATCTGGGGAATAAGATTGCTTTGAGGCGGCTTGTGGCAGTAGACTTTTCTTTCATTTTGGAAAAAGCTGCAGGTAAAATGGATGTGTGGGGGAAGAAATACATTTCTACAGCTGGGAGAATTACTCTCATTAAATATGTGATTCAAGCTCTTCATATATTCTACTCTACTCTATCTTTGGTGCAATTAACTGTGCTAAAAAAAATTGACAGGTTATGTAGAAACTTTTTGTGGGATAAATGCAATGGTGTTAAAGGGCTGCACTTTATAGCTTGGAATGAAGTCTGCAGACCGGTGAATATAGGCGGGTTGGGTATCAATTCAGCTGTACATTCAGTAAAAGCACTTCGAGCAAAATTGGCTTGGAAGGTATTAAACATGCCAAATTCTTTACTAAGTAGAACCATAACTGCCAAGTATGGAAATTCCATTTTGAATTATGAAAGGAAATAGCTCTCTTCTTCATCCTGGAAGATACTTCTTAGTGGAGCTAAAGCGTTGAAACAAATTGTAAGGTGGAGAATTAAAGATGGGACATTCATAAGTGTTTTGAAGGACATTTGGTTATTAGATAGAAGATTGGAAAGTTGGCCTACCTTTATTTCTTCTGAGATTGATAACCTGTCCGTCCTCTCTAGTTTCATTACAAAAGGGAATTGGAATGTAGAAGTACTTCACAAATACTGTGGGGATGAGCTTGTCAATCAAATCTGCAAGTTGAAGATTGAGAAGGACTACCCTGAAGACAGATTAAATCTTTTAAAGGTTCATTCTGGTAAAACTATCTCATCCATGGTTAAAACAGCTAATTTTGATAAGGATAAAGTTGATATCTCATTTCTTAACATTTGGAAATACTTGAGAATGCTGAAATTAAATCCCCGTGTTTCTCTTTTTTGGTGGTGGCTCTTAAAAAATGCTTTACCAACTACGGATTTCTTATTCCATAGAAGGTTGATTGATCATAACCTCTACCCGAGAGGTTGTTCTTTATCAGAAAATGGAGACCATATAGCTGCTACGTGCGACAAATTAAAATTTCTTATCAGTAAAGCAAACAATTAGGGATTTCATTTACCTACATTAAATGATTTGAATGAACTTGTTTCTTATTTGGAAAACAACGGGAAGGTCAGTCCTTTTTTATAGAATCTTTACTGCTCTTTAGTATTTAACTCTTGGAAGAGTAGAAGTTGGTTAATTCAGGATGGCAATGAGCTGGATGACGGTACCATTGTCTCAAACGCCATTTCTTATGCATCTAGTCATTTTTCTTATATTCATTCGAACCACTGAGATACGAACCAGCACTAGCTGATTTCGTCTTTTTGGCATCCCCCTCCCCCCGGATGGATTAAATTTAACATAGATGCTTCTCTTCAAAGATCTAATGAAGCTGGGATAGGCGGAATCTTTAGAGACCATAAAGGTAGAATGCTATTATCTTATGGTTTTTCACTTACACATTGGGATATAGGTACTCTTGAATGGATGGCGGTTCGATCTATATGTAATGTCATTGAGGATTGGATGTTTTACACCGAAGGCATAATAGTTGAAGGCGACAATGCCAATGTTATGTCTCATTTTAAGAAATTGACAAAGATAGACAATTGTCTATTGGATGGAGGTTCCAAAGAAGACTTGGATTTTCTTAAAAGGTTTTAGGTGATCCTTTTTCAATTTGTTAATAGGAATTGTAATAAGTTAGCCCATTGGTGTGCTAACCATGCTTTAAAAGTTAGTTTTCTCAGGGATGTTCAGGAGATTGATAAAGTTCCTCCTCCTTTTTTTTCTCTGTTAAAGGAGGAGAGTGATAGATCTTCTATCACTTAGTCTTTGTATTTTTTTTCTGCTTTTCTATTAATGCTATTGCATGTTATTCAAAAAAATAAAAAATCTTACAAATGAAAAGGAGACAGTAGATAATAAATTCTATGTTAGGAGCAAGTGGGTCACTTTGAATTATTTGGCATTAAATAAACACTAAAAACTTAGGAATTTTAAATTTAATGATTACCCTACATTTATTAGGACACCTATAGATCTTCAAGATATCCTAAATATTCTTTATGGATCCAATAGTAGAGCAAGTTGAAAAAAATTGAAACAATAAAATTATCAATTTTCCTACCACGGACCTGGCCCAAACCTTTAAAGCTTGGCTCTAATTCATTTCAGTATGTTTAATACCTGGTAGGAACATTAGTGAAGTTACCCATGACCGTGCTTTAATAAATTATGCTATTCAATTTGGGTATTTTATTGATGTTAGAAAGCTTATTTTCTCCTCCCTCATGTACATCATTATGGGTACCACTTCTATTGGGTTAGGGCACCCTTCTATAGTTTATGTTTTATTTGTTGCGGTGAGTGTAATGGGGGATCAAATCGAAGAATAATAATTTCCCATTGCATCCCTTACAAAAAAAAAAAAAAATTAGCATTCAAACAAATTAAGAGAGAGGAGGAAAGATGAGACCTTAGTGAGCCTAGAGTTTTTAGGAAACTCAATATCATTAGCAGTTCTAGAGCTCCTATGACTCAGGGTGAATGTGTAGCTGAACATAGAGGGAAGATAGAAAATGTGACTCAAATCTATGAGGAATCAAAAGATTTGCATTAAGATGAGGATGTGGATAGCCCATAGTATGGAGCATTAGGAATACATTACATATACCCTGCTGACTTTAATGATGCTCTTGCAGAAATGTTTAGAAGTAATCCTTTTATTGAGCATCCTTATCAACTTTAATTTACATATGTACCTTCTTATGATTTTTTGTTTGGCAGACTAATGAGAAAGGCCTTGATGATGATGAGGAGGAAGACTTAGATTTTTATTAGTTTGGTGTTATTTTTATTTGGCTTGAGGAGAGAGAGAAAGATCTATTGCTACTTTTGTTGTGAAGCATGTTTTTACTTTTATCTCTCTTTCATTTCTTTGCTTTTGAGGGGATCTTAATAACATGATGGAGTGATACTATTTTGCTAGTCTTGTGAAAATTTGTTGTGGCCTTAATAGCCACTGAAGGTGTGATGGTACTTATAACACTAGTTCTTAATGTTGTATTAGCTTATTTTATATCGCGTGTTTTGTACTATGCTAGCATTTATATGAAAAAATGTGCATTTATTAATATTTATGTGTGTTGTTATTTACATTTAATTAAATTCCCTTTATGCATATATTTTTACTTATGCTTACATTTTTACTTTTTCATATATTAATATTTCTATATTCTAGTTATTTAATTTACTTTAGAAAAAATTATAATTAAAAAACTTATAAATTTAGCATAATAATAAAACCCTATATCATGGTTCAAATGAACATAGATATATAATACATCTATTGAAAAAAATTAATAATTAACTAACTTCGATCACTTAAATTATTGACTTGAATTTATAAGTTAAAAATTTGTACATTGATCTTCAAATTAAAGATGAATAATAAAGATTAATGAGTAGATAAGAGTAGATTAAAAGTGGAAATAATAAGCAACCTGAATTTGGAATTAGCTATCTTTTTAAATACTTACATTAAACACATTATGATTGTATGATTATTTTAAGCATAACTGATATTCTAAATCATTAACTATATACTCCACAAAAGTAATAATAATAAATGAGTACATTCAAAAATTGACATCAGTTAAAAGCATAGAGTTTGACAAGAATCTTATACTTAAATTCATAAAGGATAAGATATGAGATCTAGTACGAATGTTAGTGAACATATGAAATTTCAATTTTAACTACAAAAACATCTAAACTTTAAGCTACATTATTCAATTTAGAATTCAAAGACAACATTTATATTCATAACATGTAAACCCAAATTAAGCAATAATAAGGATAAGTGGTTAGCATAATTATTAGGTTTTTTCTAAACTAGAATTATAACTACTTTCATCATTTCCACTACTTTTATATTGTAATATATTTTCTTTTATTTTAGTAATTTTAAATTATCAACCTTTATTTTAGCTATTTGATTAATCAAAATTGTATATTTTCTTATTTTCTTGAGGATAAGCAAGAGTTTATGCAGGGGAAAATTTTATAAGTGTAAATTATGCAGTGTTTTGCATGCTTTATTTTAAGTAGAAAATATGTTATTTTATTTCTTTTTGTGTAGGAAATATTTAAAAATGGAAAAAATTATAAGCAACTCATAACTTCACATCATCTGATGAAATAATATCGAAACACCAACTTTCAAACCATTGAGGGTTCAAAATTTAGACATTGCAGCACCGAGTTCTCTATTTGCTCGTGTTGCGACAACAACATAGATAACATTGTAATATTATCTGTACCACGGCGTTAATAAGTTATATGGGCAACCCCATATTCTTATTTTCAAGTGTCATGGTGCCATAATTTTTCTTACCTTGGCACCATTTTTTCTACTCGAGCACACTAGCACTTGAATGTCAATAGTGTCGCAGCATTACAGTTATAACTTGTATAAGCCACATTCTATCAGAGAAGAAATGTGATTGTTCACTTAGTGCCTAATCCACATCAGTAATCATCTTGATACTACAAAGGTTATAGTTCCAACATGTTAGTTCACTTTAATGGTGCTACGACATGACTCTTTCAAGCTCCATAGATTTAGATGCTTTTTTGTGTTGTTCTATAAATAGTTGAGATGTTATGTTTATAAGAAAAGTTTAGTCACTTGTGTAAAATTTAGTATTTCTTAGAGTACTTCTCTAGTTTCCTCTTAGAGTAAGATCTAAGTGACACTAAGAAAGTACAAGATACAATCACTTGGTGTGTTTAGTTTAGAAGTTAAAGGAGAAGGAGTTAAGAGGAGATACTTTTATCATTTCTTGTGATATTACTCTATTAAGTTTTCATTTTTCCAAGAGTTTGATAAAAAGGTTATGCTTTTATTTATTCTATTTTTAGATAATTATCTTATTTTAAATTGATACTATAATGTGTATGTTAATTACTAATGAAGATTCTTATTCAATAAATGTTGATATTGTTAATATTATAGTGTTCTAAATTTAATACACATTGTGGTCATATGTGTAGTTAAAATATTATGTGATGTATATCCTCGACTAGGGAATACAAGAACAACCTTGAATATTGACATAGGATATTTGCATTCCTAGACATTGAATGTAAAATATTATAGGTTCATGAGCAAATATTATAGCCCTAGGAGGACATCAGATATCCTTTCACCCATACAAGCTCAACAAAGATCTAGGGGTGCATATGCTCAGAATAACATCTTTAATTAAGAGTCTCTCTAGAAATGATATAAAATTTATACTCATAAATTTAAAACACTTTATTCAAAAATTGTATCTAATAATTTTATTATTTTATTTAGTTATAGAATCTTCCCAAATATAAAATTTATTTTAGTATGAAAATTATTGCAATTAGGGCAAATGGTAGTGGTTTGTTGCAAGTAAGTATAAATCCTTATGAGTTCAACAATCTAGTCTATCACTTTACTACTTTATTCAATACGTATAATTATCTATATTAAGTGGGGTTTATTAATTTTTTATAAAAAAATACATGAGCATTATTTAGGGGTGATTGAGCCTTAAACATTTATATAATACAAAAGTTCACTCCACAACCCCATCAACATACATAGATATTACTAGTCAATCACCCTTGATTATTATGTGATAATCTATTCTAATACTTGAGAATCACCAAATGATTGTCAGTGATATGATCTTTATAAAATTGAAATTGCATCAATCATTAATTTTCATTCATCAATTGAAAACTTAAATCTAAATTAAGCATTAAATCGATCAGTTAATAATCCCTAGAGATAGTTAGTTGACCATTTATTCAATCACTGAAAATCATTGATGATTATTAATGATAAGAGCTTTACAAACCCTAAATCCTTCTAAATCATTGATTATATGAAATCAGAATCAAATTCGTTAATCAAACCAATAATAAACTCAGAATTGCAAAAATTTTTGTTATACCAAACCCAAAACCCCTTCCCTAGTAACCTAAAATTTTCATTCCCATGAAACCTGACCAAATGACCTTGGATTCCCAATCTATCACTTCCATATTGATTAGGCAAGTCCCTAGGTCTAACCAAATAAATTTGAAAGCATTTCAGGTCCTCTTACTCCATAAAATGAAAGCGTTTACATACGTTACAAAACCTTTAAATATTTATAACCTATGCCACTAAACATGCTATATTGTAGAATTTTGTTACGGATCAATGGTTTATGATTTTGATGATAGCAAACATTCTTATTTCTCAACGACTGCCTTATCTACTGACATTTTAGGTTCACACGATCGGACTGCAATTTGGAATCAGCTCAAGATTGGGTAGACTAGGTCTGAGTCTATTTGTAATCTTTTTCCTTTCTTGAGTCTGTTGTATTTGGTGTGGGATCTGCTGATTTGTAACTTGGAAGATTTCCTGTTGTTCCCTATAAGATTTCTATTTTGGTAATATTGGCCAGGACGATATTTATATCGTCCTGGACGAGATGTCAAAAATCAGAAACCCTAATTAGGGCATCCTCATTAAGGCATCCGTCATTAACGGATCGGCCTGGACGATACCTGTATCGGCCAGGACGATAATCTCAATTTAGAAAGAATCATCCGCCATAATCAGTTTAGTAATTCTTTGTTTTAGGAAATCAGCCAGGACGATATTATTATCTTCCGGCACGATCTAACTCAATTATGCCTAAATTGATCTGGTATCTTTGGAAAGCATTAATGGTTGATTGATACGATCACATCATCCGGAACGATCGCCTGTTCAACCGGGACGATGTCTTGGATGATCTACATCAGACAGTTCGAATTCAGGGCGATGATCAAGACGATTGAAATCGATTTTAAACTAATCGGTCGGGATGATCGTGTTATCGGCCAGGATGATGTAACCAATTTTCTTCTGATCGTCCCGGGCTGATGAGCTGAATTTGTACTGATCGGCCAGGACGATATACCTATCATCCTGGATGATAATGTCGGCAACTTGCATTAATGAGCTCATTTTTAGCTTTTCTATTTAAGCTATGACAAGGAACTTTGTAAGTGTCTTTGGAAGCCATTGTAGCTTTGTTCTTGTGTGGGAAACTTGAAGAGAGAGCTTGAAAGGGAGAGAGGAAAGGGTGGAGTTTGAGAGGGAGAAAATCCTGTGAGGGGGGGGGGGAACTCAAGGGAGTGTGGAGGGAATTCCATACGGTTGCTCTGGCGAACTCGCACCTTAGTACCATCGGATTCAATAGTTGTCTCGAGGTAAGTTCACCAAAGAAGAAGATTTTTTTGGTGACAAAGGACCCGGCGACTCCGCCGCACCGGGGAAGGTGGACGTGATTTTGTAAGGGCTTCTCCGACTAGCTGTGGGGGCTAAAGGAGAGACACTTAGTTTAGTGCAATACTTGGATGGTGCCTCCAAGGAGTGGACGTAGGTCAAGGTTTGACCGAACCACCATAAATCCGGTGTGTTCTTTTCTAATTATTGCATCCGCATTTATTTTCTTCCGCACCTGATTTTTGTGGTGATTTTGGTTTGAGTTTTAACTTTGGTTTTAAAGTTATCCAATTCACCTCTCTCTTTGTTAGCCTTGGTCCATTTCTATAGGGCTTAACATCCCTAACAAACTTTCTAAAGCCATCAGAGCACTTTCAAATTTGATCTTGGACGATTTACCAAATTTGTTAAACACCAACATTGACCTAAATATGATGCATTAAACCAATATTTTACCTTTGTTAACCATGATTGACCATAAACCCTAACACTGTAAATTCTAAAAAATAAATTTTTCTTAAACCTAAATATGGCTCAATCAAACCAAGCCATATGATCATCTATAAATATACTCAAAACCCCCATTTGACATCTACTAAACCAAATCCCAAGCTTTGGTTAACCCTAGTTGACCAAGTCAAACTAGGTTGACCAATTTTTTCTTTGGAAACCCCATGAAGCCATGGGACCTCCTCCAACAAACCTTAAACATCATTTAGAATGCATTAAACCAAGTTTTAACCCCTGGTCAACCATGGTTGACCAAATGGCTTCTTAAGCCTATAAAAATTCTTTTTGTACTAAATGACCTACTAATACATGGGATCAACTCCAACTAGTCCAAAACCTTATTTGGAATAAATTAGAACCACCTTTGGCCATTAGTCAAACTTTGTTGACTAGGCCAACCCTAGCTGACCAAAATCACCATATATACTTAAAAATCCATTTCTTGGGATTTTGACCAAATCATTGAACAAAACTTGTAGTAACTATTCATGAGGTCAATAAGGGTGTCCTAAAAATTTTCCAAGCCCTGAGGCCACTTGGTTTGACCATTAAGGTTAAACCAAGTAATAAAAATAAGCATTTATTACTCTAAATTACAACCCTTATTAAAATAAATTTTGAATTTTCCTGTAACAAGTATGTATTATCCCCATATACAGAGAATAAGAGTTTAAACTCCATGGTTTGACTTGTTTTAAAAATATGGGTTAAAATATGCCTTCCAAAATAAAATAAATAGAGATCCAATTCAATAAAGCCCAACTTGAACCCAAACAAAGGTTTGGATCCACTCTAAACCTATCTTATAATAGCCCACATTAAGCCCTTGCCAACAATCACATGAGGTGGCAACATTTCCCAAAATAACCTCTCTATAGCTATTCGGTCAAGCCTAACTCCCTCAATAGTAGGTAAGTGTAAATTATATAATACTTTAAATTTTTATTTTAAATAAAAATATATTTCTTTAGTTATTTTTTGTATAGAAAAAAACCAAAAATGATAGAAATGTAAGGAGACTACAATGTCGTAACATCCAATGAAACAACACCGTAATGCCACTTTCAATACCATTCAGGTGCTACAAAGTGGACATTATTATGCCAAGTTTTCAATTCTTTTTTTTTGAAGAAATGCTAAAAATAGCATTAAAGAAAAGAACAAGCCACCAAACTACAAATCAGAGTAATCCTAAAGCATCACATTCCTCCTTCAAGAAATACAAGAAAGAAGGAGGAATGGAAATATCATGAAGATTTTCCCAAACAAAAGATCCTTCAAGAGCCAAATTAGCACAAATATCAGCTAATTTGTTCCCATTCCTAAAAGAATGAGAAAAAAGAACTTGTTTAAAATCAGTCAAGAAAGATAAATTTTTGTCAATTTGCCAAGTTTTCAATTCAATGGCACCATGACATGACTAATTTAAGTACCATGATTATAGATTCCTTTCTTTTCTATCCTATAAATAGTTATGATGTTATATTTATAAGTTAGTTAAGTCGCTAGTGTACTTAACTCCCTTTTAAATATAACATCATAACTATTTATAGAGTACTTATCTAGTCCCCCCTCAAAATAAAAATCTATGTGAAACTAGGAAAGTATAAGATACAATCATTTGGACTATTTTTCTTGTGTTTCTTGAAGTAACTCTATAATTAAAAGAGGAGTGTATAGAAGATACTTTGATCTTTTTATGTGACATCAATCTCTTGTATTTTCATTCTTCAACAATTTAATGAAAGATCATGATATTTTTTACTTTCAGTGTCAGGATATAAAATGAGCATATCCGTGAGAAGGTTAGAGTAGCTCTAGTGATAGATAAGATTAGAGAGATTCACCTTAGATGATTTGATCGTGTAAAAGGGTGGCCTTCTAATGACCATCTTTGGAGAGTATATTAATTAGATTTGGCCTATATAAATAAAGGTAGAAGTAGAGCTAGAAAACATGGTTAGAAAATATTATAATTGACCATTCTTTATTTGATTTAAATGATAATTTAACTGTTGATAAGACATAATGGTGAAAAAGGATTCATGTAGCTGATCCCATATAGTGGGATAAAGGCTCAATGTCTTTTTTATTAATGTTGCATGAGTTTAATTAAAATGAGTTTTTTTGTTATTTATTCTATGCTGGCTAATTCTCTTATTTGGATTCATAATGAAGAGTGTATGTTTAGTATTAATGAAAATTTTTCATCTATAAATATTAAATAATGCTTTAAATATTATTATTCTCTTAATTTAATGCACATAGCATCCATATGTGTAGTTAAAATATAGTGTGATGTATAGTCTCGACGGTGACTGCGGCAATAACCAAGAATATTGAGATAAGATGTTTGCATGCCTACGTATTGGATGTAAAATATTATATGTTCTTATGGTGATACTATAAATATAGGAGATTAGAAGATATAATTTTCATCCTTACAAGCTCAAGAGAGATCTAGCCATGAATATGCTTTGAATCGCATCTGTAATTAAGAGACTCGTTTAAAATAGTTTGGAATTTACAGCCATCTATCCAAAATATTTTACTTAAATATTATCTCAAATATTTTTACTATTTTATTCTGTTATAAAATATCCATAATTATTATTTTTAGTTAAGTAGGATAATTATTACAACTAGATTAAATTGTATTAGTTTGTTTTAGTAAGCATACATTCTCATGGGTTTGATACTCTACTCTATCAATTTATTACTTGATTCGACACATATAATTGCATATATTCAGTGGTATTTTGTTATTTTATATTAAAAATATATATATATATAAGCATTATTTAGGGGTGATAGATCCCTAGACTTTTATATGATTCAAAGTTCACTCCACAACCCCCATCAACATACATGAATCATCACTTGACAATCACCTTTAACTATAATGTGAACATATAATCTATCAAATGACAATCACAAATTGATTATCAGTGATATAATTCCTTTAATGAAAATTCCTTTAATTATTTATCTTCATTAATAAATTCAAAATCTAAATCTAAATCAAGCATTAAATCCATCAACTAACAATCCCTAGTGATAGTTAGCTTACCATCTGTTTAATCACTAATGATCATCAATGCTTGTTAATAATATATGAATTATAAACTTAAATCCTTCTAAATCATCTATAATATAAAATCCAAATAAAAATCAATAATCAAACCCATTTCAAACTCAAAACATTAAAATTCAGTGTCATAACGAAACCAAAAATCCCTTGGTTCAAAACCTATTTTTGGAGAAATTTCTATTACCCTCAAACCTCACCAAATAACATTAGATTCCTAATCTATCTCTTGAAAGTTGATTAGGCAAGTCCTAGGGTCAACCATATAAATTTGAGGGCATTTTAAGACCCTTAACTTCACAAACTAAAATCATTTCCATAAACTGCAAAACATTCAACAATTTATAGCTCATGCCACTGAACATACCATATTATAGAATTTGATCTTGGAAGCTTCACCAAAATAAATAAACATCACCATTGACCTAAAAATGATGTATTAATACAATTTGAATCTTGGTTGACCAAGGTTGTTTATAAAACCCTAAAGTATTAAATCTTGTAAATTAATTTTTTTTAAAACACAATATAGTTCAGTCAAACCAAGCCATGCAACCTTCTACAAATACATTTAAAACACTATTTGACATATATTAAACTAAACCATATGCCTTAGTAATGATTGGTTGATAAAGTGAATCTAGGCTGACCAAATTGTTATTTTTTCCTTTTAAACTACATTACATTCATGGAGATCCCAACAAGCTTTGGGACCACCTCCAACAAACCCTAAACAACATTTAGAATGCATTGAGCCAAGTTTCAACCCTTGGTCATCCATGGTTAATAAATTGAACCAGGGTTGACAAAAGAGCCCCTTTAGCCTTTAAAAATACTTTTTGTACTAAATGACCTTACCAATGCATAGGACCACATCTTACTAGTTCGAAACATAATTTGGAATGAGTTGGACCCACTTTTGACCTTTGTTCAAACCTTGTTAAACAGGTCAACCCTAGTTGATCAAAATTATCGTGTATACCTAAAAAATCCATTTTGAAAGTTCGTTAGGGATGTTAAGCCCTATAAACTTAGTCCCAAGCTAACCAAGAGGGGGGGGGGGGTGAATTGGTATTTTAAAAAAACTTCTTATCACAAAGAAATAAAATCACAAACCAAATCACACCACAAGGAATTAATGCGGAATTAAAAAAGTGCGGAAGCAAAAATAAGAACATAAGATTTATAGTGGTTCGGTCGACTCGACCTACGTCCACTCCTTGGAGGCACCCTCCAAGTATTGCACTACAAAGCGTGACTCTCCTTTAGCCCCCACGGCTAGGCGGAGAAGCCCTTACAAGAACCTCCTTTTTGCCACCCCGGCAAGGCAGAGAACCTACCTCCTTTTTCTTCCTCCTGAAGCTGGCAGAGAACCAAAACCGAAAGCAAACTCCTTACCTCTACCGACCCTTCCACGGATGAGAAACTCTAGACAAAGACGAAACAGAGCGATCCTTGAAGCAACCCTTGTGAATCCCCTCACAAGCTCCCCCTTATAAGATCCTCTCTCTCTCTCCTCTCTCTCTTTCTCTCCTCAAGGTCTTCTCAGGTCAAGACAGCAGCCAAAGGTCTCTTAAAAACGTTGAACAAGAGCTCTTTAAATAGAAGAGCTTCAAAGGAGCTCATTAGTTGCAAGTTGCCGACAATATCGTCCAGGTCGATATGGACATCAGCCTGGCCGATCAGTACAAATCACAGAAGATCGGCCTGGGCATCGCCCTGGGAAATGTCCTGGATGATTGAATTTTGGCTTGATCGTCCAGGCCGATCTTAAGATCATCTTGGCCGATCAGTTCAAATTAGAGGAAAATCATCCTGAGCATCGCCCTGTTTTTGAGCTGGCAGATATTTATCGTCCTGAAGTAACTTAAGGATTTTGAATAAATCGTCCTGGCCAATCCTGCGATCGTCCAGGATGATATGATCGTATCAATCATCCTTAATTACTCCCTAGATTTGCTGATCAATTAAGGCATAATCTGATAATTTCGTCCAGGCCGATCCGTGGATCGTCCTGGCCGATAATTTAAAAATACAGTATACCTTAATTGTCTATGGCGGCTACTTCTTTCTATTTTGAGCTGATCGTCCTGGCCGATACACGTATCGTCCAGGACGATATGTTAATGACGACTGCCTTAATTAAGAATCCATATTTATACTTTCTGTTTTAAGCTGATCGTCCAGGACGATATGAATATCGGCCTGGCCGATGTGGGCAAAAATAGAAATTCTAATTCTCTGAAGTGTGTCTGTGTAGGGTTACTTAGCATCAGTCTCTTTGACCATTACAAGTAGACTCAAAAAGAGAAAAACAAAAGTACAGACTGACTCAACCCTGAACCTACGTAATTCTGAACTTGGCTTCTTCATGATCGTCCGGTCTTCGATTCCTGAAAAGTTAGAAGCAACAAGTAGTCCAAGAGAAGTAGTGTTTGTCAATCATCAAAACACAAGCCATGAAAAAATAGATTTACAACACATTTGTTATGATTTTTACCAAATCATTAAGCCGATGTCATGGGAAATGTTCATGAGGTCAATATGAGTCTCCTAAAACATTTCCAAGCCTTGGGATTATATAGTTTGACCAATAGAGCTAAACCAAGTGTTAAAAATAGGTTTTTTGCTCTAAATCACCACCCATCTAAAAATAAATTTTAAATATTGTTATAGCTGATGAGTATCAACCCCATACATACGCCCCAAGAGATTAAACCTATGGTTTGATCTAGTTTAAGAACCAAGTCTCCCAAAACCCATTGAATGGAGCTCCTACCCAACCCAGCCAAACATGAACCCAACAAATGGTTTGGATACATAATGAATGTCATACACATCTTATCAATATCAGTAAGAGTACTCTTAGGAACTAGAGAGTGCGTCAATTGAAAAATAGGGAGAGCCAAGATAGCAGATTTAGCAAAAATGATCCTTCCTTGCAAAGACATAAACTTACTACCCCAAGTGTTGATTTTCCTCACTGAATTCTCTAATAATCCCTGAAAGTCAGCCTGAACCAACCTTCTCAAGGAAATCTTCACACCCAAATAAGTCATCTCCTTCACTGATCTCAGTCCCATTATGCGAGCAATATTGTTCTTTTTCCTCTTTTTCATACCTTTACCAAATAGAATTACTGATTTCTTGTAATTCATGTGCTGACCCATCCACTCACATAAATCCACAATTATTTTCCTTACCTCTTTTACCATATTAATGCTAGATTTAGAAAAAATAACAATATCAACTACATAAAGCAAATGAGAAATTCTTGGAATACTAGAGTGTATTTTGATCCCCACCAAATCTCCTTTATTATTCAAGGCATTAGATAACAATTGAGAGCATAAAATGAACAAAAAAGGAGACAGTAGACATCCATATTGGAACCCACTCTTTGCCATAATCCATTTAGAGTAATTTCCATTAATCAATACAGAAAACATATCATCCACCACATAATCCATAATTAACTTGGAATATTTGCATGGAAAACTGAAGTACCTCAAAACATGCTCCAAAGTGGACCATCCCATGCTATCATAAGCTTGCTCCATATCAATCTTGAAGGACACCAAGCCTTTATTGGATTTAGAAAATCTAAATTTGTGAAACACTTCATGAGCCATAAGAATATGTTCTGAGATTGACTGTCCCTTCAAAACTGCAACTTGTTCTTTGGAAATGAGTTTAGGAATCATACCATACATTCTATTTAAAATAATTTTAGCATTTAATTTATAAATGGACTTGCATAAGCTGATTGGTCTGAAATGAGATGGTAAAGAAGGATTTTCAACCTTCGGAATGAGCACTACAACCGTTTCCTTCCATTCTGGATCCATAAATCCCATAGAAAATACTTGATGAATAGCATTCCAAGTACCATTTTTGATAATAGGTCAATACCTCTTTAAGAAGGAAAATGATATACCATCCTTTCCTAGTGATTTATAACCATTCAACTCATGAACAACACTACTAATTTCCTCAAAACAAAGTTCGGCATCCTGCCTCTTTCTATCATCTTCTTCTAGGAAAATGAAATTAGAAGGCCACTCTTCCAAATTACATTCCCTCACTTGCCATTTATTATTGAAATAATCAAAGAAAATTTTCTCAATTTGCTTTTGATCTTCAACCTCTATCCCATTCTCATTTTTAATTTTTGAAATCGAATTCCTGCTCCTTCTATTAGCATATGCCTGAAAAAATCTTGTATTCTTGTCTCCATCCTTCAACCAATCAATCTTTGTTTGTTGCCTTCACCAAGTATTCAAGCTGGCCAAAGAGCTATTCAGTTCATTTACTTTTGACCTTAAGAGCAAGATTTTATCATCAGATAGAGCGCCTAGATTAGCTTCCTCCATTTGCAAATCATAAATATCCTTTTTAAGGCTCTCCTTCAATTCATTGAGATCTTTAAGTTTAGCTTTGCTCCAGTAAAATAGAGCTTTCAAAGATCTTTTAAACTTGCTATTTAGAATTTCATAAAAACTACCAAGAGCTGTTTTATTCCATGCTTTGAACACAATTGAAGCAGATGCTGGATAAGAATCCCAATATTCTTCACATTTAATATTTTTTTTAAATTTTAGGAATATTACTCACCAGATTTAATAAAATGGGGCAATGGTCCAATGCAATCCCTGCTAGATGACGCCCCACCATCAATTGGGAAGAACCTACGCCACTGAATTCAAATAACATATGTCAAGATGCGTGCTCCTCCCACCTTGTTGTTGCACCAAGTAAATTTAGGACCAAGAAAATCGGCTTCATGCAAATCATTCTTGCTCAGAAACTCAATCATCTCCTTTGAACTTTGAGAAAATAGAAACCTCTTTCCACCCTTCTTGTCCTCTTTGGCCAATAAGCAAATAAAGCCTCCCCCCATACTTGACGGAGTATCCTTGGAAGTTTACATTTCAATATCCCTCCACAGTTCCCTCCTTCCAAGCGCTTCTTTGCTTCGATAAACCGTCGATATCCTCCAAACACCCATCTTCAAAATGTTTAAATCACCAATTATACATTGGGATGAAGATTTACACAAAGAAAAAGAAGATAGCTTGGATCTCCAAAGAACCAAAATGCCTCCAGATAAGCCATTTGAAGAAGTATAGAAAAAGTCCCGATCAAAGCCAAATAATGAATTCACTTCCCTTCTACTAACCGAAACCAGATTGGTTTCCAATAAGCTAACAAACAATACCCCATAGTACTTAACAATTTCTTTCAAGTATAAAGAAACTTTACTCTTCCTAGCTCCTCTACAATTCCAAAACACAATAGAAGCCATTAATTATAATTTGGGAAGATTTCCCCACCTTATGTTTAACTTCCCCATCAAATCATCTACTCCTAAGAAAAAGCTTAATAGGACCTAGTCCTTTAAGCTGTTTAGAATACTTTTTCTTTACAGAAGTAGAACTTTCATTTCTACCTTCAGAAGTATCCTTCAAAATCTCACCACTACCTCTTGTTATTCCATTGTCATCATAATCAAACTTCTTCAATACAGAAGCCTCCCCATCCACAATAACCTGAACTTCTTCAGCTTCTTCACTAATAGTAGCTCCTAAATTTCCTTCATCAACACTATCCTGAATAATTTCTCCTTCTTCCCAAATATCAAATAAAGTATTAAACTTATTATTATCATAATAGAACTTCAAACCATTTTCAACATTTGAGTTTCTCTGCTGGCATATCTCTGATGATTCCCAAACCAAATGTTGAACATCATCCACCTCCTCCACAATTGGTTTATCAAAAGTTGAATCTTTACTCTTCTCCAATAGTGCAGCATCTTCAGTTTTCTTCTCTGGATTCTTCATAGAACCCACTGAAGCTCTCCTATTTTTAATTGGTTTCTTCCTTCCATAATTTACATGGACCCAAGGTCCATAGCCATCATTATGAATACCATCTCCATCCTTCATGTAATCATTATTGGCTACTACAGACTTCAGATTCAGGTCTTCCTTTTCCAACCAATTTTTTCCTTGCTGAATACCATTTCCTTGCACCACATTAAGCTTTTCTCTGGACAGTCTTTTTGAACATGACCAATCCTACGGCAATTAAAACAGAATGATGAAATCCTCTCATATTCAATCTTTTAGAAGAATTTATCAAAAGCTCCCTCATCCCAAACACCAAAAGGGAGCCGATCTTCCAACTTCACCTGATCACAAACCCTCATAAACTCCCTCCTACTCCATTGAAACATACTTCCATCAATCAGGTACAGAATACCAACCTTTTAAGCAATCCTGCAAGCATTAACCTCATCCCAACATTGGAGAGGTAAATTCGGTAATCTAATCTAAACCGGAGCCATTAATCCTTTTAACGAAGCCGGAGAGAACATTGGAGACAATTTATCCATATTAAATATATGCCCATTGACATACCAAGGCCCATTATTCATAATTTATTCCACAACTATTTCATCAATAAAAGCACATAAGTTCTACCCCATTCCAAGCACCGTAAGGTGAAACTTACCAAACTAAGCCCACTGCCTTCTCAATTCATTACTAACAACATAAAGAAGCACATTCTCACCAAAGACTTTAATAACTAAAGCATTATGCAGTTTTTTAACATTTTCTAATACATTTTCCATATGTAATCTTACTGTTGAACCATGCTCAGATAATGGTAAGCCATAGTCTAAATCAATAACACGAATATTGTCCTTCTTCTTCCAGGCATTATGCATAATGTTACCTGATGGATCCTTGTACATCACAATAGAATTTTCTTTCAAATTTCTAGACCTCAGTTCTCCATTTATACAGTGGAAAACCGAAACCAAATCCTCCTCAGCACCCCTCATATTTAACTCTTCTGAATCCAGCTTTGCTCCCGCGACCAAAAAATCATTTGTAAATTTACCTCCACATCACCAACATTCAGATTAACATTATTGCTTTTAACTTTCAAATTTTCCATCTTGACTCCAATATCAATATTACCCAAAACTATTGAATCATATACTCCTTTCTTCGAACCAGATGAATCCCTAATTTGAACATTCGAACTTAATTTTTCCATGGAAACCTTGGGAAAAGGTTTTGGAATTTTGAAATTGTTATCCAACAAAACTTCTTTGCCCTTGAAAATATCAGTAACAGATCATTTAGATGAAAGTAGACCACCTTCATTAATAACCTAGGCACCTCCATGCCTCATCTTCAACCTAGTAGAATCAGCGTCACCAAATGCTAGAATAGATCTAGTAGGATTTAAAACACCTCCAGTAGATGGATGTCTTAGATCACCGGGACCACCAGCGACTGGTGTATGGCAAACATTCACCGCCATCGGCACAGTTGCAGAAAAATTGCGAACAGAAAATAGGAAATTTTAACACTTTCTCTCTAGAAAAAACCATGTTAGTACTTCTTTTTAGAGTACTTTTCTAGTTCCCTCTTAGAGTAAAATCTAAGAGAAGCTAGGGAAGTTCAAGATATAATCATTTAGAGTGTTTAGATTATATTTCTTGAAGTAACACTATTTGTTAATGGATAAGGATTGTAGAGGAGACACATTGATCTTTTTTAATGATATCTTTCTCTTCTATTTGTTTGCAAGCTTTATTATAAACTTGAAGGCAATTGCAATTATATTTTTTTTGATAAAATTTGAATATAATCCTTTTAAATTTCTTTTAGTTTTGTAGTCAAACTCATCATTATGAACGATGTATCACCATGGGAGATGAAAATATTATTTCCTCAAAAGGTTTAAATTATAAAACTATAAATTTCATCATGACTATTGTATTCAGATTCAAGAAGGAACTATATATGAGACTTGAGGGTTAAAATGATTTTTGATCAAACATTTAGCTATGATAATCTAGATGTGTTGTCATTAATTTAATATTCAAGGACTTGTTGACAAATGATATATCTCTCTAGGGAAAAAAATCACTTATTGCCCATGGTTTTAATATGATGATGATGATCGTGTTTGATGTTAATTTTCTCAAAATGAATTATATTCTATTTGAGAGATAAATAGAATGGTTTTTAATTTTTCTATGGTCTTAAATCTCCTACAATTACAAGACTTCATAGTTAATTACATCACAGGAGTTTTGAGTTTCCTATGAATACTCTCAATTAAAATAATGATAAAAATTTCATTCAAAATTTTTAAAGAGTGATATAAAAGAAAGGAGATGAGAATTTTAATAAGGGATGTTTAAAATTTCACCACTTATTCCTAGAGTCCAAAGGATGAAAAATAGGAGGTATTTTAGGATTCTTAAATAATTCAAAAACACCCCAATCTATCCTTTATGAGGCTTTAAGTTTTGGTTTAAGAAAAATTTTAATTTGAGTTATTTTATTAGAAAGTTTGGATTATATTCCCAATGTTAGGGACATATAATTTGAAGTCCACCCGAGATCCTAAATCTAAGTTGGGAACTAAATAATAATGAGTCAAACCTAACTAATGCAATGCAAATCTAGGCTTACCTAGGCCTGGATTGGAGTGTTTGTTAAATCACCTAGGTGCTTGAAAACTATTAGTCTGATCTTATTATAGATGGGCGGGCTATTATTTATGTTTTGGAGAAATTGGGTAGACATATAGAGAAGTTCTTAAGTAACCTCTTTAATTATATTTGGTGGGATTTATGCTTAACGTAATTAAAATTTTAATTACTTTAGTCGGTTTCTAATGCAATACATGTTGATCGATCTTTACTTGCAAAAATCATAATGATGAACTTTAAAATTTTAGCATAAAAATATATTTTTCTCTAAAAATGTATAACATACACTAGATAAAGTTGTACCCTAATAAGTCAGCTAGTCTACCATGACCCACAGGCAAAGAGGTACCTAATTAGGAGAGAAGTGAATATGAAAGCATGAGAACTCCTGCGTTTTACTAGGTTAACTTCTTAGAAAACACTTATCTTACAATATTAGTCTAAATTTTTATTTTTTATAAGTAGAAAATTTTTGTTGCCCTTAAGAGTTTAAACAGATTTTTTATAGTGGAATTGATTTTTAGAAGAGAAAGAAACTCCCAGTTTAGAGAGAGAAACCATTCGTATTTTCAATTTTTTCCTTCTCGATTTTAATTCCATCCTTTAAGGAATTGGTGAGGAAGATGGGTGTGGAGGGCCATCTGCCATCATCGATGGTGGCGGCGAATGGTATTGCTAGAGAAGGTATAAAGAATCAAGCATTGGTTGAAGAAAATTGTATGGCTACTGTTTCCATTCTGAGGAAAATGGATTTGGTAAGTAGGAGTTCGAGAGGTTCTCTAGTGATTAAGGAGAATAATGGGGAGATTCCAAAGAAGATTATTCACATTGAAGGTAAAGGTAAGGCCATTGTTGAAGAGGATGTTGTTGCTACCCCATGGATTGTTAAGAAAACATTGGAACTGGAATCAAATGATCCTTCGGCTTCGTTATCTCAGATGTAGATTTTCATTAATAGGTTTGAGAACTCAAATGCAATCCCTAGACACAGTGTAATAAACGTAAATTCTCATAATCCTTTTAACAGAAATTTTCATATCAATGGCAGTTCAGGTTTAAAGGACAATATTAATGTGGAGATGGTTGATGCTGTAATGCCAACTAAGAATGTGATTGAGGTAGATGTCAATCCGTGGAAGAAGAAACCATATATCAAATTGGATTTTAAAGATGATGATTTGGTGTTAACAGAAGATGGCAAAGTTGTTAATCTAAGGGAAGACATTGAGATTTTGAACTCAAACAGACTAAGGAATTCCTTAGTTATCAAGGTGTTTGGGAGGGAAATTCCATCGCATTTGGCGGCATGGGATGTGAGACGTCAATGGAGTCAATTTGGGAATTTCCATTTTAAAACTCTTGGTAAGGGATGTTTTTGTGTTCCTTCAGTTCTACTGAGATGATGGAAGGTGTGCTAGCAGGAGGACCATGGTTCGTGAATGGCTATATTGTGGGAAAGAATAGGTGGTCGCCTGAGTTTTCTACATTATCTATAAAGGGTCTAACCTCCTTTATTTGGATTAGAATGACTCATTTACCCTTGCAATGTTGGGATGAAGTTAAGGTGTCAAGGATATCTTCTATGGTAGGCAAACCTCTAATGATGGATGGAAACATGTTTCAGGGGGGGGGGGGGGGGAAGAGGGAATTTGCTAGAGTTTGTGTGAGGGTAAAGTTTGATCAACGTCTTCCCTTAGGAGTTTGGGTGGAGAGCATATCGGGGAGGTTTATTAAAAAAATTGAGTATGAAAAGATATCAACATTTTGTTATGAATGTGGGTTGACATCTGATTGCAAACAAAGAAATTCTGTGGTAAAGGAACCGAATGGTGATGTTGGAATTGTAAGGCCTGAGAAGGAGGTGGGAAGGTACTAAGAGGTAGATAATGGATCTACATATGGTCCATGGATCATACTTAACACGAAGAATAGTAGGAGACCTGCTTAGCTGAAGAAAAACATTAAGTTTGTAAAGAAACAGGTGAAGATGAGTAAGGAAGCTCACAGTGGGAGATTTGAAGTAAAACTTACAGTTCAGAACATTGCTGTTCATGAGGAGCTAGAATCAAATGCTGATATAAATCAACTGGAGGAGGGTGAAAAAGATGTGGGCCAGGAGATGCTTGTGAGGGAAATGCATTCTGATGCAACAGAGGAGGAGGTGGTGCAAATCTCTGATAAGGCTGAGGAAACAGCTGGTGTTTCAGGTATGCTTTCTCATCCTGATAAATCCTTTTTAATAGCAAGTATGAATAAATTTGATGTTTTGGGTGTCGAGGATGTGGAAAAGGAAGAGGCTGAGGTGAATAATATACGTCTTTGTGGTAGTGGGAAAAAATGTGAAGTTGCTGTAGCTGTTGATGTTGGGTTGGGAAATTCTTAGAAAGGTGGTGGAAAAAATTGTTATAATGAAAGGTTGATTAATGTGGAAAAGGAGAATAGTTTAAATGGGGACTTGACTAAGTGTAAGCTTGAAAAAGAACTAAGATCCTTAGGGCCTATTAAAATTAATCCACGTGGAAGGATTTTTGATGGGGGAAGTAAGAAGATAGATGGGGGCTCTTCCCCCAAGAAAGCTTAATGGAATCCATTGCATTTTAGAATTATAGATGGGCTAAGAAGAAAGAAACCTCTCTTTATATGAAGGAATTTGTAAAGGATTTTAAGGTGTTTTTTGTGGGGTTGGTGGAGACAAAAATCAACTCTTTTGATAGAGTTACCTTTAAAAGAATGATGAGTCCTGATTGGGATTTTTTCCTTCTTCTTTCAGAAGGGTTATCTGGTGGTATGATGATCTTACAGAGAACAGATTTGGCATCCTTTTTTATGGTAAATACATCAGATCAATGTGTTATAGGGGATCTTAATTTCTTCAATAAAGGTGTGTGGATGATTACTACTTTGTATGGGAGCAAGGAGGCTGAGAAAAGGAGATTGTTATGGGGTTGTATTCATGCGTATTCACATAGAAAAGTTCCTTTTATTATTGGTGGGGACTTTAATTTCATTTTGTCCCAAGAAGACAAAAAGGGTGGAAGGAAGTTTGTATTCTCTCAAGGTTCTATGGAAATATCAAAATTTATGAATGACAATGATTATCATGAAGTTGGGGTGGTTGGACCAAGGTATACTTGGTGTAATAATAAAATTGGAGGGGGGAAGGATCCTTGAACATTTTGGATAGGTGCTTGCTTAATTCTTTGGCTATTAATAATATCCAAATCATTGTGGTGAGACACTTAACCAGAGTGGCTTCAAACATAGTGCAATTGTATTGAAATTATTTAAGGTGGTTATAAGGAAGAGGAGGTGTATTAAGTTTGAGGATGTTTGGTTATCCTTCAAGACAGTGGCTCATATTGTTTCAAATGGGTGGAAGAAGGCTTATGTGGGAGATGACATGGAAGTTCTTAATAAGAAATGTAAAAGAACCTTAAAAGATTTGTATTATTGGAGTAAATTCAAATTGAAGGAATTTTCAAAGGAGAAAGAAAGATTGAAGGCTGAAAAATTTCAACTTCAAGAAGAGAAAGCTAGAGATGGTTTGTTGGAAGAAGACAAATTATGGTTTCTTAGATCAAAGGTTAAGGAGCTGAATGTCAATCTTAATTGTTTGAATACTTGGTGGAAGCAAAGAGCAAAATTGAAGTGGATTGAAGATGGTGACTCCAACACAAATTTTTTTTCATGCTTTTGCCAATGCTAGGAGAAATGTTAATTGGGTTTCACAAGTGAAGAATTCAGATGTTATGCTCACTAAGGATCCAAAGAAAGTGGATGAGGTATTTATCAAATTCTTTCAAAACAAGTGGAAGGATAGGGAATGTTGTTTGGAGAACTGGCAAAAGCCATGGATGGTACTGGGAGATGAAGACAGTGTGATATTGGAGAGGGAGCTTTCTGTTAATGAGATAAAGGAGTTTGTTATGAGGTTGGGGAATAATAAGGCTCTGGCGTGTGATGAGATGACATATTCTTTTTTCAAATGTTATTGGAAAATCATTGAAGAGGATGTTTGTAGAGCCGTAAAATAATTTTTTTATTTAGGCACTATGAGTAAGGTTTGAAAAGCTACTTTGGTTGTAATGAATCCCAAGTCCTTTAATTCATTAATTCCATCTGCCTTTCATCCCATCATCTTATGCAATTCTATCTACAAGTTTGTGGCTAAGGTGTTATTAAACAGATTACTAGTGGTTATTCCGAAGATTATTTATGAAGAGCCTGTGGCTTTTTTGAAAGGGAGATCTATCTCGAATCATTTGTTATTAACTAAAGAGGTATTCAACAAATTAAGGCATTCAAAGGCAAGAAATGGTTATTTAGCTATTAAATTGGATATAGAGTAAGCATACAATAATATGTGTTGGTTAACTCTCAAGAAGATGATACCAGAGTTGGAATTCCCCGTCAGATTTCTCGGCCTAGTAATGGACTGTATCTTGGATCCTAGATTTTCTATCTTGATCAATGGTGCTAGATCAAACATGATTGAGGGGAGAAGTGGCTTTTGGCAAGGCTAACCACTTTCTCCATTCTTATTTATTTTATGCTCACAGCTGCTATGCAATGCTTTCATTAGTAGAGGTTTGGATGTGGGTATTACAATTTGTACAAATGCTCCAAGAATTTCACATCTTCTTTATGCAGATGATGTATTATTGTTTTCAGAGGCTAAAGTGAGAAGTGTGAAGAAGGTAAGAAACATTGTTATAGATTATTGCAATTGGACCGGTCAGAAAATCAATTATCAAAAGTCATCTTTGATTTGTGGCAAATCAGTTATGAGAAGAAGGAAGATTGAAATTTCAAAGATTTTGGGATTCAAACTTGTGGGAGAATTGGAATACTTGGAAATTAAAATTGCTCTAAGGAGATTAAGGAAGGTTGATTTCCAAATGTTATTGGATAAATCTACAAAAAAGCTAAATGCTTGGGGAAATAAATATATTTCCATTGCTGATAGATTGGTTTTGGTAAAAATAGTGCTTCTTGCTATACCAGTATTCCTAATTTCGCATTATCTGGTTCCTTTGAGGACTTTGAAGGAGTTCAAAAAACTTTGTAGAGATTTTATCTGGAATAAAATTGATGGAAGCCATGGGATGCATTATGTGGCATGGGATTTGCTATGTAGACCAAAGCGTTATGGTGGATTGGGTATTCAGTCTGCATTGTCAAGGATTGGGCTGCTGAGTGTAAAGTTTGCAAGGAAGCTATTGAAAGAACCGCATACCTTGTTGAACAGGAACTTACTGGCCAAGTATGGAGAAAGGTGGTGGAACAAAGAGGATTTTAAAGGTGGTTCTTCTTCATGGAAGATCATAACCTATGGTTGTAAAGCTCTTAGGAATTTTTTAAGGTGGAAGGTGGGGGATAAATCTAATATTAATGTATTGAAGGATGTTTTGATTTTGGACAAAAGTTTACTTAAATGGCCAACCTTTGTTGGAAGCTTTGATGATGAAAATTTGACTCTTGACTTCTTCATTGAAGATGGAAGATGGGACATTGCAAAACTTAGCTTGTTCTTCGGTGAAGATCTTGTGAGAGTGATTAGTAGAGTGCAGATTTTTCATTCTTTGCTTGAAGATTGTATGGAATTAAAGCTTCAAATGAATGGTAAGTCTATGTCTACTTTGTTAATGGAAGATGGCCTCAAGGAAGTGAAGGATGTGGATCTGGTTTCATGGGTTCATAAGTTAAAATTAAATGCATGGGTGGAACTTTTTATTTTGGCGTCTTTGCAAAGATGCTATTCCAACTGAAGAGTTTCTTTGTAATAGAAGAATATCTGAAAATTACTTGTGTCCGATGGCATGTGGTGTAATTGAAGATGTCAATCATATCACTACTAAATGTTCTAAGCTTTGGAATGTCATTGATGTACTGAGAAGTTGGGGGTTCAGAATTCCAGAATTCAAGGTCTGGAATGATTCCTTGCAAGGTCTTAAGAGGTTAGCAGATGCGGATTTGCTGATGGCAAGGATGTATTTTCATTATTATGGTTCATTTCGAGTAATATAAATAAGTTGAAGCATGGTAAAACTGGAAAAAGAAATGTGATGAATGCGGTTTTAGTTCTCTAAAAAGGGATTAATCCTCTCGGATCACTAGGATGCTTATCAGTCTATGCGACTATTTTTAGATAAATGGCATCCCCATCTACCCGAGTGGTTGAAGATAAACATTGATGCTTCACTTAAAGAGAATAATGAGGCAGGTATTGGAGGTATTGTAAGGGATTGTAAAGGAAGGTTTATTTTAGCATTTGGTCTTGGAAAATTGCATTAGGACATATCACAAATGGAGCTTTCAGCTTTTAGATCATTGAAAGAGGTGTTGCAAGAGGCAAAAAATTTGCCCACAAAATGCAAGCTTCCTTCTCTTCCAAACCTTTAAATCTTAGAAGATTTCATATGTCACTTGATATTTTCAGGGGCTTATGTTTGAAATTTATAATTGTGACTAATTATTTTGATATATTATTCTATTAGATATTTTTTTGGAACCAAGTTTTGAACGGATCTCTTTTTCTTACCCATTTAGTTTTTCTAAGTTAGATCTTTATTTTCAAAAGATGGTTTGCCCAATGAGAAGTCCAAGCTAGGGCTAACAGGATAGATTGTTCTATCGTTTTTCAGGTTTTGATGATGTTAACTCATTTTTTCTTATAAATTTTTAATTCAATCACATGGGGAATTTATCTTCTTCATGTTTTTATCAAATAAAAATGTTTATTTTCATTCATTTTGTTATTTTTATCATCCTTTTATTATTTTATTTTTATCTTTTACTATTATTTTTCTTATTTTTGGGCCTTCTCTGATCATCTCCATCCATCTCCAAAATTTCAAGTTTTGGTCACATCATCCAGGACGATACATTTAATCTACTCTTAACCTTCCTTCTCACGGCTAATACGACCTATTTTATTTATGATCGTCTAAGACTATCCATTGTCATCCTAGACGATCTAATCATTTTCTACTTTAATTATTTTTTATCATCTTGGACGATCATCCTCATCCGAGATGATCTTCTTAATTTCTGCTCAATTATTGGTGATCATCCTGGTCGATCCACCTGTTTATCCTAAATGATCCATGTAGCAAAGTTATTCCACATTTTAAACTTGGTTGATATGATCCATTATTATTGATTGTTCTGTACGATTCACCTAATTGTCTGAGACGATATGCTTTTTCAACTATCATCCGACAAGACTCCTTAGGATGATCACCTATGTATTATCATCCCGGACGATGTCTGATCATCCTAGATGATATAACCGCCTTTTGACTAATCGTCCTGGACTCAATAATTTCACGAGATCGTCTTGGGTGATTATGCGATCATCTTAGACGATCAGTTCGTTTCTTTATAAATAGTAGCCTTCAAAATTTTTTTCTTACCCCAACTTCATTCATTCATCTTTGCTTTCACTCCTTCTCTATTTTTTGTGCTTATGGGGGGTGGAAAGCGATCCCGAATGCCTACCGGAATCTCTTCAAGGGCCAATATTGACACTCATTTCACTAAGGCTGTCAACAAAGCAGCCTACCTGCATTACAAGATAGTCATGATCACCTTATCCTGGACTATCAATCTATATATGCTTTCTTACCTCATTCTTGACCTTTTTGTGCACACCTCTCTCACATTAATCCTTACCATCACCATTCATTTCAATTTCGAATTGCTCTTTGAATTTTTTGCAAGCCTCCCGATCAACTCTTCTTACACTGCACTTTAGTCTTACATTAATAAACATCCTGTTAAAATCACTTATCAAGATTATTATGAGCTCCTTCAATTATCCACCATTAGATACAAGCTTCACATCTTATCTCAAGATCTTAATTTTGACTTGGCTCCGACCAATCACCTTTTACAAAATACTTTTGTCCCCTATCATGATGGGGTGTCCAGCACCTTAGTCAAGGATACTCGAACAATCTAACATGTGCATCAAACCTCTGTTATTATCAAAGATGGTGATCATATCTACACCACTCCTCTCCTTTTGATCACCAATTTCTATATCATGGCCCATCAAGAATTTAATGCTACTGATCTTATTTTCTATTATATTGAGCACCTCACAAGTATTAATGGTCCAAGACATAGAAGGAAGCTTAACCTTGGCCTAAAAAAATATCATAACATACATCCTGGAATCTAAGTACAACCTTTAATATTGTGCCCTGCCTAACTTTCAGCCTACCTTCTGTTAAGATAGTTGCTATTTGCATGCTTTACATTTTTGCAACTTATGAAGTTTTGATGATTCCAAACATTATTGTTCAAATGTGTAGTTATCTCCTAACAATTTTGGAAGAATTGTATTTTCTCTTGTGTGTACTAACATTTCAGGGAAAACGAACTCCAGATTACGATGACTTCAAATTGAATTCAGCATGAGATACTCTGTAATATTTGAAGCTTGCACTTTTCTTTGAAATAAAAAAAAATTGAAAGGGAGTGATTGTAACTTGAGTGAATAAAAATATACACACACACATGAGGATATCATATAAAATTTATATTGATCGTACAGGACGATATACGTTTGTACTGGACGATCAGACAGTTATCTCCTATAGAGCATATGGAACGAATAGGAACTTGCTCAGAAAATTTTTTTCTAAGTCCTATTCTTCCAGGACGAAATAAATTATCGTCCAGGACGATTGGCTCTCTGTAAAATTTTTGTCTAGACGAAATTAAATTATCGTCCATGGCGACTGGTTCTCTGGAAAAATTTCGTCCAGACGAAATTAAAAATCTTCCAGGACGATCGGGTCTCTGGAAAATTTTCGTCGAGACGAAATTAAATTATCGTCCGTGGCGATTGGTCCTTTGGAAATTTTTCGTCCGGACGAAGTAAATAATCGTCCAGGACGATCGGTCCTCTGTAAAAATTTCGTCCAGACGAATCAATTTTCGTCCAAACTATTAACCGACTTAGGATAGTTTTCACTAGTTTCTAGAACCGACCTTGTAATAACCGTTCGTACTGGATGAACCTCATTCATACAGGACGATCAGCTGTACGAAGACATTTCGTACACATATTCAAATAGGGTCATTTCAAATCATTTAAGTAAAATCGTCCAGGATGATCCACGATCGTACAGGACGATCCACTGCGTACAAAATTGAATACTTGCAGTTTTTTGGGCGGTTTTTCTTGTCTTTTGTATAAATAGTCCAAATTAGACTGCCACCCAATCTTTTTGTCATTTGATCTTCGTGCCTCTTGAGAGAATAGCCAAGGAGAGAGTGGAAGAGAGCATTCAAGGGAGGATTCCTACCACTAGAGCGAGAAGGCTTCATTTGGAGTTCAAAGGTAAGAGTCTCTACTTATGAATTGGGATTACTTCACTCTTTTCCTTCTTCCTTCTAGATTCTTGTGAGAAGATCTGTCAAGGAGATCCGGTTCTCTGCCGACACTTGGAGAGTGTGAACAGCCGAAGGGTTCTCTGCCCACACTTGGAGAGTGTAAACAGCTGAAGGGTTCTCTGCCCACATTAGGAGAGTGTGAAAGGACGGACGGTTCTCTGCCAACACTGGGGATAGTGTGAAAGGACGGACGGTTCTTTGCCAACACTGGGAATTGTGTAAAAGGACGGACGGTTCTCTGCCGCACCGGGGAGTGGTGAAAAGAGTGTGTTGTAAAGGCTTCTCCGCCTTGCTGTGGATGCAAAAGGAGAGTCACTATTGGTATTAGTGCAATACTCAGAGGGTGCCTCTGGGGAGTGGATGTAGGTCTGGTTATAGACCGAACCACTATAAATCTGGTGTCATTTACTTTACTATTTTTACGTTTCCGCACTTTATATTTCAGTTTTAAAAACTCTGTGGTTGAAAAACATTTTTCTACAAAATTTAAAAGAAATTTTATTTCGGTTCAATAATTTTCAAAAAAGGGGACTTAAATTTTTTAAACTACCAATTCACACCCCTCTTGGTAGCCTTGGGACATTCACTTAGGCTTAACAACCTAATTACTAGACTCAACAAGTGGTATCAGAGCTTCGTTTCAAAATCATAAGTTTGAACTACTTTTTGATTAACGTAGATGGCTACTTTCGGAAATCGAAACACACCTGAGGGTTACTCTATCACTAGACCTCCACTGTTTGACAATATTCCTTTTGATTTTTGGAAAACACGCATGTCTACTTTCTTACAGTCACTTGATTATCGCATGTGGATGTTAGTCCAGGATGGCTACACAAAACCAACTAGATTAGTTGATGGAGTAATGGTAGAAGTACCTTTTACAGATTGGACTGTAGAAGAACGTGACTTAGCACAATTAAATGCCAAATGTTTAAACAGTTTCTTTTGTGCTTTAAAATCTGAAGACTACATGCGGGTTTCCACTTGCAAAAGCGGAAAGGACATATGGGATAGACTTTGTATAACTTATGAAGGGACAAATGAGGTTAAACAATCAAGGCTCAATATCTTGTTACATGATTATGAATTGTTTCGCATGAAACCTAATGAATCTATTTCCGACATGTACACAAGATTTACACAAATTGTCACTTCTTTGCATACACTTGGTAGGGAATTAACTAATGCTGAAATGGTCAATAAGATTCTTCGTTGTTTACCTACTGCTTATGATGCAAAAATTACTGCAATTACAGAGTCTAAAGATTTAAACATTTATTCTATTGACAATCTTCTTGGTTCACTCATTGCTTATGAGCAAGGAGTAAGTCAAAGAAAGATTGATGCAGGTGAATCTCGAAAGAAGAAGAATATAGCACTAAAAGTGGAAGAGTCAGAGAGTGAACACTCACAACCTGAGGATGAAGATGATATTACACTGATGACTAGACAATTTAAAAGCTTTTTAAAGAGGAAGCAGAAGAGACGCCAGCAATGGAGTAGAGGTAAGTTTAACAGAAATGGCAAGGTTTCTAATGAAGTGATTTGTTATGAATACAGAAAACCAGGTCATATTAAGACTGATTGCCTAATACTCAAAGCCACTCTTGGTAAGGAGAAGGTGGAGGAGAAACCTATGGTAAAGAAGGGCAAGAAGAAGTTTCAAAGAGCTTTCTGGGCGGATTCAGCTTCAGACTCATCTGAGACGGAAAAAGAAGAAGAAGTCACTAATCTTTGCTTGATGGCAGACAATGTGGATCACTCAGATCAAGAAGAGGTATGTGACTTAACCTATGATGAATTATTTGAAGTTTCTACACACATGCATGATGCATATAGGAAAATAAAAAAAGATGCATGCTAGTTTAAGTTTAGAATTTGAAGAGCTCAAGAAGGAACATGAAATCCATAGGAAAGATCATGCATTAATAGATGACAACCACATGAAACTACTTGATGAATATGATGACTTGAATAAGAATTTTGAAAATCTAAAATCATCCTATGCTGATCTTGAAAAAGATTTTAAAAATTTTAAGGATGAATCAGAGAGCAAAGCATATAGAATCAATTATACCAATCAAATTTTGGAAGATATGAATTCATTTTATGAACTAACTATAAGAGCTCTCGAGGATAATAGAAAACCCCCCAGACTAGAAGATTTTACAAATCCTAAATATTATCCTAAATTCATGAAATCCCTTAGAAGACAATCACAAGGAAGAAAACTTAGAAATATTTTTCCTAATGTTAAATGTAATAATTATGGAATTTTGGGACATATAGCTCACACCTGTACCTTGATGATGAAATCTAATTTAGTGTGGAGACCTAAGATGCATAAACCTAGACATATCATACATGCATCTGATTATAAATTGCTAAAAGGAGAACCCAAACTTATTTTGGTTCCCAGGTCTAACATTTGATATTTTTGCAGGATTGCTCTCACACAAGACCTCGTGGGAGTATATGGTACCTGGATAGCGGATGTTCAAAGCATATGACTTGAGACACTACACAATTCATATCGCTAGAAGCCAGGAATGGAGGCAAGGTTACACTTGGAGATAATACCACAAAGAAAGTGGTTGGATCTGGTATGATTGGTAATTTCAAAAACTTTTTTATAGGTAATGTGTTATTGGTTGAAGGCTTAAAGCATAATTTGTTAAGTATAAGTCAGCTATGTGACAAGGGATATAATGTGAAATTTTTACCTACTAGCTGCATATTAAGCCTAAATGGTAAAGAAGTTTTAAATGGAAAAAAAGTGAACAATGTTTACATGCTAGATTTGAATTCATTTCATACTCCTATTGCTTTCTGTTTGAAAACTATTTCTGATGAATCTTGGCTTTGGCATAGGAGACTTTGTCATTCTAGTATGAAAAATCTTAGGAGAATTACCCAAAAGAATTTAGTAAGAGGTATACCAAAACTAGACTTTACTAAGGACCACCTTTGTGATGCATGTCAATTAGGAAAACAAGTGAAGTCCTCTTTCAAGTCCAATAATGATCTTAGAACTAGTAAACCATTGGAAATTGTTCACATGGATCTTTTTGGACCATTAGGAACTGTAAGTCTAGGAGGGAAAGTATACGGATTTGTTATTGTGGATGATTTCTCAAGATTCACTTGGGTTAGATTTCTTTTTCATAAAAGTGAATCATTTGAGGAATTCAAAAATTTTTCAACTTGGATACAGAGAAAACTAGGATGTGAAATAATGTCTTTACAAAGTGATCATGGAGGAGAATTTGAAAATGAAAGATTTGAAAATTTTTGTAAAGAAAAAGGGATTGATCACAATTTTTCTGCACCTAGAACCCCTCAACAAAATGGGGTAGTTGAAAGGAAAAACAGAACATTAATAAAAGCCGCCAGAGAAATGTTGGCAGAATACTCACTTCCTAGATATTTTTGGGCTGAGGCGGTTAGCACTGCATGTTATGTTCTGAATAGGGTGAATGTGAGATCGAATTTAAATAAAACACCCTATGAGTTACTAAAAGGTAGAACACCAAATTTGTCTCATTTGCATGTTTTTGGTTGCAAGGTGTTCATTCATAACAAATTTTAGTTATTGAAGAAACCACACATGTTGTATTTGATGAATCTGGAAATTTAGAAGAGCCAAATATTGTTGAAGAAGAAATTGAGGAAAACTCCCAAAAGATTGATAGAATAAATTTGGAAGAAAATGTGGAAGAAAATTTGGAAAGAGAAAACCCTTTGCCTAGAGATTTGAGATTTTCTAAAAACCACCCAAGAGAATTGATTATAGGAGAACCTAGTGAGGGTGTTAGAACTAGGCGTGGATTAAATAAGGAAGTCAATCATTCAGCCTTTATTTCAACCATAGAACCCACTAATATTGATCAGGCACTTTCTGATGAATTTTGGATATTGGCCATGCAAGAAGAGTTAAATCAATTTGTAAGAAATAAAGTTTGGGAATTAACTACAAGGCCAAAAGATCAAAGTGTTGTTGGAACTAAGTGGGTGTTCAAAAATAAAATGAATGACTCAGGAGTAGTCATTAGAAATAAGGATAGATTAGTTGCTAAGGGGTATAATCAAATTGAAGGAATTGATTTTGAGGAGACCTTTGCCTCTGTAGCAAGACTTGAAGCAATTAGGGTTTTACTTGCCTTTGCCTGTTTTAAAAGTTTTAAATTGTTTCAAAATGGATGTCAAAAGTGCCTTTTTGAATGGTGTTATTGAAGAAGATGTTTTTGTAGAACAACCTCCAGGATTTGAAAATTCAAAATACCCAAACCATGTTTTTAAGTTAAAAAATGTATTATATGGATTGAAACAGGCACCTAGGGCTTGGTATGAGAGATTGAGCACTTTCCTACTTGAAAGATCTTTTGAAAAAGGAAGTGTGGATACAACTCTCTTCTTAAGGAAATTTGGAAAGGAAATACTCATTGTTCAAATTTATGTAGATGATATCATCTTTGGATCTTCAAATAAAAATCTTTGTGTTGATTTTTCTAATACAATGAGTAGTGAATTTGAAATGAGTCTGATGGGAGATTTAAATTACTTTCTAGGTTTTAGCATCAAGCAACTTGAGGAAGGGACATTTCTTAGTCAAACTAAATATATTAAGGACATCCTCAAGAAATATGAAATGGACAATGCTAAACCTGTTAGTACACCAATGAGTTCCTCAGTTCAGTTAAATAAGGACCTTAAGGGAAATCTATTGATCAAAAGAAATATAGAGGGATTATTGGATCTTTGCTTTACTTGACTGCTAGCCGACCAAATATTATGTTCAGTGTTTGCTTATGTGCTAGATTTCAATCAGATCCAAAAGAATCACATTTGACAGCAGTGAAAAGGATTTTAAGATACTTACTAGGAACTCAAAACTTAGGAATTTGGTATCCTAAGTTTAGCTCTTCATTTGAAATTATTGGTTATTCAGATTCTGACTTTGCAGGCTGTAGAGTGGATAGGAAAAGCACTTCTGGAACATGTCAATTCATTGGAAATTCATTAGTTTCTTGGTCCAGTAGAAAACAAAATTCAGTAGCCCTATCTACTGCAGAAGCATAATACATTGCATTAGGAAGTTGTGTGGCACAAGTACTTTGGTTAAAATAACAGTTGATTGATTTAGGATTATCTGTAGGCACTATTCAAATTTATTGTGACAATACTAGTGCTATTTGCATTTCCAAAAATCCTATTCAACATTCTAGAACCAAACACATTGATATAAGACATCATTTCATAAGGGATCATGTATCCAAAGGAGAAATTGAACTCACACATGTTTCAACTGAAAATCAACTTGCAGACATTTTTACAAAACCTTTAGCCCTTGATACCTTCAGTACTTTAAGAACAAGGCTTGGTGTTATTGATTTAAATGCCTAAACAAAATGTCTTTGCAACATTGATATTTATGTTTATGTTTTGTTTTTGATTTTGTGAAATTTTGAGTGTTTTGAATGAATTTGTTTTTGAGTCTATTGTTTAGCTTTATGTTTTCTGTGTTTTTAAATGTTTAGTTTGATTTTCTTAAATTAAAATTCAAAATTCAAAAATTAGAGGAAATCGTCCGGGATGACTTTTGTTTCGTACTGGACGATGTGAGAAAATTTGGTTTGCGCAAATTTTAACCGTTTTGAGAGCAGTTTTTAATTAGATCGTCTGTACGATCTGACGATCGTCAAGGACGAAATTTTTCTTTTTCTCAAATGTCGAGACGATTGAATGCGGCGGTTGAGTGGATAAGACATTTTTAAATATGGATTTCGTCTGTACGAATTTTTGGTTCGTCCAGACGAACAAATGTCGTTTCATTGTAGGGGACGATTTTCAAGAGATTGGAAATTAAGTTACTTTTGGATCGTCTGTACGAAATTATTTCATCTGTACGATCGGTCAAGTCAAAAAGCCTGTACGAAGGGACACATCGTAAGTTGTGTTGTTTACGAAAAGCCGTTACATTTTGGACAAAATGGTTCGTCTATACAAAATATTTTCGTCCCGACGAATGATGATTTTCGTCCAGGACGAACTGTTTTCGTCCAGGACGAACGTATCATTTTTCTTTAAATATGAAGGCTTTCTAACTCAACAATCACACATCCAAACTTCTCTTTCAGTCCCTTTCTACTTCAAATCATCAATGGCCTCATCAAGCAAGAGACAAAAGGTGTTAGTGAAGAAGCCCAATAGAAATGCCTCAGAAAACTTCCTGTCTAAGGCAAATGAGGAATCCTTTCCTCGTTTTGCTTCCGCCAAAATAACTCCATCTCACATCTTAATCCAAAGCGAGATAAATTATAAGGTGATGCACCTTTTTGCCTCAACCCAATTCCATTTCATACTTTCTCTCGTCCACTTCTACAACAAGCAAACCTTCCACTATTTCCTAGCAAACATGAGTTTTAACTCGGACCACTCTTCAATTAGTTCCTTTGTTTTCAAGCAAAAAGTAGAAATCACCAAGCATGACATTGGTGCATTTCTAAACTTAAGAACTGAAGGATATAGAGCTCACACCCTAATGACTGAAAACACATTCAAATGGGAAGATGTCAATAAGGTAATTAGAAAAAGTGGCCTAACCTATCATGTTTCTAGAGTATCTGGTATGACCAAGAATGCCCGTATCATCCAGCATATCCTTCGTTCTTCAATCATTCCTAAAGTTGGTGATAGGATCAATATTACCCCTCTCCTTTCTGTTCTAACCTTTTTAATTATGGATCGTCACCCAATCGACGAAGCCCAACTTATCATAGATCACATCTATGGGCTTTCAGAAATAGGACATGCAGATCAGAAAAGAAAAAGGAACATCTCTTTAGGACACTTAGTTATCTACATCTTGGAAAAGAAGTATAACTTAGTGCATCCTGATGATGAGTATGAAGGGCCAGTTTATTATAATGATGCTTCCTTCAGATTGCTTTTCAAGGAGGAAAAGGAAAAAGAAAAAGCGCATGACAGTGCCTCAGAAGAAGAAGAAGAAGAAGGAGTGCAAGCCTCTGCACCTCAGTCAGATTATCAGAATCTGATTGAGAGATTTGATAGATTAGAGACTCATGTTGATCAAAGGTTTGATCAATTTGATGCTCAACTTATGCAGCAACAACAAGACATTGGTATCATTAGAAATGAAGTACATGAAATTAATACCAATGTAATGTTGATGGCCTCCTACTTCAACCTTTTCGGTGGCATTCCTCCTCCTCCTCCACCAGAATAGTAGAGATGATTTTCTTTATGTTGTTGTACTCGTGTTTGTTTCATGTTTTGTTGTGTCAGTGTTTATGTTAACTGTTTTGTTTTTATGTTTGTCTTTTCTTTTAAGTTAAGTGTATGTTCTTAAATGTTTTTAGATATTATGAAATGTGTAATCATTTCATTAATATCAATGCATGTAGTTCTTGTTTCAAATTTGATTTGTTTTTGAAATGTGGTTAATTTTTATGAATTTCATTAATATTATTTAATCTTCATAGTGCTTAAATTAGATTGTAATTTGAGATTATCTACATTAGAAAATCTAGTCTTTCTAAATTTAAAAGTTGTTTATAACTTGTTGTAATTAGAACTTTTAAATTCATGTCTATTCATTTAGACTACATAAAAGTTAATATTATTATTGCAATTTAGATGTTTTCTTATTTTGTATTTCCTTGCTCAAATAATATTTATGCACTTAGAAATATTAGAAATTTTAGATTATTGATTTTGGAAAGAATTGGTCTCAATTACTCTTAAAAAAAAATTGTACAAAAAGTACAAAAATCAAAAAGAATGCGCAAAGGTTCGCAAATATGAAAAAGAGGCACAAAATCAGTCCAATATCAAAAGATGCACAAAAATGTGCCCAAAAATTTTGAAAAAGATGCGCAAAGCGCCACATGTGGTAATTCTATTCTTTCCAAATTCTTTCAATCTCTTAATTCAAATTGATCTTATGTTCATTTATATTCTATTGAACTTTGAAATATCGAATTTTTCTTCATCTCTCTTGTAATAATTTTCTATATTGGAATGTCTAAATTGAATCATGTCTTTGGTAAAGTCTTCTTACTTACAATATTATATCACTTTTTAAATTTCTTGAATTTCTATGATTGACCTAATGTTTTTAGTTTAAAATTGCATACCTTGTGTCAATCACCATATAGATTAAATGTTCAAATGAATTTCATACAATTACTTATATTTCTCGTCCATTTCTTCTTCACTTTTTGTTGTTGTCAAAAAGGGGGAGAAATCATTGTGTTTGTATGTTTTGTTTGTGTGTTTCAAGTTTATTTTTTTTTTAAAATAAAATTTTTTTTTGTGGTTTATGGTTCAAATTGCCTCCTTATTTTCATGTATTCATAAATTCAGGGGGAGTTTAGGAGATAGGAGATTTTTTTAAATTGAAATCATACAAACAATAATTGTTTTGCCATCATCAAAAAAGAGGAGATTGTTAAGATAGTTGCTATTAGCATGCTTTACATTTTTGCAACTTATGAAATTTTGATCATTCCAAATATTATTGTTCAAATGTGTAGTTATCTCCTAACAATTTTGGAAGAATTGTATTTGCTCTTGTGTGTACTAACATTTCAGGGAAAACGAACTCCAGATTACGATGACTTCAAATTGAATTCAGCATGAGATACTCTGTAATATTTAAAGCTTGCACTTTTCTTTGAAATAAAAAAAAATTGAAAGGGAGTGATTGTAACCTGAGTGAATAAAAACATACACACACACATGAGGAGATCATATAAAATTTATATTGATCGTAAAGGATGATATACGTTCGTACTGGACGATCAGACAGTTATCTCCTATAGAGCATATGGAACGAATAGGAACTTGCTCGGAAAATTTTTTTTTCTAAGTCCTATTCGTCCAGGACGAAATAAATTATCGTCCAGGATGATTGGCTCTCTATAAAATTTTCATCCAGGCGAAATTAAATTATCGTCCATGGCGACTGGTTCTCTGGAAAATTTTCATCCAGACGAAATTAAAAATCGTCCAGGACGATCGGGTCTCTGGAAAATTTTCGTCCAGACGAAATTAAATTATCGTCCGTGGCGATTGGTCCTCTGGAAATTTTTCGTCCGGACGAAGTAAATAATCGTCCAGGACGATTGGTCCTCTGTAAAAATTTTGTCCAGACGAATCAATTTTCGTCCAAACGATTAACCGACTTAGGACAGTTTTCACTTGTTTCTAGAACCGACCTTGTAATAACCGTTCGTACTGGACGAACCTCATTCGTATAGAACGATCAGCTGTACGAAGACATTTTGTACACATATTCAAATAGGGTCATTTCAGATCATTTAAGTAAGATCGTCCAAGACGATCCACGATCGTACAGGACGATCCACTGCGTACAGAATTGAATACATGCAGTTTTTTGGGCGGTTTTTCTTGTCTTTTGTATAAATAGTCCAAATTAGACTGCCACCCAATCTTTTTGTCATTTGATCTTCGTGACTCTTGAGAGAATAGCCTAGGAGAGAGTGGAAGAGAGAATTCAAGGGAGGATTCCTACCACTGGAGCGAGAAGGCTTCATTTGGAGTTCAAAGGTAAGAGTCTCTACTTGTGAATTGGGATTACTTTACTCTTTTCCTTCTTCCTTCTAGATTCTTGTGAGAAGATCTGTCAAGGAGATCCGGTTCTCTGCCGACACTTGGAGAGTGTGAACAGCCGAAGGGTTCTCTGCCCACACTTGGAGAGTGTAAACAGCTGAAGGGTTCTCTGCCCACACTAGGAGAGTATGAAAGGACGGACGGTTCTCTGCCAACACTGGGGATAGTGTGAAAGGACGGACGGTTCTCTGCCAACACTGGGAATTATATAAAAGGACGGACGGTTCTCTACCGCACCGGGGAGTGGTGAAAAGAGTGTGTTGTAAAGGCTTCTCCGCCTTGCTGTGGATGCAAAAGGAGAGTCACTATTGGTATTAGTGCAATACTCAGAGGGTGCCTCTGGGGAGTGGATGTAGGTCTGGTTATAGACCAAACCACTATAAATCTGGTGTCATTTACTTTACTGTTTTTACGTTTCCGCACTTTATATTTCAGTTTTAAAAACTCTGTGGTTGAAAAACATTTTCTACAAAATTTAAAAGAAATTTTATTTCGGTTTAATAATTTTCAAAAAAGGGGACTTAAATTTTTTAAACTACCAATTCACCCCCCTCTTGGTAGCCTTGGGACATTCACTTAGGCTTAACAACCTAATTACTAGACTCAACACCTTCTACATTAATAGCTCTTTTCACATACTTCACAGTACCCGTCTCCACCTAGTGTATGAGGAAGCTGAGGGAGCTGAGGAGGAGGTGGCTATTACACCTGTTCCTGCACCTGCTTCACTCTGTCAGCACTCACAATTGGATCAATTAGTGGAGTGGTTCAACTAGTGGGAGGCTCGGTTTTACTTCTATATTACTATATAGGAGCAGCAACATACGATGGATGTTGCTTATTTTGATTCATATGTGGCTCACCAGCAGTAGCACGACCAGGACATGGCCTGGCTTTGAGAGTAGTTCACTACTCTTTCTAGTTTCTTTCAATCGCCACCACCACCTCCTTCTGATGATCAGGGGTCATCCTACTTGTAGTTGTTTTCTTATGTTATTTTTTTGTGATGTAGTTCATTTCTTTTTAGTAGTTTATGTTATGTTTTTTTTTATAGTTCCCTCCTCCTTTTTTATAGTTCATTGCCTTGCCTACTAATGTTTCAGATTCATAAGGTCAATTGCAAATCAAGCTAGCTTAAGATTGGGTAGACTAGGAGTGAGTCAATCTTTAAGTGCATGATAAGGGTTTTCGCCTTTTCTTAAGTTTATTATGACAAAGTGGGTCTTGATGCTAAGTAAACTTGCACACACACACTTAGGGGGGAAAATAATATCTATTTATAATTTTTTATTTTTGATCATATCATCATGATCCCAAATCATCCTGGATGAATAGTTAGAAATAGAAATCCTAATTAGAGCATCCTGATTAAGGCACCCATAATTAAGCAAATTATCCTGGATGAGATTAGCATCATCCTAAAGGATAGTCTCAAATAAGAATGAATAAACCACCAGATCTTTTTAGGCATGTTTTATTTTTGGGCATCGTCTAGGACATCATCCAAGATGATGCATTTTAATTATGCTTAAATTTTTTTATTCTTAAATTAGTTTGGTAATTAAGGAAAGTAATTATGTTTTTGATTACTCCATTTAATCCTGGATAATTGCAGGATCGTTCATGATGATTAGTTAAACAAACCTCAGTTTCTTCCTGGATAATTGCAGGATCGTTCATGTTGATTAGTTAAACAAACCTTAATTTCTGCACTTTTCTATGATATTACTTTGTGGTTGCAGTACTCTAATTTTGTTATTATGAAATTGAACTACTTTTGCATACATGGTTTTTTTTTATCAAAGAATTTTTAAATTATGAATTAACTCCTCCCCCCCCCCCCCCCCCCCCCACACACACCCTTCTTGGTTAGCCTCTGGCTAGTTATTTCAGGTTTAACAAACTTTACAAACTTTCAATTTCCTTCCTCTTTTTAAATCAAAACTTGGGTATCAAATAACCCACTATAAGTGACATTCACAACTCTTAAAGTTATAATACATTTCAAAAATTTTAAATGACTCTATACAATCTACATGTTATCCCAAGCAATTTATAAAAAAATCATCTAAACAAATCATATATAGTTACAAAAAATTAATAGCTCAATTTTGAGCTATTTAGCACTTGTCAATGCTCTTCATTTTATGCGGGGATTAACATATTTAGCACCTATAAAAAACTTTGTTTGTTAAATTTTAATTAGCCCCTTCTTATAGCCCTGTATGAGCATGGACAATCGTAGAAGATTCTGTTAAAGTCCATATTATTCCTAACCTAAGAGAAATCTAGTGCTCATTACATCAAGTTATAGATAATCATAGCAGAAAAATCATATCAAGGCATCATAGAATATAATAACCCAAAGTAACCAACATGAAACAAAATTCACATAAAATATATGTCACAAAAAAAAGTATGAAAGAACAGTGGCCTAGCATAAAATAAGTGTTAGTTTTATTAATAAACCATCTACATTATGTGTATCAGGCTCTATGGCATGGATATATCCTAAAATAAGTGTTAGTTTTATTAATAACCCTTAAACTTATAGAACTTGTACCCCTGTGTGTGTGTGTAAGGTTACTTTGCATCAAGATCCAACTTATTATATTTGACTCAAGAAAAGGAAAAATCACTTTAATTATTCTTACAGAATGACTCAGACCTAATCTATCCAATCTTGAGTTGGCTTGATTTAACTTTGTGGACCTAAGAAGTTATTCATAGAGCAACCAAAATAATATATGCAGTAGAAATAGTAGTAATAAAATAGAAAGCAATGAATGTTTACTGTCATTAAAATTATAATCCTTGAATCCAGATTTGCAACAATCTCTCTCTTTTTTATGATGGCAAATATTTGTTAGGAAATTCAAATCAAGCAGATTAATAAGATTGAAACATAAAGTAAAGGAGAACAGTATGAACCAAGTAGTGAAAATTTTACTAAAAGAAGCGAGTGATACAACAACAACAAACAACAACAACATCAAGCCTTTATCCCACTACGTGGGGTTGGCTACATGAATCCTTTTTCTCCATTGTGTCCTATTAAAAATCAAATTCTCATTTAAATCTAATAAAGAAAGGTCATTCCTAATATTTTCTAACCAAGTCTTTTTAGGTCTACCTCTACCTTTCTTAACATAAGTCAAATCTAATAACTCTACTCTCCTAACCGGGTCATCGAAAGGCCGCCGTTTTATATGACCAAACCATCTAAGGCGACTCTCTCTAATCTTATCATGTACTGGAGCTACTCCAACCTTTTCACGTATATGCTCATTTCATATCCTATCTCTAAGGGTAAAGCCACTCTTACACCTGAGCATCCTCATCTCTGCCACACTTAACATAGTATTATGCTTCTCTTTTAATGGCCAACATTCGGCACCATAAAGCATTGCAGGCCTCACTACCATCTTATAGAATTTTCCCTTAAGCTTTAGGGGTACACTTCTATCACGTAACAAGCCCGATGCATTCCTCCACTTCAAGCGAGTGATACAACATAAATAGTAAAAATACTAAACGATACAATGATACAATTCAATGAAACAATAAAAACACTAACACTACACAAACACTTCTCCCACTTTTGACATCTCAAAAAGGAGGAAATGAAAACAAAATAAAAAATAGAATAAAGTACAAAACCAAGTATAAAACAACACACAAAAACATTACAAAAAAATAGACTCTAAGTACGAGGGGTCCTAATCAAGTGAAGGAGGTGGTGGTAGTGGATGAAAGAAACTGGAGATGGAATCAAACTGCTCCCCAAACTAGATCTTATCCATGTCATGCTGTTATTATTAGTGTGTCACATATGCATTAAATCAAGCAACATTTTCCTCATGTTGCTGCTCCTGTGCAGCAACATAGGAGTCAAACCTAGCCTACCACTAGTCAAACTTCTCCACCAACTGATTCAACTGTAACTATTAGAAGATCGAAATTGGTGTAGGAATAGCATCCTCCTATGTTCTCTTAGCCTCGTCTTGCCCTAGATGGAGATGAGTATTGTGAAGAACATGAAAGGAGCTGTTGGTTTAGTACGCAGGTTGATGGTTTGGCTGGCTAGTATATTGAAGGCTCTATTTAGTTTCTATCATAAAAGCTATGATGTGTCCTAAGGAAAGATTGGGTTTTCTTTTATGCCCTGGATCCCTAATACTAGTACCTAATGTAGTGAAAGAGAAGATTAATGGCACTGAACTCCCTATGTTCTGTTATATAGAGGGTGGTGATTGAGAAAAGGGGTTTGATTTGGATACGATCACCAACCTTTGGGATTAATAAGGTTCTAAGGACATGTTGAATTATCATAGCTTCTTTCACTAAGGTACTTGAGGTGCCTTCATGGTAGGAGACATTTATGTTCCTTAGTAGTTGGTTGATAAGCTCTAATTATAATCAGGATCTGAAGATAAGGTATGAAGTTTGTCTCTATTACTAAAAAGTTGGAGGAGTTCATGACAATCCTAGTAGGTGATCTCTACTAGGCATCTGTGAACATAGGACCATAGGGCGGTGTAAGCGGTATTAATCCTAAGACTAGCTAAGAACTCATAGAGGAATTCAAAAATAAACGGGCAAACTAGTGTCAGAATGATAATGAGAGAGTTGTGAGTGAATAGGTTCAATACTAGGTAAGTGAACATTTGAGGATTAACAATCCTCGAAGGTGTGATCCCTATAATTTTGCATCAAAGATAGGTGTCTTGGTCAGCCACCTCAGTGAATCGAGGGTCGACAGTCACCCTCGAGGAACTTTTGGTCACCATCTTGGACCTTTTCCCACTAGCCATTTATAAGGATTGAGAGTATACGTGAGAAGGAAAGAAGATTTGGAGGATTATACAATAAGAAAAATGTTAAAAACTAGCTATTTATAAAGAATTAGGAACATCGTCCAGGACGATTGCTGGATCATCCAAGTCGATCAAGAGAATTTATGTTGTCTATGATGATTATTTAAAAAGATGGTCCTATCATCCAGGATAATAAGACATCGTCTGAGATGATTAGACTCAGGATATCATCCCAATGAGTCAAGATAGATGACCGTTGATCAAAATTATTTTCCAAGATGATTAGGTGGATCTTCCAGGATGATTAGCAATAATGAATCGTATTGACTGAATTTAAAACATATAACCATTTTTGTCATGTGTATCATCTAGGATGAATATGTGTATCATTCAGGACAATCATAAATAATTGAGTAAAATTCGATTAGATCATCCAGGATGATGTGGATCATCTAAGATTATCTGAAATAATTGAGTTAGATCAACCATCAAATGGATGATGAAGGTTAATTTGATGATATCGTCTAGGATGATTAGAATATCATCTAGTATGATCTGATCAAAAAAATGAAATTTTTGAAGATGGAGGGAGTTGATCAGAAGAGGCCCCAAAACATAAAAAAACAAGTTAAAATTAAATATAAAATTATGAAAATATAATAAAAAAGGACCAAAAAGAACAAAAAACAAAGTTCTTTTTTTTATCAAAGCAAGAATATAATAAAATTTCCATGCGAATGAATTAAAAAATTAATAATAAAATGAGTTAACATCATCAAAATCCAAAAAAATGTTAGAACAATGGATCCTGTTAACCCCAGCTCAGACTTCTTACATGAAAAACTATCTTTTGAAAATAATGATCTAACACAGAAAAAGTAATCCCATAAGAAAAAGTGATATGTTTAAAACTTCATTTCAGAAAAATATCTTATAGAATAATATAGCAAAGTAATTAGTCACAATCATGAATTTTGAAATCAAGTCTTCAAAAATATCAAGTGATACATGAATTCTTTTAAGATTTAAAGGTTTGAAAGAGAAGAAAGTTCTCATGGAGGTAAGGAAGACAGCACCTCCTTCATAGCAGCAAATGCTATCAGCATGGCTGTAGCTTCCTTCAAGAAAAATTCAGTTTACTGGGGAACTAACCAGCTTTCACAGCTATTAAGTCATTGGTTTCCTCCTCCAACCGAATGGATTAAATTGAATATAGATGCCTCTATTAGAAGAAACTATGCTGGAATATGTGGTGTTCTTCGTGATCATAGAGGAAGGCTTCTTTGTGCATTTGGCATTAAACATAAGCATTGGGATCCAGCACAAATGGAGATGAATGGCATCTTATCAATAAAAACTTTTATGCTACAAGAGAGATATGATTACAAAGGAATCATTATAGAAGGTGACAATAAAAATATTATAGAATTTTTCAATAAAATCTATAACAGGCAAGCAGGATTTGACGATGACCTTGGCAATTTGGACTTCTCCTTTATTTTAGAGTTCAATCAGGTTCTCTTCAAGTATGTCAAAAGAAATAGTAATAAATTAGCAAATTTTTGTGTTAATTATGCTTGCTCTTTAGATTTCTTTTGGGATAATCTCAGTTGTAATAAAGTTCATCCTAGATTTACCTCGTTACTCAAGAAGGACTGTGATTGAGAAACAATCACCTAGTTTCTTTCGTACTTATTTGTTTTCTTTAATAAAATTTTTCTATATGCATTCCATAAAAAAAAAAGAGAAGAAAGTTTGCTTTCTTGTAGGCTTATTTTATAACTCTTGTCAATTGGTTCGTGAACTTTATGAATCTTTTGATTTTTGATACACTTTGTGTATTTCACAATTTTTTTGGCGATCATTTTGTATCTTTTTAATTTTGCTTTTTTGGCTCATTTAATGCCTCTTGTCATTTTTGCATGCTAGCTTCCTTCCAAAACTTTTAAATAATCCTAGTTGTGAGAATATCTTCTAAATATTAGAGAGAAAAGCTCACTCTCTAATATAAGGAGGAGTAAACTATAAAGCAGAATCAAATTTATATGATAAATACAATAATAAGATTATGAAAGCATGAAAGTGATTTAATGACTTTGAACATTATTTATATAAGATAGATTACTATAAGAAGATATAAAATATCTCAATTGCAAAATACAGTTGTTAATTTGAGAAAGACTTTTATTTAGAAATAAAATTACACTGCTAAAAGGACTTAGAGGAAGGAAAACAATCAGCGGTGTTTCTCCCTTTAACTGATTTAGGGATATCAATTATTGATTTGAAATTTTCAAAAACAAAAATAAGGCAAAAAATATCATTTTAGCAGTGAGCAAAAGAAAACTAGAAGAAATAATAACATAAATAATGAAAGCACCGAAAGACAACAACAAATAAATAAAAATTAAAAATCAAAACAAGAACAAAAGAAAGATCAGAAAAAAAAATTAGAGTTCATAAATCATCAGGTTTATGCATTTATGTCAATCACACATTAATTTGGTCCTTAATATATTGAATGTGTCAAATGCTAGTAGTTTAGTAAAGATGTCACAGTTGGTTTCAGTTGCTACATGGTGTAGCTCAATATCTCCATTGATAACATGATCCCTAATAAAGTGATTCCTTATGTCAATGTGTTTGGTAATTAAATATTGGATAGGATTTTAAGAGATGCATATGACACTAGTGTTATAACATAGAATTGAAATTATGCCTACAGATAATTCAAAATCTAGAATTTGTTGCTTCAACTAAAGGACTTTGGCCACACAACTTTCTAAGGTAATATATTGAGCTTTAGTAGTGGAAAGTACAAAAGAGTTTTATTTTCTATTGGACTAGGAGACTAAGGATTGTCCTATGAATTGGCAAGCTCCAAAGGTGCTCTTTCTATCCACCCTACACCCTACAAATTTAGAATAAGAATATCCGATAATTTAAAAAGAAGTATTGCCTAGGATACCTGATTCCTATGTTTTGGGTCCCTAAGAGATATCTAAGGATTCTCTTAACTATAGTCATATGGGATTCTTTAGGATCAGCTTGAAATCTAGCAAAAAGACAAACACTAAACATTATATCAGGTCGCCTAAAAGTCAAGTAAAGCAATGATCTTATTATTCCTCTATACTTCTTTTGATCAATTGATTTTCCATTTAAATCCATATCTAACTTGACACAAGAGCTCATGGGAGTGTTTATTCACTTGGATTTATCAATTTCATATTTCTTCAAGATTTTATTAGTGAATTTTGATTGATTAAGAAAGGTTCCATCATCCAATTGTCTTATGCTAAACCCCAAAAAGTAGGACAATTATCCCATTATACTCATCTTAAATTCTTTACTCATTATTTTTGAAAAATCATCACATAATTTTTATATCAGAAGATTCAAAAAGTATATCATCAATATAGATCTTGATAATATGTAAATCATCTCCTAGTTTCCTTAGAAAAGGGGTGGTGTCTACGATCACCTTAATAAACTCCCTTCCAAATAATAATGTGATAAGCCTCTTATAACAAGCTCTGGATGCCTATTTTAATCCATATAAGGCTTTTTCTAATTTGTAAACTTGATTTAAAAATTGGGAAGTCTCAAAATCGAGGAGTTGGGCTACAAACTCATCTTCTTTTATTATCCCATTTAAAAAAGCACTCTTGACATCAATTTGGAAAAGCATATATCCTTTGTAACAGGCAAAGGCTAGTAGCACTCTAATTGCTTCCAATCTTCTTATAGGGGAAAAAGTCTCCTTGAAATAAATCTCTCCTATTTGATTATACCCCTTAGTCACCAATCTTGCCTTATTCCTAACCACCACACCAGAATCATTCATTTTTTTCTTAAAGACCCATTTAGTTCCTAATACATTTTGGTCCTTCAACCTTTCTACAAGCTCCCAAACATCATTCCTAAAAAAATGATTTAATTCCTCTTGCATAGCTAAGATCTAGAATTCATCAGAAAGGGCATGAATAATGTTGGTGGGTTCAATCATTAAGTCGAAGGCTAGGTGTTAACTTCTTTTCAAAGTTCATGCCTAGTTCTAACACCTTTAGAAGGGTTTCCTAAGATCAATTCCTTAGTATGACTCAAAGAATATCTCCAATCTCTAGGCAAAGTATTTTGAGGTTCTACCCTTTCCTCCAGATTTGTAGTTTCTACTCCTTGGGTAATCTCACCTACTCTATCAGTATTTTGAGACTCTACCCATTTCTCAAAATCTATAGTTTCTACTCCTTGGGTGAACTGTCTTACTCCATCTTGTTCCTCAGCTCTAGACTTCTTAGGATCTTATTTATTAAACATTACATGAGTAGTCTCCTCTAACACCAATGTCCTTTTGTTAAACACTCTAAAGGATTTCTCCACACTTGAATATCCTAAGAACACTCATTCCTTAAATTTTAGGTTAAATTTTCCTAAGAGTGATTTTCCATTATTGAGAATGAAATCCTTACAACCAAAGAAATGGAGGTGAGAGAGGTTGGGTGTTCTACCCTTAATGATCTCATAGGGTGTCTTATTTAATTTAGTTTTAACATTCAACCTATTCAACACATAACATGCTGTGTTTATCACTTAACCCCAAAAGTATTTTTGAATTGAATACTTAGCAAGCATGGCTCTAGTGGCTTCTAGTAAGGTTTTATTCTTCCTTTTAACTACCCTATTTTACTGAGGGGTCCAATGAACTGAGAAGTTGTGATTAATCCCTTGATCCACATAGAAGGTTCCAAATCTCTCATTTTAAACTCTCCACCACGGTCATTATGTATGGTCAAGATCTAACAACCTAGCTTTTTTTTAATCCAGGTGGAGAAAGATTTAAATTTATCGAATGCTCACTTTTATGTGATATAAATCTAATCCAAGTGAACCTTAAGTAGTCATCGACTATAACAAATCCAAAGGCTTTTCCCCTTAAGCTGGTTGTGCTAATGGGTCCAAATAAATCCTTGTGAAGGACTTCTAAAGGTTTAGAGGTGCTAATGTACTTAATGGAATGGAAAGAGGATTTGACTTATTACCCTAGTTGACAGGCATTACACAGGTGGTCCTTAGTAAACTTAAGCTTGGGGATTCCTCCCCCTAAGTCTTTCTGGGTTTCCTTTCTAAGTGTTTTCATGCTATCATGTTGTAGCCTCCTATGCCACAACTAAGACTCATCAACAACAATTTTTAAACAAAATGATGTAGCACATTCAATATTATTTAAATCAACCATATAAATATTATTGATCCTTTTACATTACAAAACAGTAATGTTATTCAAGATAATGAGTTTCTTATTATGCCTGCATCCACCACTTTCCTCGTGGTGTTGTCTACAAGAGTCACCTTGCCTCTAACCCTAGGCTCCAGCAAAATGAATTGATAGGTATCTCCATTCATGGGGGGATAGCATCTGCTATCCAGGTACCACATGCTCTCATAAGGTCTTGTGTGAGAGCAGACCTACATAATCACCAAGAGTTAAATTTAGGAACCCAAACAAGTTTGGGTCCCTTCTTATGAAAAGAAGAATGCAATGAATGTGTTTTATGCTGTGAATCATATAATTTTATTATCCAACACCAAATATACTCTATTGTGCATGGTGAATGTGTGGGAAATATGTCCTAGCATGCAACATGAAAAATATCTAACAGTAGCATAAGGGTTTACTAATCTATTTGGGTTATAATGTCTCTTCCTAAGTTTTAAAATTTTTGGCTTCGTATCAGATTTGAAAAATATTCAAGATTATGTGGAATTCTATTTTTCTCAAGTGCTTTCATTTCAGCTTTAAAAAATGAGTTAGCACTTTATAGAACAGTATTACTAATTTCCAAAAAGTGCTCCATAATTTCATATTCCATCCATAAATGTTTTAAAATCATTTTTAAGTTAAGTTTGGGATGCTTTCAACAATTCATGTTGTTTGTTCAATTCATCAAACTCATCTAATAATTTCATGTGATTGCTATCAAGTGTAGAATGATATTTAATCAAATTTTGATGGCCTTTTTGTAAATTAAAAATTTATGTTTTAGGCTAGCATGCGATTTTTTAAGTTTTCTTAAGGTGAATGAATTTTCTCAGAAACTTCAAGCAATAGATCGTATGATAGTTTACATACCTCTCGTAAGAAAAACTCACTCTCTATTATAAATTTTGGATATTGACTCACTAGATTTTATGTAAAAGAGTTCATAGTTGTGAAGCAAGATATTCAACCTAGATTACTTAACTTCACTTATGCCTTCATATATTTGTTTATCAGTAGTGCAAGTTGACACACGCATGTAATCTTTAATTTTTAATACACAGAAAAAAAGTTCAAATATTTTGCATTAAGTTGTGCTAGATCCCCATCGTCAAAAGTCCATTCAGTAAAAGAAAGTTCAATTTTGATTCCATTAATTTTACATGTTCATGCATAATATCATTCTTTAACAAGAATCCACATGTAATAATCTATAGATTGTTAAATTATGGACATGCGAGTTTTCCATAAATCAAAAGGTATCTTATCAAATGAAGGTGGTTATGTAATGGAATACTCTTCTACAGTGTTTCAGTTACCAAAGTTAACCATGGATCAAAATTCAAAAGTTTTAAAAACAAGATTTTATGAATCCTGCTCTGATACCACTTAAAAGTTTGTTAGGATTGTTAAGCCCTCATGAACTAGCCCGAGGTAACCAAAAGGGGGATGAATAGGACATTTAAAAATTCTTAAACACAATGTAAAAACTTTTTGAAATACTTTTGAATATTTTAAAATAAACATAATTAACTATAAAAATTAATATGCAAAAAATAAAGTGTATGAAAAATATGGAAAGAACACACGATAATTTTATAGTGGTTCGGTCAACTTGATCTATATCCAATCTGCAGAGCCACTCCTATAGGTATTACCCCAAAATACAGTGACTCGCTTTTTGCTACCATAATAAGGCAGAGAAGCTTTTATAAACTCCTTTTCATCGACCCTGATGAGGTAGAGAACCTGACCTCCTTTTGCTTCCTCCTAAAGCAGGCAGAACACCTTAATTGATTGCTAAAGAAGACCTTCCCAGAGTGACCAAAAAGCCAAGGACAGTGAATGGAGAACACAACTCAAATCCTTTCTTAGAACAACCTCACAAATGCCCCCTCACAAGATTCTTTCCCTCTCTCCCAAGCTCTCCCTCTCCTTCTCTAAGATCTCTCAAGTCAAAAAAGTGGCAAAAGATCTTAACATTAATAAATAAGAGATCTTATAAAAAGGGCTTAAAATTTTACCTAATTTATAACTTACCATCAAAGATCGCCCGGGATGATTGACAGATCATCCTATACGATTAGTGTATTTCAGCCCTTTCAACTAGAATAATCTGGGTGGGCTGGAACTCACTATTTTTTTTATCGTCCAGGATGATATGGACATCATCATGTATAATTAGTTCAAAATCATACATATCATCCAACATATCATTCTAGTCATTGAACATATACATGTTGGATGATGAAGAAATATAATATATCTTCCAAGATGATGCTTGGATCATCCTGTATGATTAGTTAAAAAATAGGTGAAAGTTCATCAAGGATGTTAAGCCCATATGAACTAGTCCCAAGGCTAACCAGGAGGGGGGGGGGGGGGGGGGGGGGGGGGGGGGGGGGGGGGGGGGGTGTGAATATTTATTTAAAATTTTCTCTAAACAAAATCACGAACATAACAATCACCATAGAAATTAAAGTGCAGAAATTAAATGCGGAAAAATAATAAGAAAGAACACACCATAATTTATTATGGTTTGATCAACTTGACCTACATCCAGTCCCTAGAGACTCTCCTCTGGGTATTACACTAAACTCAGGGTCTATCCTTTTTCCCCCACAGCAAGGCGGAGAAGCCTGTACAAAAATTCCTTTCTATTGACCCCGGTGAGGCAGAGAACCAAACTCTTTTTACTTCCTCCTGAAGCAGGTAGAGAACCCAACTCCTTTTTCTTCCTTCTGAAGAAGGTATAGAACCTAACTCCTTTTGCTTCCTCCTGAACCAAGCAAAGAATCTTAATTAATTATTGAAGTAGACCTCTATCAAACCTCCAAGGAACTAGGGATGATGACTAAATAAGATGACTCGGATCCTTGCTTGGAGCAACAATTGTGAAACCCCTTATAAACTCCAACTCATATGATCCTCTCTCTATCTCCCTTGCTCTCCCTCTCCTCTTGGCTCTCTTAGGTAAGGGCAATAGCAAAAGATCTCCTCTAGAGAAAATAAGAGATCTTTTAATATGGTCTCCAAATTTGCCCTAATTTGTAACTAATCATCAAATATCATCCAGGATGATTGACTAATCATCCCATATGATAAGTTCAAATTTAGCTCAATCAGCTAGTACAATTTGGAAGAGTCTGGATAATTAAAAGGTTCATTTGCTCAGATCATCCAGAATGATAGTATATCATCTTGTACGATTAGTATAAGTCATCGAATATCATCCAGACCATCGCTCTGGATGGATGTCTGGATTATGAAAAAGTAACTTGATCGTCCGAGTTGATTAGTACAAAACATTACATATCATCTAGAACATCGCTTTGGATAGATGTTAGGATGATAAAAAATTAACTATATCATCCAAGATGATTAGTATAAAACATCACATATTAGCCAGAACATTGCCCTAGATAGAGCCAGATCGATTATGGATCATCTAGGAAGAACTAAGTTTTGTTAACTAATCATCAGGGATGATCCTACAATCATCCAAGATGATATGATCAAGCAATCAAATCTTAATTACTTTTTCTTAATTACCAAACTAATTTAGGAATAATTATAGTGCATCATCCAGGATTATGTCAGTTGATTCTTTCTAATTTGACTGTATCATCTCGGACGATGATAATATCATCCAGGATGATTTGTTTATTTATGGCTGCCCTAACCAGGATGCCCTAATTAGAGTTTTTAGTTTTAACTGATCGTCCAGGACAATTTGGGATCATCTCAGATGATGTGATCAAAAAAAAAAAACTCTAAAGTAGTTAGAATTTTTCCCCCAAGTGTGTGTGTAAGGTTAATTAGCATCAGGTCCCACATTATTATAATGGACTCAAGAAAATGTAAAAGACACTTAACGTACATTACAAGCTGACTTAGTCCTAATCTACCCAATATTGAGCTAGTTTGATTTGTAATTTGATATTGTGGACCTAAATCATTAGTAGGCAAGGCAGCTATAAAAAAATAAAAATGGTTGTTATCATCAAAATTATATTCCCTAAAATTAGATTTGCAACAATCCCTCTCTTTTTTATGATGGAAAATAATCAAAACTAAATAAAAAATGAACATAAGAAAAATAGTACGATGAAATAACTCAACCATTACCCACTACTCCCCCATTTGAGCTCATAAAAAAGAGGAGGAAAACCGTAAACATAAAGCAGAATAGAAGCCAAATTGAAGAATGAAAGCATAGTTTTTTTTTTAATCAAAGCATGAATATAATTGAGTCTCCATATGATTGAATTAAAAAATTTGTAAGAACAATGAGTTAAAATCATCGAAATCTATAAATAGATAGAATAATCGATCCTGTTAGCCCTTGCTCAGACTTCTCTCAGGGTAGAATCATCTTTTGAAAATAAAAGACCTAACTCAGAAAAACTTGTTGTAAACTATTTTCATGGCTTATGTTTTGATGATTGACAAACACTATCTCTCTTGGACTACTTGTTGCTTCTAACTTTTCAGGAATCAAAGATCGGACGATCAAGAGGAAGCCAAGTCCAGGATCGCGTAGGTTTAGGGTTGAGTCAGTCTGTGATTTTATTTTTCACCTTTTGAGTCTACTTGTAATAATCAAAAAGACTGATGCTAAGTAACCCTTCACACACACACTTGAGAGGCTTAGAAATTCTGTTTTTACCCACATCGGCCCGACCGATATTTATATCGTCCGGGACGATCAGCTTAAAACAGAAAGTCTAATTAAGGATTCTTAATTAAGGCAGCCGACATTAACATATCGGCCTGGACGATACGTGTATCGGCCAGAACGATAAGCTCAAAATAGAAAGAGATAGCCGCCTTAGACAGTTTAGGCATACTGAATTTTAAATTATCGTCCAGGACGATTCCAGGATCGGCCTGGATGAAATTACCAAATTATGCCTTAATTGATCAGGAAATCAAGGGAGTAATTAAGGATGATTAATACGATCATATCGGCCATCATATCGGCCAGGACGATCGTAAGATCGGCCTGGACGATCGTAAGATCGGCACGATCGTAAGATTGGACGATCAATCGGCCAGGACTGTTCCCAGGGCTGTGCTCAGGATGATTTACCTCTGATTTGAACTAATCGGCCAGGACGATCGTGAGATCGGCCTGGACGATCAAGCCAAATTTCAATCGTCCAGGACTGTTCCCAGGGCTGTGCTCTGGCCGATCTTCCTTAATTTGTACTAATCGGCCAGGCCGATGTCCATATCGGCCTGGACGATAAAGTCGGCTACTTGCAATTAATGAGCTCCTCTTGAGCTCTTCTATTTAAAGAGCTCTTCTTCAACGTTTTGAAGGGACCTTTGGCTGCTGCCTTGACCTGAGAAGACCTTGAGGAGAGAAAGAGAGAGAGGGAGAGAGAGAGGATCTTGTGAGGAGATTCACAAGGGTTGCTCAAGGATCGCTCTGCTTGTCTTTCGTCTGGAGTTTCTCGTCCGTGGAAGGGTCGGTAGAGGTAAGGAGTTTTGCTTTTGGTTGTGGTTCTCTGCCACCTTCAGGAGGAAGCAAAAGGAGGTAGGTTCTCTGCCTTGCCGGGGTGGCAAAAAGGAGTTTCTTGTGAGGGCTTCTCCGCCTAGCTGTGGGGGCTAAAGGAAAGTCACGTTTTGTAGTGCAATACTTGGAGGGTGCCTCCAAGGAGTGGACGTAGGTCTAGTCGACCGAACCACTATAAATCTTGTGTTCTTATTTTTGCTTCCGCACTTTTAAATTCCGCATTTGGTTTGGTGGTGTGATTTGGTTTGTGAATTTATTTCTTTGTCTCAAGAATTTTTAAAATACCAATTCACCCCCCTCTTGGTTAGCTTGGGACTAAGTTCATAGGGCTTAACATCCCGAACGAACTTTCAAGTGGTATCAGAGCGGGATTCGAAAAATTAAGTTTGAAAACTTTTTGAATTTGATCCAAGGCTAACATAGGAAATAGAAACACTACTGAAGGTTATTCGATTACACGACCTCCTCTATTTGACAACTTACCTTTTGATTTTTGGAAAACCCGCATGTCAACGTTTTTACAATCTACTGATTATCGCATGTGGATGCTTATTCAAAAAGGTTATTCTCCACCTTCTCGTGAAATTAATGGTATTAAAACTGAAGTTGCTTTTACTGAATGGACTTTCGATGAACGTGATTTGGCTCAGTTAAATGCAAAATGTTTGAACTGTTTTTTCTGTGCTTTGAAATCTGAAGATTACATGCGTGTTTCAACTTGCAAAACTGGTAAAGAGATTTGGGATAAATTATGCATCACCTATGAAGGTACTAATGAAGTTAAGCAAACCCGTTTGAACTTTCTCTTGCATGACTACGAACTTTTTCGTATGAAACCTCATGAATCGATTTCTGACATGTACACTAGGTTTACTCAGATTGTTACTTCATTGCATGCACTAGGAAAAGAGCTTTCAAATTATGAAAAAGTTAACAAGATTTTGAGATGCTTGCCTTCGTCTTATGATGCAAAAATAATTGCAATCACTGAATCAAAAGATTTGAATACTTATTCCATTGATAACTTACTTGGGTCACTCATTGCTTACGAGCAAGGTGTGAATCAAAGAAATCTTGATGCAGGTGAGAAGAAAAAGGTGAAAACAATCGCACTGAAGGCGCACAAATCGGATTCTGAATCTTCCGGGTCTGAAAGCGATGAAATTGCCTTCATCACAAAGCAATTCAAAAGCTTTCTAAGGAAGAAACAAAAGCATCATCAAAGTTGGAGAAAAGGTAAGGATCATAAACATATTAAAGAATCTTCTGATGTTGTTTGTTTTGAATGAAGGAAGCCTGGACATGTGAGAACTGACTGCCCTACACTTAGAGATCCATCAAGCAAAGGAAGAAGAGAGAAGAAAGATAAGTCTAGGGAGGACAAGAAGAAAAACCAAAGGATCTTTTTGGCAGAATCTGGTATTGACTCCTCTGAGACTGAATCAGAGGAAGAAACTACAAACTTGTGTTTCATGGGAAAAGACCAAATCGATCAAGAAGAGGAAGGCTCTCACAAAAGACCTCGTGAGAGTATGTGGTACCTGGACAGTGGATGCTCTCGACATATGACTGGTGACGCTAGCCAGTTTGTTGTACTCGAGTCCAGGACTGGAGGCAAGGTTACCCTTGGAGACAACACCACCAGGAAGGTGGTAGGAGCAGGTATAATTGGTAATTCCAAGAACCTTATGATTGAAAATGTTTTGCTTGTAGATGGATTAAAGCACAACTTGCTCAGCATCAGTCAATTCTGTGACAAAGGCTTCATCGTACAATTCTTTGCGGATTCATGCATTGTAAGTTTAAGTAACAACACTATTTTGCAGGGAAAGAGGATCAACAACGTCTACATGCTTGATTTAAATAACATTGAATGTGCTGCTTCTTTTTGCTTAAAAACTGTGATTGATGATTCTTGGTTGTGGCACAGGAGGCTTTGTCGTGCAAGTATGAAAACCCTTAGGAAAGTGACCCAAAAAGACCTAGTTAGAGGTGTCCCCAAACTTAAGTTTACAAAAGACCACCTTTGTGATGCCTGTCAACTAGGAAAGCAAGTCCACTCTACGTTTCACCCCATCAAGGACATTAGCACCTCTAGACCTTTAGAAGTCCTTCACATGGATTTATTTGGACCCATTAGCACGGCTAGTTTGGGAGGGAAAGTCTATGGGTTTGTGATTGTTGACGACTACTCAAGGTTCACTTGGACTAGATTTCTTTCACATAAAAATGAGTCTTTTGAGGAGTTTAGAACATTTTCTACTTGGATTCAGAAGAAGCTAGGTTGTGAGATTTTGACCATCCATAGTGATCATGGGGGAGAATTTGAAAATGAAAGATTTGGAGTTTTTTGTGAGGAAAAGGGGATTAGTCACAATTTCTCAGCTCCTAGGACCCCTCAGCAGAATGGGGTAGCTGAAAGGAAGAACCGGACCTTGGTAGAAGCCGCTAGAGCCATGCTTACTGAGTATTCACTTCCAAAATACTTTTGGGCTGAAGCAGTTAACACAGCTTGTTATGTGTTGAATAGGGTGAATGTTAGAGCCAAATTAGAAAAGTCACCCTATGAGATCCTTAAGGGTAGGACACCCAATCTTTCCCACCTTCATGTCTTTGGTTGTAAGGTTTTCATTCACAACAATGGCAAATCTCACTTGGGAAAATTTGATCCTAAATCTGATGAGGGAGTATTCTTGGGATATTCTAGTGTTGGGAAGTCTTTTAGGGTGTTTAACAAGAGAACTTTAATGGTGGAAGAGACAACTCATGTAGTTTTTGATGAGTCTGAGCCTAAGAAACATGGAGTAGAAGATGATGATATTAGAGAGATTACTAGTGGAGTAGAGAATTTGGGGAAGGGGTGTGAGCACCCAAGTAATAAAGGAGTAGAAGGTGTCACCCAAGGAATAGAGAACTTTGTTGAAAAGGGGGAAACTTCACACACTTTGCCTAGAGATTGGAGATACTCTACAAGTCACCCCAAGGATTTGATCTTAGGAGACCCTTCTAGTGAGTTAAGACTAGACATGGACTTAGGAAGGAGGTGAACCACTCTGCTTTTATTTCTATGACTGAACCTACCACCATTAACCAAGCCCTTTCTGATGAGTTTTGGATTTTAGCAATGCAAGAAGAATTGAATCAATTTGTTAGGAATGATGTTTGGGAACTTGTGGAAAGACCTAAAGGACAAAGTGTAGTTGGAACAAAGTGGGTCTTTAAGAACAAAGTGAATGATTCAGGAGTGGTGGTGAGGAATAAAGCAAGGTTGGTGGCTAAGGGGTACAATCAAATAGAAGGGATAGACTTTGAGGAGACTTTTGCCCCTGTAGCTAGATTGGAAGCCATTAGGGTGCTATTAGCCTTTGCCTGTTATAAAGGGTTTAAGCTTTTTCAAATGGATGTCAAGAGTGCCTTTTTAAATGGGGAGATAAAAGAAGATGTGTTTGTAGAACAACCTCTAGGTTTTGAGAGCTCCCAATTTTCAAATCATGTGTTTAAATTAAAAAAGGCATTGTATGGTTTAAAGCAGGCACCAAGAGCTTGGTATGAGAGGCTTAGCACATTCTTACTAGAGAGGGAGTTTGTCAAGGGAAGTGTAGACACCACCCTTTTTCTTAAGAGAGTTGGAGATGATTTACTCATTGTTCAGATTTATGTGGTTGATATACTCTTTGGATCTTCTAATAAAAATTTGTGTGATAATTTTTCTAAAACAATGAGTAGAGAGTTTGAGATGAGTTTGATGGGAGAGTTGTCCTACTTTTTGGGATTTAGCATAAAACAATTGGAGGATGGAACTTTTCTAAATCAAACAAAATACATAAAGGACATTTTGAAGAAATATGAGATGGACAAAGCCAAGCCAATTAACACTCCCATGACTTCTAGTGCTCCATTGGATAAGGACCCAAGTGGTAAGTCTGTTGATCAGAAGAAGTATAGAGGCATGATTGGATCTTTACTTTACTTGACTGCGAGCCGACCTGACATCATGTTTAGTGTTTGCCTTTGTGCTAGGTTTCAGGCTGACCCTAAGGAGTCCCACTTGACTGCTGTTAAGAGAATTTTTAGATATCTTTTGGGGACACAAGGATTAGGGATTTGGTACCCTAGACATAGCACTTCTTTTGAGATTATTGGTTTTTCTGACTCTGATTTTGCAGGATGCAAGGTGGATAGAAAGAGCACTTCTGGAACTTGTCAATTCATTGGACAATCTTTGGTCTCTTGGTCTAGTAGGAAGCAAAACTCTGTTGCTCTTTCCACTGCTGAAGCTGAATACATTGCTCTTGGAAGTTGTGTGGCCCAAGTCCTTTGGTTGAAACAACAGGTATTGGATTTAGGATTACATGTAAGTACCATCTCAATCTTTTGTGACAATACTAGTGCCATATGCATCTCTAAGAATTCTATCCAACATTCAAGGACTAAACACATTGACATTAGGCATCACTTCATTAGAGATCATGTGACTAAGGGAGACATTGAGTTACACCATGTGACAACTGAAAATCAACTAGCAGACATCTTTACTAAACCACTGGCCTTCGATACTTTCAGCTCTTTAAGGACCAGGTTGGGTGTGATTGACATAAATGCATGAAACTTTTTACTTTCTCTTTCTTTTATTTTTGTTTCCTGTTTTGTTGTTTTAGTTCTTTTTGTGTGTTTTATTTTTTTTCTTTTGTCTTTTTTACTTAGTTTTCAAAATCATGTTTAATATGGTATTATATTCCTTGTCCTTGCTTTTGGGAATTTGTAGTCAATATGCTTTTATCTACTCAATCTCTTAGATGGTAGAAATATTTTGTGATTGTGTCTCTTTCTCTAACCTATTTTAGTGGCATAGTTATCTTCTTTAATCAAAAATCTCTCTCAAGTTAAAGATTGTTTATGGAATTGAGATCTTTTCTTAAACTTGCTTCAAAAACTCTATCTTATACATATAATGTTTAAAGTTTTTTTTCACATCAAAATTGCTCGTTACTCTTGTCCTTGATTATTGATTCTGCTTGTGATAACTCTTCCTTTGGTTAGAGAGAGTGCTCCTATTCTCTAATATATAAGAAGATCTATTCACAACTTTGTCTTTAAAAGATCATAAAAGAGACTATAGCTTGCAAAAAGAAAAAAAAAATGGCCAATGATGCCAATAAAAGATGCGCAAAGCGCCAAATTGAAAAATATAGAATACACAAAGTGTATCAAAAGATGCGCAGTGCGCCAACCAATTGTCAAGAGGCATAAAATGAGCCCACTCCAAAACAAGCTACTCTCTCTTTTTAAATCTTTTAGAACTTAGAAGTGTTGGTTATCAAAGACTTGACTTCGATTAAATTGCGATTGTGATAAATTTACTCTACCTCATTATTGTATGAAGATTGTTTTTCTTAAGCCAAGTGATAAGTAAAATCTTTTTTTTCTCATAACCAATTAATTTCTTGAGTTAGGTCATTGATTTCAAAAGACAATTCTACCCTAAAAAATGTCTGAGCTAAGGGTAGCCATGATCGGATATTCTAACTCTATAGATTGATGAGCTTATTAACACATTAACTCACAAATTTTTGAATCAATCACATGGAATGCTATATCATGTTCATGCCTTGATTTAAAAAAAAAAAAAAAAAAAAGGGGGTCTCTTCGCTCTGCTTTTTTGAATCCTCCTTTTTGATATGTCAAAAGGGGGAGAAGTTTATGAGGTTCTTTTTTACATCAATCCTGAATTTTTTTTCATCTGTTTTCGTAGTGGTTTGCCATCATCAAAAAGGGGGAGATTGTTGCAAACTATTTTCATGGCTTATGTTTTGATGATTGACAAACACTATCTCTCTTGGACTACTTATTGCTTCTAACTTTTCAGGAATCGAAGATCGGACGATCAAGAGGAAGCCAAGTCCAGGATCACGTAGGTTTAGGGTTGAGTCAGTCTGTGATTTTATTTTTCACCTTTTGAGTCTACTTGTAATAATCAAAAAGACTGATGCTAAGTAACCCTTCACACACACACTTGAGAGGCTTAGAAATTCTGTTTTTACCCACATCGGCTCGGCCGATATTTATATCGTCCGGGACGATCAGCTTAAAACAGAAAGTCTAATTAAGGATTCTTAATTAAGGCAGCCGACATTAACATATCGGCCTGGACGATACGTGTATCGGCCAGGACGATAAGCTCAAAATAGAAAGAGATAGCCGCCTTAGACAGTTTAGGCATACTGAATTTTAAATTATCGTCCAGGACGATTCCAGGATCGACCTGGGCGAAATTACCAAATTATGCCTTAATTGATCAGGAAATCAAGGGAGTAATTAAGGATGATTGATACGATCATATCGGCCAGGACGATCGTAAGATCGGCCTGGACGATCAAGCCAAATTTCAATCGGCCAGGACTATTCCCAGGGCTGTGCTCAGGACGATTTACCTCTGATTTGAACTAATCGGCCAGGACGATCGTGAGATCGGCCTGGACGATAAAGCCAAATTTCAATCGTCCAGGACTGTTCCCAGGGCTGTGCTCTGGCCGATCTTCCTTAATTTGTACTAATCGGCCAGGCCGATGTCCATATCGGCCTGGACGATAAATTCGGCTACTTGCAATTAATGAGCTTCTCTTGAGCTCTTCTATTTAAAGAGCTCTTCTTCAACGTTTTGAAGGGACCTTTGGCTGCTGCCTTGACCTGAGAAGACCATGAGGAGAGAAAGAGAGAGAGGGAGAGAGAGAGGATATTTTAAGGGGGAGCTTGTGAGGGGATTCACAAGGGTTGCTCAAGGATCGCTCTGCTTGTCTTTCGTCTGGAGTTTCTCGTCTGTGGAAGGGTCGGTAGAGGTAAGGAGTTTTGCTTTTGGTTGTGGTTCTCTGCCAGCTTCAGGAGGAAGCAAAAGGAGGTAGGTTCTCTGCCTTGCCGGGGTGGTAAAAAGGAGTTTCTTGTGAGGGCTTCTCCGCCTAGCTGTGGGGGCTAAAGGAGAGTCACGTTTTGTAGTGCAATACTTAAAGGGTGCCTCCAAGGAGTGGACGTAGGTCTAGTCGACCGAACCACTATAAATCTTGTGTTCTTATTTTTGCTTCCGCACTTTTAAATTCCGCATTTGGTTTGGTGGTGTGATTTGGTTTGTGAATTTATTTCTTTGTCTCAAGAATTTTTAAAATACCAATTCACCCCCCCTCTTGGTTAGCTTGGGACTAAGTTCATAGGGCTTAACATCCCGAACGAACTTTCAAAACTAATTGGATAAGAAACAGAGATCCAATCAAAACTTGGTTTAAGAAAAATATCATATAGAATAATATACCAAAATAATTTGTCACAGTCATGAAATTTGAAATTAAGCTTTTGAAAATATGAAGTGATACATGAATTCTTCTAAGATTTAATGGTTTGAAAGAGAATGAAGCCTACCTTTTATGGGCTCATTTTATACCTCTTGTCAATCGATTGGCGCACTTTATGCATCTTTTGATTTTTTATATACTTTGTATATCTTTTAATTTTTTGGTAGTCGTTGTGCATCTTTTTTAATTTTTTTGGGGCTCATTTATGTCATTGTCAACTTTTTGCAAGCTAAATCCCTTTCAAAACTCTTAAATAATCTCAGTTGTGAGTATATCTTTCAAATATTAGAGAAAAAAACTCACTCTCTAATATAAGAAAGAATAAACCATAAAATAGATTCAAATCATATGATAAATACAACAGCAAGATTACAAAAAATTTTAAAGTAATATAAAGACATTGAACATTATATATATAAGGTAAATTATAGTAGTAAGATAGAAATGATCTCAATCATAAAGTTCAGTTGCTAATTTGAGATAAACTTTTATTTAGAAAAGAAAATTACACTGCTAAAAAGGTTAGAGGGAGGGAAACAATCAATGGTGTTTCTCTCTTTAACTGATTTAGGGATGTCAGACATTGACTACAAGTTTTCAAAAATAAACATAAGGAATAAAATAACATTTTAGCAGTGATCACAAAGAAAAGAAAAAAAAACTAAAATAACATAAATAAAACACAAAAAAATAAAAGCAAGTAAAAAGTGAAACAAACAAATCTGAAACAAATAAAAGAGTAGAAAAATAACAACAAGCAACAAAATAGAAAATTTAGAATTCAGTAAACATCAAGTTCAGGCATTTATGTCAATCACAACAAATCTAGACCTTAAAATGCTGAAAGTGTCAAAAGGTAATGATTTAGTAAAGATGTCATCCAATTAATTCTTTGTTGTCATATGGTGTAATTAAATATCTCATTTGGTCACATGGTCTCTAATAAAGTGATGCCTTATGTCAATGTGTTTGGTTCTTGAATGTTAAATAGGATTCTTAGAGATTTAGATGGCAATAGTGTCGTCACAAAGGATTAAATTTATGCCTATAGGTAATCCTTAATCCAGAATTTATTACTTCAACCAAAGGGCTTGAGCCACATAACTCCTTATGGTAATGTTCTCAGCTTTAGCTGTCGAAAGTGCAAAATAGTTTTGTTTTCTACTAGACCAGAAGACTAAAGACTATCCTATAAATGGTCAAGTCCCAAAAGTGCTCTTTATATCCACCCTACAATCTGTAAAATCAGAATCATAATATTTAATAATCTCAAAATAAGTGTTGTGCCTAGGATATCATATTCCTAAGTTTTGGGTCCCTAAAAGATATCTATGAATTCTCTTAATTGCAGTCAGATGGAATTCTTTAGGATTAGCTTGAAATCTAGCACATAGACAAACACTAAACATTATATCAGGTCGGCTAACAGTTAGGTAAAGTAAAGATCCAATCATCCCTTTGTACTTCTTTTGATCAACACATTTTTTATTTGAATGCTTATCCAACTGAACAATGGAGGTTATGGGATTATTTATTGGCTTGCTTTATCAATTTTATATTTTTTCAAGATATTCTTAATGTACTTTGATTGATTTAGAAAGGTTCAATCATCTTATTATCTTATACTAAATCCCAAAAAGTAGGACAACTCTTCCATCATACTTATCTCAAACTCCTTACTCATTATTTTAGAAAAATCATCACATAGCTTTTTATTAGAAGATATAAAAAGTATATCATCAACATAGATCTAAATAATGAATAACTCATCTCTTACTTTTCTTCAAAAAGGGTGGCGTCTATGCTCCCCTTAACAAACTCCCTCCCTAATAAGAATTTGTTAAGCCTCTCAAACTAAGCTCTGGGGGCCGGTGTTAATTCATATAAGGCCTTTTTTAATTTGAAAATATGATTTAGAAATTGAAAACTCTCAAAATGTGGGGGTTGCTCTACAAACACATCCTATTTTATCACCCCCTTGAAGAAGGCACTCTTGACGTCCATTTGGAAAAGCATAAATTCATTATAATAGGCAAAGGATAGTAGCACTCTAATGGCTTTCAATCTAGCTATAGGGAAAAGGTCTCCTTAAAATCAATCCCTTCTATTTGGTTGTACCCCTTAGCCACCAATCTCTCCTTATTCCTAATCACCACACCAGAATCATTCATCTTATTCTTAAAGACCCATTTGGTTTCAACTATACTTTGTCCCTTTGGTCTTTTTATAAGCTCCCAAATGAAAGTGCTCTGATGGCACTTGAAAGTTTGATAAGGATGTTAAGCTCTTATGAACTAGTCCCAAGGCTAACCAAAAGGTGGGGTGAATTGGTATTTTAAAAAATCTTTCAATCAAAACACAATCTTAAAATAAAAACTAAAACTCACCACAAAAATCAAAGTATAAAAATTAAATTTGTAAGTATTAATAAAGAACACAAAAATTTATAGTTGTTTGGTCAACATGACCTATGCAAACTCTATGGAGGTGCCCTCTGAGTATTGCACAAAACTCAATGTCTCTCCTTTTGCCCCCACAGTAGGGTGGAGAAGCCTTTACAAATCTCCTTTCCACCAACCATGGTGAGGCTGAGAACCCAACTCCTTTTGCTTCCTCCAAAAATAGGCAGAGAATCCAACTCCTTTTGCTTCCTCCTAAAGAAGGCAAAGAACCTTGATCAGATGTAGAAGTAGACCTCTCTAAAACCCCCAAGGAACTAAGGATGATGACTAGAGAAGATGATGATGGATCCTTACTTGGAGCAACCTTTATGAAAACCCCTCCCAAACTCCCCCTCATAACATCCTCTCTCTCTCTCCCTTGCTCTCCTTCTCCTCTTGGCTCTCTCAGGTTAGAACAATAACAAAAGATGATCTCTTTGGTAGAACAAGAGGTCTTAAATACAAGAGCTTCGGAATAGCTCTTAGTTGCAACAAATTTACTTTATTGTCCAAAATGATATAAATATTATCCTGTAGAATCAGTGTAAATTAAGCTCAATCAGCTAGGACAATTTGGGATTATCAGAAAGTTTTTGTTCATATCGTTCAAGGAAATAGGATATTATCCTGTACAATTAGTACAAATCATTGAATATTATCCAGACAATCACACTGAATGGATGTCTGGACGATAGAAAAATAGCTTGATCCACCAGGATGATTTCACGATCGTCCTGGATGATTAGTTCAAATCCATGCAAATATCTAAAGCATTGCCCTGAATAGAAGCTGGCCGATATTGGGTCATCCAGAGACAACTAAGGTATATGAACTGATCATCCCGGTCGATCTTGTGATCATCCAAGATGATTTGATCGAGCAATCAAACCTTAATTGCTTCTTAGTTACTAGATTAATTTAGGCATAATTTTGTTGCATCATCCAGGATGATGTCCTAGATAATGTCCATAAATAAAAGCTACCTATTTAAATCTGATGGTTAATTCTTTTTTATTTGAGCCTATCATCTCGGCTGATACAAATATCGTTTAACATGATAAGCTACATGATGGATACCTTAACCAGGATGCCCAAATAAGGGTTTATATTTTTAGCTGATCATCCAGGCCAATTTTGGGATCATCCTAGAAGATATAACCAAAAACAGAGAACTCAAAAAATAGTCAAAAAAATTCCTCCAAGTGTGTGTATGCAAGGTTACTTAGGATCAGGAACCACATAGTTTATAATAGACTCAAGAAATGGAAAAGTTTACAAACTGACTCGGACTTAGTCTACACAATCTTGAATTTGTTCAAATTGCAGTTTGATCTTATTGACCTGAAATGTTAGTAGATAAGGAAGTCGTAGAGAAATAAAAGTGTTTACTATCATCAAAATTCTATTTCCTAAAAATAGATTCACAATACCAAACATCATTCCAAACAAATTGGTTTAATTTCTCTTACATGACTAAGATCTAAAACTCATCAGACAAGGTTTGATTAATGTTGGTGGGTTTAGTCATTGAGATAAAGGCAAAGTGATTCACTTCCTTCCAAAATCCATGCCTAATTCTAACACCTTTAGAAGGGTCTCCTAAGATAAGTTCTTTAAGATGACTCAAAGAATATCTCCAATCTCTAGGTAAAGTGTGTGTAGTTTCAAACCTTTCCTCTAGATTTGCATTCTTAACTCCTTGGGTAATCTCACCTGCTCCTTCCATTTTTTGGGACTCTACCAACTTCTCCAAATTTTTAACTCCTTTGGAAATATCTCCAACACCATCTTCATCCTTAACTCTAGACTCCTTAGGACCATATTTATTAAACACTACATTAGTTGTCTCCTCTACCACCAATGTCCTCTTATTAAATACCCCAAAGGATTTCCAAAAACATGAATATGCTAAGAACACTCATTCAATATATTTTGGGTCAAATTTCCCTATGTGTGACTTCCCATTATTAAGGATGAAAATCTTACAACAAAAGATATAGAGACGGGTAAGGTTAGGTGTCCTACCTCGAAGGATCTCATAGGGTGTCTTTTAAAGTTTATCTCTAGCACTCACCCTATTCAACACATAATAGGATGTGTTTATTGTCTAAGCCCAAAAGTATTTTGGAAGTGAATACTCAGCAAGCATTGCTCTAGCAGCTTCTACTAAGGTCCGATCCTTCCTTTCAGCTACCCCATTCTGCTGAGGGGTTCTAAGAGATTAAAAGCTATGGCTAAGCCCTTATCCTCACAAAAGTCTCCAAATCTATCAGTTTCAAACTCTTCCCCATGGTCACTATGGATGGTTAAGATCTCACAACCCAATTTTTTTTTAATCCAAGTGGATAAGGATCTAAACTCATCAAAAGACTCACTCTTATGTGACAAAAATTTAATCCAAGTGAACATTGAGTAGTCATCAACAATTAGAAATCCATAGACTTTTCCCCCTAAGCTGGCAGTGCTAATGGGTCCAAACAAATCTATGTAAAGGAGTTCTAATGGTGTAGAGGTGCTAATATCTTTAATGAAATGAAAAGAGGATTAGACTTGCTTCCCTAGTTAGCAGGCATCACACAGGTGGTCTTTGGTGAACTCAAGCTTGGGGACACCTCTAACTAGGTCCTTTTAGGTCACTCTTCTAAGGGTATTCATATTAGCATGACATAACCTCCTGTTCCATAATCAAGAATCATCAGAAATAGTTTTTAAATAAAATAAAGCAACACATTCAATATTATTTAAATCAAGCACGTAAACATTGTTGATCCACTTTCCTTGCAAAATAATATTGTTATTCAAGCTAATAATGCATGTATTTGCCAAAAAATTTATGATGAAGCCCTTATTGCATAGCTAACTTTTTCTTAGTAAGTTATGTTTCAGTCTATTTACAAGAAAAATATTTTCAATCAAAAGGTTCTGGGAGTTAATACTTGCACCCACCACTTTCCTAGTGGTGTTATCTCTAAGAGTGACCTTGCCTCCAGCAAAATAAATTGGTTGGCATCTCCAGTCATGTGTCATGAGCATCTGCTGTATAGATACCACATGCTCTCATAAGGCCTTTGAGAGAGCAAGCCTACAAAATTATCAAATGTCAGATTTAGGAACCCAAATAGGTTTAGGTCCCTTCTTATGGAAAGAAGAAAGCGATGCATATGTGTTATGCTGTAATCATGTAATTTGGATCTCCATATCCAATATATACTATAATGAATACTATAAGTGTGTGAAATGTTCCCTAGCATGCCACATGAAAAGTATCTAACTCCAGAAAAATGATTTAACAATCTATTCAGGTGGTGCTACTTCTCCTTAAAATTATGTAGTGCATATAAAGTTGGTTAATCATTCTCAAATGTTTTGAGTTTTTCTAACTTCATAAACTCCTTTTCTAACTTAACATGAGATGACTTCAAGGAATCATGTACTTCAGTTAATTCAATATGCTTTTTATTTAATGCATCAAACTCATCAAGTAAAGACATATGATCGCTATTAATTTGGGCGTGATCTTTATGTAAAACTACATGCTCTTTTTGTAAATTTAAAAACTCTAATTTTAAATAAGCATACAATTTCTTATGTTTCCTATATGATGCAAGAACTTTTTTAGAAACTGCAAATAATTGATCATAGGTTAGTTCACATACATCTTCTTAGTCAGATTGACCAAGGTGATCACTGGCCATCAAGCACAAGTTTGTTGTCTCCTCCTTAGCTTCAGTCTCAGAGGAGTCCGATGCAGAATCCTGCATAGATGACTTTTAGAACTGCTTCCTGTCCTTCTTGAACTTGGGTTTCTCCTCACCCTTCTCCTTGCTAGAGTGAGCTTTAAGTGTGGGGCAATCAGCTTTGACATGTCCAAGTTTCCTGCATTCAAAACAAATTATATTAGAATAACTTTTATAATTTTTTCTACCTTTATCTTTATTTTACTTCTGATAGTACTATTGATTCCTCCTTAGAAAGCTTCTGAATTGCCGAGTGATTAAGGCCACATCATCGCTTTTTGACCCAAAAGAATTAGTGTTTGTATTGTTAACTTTTAACGCCACAATTTTCTCCTTCTTCTTCTCACTTGCATCAAGTTATCCTTGGTTCACTCCTTACTCGTAAGAAAGTGACCGAAGTAAGTTATTAGTAGAATAAGTATTCAAATTCTTAGATTTAATAATTACAGTAATCTTAGCAATAAAAAAAGAAGGCAAGTATCTTAAAATTTTTTAACTTTATCATAATTTGTGAGTTCTCTTCCTAAGGCATGTAGTGAGGTAACAATTTGAGTAAACCTAGATTACATGTCAGAAATTTATTCAGTAGGTTTCATTCAAAAAAGTTCGTAGTCATGCAATAAGATATTCAACCGAGATTGTTTAAGTTCATTTGTTCCTTGATAAGTAATACACAATCTATCCCAAATTTCTTTATTGATAGCACAAGTTGAAACCTACATGTAATCTTCATATTTTAAAGCATAGAAAAAGTAGTTCAAGCATTTTACATTAAGTTGGGCTAAATACCTATCATAAAAAGTCCATTTAGGTAAAGGAAGTTCAATTTTAATGCCATTAATTTCACATGACGAAGGTAAATAACCATCCTTAACAAGCATCCACATGTGATATTCAGTCGATTGTAAAAATGTAGACATGCAAGTTCTCCAAAATTCAAAAAAAATATTATCAAATAAAGGTGGTCGGGTAATATAATACCCTCTACAGTATTACAATTACCAAAGTTAGCTATTGATCAAAATTCAAAAGTTTTCAAAAACTCATTTTTATAAATCCAGCTCTGATACCACTTTAAAGTTTTTTAGGGATGTTAAGCTCTTATGAACTAGTCTCAAGGCTAACTAAGAGGGGGGGGGGGGGGGGGGGGGGGGGTTGAATTCGTATTTAAAAATTTCTCCAAACAAAATTACAAACACAACCAAATAAACACCACAAAAATTAAAATGCGGAAATTAAATGTAGAAAAATAATAAGAAAGTGTACATAAGTTTTTGTAGTGGTTTGGTCAACTTGACCTACGTCCACTCCCAAGAGCCTCTCCTCTGAGTATTGCACTAAACTCAGTATATCACCTTTTGCCCCCATAGCAAGGTAGAGAGGCCCATACAAAAACTCCTTTCGACCGACCCCGGTGAGGCAGAGAACCCAACTCTTTTTGCTTCCTCCTAAAGCAAGAAGAGAACCCAACTCCATTTGCTTTCTCCTGAAGCAGGAACAGAACCCAACTCCTTTTACTTCCTTGTGAAGAAGGTAGAGAACCTTAATTAATTATTGAAGTAAACCTCTCTTAAATCTCCAAAAAACCAGGGATAATGACCAGAGAAGATGACTCAGATCCTTATTTGGAGTAACCTTTGTGAAACTCCTCACAAACTCCCCCTCATAAAATCATCTCTTTATCTCCCTTGCTCTCCCTCTACTCTTGGCTCTCTCAAGCCAAGACAACAGCAAAAGATCTTTTCTTGAGAAAATAAGAGATATTTTAAAGAAGAGCTCCAAATTTGCCATAATTTGCAACTTATTATCTAATATTATCCAGGATGATTGACTAATCATCTTGTATGATCATTTTAAGTTTAGCTCAATGAGCTAGGATGATTTGGGAGAGTCTAGATGATTAGAAGGTTTATTTGTTCAGATCATTCAGGATGATAGTATATTATCCTGTATGATTAGTTCAAGTCATCGAATATCATCCAGACTATCGCCTTGAATTAATGTCTAGATGATAAAAAAGTAACTTGATTATCAAAGTTGATCTCCTTATTGTTCAGGCCGATTAGTACAAAATGTTAAATATTATCCAGAATATCACCTTGGATGGATGTTTAGATGATAAAACATTAACTAGATCGTCTAGACCGATCTCATGATTGTCCTAGATAATTAGTACAAAATATCACATATCGGCCAGAACATCACCCTGGATGGAGCTAGGCTGATTATGGATCATCCTGGAAGAACTAAGGTTTGTTAACTGATCGTCAAAGATGATCTTTCAAGCAATCAAACTTTATTTGCTATCCTTAATTAATAAAATAATTTAGGCATAATTATAGTGCATCATCGAATATGATATCCTAGATGATGTCCAAAAATAAAATATGTCTAAAAAGTTGTGGCGGCTGATTCTGATTTGATCCTATCATCCCGGATGATGATAATATCATCTCAGTTGATTTACTTAAGTATGGCTGCGTTAACTAGGATACCCTAATTAGGGTTTTTATTTTTAATGAATCATTCAAGATGATTTGGGATCATCCAGGACGATATGATCGAAAACATAAAACTCTAAAATAGTCAGAATTTTTCCCCAAGTGTGTATGTGTAAGGTTACTTAGTATCAGTACCCACATTATTACAATGGACTCGAGAAAAGGTAAAAAACACTTGTTGTATATTACAAGCTTACTCAATCCTAATCTACCCAATCTTAAGCTAGTTTGATTATTTTGGAAGTCTAGGTGATTTAGAAGAAATCTATGGTTTTTCTAATTGATAATCTAGAGCAATCCTGTAATCATCCAGGATGATATGATCAATTAATTTAACCTTAATCACTTTCCTTCATCACTTGACTAATTTATAAATTAATGTAATAAATTATCTAGGATGATATGAGATTATTCTGTTTGATTTTTAAAAATAATATCATACCTGAAAGTGTTTGGTAGCTGATTCTATCTGATTTGAGTATATCATCCAAGATGATGTAAAATCATTTAGGATGATGTAAAATCTTCCAAGACTATGTAAAATCATCTAGGATGAGTTGGATAATTTCGTTGTCTTAATAAAGGAGTTCTAATTAGGATTTCTATTCTTAACTGATCGTCTAGGATGATTTAAGATCATCCTGTACGATGTGATAAAAAATAGAAAACCTTTAAACTTACAGAATTTCTCCCCCTGAGTGTGTGTGTGGAAGGTCACTTAGCATCAAGATTCACATTATTACATTTGACTCAAGAAAAGGAAAAATCACTAGAATTACTCTTACAAACTAACTCAATCATAATCTACCTAATCTTGAGTTAACTTGATTTGAAATTTACTTTATACACCTTAAAGGTTAGTAGCAGTGCATGCAAAATAGATGTGCAGTAATAACAGTAGTAAGAAAATAGGAATGTCATGAATATTTGCTATAATCAAAATTATAATCCTTAAATCTATATTTGCAACACTACTACCCTTTACATTCTTTAAGGGGTTCAAATTATACTAAATGTATGTTAAAAGTGCCTTTTTAAATGGGGTAATAAAAGAAGATGTTTATGTTGAACAACCCCTAGGCTTTGAAAATTCATAATTTCCTAAGCATGTCTTCAAATTAAAAAAAGGCATTTTATGGTCTAAAACAAGCACCTAGAGCATGACATGAAAGACTAAGCACATTTTTACTAGAGAGAACCTTCATTAAGGAGAGCGTAGACATCCCTTGTTTTCTAAAAAAGGTAGGATATACTCAATGTCCAAATTTTTGTTGATGATATTCTATTTGGATCTTCTGATTAAAATCTATGTAATAAATATTAAAAAAAAAATAGTAAGGAGTTTGAGATGAGTATGATGGGAGAACTAACCTACTTTCATATATTTAGTATAAGGAAGAAGGATGATGGAATTTTCCTTATTCAATCAAAATACATTAAGGACATTCTTAAAAATATAAAATGGATAAGGCCAAGTCAATAAACACACCCATGAGTTCTACTATTCAATTAGATAATGACTCAAATGGAAAATTAGTTGATCAGAAGAAATATAGAGGAATAATTAGATCACATTCCTTACTTGATTGCTAGCAAACCTGATATTATATTTAGTGTTTATCTCTAAGTTAGATTTCAAGTTATCCCAAAAGAGTTCCACTTGACAGCTATTAAGAGAATCCTTGGATATCTCTTAGGAATCTAGTAACCTAGGCATAAGACTTCCTTTAAAATAATAATTTATTATAATTCATATTTTGCAAGATGCAAAATTGATAGGAAAAGCACTTCTAGGACATATCAATTCATAGGATAATCCTTAGTCTTTTGATCTAGTAGAAAATATAACTCAGTTACCTTGTCTACTACTGAAGCTAATTATATAGCCTTAAGAAGTTATGTGGCCCAAGTCTTTTGCTTAAAATAACAAATTATTGATTTAAGATTATTGATAGGCACAATTCTAATCTTATGTTATATCACTAGTGCCATCTATATTTCAAAGAATTCTATCCAACACTCCATGACCAAACCCATAAACATAAGGCACCATTTTATTAGGGATCACGTCACCAAGGAAGACATTGAGTTATATCATATAGCCACTTAAAATTAGCTTGCAGATAAATTTACAAAAACACTGGCCTTTAAAACCTTCAACACCTTAAAAACTAGATTAGATGTGATAGATATTCAAACTTGAAATTAATGCTTTCTATTTCTATTCTTTTTTATTTTATTTTTATTTTTGTTTCTATTTATTTGTTTTTATTATTTTTGAATATATTTTCTAATATTTTCCTTCAGCATTTTAGGAATCTGATCACTGCTCACTTCTATTATTGAATTTGTTTTTAAATGAAATTTTAGCCTTATTTTTATTTAGAAGCATGTTAGCAGTGATTGACTCCTCTAAAATAGTTTTTTTTTTATGAAAGAAATGAATGATTGCATTAAAATAACATAAAAGAGCTTATTACAAACTAGTCATTCCACACCGAAACCATCACATTCCTCCTCAATATAAACATGAATGAAGGAGGAATCTCCACATTATTAAGATCATTCCAAATAAAACTCTTTTTGACAGCAAAATTAGCACAAACATCTGCTAATTTGTTACATTCTCTATTTGAGAAAGAAAACAAGTCTTGATTAAAGTCTTGTAAAAAAGCTAGTTCCTCTTAAATTCCTCCCTTATTCCTCCATTTCTTCAAAGCTAATTGAAGAATCTTGATGATATTGAAGTTGTTTCCTTCAATAATAACTCCTTGAGCTTCATACATCCAATCCCGCACAATATTTTTAAATAATAAATAGCCATCAATTCCATTTGAGCAATATCCCAATGCGAATATTGGGCTCCAAATGCTAACAAAATTCTTCATCTATCATCCCTCACCACACCACCAATCCCAGCCAAGTTATTGGTTTTTAAAGAGGCATCAATGATTACCTTTTTCCATTCGGGTGGAGGAGGACGCCAAGAAGTAGATAGCATGCGCTGATTAACATCCCAGTTGTCCGGATAGAAAAAGATAAAATTGCTCACCGTGACCACAGAAACAGTGTTAGCTGCAATTGTCTTGTTTGAGTCTTCAATTGAACCAACTTATATCTGCTTTTCCAAATAAGGAATACAACTATACAATATATATTTGCAGTTATAAAATTAGATCCCGAGCATCTCTCTAACCCATCCAAGCATGCTGTAAGATCTTCAAACAATGGGACATTAAATCCCCGTTTGTTTTGTAGGATAATAATCCTCTGAAGTTTCACACATCTTCCAGCAATATGATTGCTATCGTCCTCCTCAGCACAAACTCTCGGGGAACCTAAAAACTTGGTTAATCTTTTTCTCAATAGAAAAACATTAGAGGGAATTGCTTCATTGTATAATCTCCACCAAAAGAGCTTTACTCTTGGTCTCAACTTTAACTTTTTCATCCATACCCAGTGACAAACTTCTAAATTATGATCCATCATCGCTTCTAGTGACAAAGCAGTTATAGATTTCCCTGCAACCTTCGACTTTAACTCAATTTGGTCTATCGTCCTATCTTCTTCAATTGGAATCTATAGAATAAGATCCACTAGTTGGTTCCTAAACAAATTCTGAAGCTGATTCAAATTCCACGCTCCCTCCAATTTGAATAAGCTTAGATTGTAATCCATTACATCCAAATTATTAATAAATGTAGTCCATTTTGAAATCCATTTATCTAAAATCCTTGAATCATGCATCCAATTAACAGGCTTACCATTACAAACTTTTCATCTAACAATGTTTCTATAATAATTAGCCCCATTTGTAATAATCTTCCATGTAGGAGAACATCCATTTTTGACCGGAGTATACCATATATCACTTCCATACTTTCCTCTAATAATCTGGTTGAGCAAAGAGTTAGGCTTCATGAAGAAATTCCAAGCAAACTTAGCCCGAAGAGGCCCAACCTTGGAAACTGGTGAGAATAGTCCATGACCACCTTCACTCTTTGGTTTACACAATAGCTCCCAAGACACATAATGCATTCCAGCACATCCACTACTTTTATTCCATAAAAAGCCTCTACACATTTTGTCAAATTCTTTGAGGATGCATAAAGGTGCTAAAGAAAGGGAAGACAAATACATTGGTGAAGAGAGGAATGCAAATTTCACTAATACCAACTTCCCTTCCAATGAAATGCAATTCTTTCCCCAAGGGTTCAACTTATTAGAAGCCACCTCCATAAGCATTTGGAAATTCGAAGCCACAATCATCCTTAAAGTTATCTTTACACCAAGATAACATAGCTCTTTCACCACCTTGAACCGAAGAACATTTGTAATTTTACTCTTCCTCCTCCAGTTAACATGCTTCCCAAACAAAATCATAGATTTGGAGTGATTAAAATTTTGACCCGATCCCTTGCAATAGTTGATAACAATATTCTTTAACTCCTTAACTTCCCTGGCATTTACTTCTGAGACTAATAATATATCATTGGCGTAGAATAAATGTGAAATTCTAGGAGCATTAGGAGTAATAGAAATTCCCAATCCACTTCTACTAAGATTAAGAGCATCAGATAATATTTAAGAACATAAAATAAGCAAAAAAGGTGACAATGGACACCCTTTCCTAAATCCACTCTTCCCTTTGATCCAATTAGTTTTCCTTCCATTAATCAAAATGCAATACTTCGGTTCTAATACACATTCCATTAATAGATCCAAAAATTTGATAGGAAAGTTAAAGTGAAGAAGAACTTGCCTTAGAGCTTGCCATCCCATGCTATCATAGGCTTGTTCCATGTCAATTTTAATAGCCAATAGACATTTTTTTGCTTTGGAATACAAAAATTTGTTGAAGACTTGTTGAGCCAACATAACATGCTTACATAAGGAATGGCCTCTAATGAAATCTGCTTGATCCGCCGATATGATCTTATGAATCACCTTCTCTAATCTGTTCAACAATATTTTGGCAACTATTTTATATATAGTCATACATAGACTAATAGGACCGAAGTTTGAGGGAACCAAAGGATTTTGAATTTTTGGGATCAATACATTCAGTGTCTCCTTCCAGGTATGATGCATTACCCCTGATGAGAGAAATTGGTTCACAGCATGCCATACATCATTCTGAATAATTTTCCAAAAACCTTTTATAAAAGAGAAGGTAATCCCATCCAAACAGAGAGAAATGTTCTTCCCAGCATTTTTAAGAACCAACTGTAGCTCCTCCCTAGTGAAATCAACATTCAAAACTCCCTGATCTTCTTCATTAATGACTGCAGAAGGATTAGGCCACCCCTCCAGCAAACAATCTCTATTCCACCATTTAAGCTTAAAAAATTCTGTGAAAGTTTTTTAAATTTTAGCAATATTCTTTGTCACCACACCTGTATTAGTTTTGATATGATTAATCCAGTTAGAATTCCTCTTGGCATTCACAAATTCATGAAAAAGTGAAGAATTAGAATCCCCCTCTTCCATCCATTTTGCTTTTGCTCTTTGCTTCCACCATGTATTAAGTCGGGCAAGGGTAATGTTGAATTCATTGATTTTATGCTTGAGAAGCAGTAGCTTCTTAAAAGAAATCATGCCTTCTGTTTTCTCCATTTGAATATCCCAAATCTCCACCTTCAATGTGTCCCTCAATAAGTTCAGAATTTTAAGCTAGCTTTACGCCAGAAAATTAAAGCTCTTAAAGTTCTCTTGAACTTTGAATTCAAAGTAGTGGCCGGGTCACACCCTCTACTATTCTTCTAATTGTTTTCCACAATAGCTACTGCCCCGTGGTAAGAGGCCCAAACATCTTCAAAGTGAATACCTCTATTGTTGAACTCCACTAGTTTGAAAATTTCCAAAAGAATTGGACAATGGTCTGAAGCTATTCGAGACAAGTGTTTCACACAAGCTATATGAATATAATTAAATATAGTAGAATTAATGAGACACCTGTCCAATTTCTCTGAGATCCAAGCCCCTCCAGATTTATTATTGTACCAAATGAATTTGAGTCCAATAGATCCAACCTCATGCAAATCATTATTGATCATGAAATTCTTCAAACCTTAGAGCCTTGAGATAAGATGAATTTCTTCCCTCCTCTTTTCTCCTCTTGGGAAAGAACACAATTAAAATCTCCTCCCACCACCGTAGGAAAATCAACAGAGCAATGCCTCTCTAAGCAATCCCATAAGAGTTTCCTATCAAGAGCATTAGTACTCCCATAAACAGAAGCCACCATCCAGCATCCTTTGTTTAGGACTTCCAATTTACCAATAAAAACTTGAGTAGAATCTTCAATAACCGAGAAAGAGGTCAAATCCTTTCTCCGTAACCTCATCAAACCTCCAGAGAGACCATTGGAAGGAACCATATAAGATTTCCAATTATTTCCCAAAAACTTCAAAAACTGAATATTCTCCAGGGAGGTAATCTTTGTTTCTAGCAAGCCCACAAACAACACAATATTGTCTTTTATAACCTCCTTTAGATATAGAGCAACCTCCATTTTCTTGGCTCCTCTAGAATTCTAGAATGCCAGTGAAGTCATTATTTAAAAAAGGGGGAAGGGCCCCCATTCCTCTTAGCTTTACCACCATCCATCTTCCTATTATGTGGTATTATGTTACCCAAACCAAGAGACTTCAGCTCTTTAAGAAGCTTCACTTTCTTTCCATAAGATAAATTTTCAGCCACAACCCCATTCAAAGGAGAATCCCTTTTACTATCATTTGGCTCATTTCCGATTCCACATCATAATCGCACCCCGAGCCTTCCATATGAACAACATCACCGCCAACAATTTCACCTTCTTCAGCACAATCAATCTTATTCAACTCTACTACCTCAGTAGGTCTTGTTTCATCCAGACAATATAAAATATCAAATTTAATAATTACAACAATAGCAGGTTCAGCATTTGTTACCTCCACCCATATATCTTCTATGACTTCTGTTGATTGAGATGCAACAATTACACCCTCATTTCCTTCTCCTTCCTCTTCAAGGTTGGAATTGTGAAAAGTTAGTTTAAACTTTAGATTTAAACCTTCTAAATCTCCATCTTTCTTTGAAGAAATAGAACTGAGCTTAGGGACATAAGCTTTCTTCATTGGAACAAAAGCTCTATTGAAAAAGCATCTCTTTTTTGCAACCACTTTATGTCTTTTTTTGCCATATTTTACTTGAATCCAAGGACCATAAGCAGCTTTCACCTCAGGAGGATTTCTACCAACAGAATCTGTTGGTTTGACCTGTGATTCTTTGGCCACTCCAGCAAATTCTGGAACAATTCCCCTATATATTTTTGAATCAACACAGTCAACTAAGGTATGGCCTATTCTTCCACACTCAAAGAAAATTTTGGAAACCCCCTCATACTCAATTCTCTGGAAGAATTTACTGGCCAAACCTTCAACCCAAACACCAGATGGTAATTTTATATCTAAGGGAATATGGAAATATACTCTAGCAAATTCCCTTCTACTCCATTGGAACATGTTCCCATCAAGGAGGTAAGGTTTTCCAACTTGACAAGCAATTCTTCATATATTGAGCTCATCCCAGCATTTTAGAGGTTGGTTAGGAAATCTTATCCATAAAGGAGCTGAAATTCCTTTTAATGAAAATGGGTTGAATGAAGCCGACCATTTGTCTAAGCCCACAACCTGACCTCTAGCAAACCAAGGCCCACCAATTAAAATATTCTCCAGAACAATTGCATCTTCAAATGAGCAAAGCATCCAACCAAGACCCAAATCTGTAATGTGAAATTTCCCAAAGAAACTCCATTACCTTCTAAATTCAACACACACCGATTGAAATGGTTTGTTACCTCCAAATACCTTTACAATAATGGCTTTCTCTAATCTTTTAGCATTCTCAATCTCTTTCTCAGCATATAGCTTTACCACTTTTCCATCATCAGAAAAAAAAGAACCCAGTTCCAAATTGTCAACATTAATATTCTATTTCTTAGTCCATGCCGATTGAATCACCACATTTTTCCCCTTCTCCATAGATTGAGCTGCCTTCTGAATATTTAGATTGCTTTCCTCAGCTGTAATGCTCGAATCATTAACATTTTTCTGATGCAATAAAACCTCATTCACCTTGTCTCCTTTAATGTTATTGCCTTCCATCAGTGGTGACCCAAAATTAAAATTTCAGACCGGAGAAATAAGCAGCAAAGCAGAATTAATGTATTTGTTGGAATAAATTCTCATCCCAGCTGAGGATGAAGCTTCCAAATTAAGATTTTCAATAACCTTGCTTCCTTCAGGATTAAATTTAAACCCTTTTGGGCTGGAAAAATCATCCTCCTTGATGATATCTTTACCTTAACCATGAACAAAAATGGGGATCTTACTCTTTAATAAACCACCTTCATTGATTACCAAAGGTTTTTCATTAAAACCATTAATATGACTGTTGAACATATCCAAAGCTCTATAACTTCCATTGAAGACATCCAAAGCAGGTCACAGCGGAACAGAAAGTCCTTTTCAGTAATTAGCCCAAGCTTTCATGGTTGAAAGGCGCTTACCATCCATCTGCGCCACCTGTAGCTATCGTAGCCATTGCCGCCGCCTTAATCCGGCGGAGTGCCAACCGCAGATCAACGGCTGAACAACCCGCAAAAATTAAGGCCCAGCCGAGTTCAAATAATACTAACAGAAAACTTTTTGAAATCCCAGACGTTCTCTCTCTGGCTTTCTAACTCAAGTTATCAGACTCCTCTAAAATAGTTAAAGGAAGAAATATTGATGATTGTTTCTCTTCCTCTAACTCTTTTAGTGGTGTATTTTATTTTTTAATCCAAATATTTTTCAAATTAAAAGTTATACTTTGAAATAAAGATCTATTTTATCTTCCTATAATAATCTTTCCCATATTAATAATGTTCCAAGTTAATGAATCTCTTTCAAGTTTTCTTAATCAAGTTGTTTACATTTATCATATATAGGAATCTATTTTATGGTTTATTTTTCCTTCCATAAGAAAGTGAGTTTGTCTTCTCTTATATTTAGAAGATTACCTCAAAACTGATAATTTTTTATAGAATTAAGAAGGAAGCAAACATGTAAAAATAAAAAGAGGCATAAAATGAGTCCAAAATTAAAAAGATGGGCAATGACCGCCAAAGTATTGCATTATACATAATGTGCATAAAAAAATCAAAAGAAATGTAATGTGCACCAAAAGATGATAAAAGAGGTGCAAAATGAGCCCAATATAAGTTAGTTTCCTTTTTTTTCAAATCTTTAAACTCTTGGAAGACTGCATGTGCATATCGATATCTTCTACAATTGAATTTAAAAATCTTGATTTCTGATTAATTACTTTGCAGTATATTCTATCAAATATTTTTCTGAAATGAAGTCTAAAAATATCACTTTTCCTATCTAATTTTTCTGCTCAATTATAATTTTGTTTAAAAAGGATTTTTACCTGTAAGGAGTCCGAGCTACAGTTAACAATATCAATTTTTCTAAAATTTCTTATTTTTAGCATTATCAATTCAGTTCATACTAGTTTCTAAATCTATTAATGAGGTAAAATTATCATTTAATGGAGTTAATCAATTCAAAAAAAAAAACTTTGATTTTATCTTATCTTTATCTTTGTCATTTTTTTTTATCTATTTTCTATTATTTTTACTTGGTTTTTATTTTGAACCCTTCTTGATCATCACATTCCATTCTCTAAGTTCTTCAATATTTGTTCGCATCATTCAATATGATTCATATCATATTATACAATCTTAATAACACATCACTTCTCTAATCACAACACATCCAACAGTTGATATCTATTAATTTTTGTAATTGTCTCGTATGATTCATACTACATACAATACGATCCACATGGTAGAAGCCATTCAATGATTTGAATGTAGTCGGTATGATCCTTTAAGAAAAATTATTATGTATGATTCACATAGTCATCCTGTATGTTCAAGCTAATTAACGATCGTATGAGTTGACTCCTCGAAATGATTGCCGTGTATTTAATCTTCCAATATAATGTCTAATCATATTATATGATCTAACCTCTTTTTTAACTAATCGTCTGGATGAATTAATTGCACTATATCATCTAGTATGATCTCACCATCGTACTATATAATATGTTAATTCTTATATAAATAGTAGTTGTTTCTTCACCCTCTTCACACCTTTTAACTCGTCTAGATCCTTACTTCCCACATACACTCTTATTCTTGTAATGGAGGGTGAAGAAAGGTCCCGAGTACTTGTAGGTAGCTCTGCTAGGCATGTTATCAATCTTTGATTAACTAAGGTAGCTAATGAAGCAGCCTATAATCGTTATAAAATTATTGGCATAACCCCCTCCATGATTGTCAACCAAAATGTTCTACATTTTCAGGTACTCAATCTATTTTCTTGGACAACTCTTGGTTTTCTTCTCACACTAGCCTTTTAATTCAACTCTCAACCCCCATTTGAATTCTTTGCAATCCTTCATCTTAATAATGAATTTATTGCCTTACAATCGTATGTTAATAGAAGGCTTTTAGAAATAACCTACCAAGATCTTCATGAATTCCTTCACCTTTCTACCACTTGAGATAAAATATGCATCTTAGCTTTTAATCTAGATTATAATTAAACCTCTGCCAACACTATCCTTAGGGAGTCCAATGTTAACTGTCATATCACACATGCCAATCAATTAGTCTAGGATGCTCCTATCATTCAGCATATACTTATAAATTTTATAAATCCAAAAGCTAGTGATGGGAATAACATTACCCCTATTCTTTAACTTGACACCTACTACATCATAGCCTAAATGGACTTCAATGCATCTGACCTTATTATTTGATATCATCACAATCTAACCTTCTTTAGAGATCCCAAATATAAAAAGTGTCTAACCTCGCTTTAAGACATCTCATTACCTATATCCTAGAAAGCAAATATAACCTCTAGTATACTGCACCACCTAATCACCCCCCAATCTTCTATTTTTATGGCTCCTTCCACATCCTTCATATCACTCATCACCATCATGAATGATATGATGATCTCGAGCCAGAGGAGGGAGCGGGAGAAAAACCTCATGCACCAGCCCCTATTAGCTAGCATTCTTAGATTGATCAGTTGGTTTAGAGGTTTGATCAACGTAGGCTAGATTTGAAAACTACATAGTTGATCAGCAACAATATCATGGAAATGATCTGGTTCATTTTGAAAGCTATGTAGCACAATAATAGCAATAGAACGACAACAATATGGCTTTATTTAGGTAGAAATTTGCTTCCATTCAGTGCCTCTTTCAACTACCACCTCTACCTCCACCTTATGAGTATCCTTCCTTTTTCTAGATTTCTATATGTTTTTGTTCTTGTGTTTTTATTATTATATATTTCTATATTTTATGATATGTCTGCCTTTATTATTATTTCCTATTTGGTTGATGTTGTTTCCTCCTCTTTTTGTGATGTCAAAAGGGGGCGTAGCATGTATTGGTAGTTTATATTTTGCTTTGAAATTCAATTCCATGTTTCTCTTTTGATCTTCTATGTTATTATGCTCTCCTATTATGTGTTGTTCTTTTCCTAAACATCTTTTATGTGTGTGTGTATATATATATATATATATATATATATATATATATATATATATATATATATATATATATAATTCTCCTATTTCTGATGTATTCACTTAGTAAGGGGGAGCTTAAGGAATAGCAAAATACTCTTGAATTACAAACTAACAATGTTTTCCATCATGAAAAGGGGAGATTATTGAAAATATGGACCCAAGTCCTATGATTTTATTGTAACAAATAGTTTTGGACTTCTTACTATGCTATTTCAATTTATTGCATATCTTTCTTACCTACTCACTAATATTTTAGGTCCACTTTTCACATGCAACTTTAATTTGCTCAAGATTTGGTAGACTAGGGTTAAGTCAATTTGTAAGTTCAATTTGAATGTACTTTTACTTTTCTTAAGTCAAGTTATATATATAGTGTATACTAAACTTAGTATCTTTACACACACACACTCAAGGGAGTGAGTTTGTGAGTTAAAAATTTCTCAATTTTTGAACTAATCTTGCAATACTATTTAGATCATTTTGAATGATTTGTGAAAATAGAAAACCATAATTAGGGAACCTCAGTTAATTAAGATTGATTAAACTCATTATATTGTATGATTTATATATACAGGACGATTTGTTATAATCACAAAAATAGCTTCCAATCACAATTTTGGTAATATTTTAATATTCAAAATCTATGCCTAATCATATTGTATAATGTTCATCATATTGTTTGATCGATGATAATAATAACTAAATTGATCTTGTGTTTGAGTATTTAATAATGATTAAATTATTCAATCAAATGATACATGAAGATTTGAGATGATCATACTGTACGACTCAATTCATCCATGGGATGATATTGTAATGCTACCCATTATCTAGGATAAAAACCATAATTTTTTAATAATCATACAGTACAATCCCCAATCTTTTGTAGGGTATGAACCGATCACTACATGGGATGATATTTAAACGCCATCTATAGTATTGGTTGGTTAGTTCAATCTTTTCAACTAATCATATTGGGGAATCACATGATAGTACATGATGATTAGTATAATATTTTTAACAATCACCCAAGCCAATGTAGTTCATACTGTCTGAAAGTACTATTTTGAACTAATCATATAGGACGATAAAAAATTCCATATTTAAATTTTAGGCTTTTTTGGAGGCTCTCTATTTAAGCTATATTATTATTTTATTGAGCATCTTTTATTATTGTTTTAATTTGAGAGAGAGAGCTTAGAGGAAGTGAAGAAGAGCTTCGGGAGAAAAGAAAGGGAGAAATTCTTGTAAAGGGGAGTTGTGAGGGATTCATAAAGGTTACTCCAAGTAAGGTTTCAATTATCTTTTTCAAGCTTCTTTCTTGATTCCTTGGTGGCTCTTGGGAGACATTCTTCAGCATCATATTCAAGTTCTCTGGCTACTTTAGGATGGAGTAAAAGGATTCAGGTTCCCTGTCTATTGCAGGAGGGAGTAAAAGGATTCAAGTTCTCTTCCTTCACTAGGAGGGTGAAAAAGATTCAAGGTAATCTTCCTCACCAAGTCGATGGAAGAGAATTTTGTAATGGATTCTCCACCTAACTTTAGGAGCTTAAGGAGAGAAACTAAAATTTTTAGTGCAATACTTGGAGGAGGCCTTTAGGGAGTGCACGTATGTTAGATTTGTCCTTCTTTTTGTAAGGGCTTCTCCACCATTATATATAAATGGAAAAACACCACATAGTAATAGAACATAGAATAATAAGAAATAAAAATGGAATTTAACATTTCAGAATAAAGTATAATCTACTAATGACATACTACTCCCCATTTTGGCATCGCAAAAAAAGAGGAAACAATAACAAAAATAGGAAATGATGTAAGAATCAATCAATTTTAGCAAATGATAATATTTCCTCATGATGAGATTAACAACTCAATAATAAATGCATTGAAAACACTTAAATCTAGTAAGGTTAGAGATTGAAATTTTGTTAAACCTAACTCAATCTCCTTACATGTAATGTCTTCTTAAACAAAAAAAAACTAATTCAAAAAACAAATTAGAGAGGAAATGTGATATTTTCAAACTTCTTTTTAGAAATTTATCTAATAGAATAGCATTGCAAAGTGATGAATCATGAATCATGATTTTCAAACTCAAGGGTAGAAGATATCAATTAGCACAAGGTTTCTTCTAAGATTTAAACATTTGAAATAAATGGAAGCTAACTTATTGTGGGCTCATTTTTGGCCTCTTTATCAGTTTTTGGGGCACCTTGTGTACCATTTAATTTTTTATACACTTTTGCTCATCTTGCAATTATTTAGCAAACTTTGTGCAATTTTTCAATTTTGGGCTCATTTTGTGCCTCTTTTTATTTTGCAAACTTTATTCTTTTCTAAATCTTTAAAGAAAGAGTCCTCTCAATTGTGACATTATCTTTCAAATATAAGACAAGAAAAACTTACTCTCGTAAATATTGAAGAGTAAACCATAAAGTAAAACTTGATCCATATGCTAGAGATAATCAACTTGATTAAGAAAATTTGAACTAGATTCATTGACATGCAGAAATATTCATATGAGTTAGAGAACTGTACGAAGATGAAGTAGATCTCTATTTATATGTCCAATTTTTTATTTGAAATAGATTTTTATTTAAAAACAAATTACACCAATAAAGGACTTAGAGGAAAGAAATAATCACCAATTTTTCTTCCATTAATTATTTTAGAGGAGTCAATCACTGCTTATATAATATTAAAAAAATATGGTAAAATTTTTAATTAAGGAAAAAATTTAGCTACTGAAGTGAGTAGTGATCATATTCTTTAATTTTAAATTTTTTTTAATGAATGATAAAAAAAACAAATACATGTATAAAAGTAAAAAAACATAAAACATTGTATGATTGAACAAAAAATAAATACACAACATTCAAATTTTAGATTTTCAAACTATCTAATTTCAAGCATAAATATCTATGACAACTAATCTAGTTCTTATGATACTAAATGATTCAAAAACTAGTGGTTTTGTATAGATATATTCAAGTTGATTTTTAGTGGCTACAAGATGTAGCTCTATTTCTCCTTTGGTGACATGGTCCCTAATGAAATTGTGTTTTTTATCTATATATTTGGACCTAGAGTGTTGGATTGTATTCTTTGAAATACATAGAACATTAGTATTATCGCACAAGATTAGAATGTTGCCTATAGGTAGTCCAAAATCCATTATTTGTTACTTTAACAAAAGTGCTTGTGGCACATAATTTCCTAAGGCTATGTATGCTGCATCAGCAGTGGACAGGGCTACTGAGTTCTACTTTCTACTGGACTTCGAAATAAAATATTATCCTATAAATTGGAAAGTTCCAGAAGTTATTTCCTATCAATTATACATACTATAAAGTCTAAATAAGAATATCCTATGATTTTAAAGGAAGTACAATGTTTATTATACCATATTCATATGCTTTAGTTTCCTAAGAGATATCTAACAATTCTCTTAACAACAGTCAAATGAGATTCTTTTGGATTAGCTTAAAATCTAGCACAGAGACAAATACTAAATATAATATCAAGTCTACTAGTAGTCAAGTAAAGACATAATTAATTATTCCTCTATATTTCTTCTAATCAACTAATTTTCCATTTGATTTCTTATCTAACATAACTGTAGAGCTCATGGGAGTGTTTATTTACTTTGGCCTTATACAATTCATATTTCTTAAATATGTCCTTAACATATTTTGATTGACTAAGAAAAATTCCATCATCCTTATACCATATATTAAATCCAAGAAAATAGTTCAGTTCTCCTTTCGTACCTATCTCAAACTTCTTACTTTTATTTTAGAAAATTCATCACATAGGTTACTATTAAAGGATCCAAACAACATATCATCATCATGGATTTTAAAAATGAGTAGTTCTTTTTCTACCTTTTTAAGGGATAGGATTGTGTCTATGTGTCCCTTAACTAAGGTTTTATCTAGTAAGAATGTGCTTAGCATTTCATACCATACTCTAGGTGCTTGTTTTAGTCCATATAATACCTTTTTTTAATTTGAATACATGATTCAATAATTATGAATTTTTGAAGCCTAGGGCTTATTTAACATACACATCTTCTTTTATTACCCAATAAAAAATGGTACTTTTAATATCAACTTGGTATAGTTTGAATCCCGTAGAGCAGGCAATAGCTAGTAGCACCCTTATATCTTCTAGTTTAGTTATAGGGAAAAAGGTCTCTTCAAATTCAATCCCTTCTATCTTGTTATACCGCTTAGCCAATAGTCTTATTTTATTTCTTACCACTACGCTAGAGTCATTCATTTTGTTTTTGAAAACCCATTTTATTTCAACAACAATCTTATCCTTAGATCCTTCAATTAGCTTTCAAACATGATTTTTAACAAATTAATTCAATTCTTCTTATATGATAAGATATATAATTCATCACATAGTGTTTGATTTTTATTTGTGGGTTCAATTATTAACTTAAAGGCAGAGTTGTTAACTTCTTTTCTAAGTTCATGCCTAGTTCTAACACATTCAAATGAGTCTCCTAAGATCAATTCTATAGGATGACTTGAAGAATATCTTCATTCTCTAAGCTGTGAATTTTTAGGTTTTACCCTTTCTTTCATATTTTTAGATTCTACTCCTTGGGTAACTTCAACCCCTTCTTTTTCTTCTACCCTAAATCCTCTAGAATTATTAGGTTAATGAAATACCACATGAGTTGTTTCCTCTACCACAACTATACCTCTTTTGAAAACTCTATAGGATTTTGTAAAGTTTGAGTATCCTAGGAATACTCCATCATAATTGGGGTCAAACTTTCCTAATAGTTGTTTTCTATTATTTAGAATGAACACTTTACATCCAAAGACATAAAAGTGAGAGAGGTTTGGTATCCTACCTTAAGGATTTCATAGGGTGTCTTATTTAGCTTGGATCTAACATTAACTCTATTTAGAACGCAGTAGGTTTTATTTATCACTTATGCCCAGAAATATTTAGGAAGTGAGAATTCAGCTAACATGGTTCTAGTGGCTTCTACCAAGGTTTTGTTCTATCTTTCAGTAACCCCATTATACTGAGGGGTTCTATAAGCTTAAAAGTAGTTATCTATCCCTTGCTCTCTATAGTGAAATTCAGTTTTTTTTTTTTCATTCTCAAATTCTCTATCATGATCACAATAAATGGTTAGAATTTCATAACCTAGCTTTCTCAAAATATAAGTAGATATTATCATAAACTCCACTTTTATGAGATAAGAATCTAGTCCAAGTAAATCTCAAGTAATCATAAACAATTACATACCCAAAGAATTTCCCTCTTAGGCTTGTAGTGCTAATAGGTCCAAAGTGATCCACGTGAAGGACTTTAAGGGATTGCTAGTGTTAATGTCATTAATTGAGTGGAAGGAGGATTTAACTTGTTTTCCTAATTGATAGACATCACACAAGTGGTCCTTAGTAAAATCTTGTTTGGGAAGGCCCCTTATTAAGTCGTTTTGAGTGATTTTTCTAAAAATGTTCATGCTTTTATGAAATATTCTCTTATTTCATAACTTGGATTAATCAGTAATAGTTTTTAAGCAAAGAGAAGTAGCAGATTTAATACAATTCAGATCAAGCATGTAAACTTTATTAAATTTTTTCCTTGTAAAACAATTTTTCCATTTAAGCTAATCATGAAGCCGCTATATAAAAATTTTATGTTGAATTCTTTAACATATAGTTGGCTAATGCTTAGCAAATTATATTTTAATCCTTCTTCTAGTATTGCATTTTCAATAATGAAATCCTTTGATCTATCAATTATACAAGATCCAACTACTTTCCTAGTGATATTATTTATAAGTGTTATATTGCCTCCTGCCCTAGCCTCCAGTGTGATGAACAACTTTACACCTCTAATCATGTGTCTAGAATATCCATTGTCCAGGTACCACATGCTCTCACTAGGTCATTTATGCGAGCATCCCTACAAAGTTATCAAGGATTACATTTGGGAACCCAAAAAAGTTTGGGTTCCACCATAAAGATTGAAGGAAAAAATTCTTGCATGTTATGCTATGATTTATGTAGTTTTGTCCTCTTCACTAAATGTGTTCTATGATGGATAGTGGAAGTGTGGGACACAAGTTCTAGCATGCCACAAGAAAAATACCTAACTCCTGGGAATGGATTCACTATTCTAAGTGGGCTATGATGCCAATTCCTAGGTTTAAATGATGCATGTTGTGGTGATGGGTAATGAAATTTTGGAAGTGTAGATGATATTTTATTTTCATTAAAAGAAGTCAATTTCACTTGCAAAGATTTCTTTGCACTTTCAAGAATTGAATTATCAATTTTTTATGCATACTCCCTATCATTTGCTTCATTTAAACATCCCTTTAATTCTTTAAATGAATTTTCTAAATTAACATGAGATGCTTTTGAAGAGTCATTGCCAGCAGTTAAATCAAAATGCTTCACATTTAGTACTTTAAATTCATCAAAAAAGATCATATGATTGTTATCCAAAGCAAAGTGAACATTCCTTATGCATTCATGCTTTTTTTGTAAATTGAAAAATCAAAATTAAGGTTTGCATAAATTTTCTTGAGCATTCTATATACATTATGAATTTTTTTAGAAACATCAAATAATTCAATATAAGAAAGTGCATATACTTCCTCTTGATCAGAATGATCAAGATGGTTATCTGCCATTAAGCACAAGTTGGTGATCTCCTCTCCAGCTTCTGTCTTAGATGATTCTAAAGCGGAGTCTACCCAGCAAGCTTTCTGAGTATGTTGCTTGCTCTTTTTGAATTTAGATTTTTGTTCACCCTTCTCCTTGATTGGGTAAGATTTAATATTTGGGTAACCAGTTCTCAAGTGTCCTGGCTTCTTGTATTTAAAATAGATGACATCAAACGAAACCATAGTTTTTTTTAATAGCTTTACCTTTGTTCCGTATTGATGATGCTTTTGTTTTTTTCTTAAAGCTTTTAAATTACCTTGTCATCAATGTTATGTCATCGTCATCTTTTGGTATAGAATTGTCATTATCAAAATCATTAACTTTTAAGGCATTAGTTTTCTCCTATCGTTCTCATATGCATCAATCTATATTTAACTCACTCCTTGCTCATAGATAATGAGTACCTAAGCAAGTTATCAATTGAATAAAAATTTATATCCTTAGATTCAATAATAATAATTATTTTAGTATTATATGAACTTAGCAGATAAAGCAAAATCTTGTTAACTATTTTAGAATTTGTAAGTTCTCTACCTAAAGCATACATGGATGTCATAATTTGAGTGAACTTAGTATACATTTTAAAAATTGACTAACTAGGTTTTATGCAAAATTATTCATAATCATGGAGCAGAATTTTTAACCTAGATTGTTTCACTTCAGTCGTTCCTTCGTAGGTTATGTAGAGTTTATCCCAAATTTCTTTACCAGTAGTGTAAGTACCTATACATATGCAATCTTCATAATTTAATGTATAGAAAAAGTAGTTTAAACTTTTAGCAGTACTCGTTCAGAAAAAGTAGTTCATTTTTAATGCCATTTATAAAGCTATAAGGTACATAATATCCTTCAAGAACTTACATTTACATGGAATAGTCTATTAATTGCAAGAAATTAGACATGAAAATATTTCAAAAATCTAAAGGAATGTTATCAAATAATGGCAGTCGTAAGATTAAATATCATACTGTTGTATTACTATTTCTAAAGTTTGCCATTGATCATTTTTTAAAAGTTTTCTAAATCATAGTTTTTGAGTCTCATTAGCTCTAATACAACTTGAAAGTTTGTAAAGTTTATTAAACCTTAAAAAAAAATAACCTGAGGCTAACCAAGAGCGGGGGTAAATTGGTAATGTAAAATTTTCTTTAACAAAAAAAATATCTTTTTATAACTTTTAATATAAAAAAATAGACAATTTTATCACTAGAGGCGAAAGCAAATTAATTTCATAATAACATGTAGATATGAGTTTTCAACGACACAGTTAATCATAGAAAAATAAAGTGTGGAAAAAAATAGGAACAAACACACCATAATTTATAGTGGTTCAGTCCAACCTTACCTACATCCACTCCCTTGAGTCATCTTCTAAGTATTGTACTAAATGTTTTGTGGCTCTCCTTTGTCCCCAACTACTAGGCAAAAAAACCCTTATAAAATCTATTCCACCAACAAGGTGCGGTAGAGGAACTTACTCTTTTCACCCTCCTAGTAAGGTAGGGAACCCAGAATCTTATTTCATTCTCCTGGTGAAGCAGAGAACCTAAATTTCTTTTTAACCTTTCTGGTGAAGGTAGAGAACCAAAAATCCTTTTTCACCTTCTAGGTGATGGAAGAGAACCACGACCTAGTTCTATAGAATGTCTCCCGGAACCACCAAAGAATCAAGATAGAGACTTGAAGAAGATAGGAGAGAACCTTGCTTGGAGTAACCATATGAATACCTCATAACTCTCCCTTACAAAAAGCTCTTCCTCTCTTCTCTCCCATAGCTCACCTAAACTCCTTCTCTATGCTCCCTCTCAAGACACTTAGTAGCAAAAGGCTTTTTGAAACAAGATAATGTGAGAGTTTAAAAAGAAAGGCTCTTAAGTAGCCCTAAATTTTAATCTGTTATTTAAGATCAACATGTATGATTAGCAACTAACAGCGCTTTTAGACAGTACGTACTTCATTGTCATATACATTCAATTTACATGTTCGTACTTATCATCTAGTACGATAGGCAATGATAAATCATCATACCTTGTAGCGCTCAATTTGATAATACAAAATTTTGGTATCATCATGTACTATTAGTTAAAAAACTATGGTAGTTTATCTTGTACGATAGGCGATAATAAATTATCATCTCATGCATCGCTTAGATCATATGATCATCTCCAATCAAAATGCACAATTTCATAGAAAAATTAACCTTAATTGTTCCCCTAATCACAATATCAATTTAGGCACATATTGTATAGTATGATGCATATCATATAGTGTGATTAAAACAAAATTAGAACTTTAAAATATTTCCAAAATTGTGATTAATGATTGTTTTCATGATTATAACTAATTGTCCTGTATGATAAGGATCATCCTATAAGATAAGGATTATCTATTATGATTAATTTAGTTAATCATAATTAACAAAAGTACCCTAACTAATGATTTTTTGGTTAACTGGTCATTCAATATGATGTAAATCATACAATTTGATTAGTTCAGAAAACTCATCTTTTTCCTAAAACAATAACTCACCCCCTTGAGTGTGTGTGAAAGGTTACTCAGCTTTAGGATCCACCAAAATGCATGACTGACTCATGAAAGATAAAAAGTACATAAAGACTAAAAATATAGACTTTAATCCCAGTTCACCAATCTTGAGCTGATCGAAGTTGTAAGTAAAAATTAGACCTAAAATGTTGGTAAGCAGGGCAAAATAAATATGTAATAAACTCATTTATCAAGAGATAGCAAAGTAGGAAATCCAATAATGTTTATTATCATCAAAATCATAAGACTTAGTTCCAGATTTGTAAAAGCTTGTTCTATTTTTGCTTCATATTTTTTATATTTTTATTTACAAAAAATTTGTGATGAGTTTATTAAAATCGACCTAAGCTTTCTTGAAAAGAAAAAAAAACAAAAAATAAAAATGAACAAAAATATTTTCTATATTCACTTCCACCTCTATTTGCTTTTTATTATTCTTTGAAGAAAATAGTTTTTATAAAGGGTAAATTTTAAAAGAACCAATTCATCCCCACCCCCCCACCCCCCAACTCCTTGGTGCAGTTATCGAGAGATCAACAAGACTTAACATCCTCCCTTGAGCTTTCAAACTAACCATGTGCTTTCAAACTACATAGAATCTTCCCCTGGATCCCATTGGTCAATCCATAACAGCAATGGCTACTAGAAATGGCTTAAGTGTAAAAATATCAATGATTGGTTCAAATATAACTCCCTTGCCACTTGGACCAATGAGCTAAAACTTTCCATAATGATTCATTAGCTCCTAATGGTTAGTCCAAAGGTTCCTTGGATAAGTGATTTTACATTTATGTTGCCAACTTAATTAGTGGGATCATTTTATCTCTTCAATTAATAGACTCCCTCTTCCTTAGCCTTTTCCAAGTCTTTTCCATCCACCTCCAACTTAAGAAAATCCCCAAACATCAAGAGTGAGAGAGAGAGAGAGAGAGAGAGAGAGAGAGAGAAAGAATAAATATAATCCATATTTTGATCCATTTATAATTAACTATTGGGGTCTTCTAGAGAGATGAATAAATTCTCAAGACCTTTCAAATAAGTCTAAGATCAAAGAAATCCACCAACATGTGAGCGATTTAGTCCCATTTGAAGTTTTTTGTGAAACTCAAATTTCTCTTAAATCTCAATACACAAAACCTAAAACTCCATGGATTGAAAGATTAGGTTTCCATGATTTATGTTTCAAAAATTATCAAGGTTAAATGGTTCGATCAAAAGTTATAAGAATTTAAATTTAGCTCATTTTTCCACTAAATAGATTGGATCAACCTAATTCATTCGATCAATTAATATGATGGCCCAAATAAAATTATACAGGCACTTTGTAGCGTTGACTCTTGAACCCACACCGAGCAACTAGTTAGTGTGCTACATTGTATCATCATTTCCATTCACATCTCCATGATTTGATCCAACAGCTAGATCTTATTGCTGGCATCGTTAAGTGAACCGCGCATCAACTAGCGTATGACCCGTATGATGAAAGATACCACCATCATGCATAATTACTGCCAACGATTTTCCGTGCTAGCTGAAATTTATTTAAAATGAATTAAATAATTTTTTTGAATGCCTATAATTTTAAATAATCATTGAAAATATATTTTTCATCTAAAATTCAGTGTTCATGTGCTTGCTGGAAAGCTCTTGAACTACATAATTTTTTAGAAATAATTTTAATAAATTTTTACTAGTGGATTTTAAGAAAATAAAATATGAATATTTTTCATTTTCCTTGAATTTCTCAATATCCAATGGTAATTTGGCCTTAAATTTAGATGATGTATATTAGGGAGCACCCTTGAGCTACCCAAATTTTCGTAAATCTAGATTTAATCAAATTTTCTTTGATTTCAATTCTCAAGCTTATGGGTCTATTTTGGACAAATAAATTTAATAATTCTTAAATATTCATTCGCTTAGATTTATATTTTTACTTCTTTATGGTGGGTTTATATTTGTGTAAGGGTTAGTTGTCGATTAATTTTACCCAATCTAGTGAGTCTAGATCATAAAACAAATCACTAAAGCTATAGATGTATTTAAGTTTGGTGATTGATTCTTCAACCTTGTGAAGCTTTGATGTGCCCAAATTTAGTAGGTTTGAAGCACATGTATTCATGTACATATTTTTCAAAGTTTACTACATTTGGAGGTCATTTGGTTTGTCATTTAGTGAACCTAAGATTCATGTACAAAATAGACCTAGGATATTCAAAAACTCATAATAAATTCATTTTAAATCCAAAAAATACAAATAATTTATTAAATTGTTTAGAATTAAATGAAAATAGAGAAAAATAAATGCCCTGTCAGATTCATCCAAATTAAAATTAATTTCAATAATTAGGAAATTCACTAATTAATTTATTTTTTTAAAAAAATATAGAAATAATTACTAATAATTTTAAACTCTTGAAATCGTCTCCATAGTCCATTTATGATATTTGGGGAAGATTTGATGGGACTTGGAGTTGGTTTGGTACAAAAATAAAAAAAGCACCCAAGTTAAATAGTTAAATAAATCCATAACTTACTAAAAAAACTCCAAATTGAGCAAACTCAAAGGCATTCCACTCATCTGCGGCTCCAGTATTCATAAAAAATATAAAATCTTCAAAATTCACTATAAATCAAAAAGTCAACCATTTGGTCAAACTTTCTTCATAAAATGCACTAAAATTGTAAAATTCATAACGAATATTAATAAAATACAAATTTAGTAAAATCAAAAGCCTTGGACTCATTGTTGGGTCTATAATTTATGAAAAATCTAATAAATTAAATAAATAATGAAAATTAAAAAGTTAAGAAATGGAGCATATGTGAAATACATTAAAATATACAAAATCAATCGAACATAAAAAAATTAATATATGATCAATCCAATTAAATTAATATTAAATAAACAACCAACATTTGTGTCATTAAAGTTTTTAGGCTGAACTTCCTTTAGCTAAGGGGCTACATATCCTAAGGAGGCCATGAGTCCTTGTGCTCATTATGACAAAGCTTAACTACACACACGTAAATAGTTTTCTAGGGCAACCAACTCTAGCCTAGGCCAGACCAATGGTTTGATTGACTTGCCAAGTAGTTTGCTTTTTTTTTTTTTAAGAGGCAAATAAATTGAATTAATAACTAAGAAGATGAATACAAACTTTAAAGCTGATTCCTCCTTTAATAAGTTAAAAAATGAAGAAGGAACCTTATTCAAACTAAAGTCTTCCCAAATAAAATTATTAAATAAAGCAAAGTTAGCACACAAATTAGCTAACTTATTACAATTCATGTCTATATAATTAAAAGTACATGGTTGAAATCCTTGATAAAAGTAAGATCTTCCAACTCCTGGCCACCTTTATTCATAGCACCTTGAAAGAAATTGAATAATGTTGAAATTGTCGCCTTTAATGATAATCTCTCTGTAGTTGAACATCCAATATTTAATGACATCCTTCAAAGATTGAAGAGCTAAAAGTTCCAGCCATGAAACATCCCAATGAACACATGATTGTCAAAATGCTAGTAGAAATCTACCTTTGCTACCTCATAATACTCCTCCAATTCCAGCTCTATAGAAATATACATGCAGGCATCAACATTAAACTTTAACTAATCAGGAGTAGGATGATGCCAAAGATTAGACAATCTAATCGACTGGTTAGCATCCTAGTGGCCCGAGCTAAAATTACAAGAAATTTTTGATACCAAATAGTAGCTCACAACAATGGCCGCAATTACAATCAAGCTATCTTCCATTCCTTCATGAATGAATTTATTCCTAGCTTTCCATGAGAGAAACACGGAGTTGTAATACAGATTTACTAGCATACTATTATACAAAGCAAGTAGATTCAACCATTTACAACATTCTTCAAACTATATATATAGATAAAATAACACCTAAAATTAAAAAAATATATAAACAGAAGAAAATAACAACATAATAAACAAATAAAAACATGAAATTATGCTTAAAACATAATAAAAATCAAACACCCAAAATAGAAAAATTTTCACAAAAAACACATAAAAGAAATACACAAACAAAACACACAAACAAATCTTAACATACTTATACCTCATTATCCTGCCCCTGTTATGATGATTCAAAAGATAGGCCTGCCCAAGATATTTTTTGCTTTTTATCCTTTTCTCATATTACAATTGGCTTATTATTACTCTTTTCCTTTGTAGATAAAGTTTTTAAGTTGGGGAGTTCAAATTTTAGATGTTCGGGTTTCCTACACCTAAAGCAAATAACATCAAAAGAAAACTTAATATTTTTATCATTTTTACCTTTGCTCCACTTTTGTTGATGCTTATACTTATGCTTCTATAGACTTCCAAATTTGTTTTATATCAATTCTACCTTCTTACTCTTATCATTTACTAAGCCACATTTATCTATGTCTTTGGATTTTAGCACTATAGTCTTCTCATCACCTCATCTTCCTGTCCTATTCTAATGTTTTAGAAGCTTGGACTACCCAGGAGATTTTTTGCTTTTTATCTTTTCCCCATATTATAATCAGCTTATTTTTACTCTTTTCTTTTGCTGGAAGAGTTTTTAAGTTGGGGCATTCAAATTTTAGATGCCCAGGTTTCCTACGCCCAAAGTAAATAATATTAGAAGAAAACATAAATTTTTTACCATTTTTATCTTTGCTCCATTTTTGTTGATGCTTATAGTTGTGCTTCAATATACTTTTGAATTTATTTGTTATCAAGATAAACTCCTTACTCTCATCATCTACTAAGCCACATTCATCCGTGTCTTTAGCTTTTAACACTATAATCTTCTTATCACCTACATCCAAAAGTCTTTAACTCGCACTTTGCTCATGGGTAAGGAGTGAACCTGTTAGATTATCTATAGAATAAGTATTCAAATCTTCTTATTCATATATAGATATAACTTTGGCATCAAATTTATCAAGTAAAGAGCATAGAATTTTGTTAATCTTTTCAAAGTTTGAAAGTTTTCTTCCTAAAGCATGTAATGACATCACAATCTGGGTAAACCTAGTATACATAACTAAGATAGTCTTAAAAGTGCTCTGATGGCACTTAAAAGTTTGACAGTGTTGTTAAGACCTTATGAACTAGCACCAAGGCTAACCAAAAGGGGGTGGTGAATTGGTATTTTAAAAAATCTTTCAATCAAAACACAATCTTAAAACAAAAACCAAGATTCGCCATAGAAATCAAAGTACGAAAATTAAACATATAAGTAGTAATATAAAACATAAAAATTTATAGTGGTTCGGTCAACTCGACCTACGTCCACTCCCCAAAGGCACCCTCCGAGTATTGCACTAAAGTCAGTGTCTCTCCTTTTTCCCCCACAGTAAGGCGGTGAAGCCTTTACAAACCTCCTTTCACCAACCTAGGTGAGGCAGAGAACCCAACTCCTTTTACTTCTTCTAGAAGTAGGAAGAGAATCCAATTCATTTTGCTTCCTCCTAAAGAAAGCAAAGAACCTTTATTAGATGCTAATGTAGACCTCTCTAGAACCCCTAAGAAACTAAGGACGATGACTGGAGAAGATGATGATCGATCTTTGCTTGGAGAAACCTTTATGAAACCCCTCACAAACTCCCCCTCACAAGATCTTCTATCTTCCTTGCTCTCCCTCTCCTCTTGGCTCTCTCAGGTTAGATCAGTCGCAAAAGATGATATCTTGGGTAGAACAAGAGGTCTTAAATAGAAGAGCTTCAGAATAGCTCTTAATTGCATCAAACTAACTTTATCATTCTGTATGATATAAATTTCATCCGATATGATCTGTACTATTGCAGATCTATTTTCATGATTTATGACTTTGATGATAGCAAACACTCTTATTTCTCTACGAATGCCTTATCTACTGACATTTCGAGGTCACAAGATCATATTGCAATTTTTAATTAGCTCAAGATTAGGTAGACTAGGTCTGAGTCATCTTGTACCTTTTTCCTTTCTTGAGTCTTTTGTAATTACTATGGCTTCTCATGCTAAGTAACTTTGTACACACACGCCTTGGAAGAATTTCTAACTATTCCCTAGAGTTTACTATTTTTGGTAACATCATCCGGGATAATATTTATATCGTCCTGGACAATCGTTCCAAAAATAGAAACCTTGATTAGGGAATCATCCTCATTAACGCAGCCATCATTAAGTAGATTATCCTGGATGTTACTTGTATCGGCTAGGATAATAGGCCCAATTAAGAAAAAATCAGCCGTCATGATTAGTTTAGGTATTCTTTATTTTAGGAAATCATCCAGGACGATATCCACATCGTCCGGGATGATCTAACTCAATTATGCCTAAAATAATCTGGTATCTATGGAAAGCATTAAAGGCTGATTGATTTAATCACATCGGCTGGTCCGATCGCAGGATCGGCCCGGACGATGGCCTGGATGATTAACATCAGCCAACATCTATTCCAGGCAATGATCAGGATGATTGTAACAGGTTTTAAACTAATTGGCCAGGACGATATTACATCGGTCTGGACTAGACAATGTAACTAATTTTCTACTAATCATCCCAAATCTTCTCGGGCTGCTTGAGCTTAATTTACACTGATCAGCCAGGCTAATATTTATATCAACCTAGACGATAAAGTTGGCAAGTTGCATTAATGGGCTCATTTTTAGATCTTCTATTTAAGCTTTTGACAAGACACTTTATAAGTGTCTTTAGCAGTTATTGTAGCTTCGTTGGTTTGGGGGGAACTTGAAGAGAAAGCTTAAAAGGGAGTGAGAAACGGGTGAAGTCTGAGAGAGGGAGAAGATCCGGCGAGGGGGGACTCAAGGGAGTGTGGAGGGGGATTCCACATGGTTGCTCCGGCATGCTTGCACCTTAATATTGTCGGATTCAAGGCTTATCTTGAGGGAAGTTCACCAAAGAAGAAGATCTCTTTGTTGTCAAAGGACTCGGCTACACTGCCGTACCAGGGAAGGTGGAAGTAATTTTGTAAGGGCTTCTCCGCCTAGCTATAGGGGCTAAAGGAGAGACTTAGTTTTATGCAATACTCGAAGGGCGCCTCCGGGGAGTGGACGTAGGTCAAGGTTTGACTGAACCACTATAAATCTGGTGTGTTCTTTCATTTATTACTTTCGCATTTAATTTCTGCATTGTGGTTTCTCTGTGGTGAATCTTTGTTTTAGTTTTTTGTTTGAGATTTATTTAAAATACCAATTCACCTCTCTCTTAATTAGCCTTGGGCCAATTCATAAGGGGCCTAACATCCCTAATGAACTTTCAAGTACAAATTAAGCTCAATTAGTCAGGATAATTTCGGATGATAAGAAGGTTTTTGTTCATATCATCTTGGTCGATAAGATAGTATCCTATTATATTAAAACAAATCATTGAATATTGTCTAAACAATCGCTCTGAATGGATATTTGGACAATGGAAAATAGCTTGGTCGTCCAGGCTAATATCACGATCATCTCGGACGATTAGTTGAAATCCATACAAATTTTCCAGAGCATCGCCTTGAATAGAAGCTGGCTAATGTTTGGTCATCTAAGGATAACTAAGGTTTGTGAACTGATCATTCCGCTCAATCCTGCGATCATCCAAGATGATATGATCGAGCAATCAAACCTTAATTATTTTCTTTAATTACCAGATTAATTTAGGCATAATTGTATTACATCATTTTGGACAATATCTTGGATGATGTTTATAAATAAAAGCTACCTAAATAAATCTAGCAGCTGATTCTTTCTGATTTGAGCCTATCATCCCAGCCAATATAACTATCGTCAAGGATGATGAGCTTAATAAAGGTTATATTAACTAGGATGCCATAATTAGGGTTTCTATTTATAACTGATCATTTAGGCTGATTTGTGGATCATCCTGGATGATGTGACCAAAAATAGAAAACTCTAAAAATAGTCAAAAATCTTCCCTCAAGTGTATGTGTGTGCAAGGTTACTTAGCATTAAGAACCACATCGTTTATAATAGACTCAAGAGAAGGAAAAGTTTACAAACTAACTCACATCTAGTCTACCTAATCTTGAGCTGGTTCAAATTGCAATTTGATCTTGTGGACTTAAAATATTAGTAGTCAAGGCAGTCATAGAGAAATAGAAGTGTTTACTATCATCAAAATTCTATTCCCTAAAAATAGATTCACAATAATCTCCCCCTTTTTTTAGGAAAAACAACTAAACAGTCAAAACTAAATAAAATAAAAATAATAACAAATACTACTCCCCCTTTTGACATCACAAAAAAGGAGGAAGAAAAACTAGAAAAGAAAAAAAAGAAGAATGAAAGCAAAGTTTTTTTTTAATCAAAGCATGAATATGACACAATGTCCATGTGATTGATTTTAAATACTTGTAAGATCAATGAGTTAACATCGTCAAAATCTAAAAATGGTAAAATATCTAATCCAGTTAACTCTAGGTGGACTTCTCTTAGGGCAAAACCATGTTTTGAAATCAAAGGACCTAACTCAAAGAAGCTAATTGGATAAGAAAAAGAGATCTATTCAATACTTGGTTTCAAAAAAATATCTTATAGAATAATGTATCAAAGTAATTTGTCACAATCGTGAAATTCAAAATCAAGCCTTTGAAAATCTCAAGTGATACATGAATTCTTCTAAGTTTTAAAAGTTTGAAAGAGAAGAGAACTTGCTTTTGGTGGACTTATTTTATGCCTCTTGTCAATTAAATGGCGCACTTTGTGCATCTTTTAATTTTTGATACACTTTGTGTATATTTTTCAATTTGGCGTCATTGCATATCTTTTATTTTAGCGTCATTGGCCACATTTTTTTGTTATTTTTTTAAGCTAGATCCCTTTTTAAAACTCTTAAATATTCTCAATTCTAAGTATATCTTCTAGATATCAGAGAAGAAAAACTCACTCTTTAATATAAAGAAGAATAAACCACAAAATAGAATCAAAATCGAATGAAAAATGCAATGACAGCATAACAAGAAATATTGAAGTAATATAAAAACTTTAAACATTATAAATATAAGATAAATTACTGTAGTAAGGTAGAAAAGATCTCAATTATAAAGTCCAGTTGTTAATTTGAGATAGACTTTTGTTTAAAAAAAATTATACCACTGAAAGAGGTTAGAGAAAGAGAAACAATCAATGGTGTATTCTCCCTTTAAAAGATTAAGAGATGTAAAACATTGACTACAAATTTTCAAAAACAAAAAATATGTTATAAAATATCATTTCAGCAGTGACCACAAAAAAAAAAGAAATAATAGAAATAAAAAAAAGAAATAAAAAACTAGTAAGCAAAGTGAAATAAAAAAAACAACAAAATAGAAGATTAAGAAATAAGTAAACAACAAGTTCATGCATTTATATTAATCACACCCAATCTGATCCTTAAGGTGCTGAAAGTGTCAAAAGCAGTGGTTTAGTAAAGATGTTAGTCAATTGATTGTTGGATAGAATTCTTAGAGATGTAGATGGCACTAATGTTGTTATAAAGGATTGAAATTGTGCCTATAGGTAATCCTAAATCCAAAATTTGCCACTACAACCAAAGGACTTGGGCCATATAACTTCCTAAGGTAATGTACTCAGCTTCAGCAGTGGAAAGTGCAACAGAGTTTTTTTTATACTAGACTAGGAGACTAAAGATTATCCTATGAATTGGCACATTCCATAAGTGCTCTTTTTATGCACCCTACATCCTATAAAATTAGAATCAGAATATCCAATAATCTCAAAAGAAGTGTTGTTCCTAGGATACTAGATTCCTAAGTTTTGGGTCCCCAAAAGAATCTAAGAATTCTCTTAATTGCAGTTAGGTGGGATTCTTTAGGATCAGCTAGAAATCTAGCATAGAGATAAACACTAAACATTATATTAGGTCGACTAGCAGTCAGGTAAATAAAGATCCAGTCATCCCTCTATACTTCTTTTGTTCAACAGATTTTCCACTTGAGTCCTTATCGAACTAAATATTATAAATCATGAGAGTATTTATTGGCTTGGCTTTATCCAATTCATATTTCTTCAAGATCTCCTTAATGTACTTTGATTGACTTATAAAGGTTCAATTATTAAATTATCTTATGCTAAATCCCAAAAAGTAGGATAACTCTCCAATCATACTCATCTCAAACTCCTACCTAATTATTTTAGAAAAATCGTTACATAGCTTTTTATCAGATGATCCAAAAAGTATATTATCAACATAGATCTGAACAAATAGTAACTCCTCTCCTACTTTCCTTAGAAAAAGGGTGGTGTCTACACTTCCCTTAATAAAATCCCTATTTAGTAAAAAGTGCTAAGCCTCTCATACCAAGCTCTTGTTGCCTATTTTAATCCATATATGACCTTTTTTTATTTGAAAATATGATTTGGAAATTGGGAACACTTAAAACCTGTGGGTTGTTCAACAAACATATCTTCTTTTATTACCCATTTAAAAAGGCACTCTTCACGTCCATTTGGTAAAGCTTAAATCCCTTATAACAAGAAAAGGCTTGTGGATCTGTAATTGCTTCCAATCTAGCTACAGGGGTAAAGAACTCCTCAAAATAAATTCCTTCTATTTGGTTTTACCCATTTTCTATCAATCTTGCCTTATTCCTAACCACCACACCAAAATCATTCATCTTATTCTTAAAGACCCATTTGATTCCAACTATACTTTATCCCTTTGGTCTTTCTACAAGCTCCCAAACATCATTCCTAACAAATTGGTTTAATTCCTCTTGTATGGCTAAGATCCAAAGCTCATTAGACAAGGCTTGATTAATGTTGGTGGGTTTAGACATTGAGATAAAGGCGAAGTGGTTCACTTCCATCCTAAGCCCAAGACTAGTCCTAACACCTTTAGAGGGGTCTCCTAAGATCAGTTCTTTAGTATGACTCAAAGAATATCTCCAATCCCTAGGCAAAGTGTGTGGAGGATCAACCTTTTCCTCCTGATTTGAATGTTCTACTCCTTGGATAATTTCTCCTACTCCTTCAATGATTTGGGTCTCTACTCTCTTCTCCAAATTTTCAATTCCTTTGGAAATCTCTCTAACTCCATCTTAATCCTCAATTCTAGACTCCTTAGGATCAAATTCTTCAAACACTACATGAGTAGTCTCCTCTACCACCAATGTCATTTTATTAAACGCACTAATGGATTTCCCAACACTTGAATAACCTAAGAACACCCCTTCAAATTTTGGGACAATTTTTATTAATTGTGACTTCCCATTATTATGTATGAAAACCTTATAACCAAAGACATGGAGGTGGGAAAGGTTGAGTGTTCTACCCTTAAGGATCTCATAGGGTGTCTTATTAAGTTTGGCTTTAACATTCACCCTATTCAACACATAACAAGTTGTGTTTACCACTTCAAAGTAAAAGTATTTTGGAAGTGAATACTTAGCAAACATGGCTCTATCGGCCTCAACTAAGGTCCTGTTCTTCCTTTCAGTTACCCCTTTCTACTGAGGAGTCCTAGTAGCTGAGAATTTCTATATGATCCCTTTATCCTCACAAAAGTCTCGAAATCTTTCATTTTCAAACTCTCCCCCATGGTCACAATGGATAGTTAAAATCTCACAACCTAACTTTTTCTAAATCCAAGTGGAGAAGGATCTAAACTCATCAAAAGACTCACTCTTATGTGACAAAAAATTAAACAAAGTGAACCTCGAGTAGTCATCAACAATCATAAATCCATAGACATTCCCCCCTAAGCTGGCAGTGCTAATAGGTCCAAACAAATCCATGTGAAAGACTTCTAATGGTCTAGAGGTGCTAATATCCTTAATGGAGTGGAAAAAGGATTAGACTTGCTTTCCTAGTTGGCAGGCATCCTAAAGGTAGTCTTTAGGGAAATTAAGTTTTGGGACACCTCTAACTAGGTCTTTCTGGGTCACTCTCCTAAAGGTTTTTATACTAGCATGACATAATCTCTTGTACCATAGCCAAGAATGATGCAGCACATTCAATAGTTTTTAAGTAAAATGAAGCAGCACATTCAATATTATTTAAGTCAAGCATATAAAAATTGTTGATCCACTTTTCCTATAAAATAGTGTTATTATTTAATCTTATAATGCAAGTGTTTTCTATTTTTTCATGGAGGAAGAGCAGTTTTTCTAGTGAGAGAGACTCCCATTTTTTCTAGTGAGAGAAAGGTTCAAAAATTTGAATTTTTTGTTCCCGATTTTCATTCCTTCCATTTAGGAATTAATGGGGAGATGGTGGTGGATGGTCGCCGGCCATCTTTGGCTATGGCGTAAAGAGGCACTATGGTTAAAGGTGTTCTGAATAAAAATCTGGGTGGGGATAATCGCCTGAAAGTTAGTTCAAAAATGAATAAAGCTGATTTCGTGAACAGAAATTCTAATGGTCCATTGGTGATCAAAGACAGTATCTTTGAGGTCCCAAAAGAGATATTGTATGTTGAGGGTAAAGGTAAGGCTATTGTTGTTGATGCTGGAAATGTAACCCCAAGGGTATCGAAGAGATCTTCGAATCAGGATTTTTTTAATCCATCAGCGTGATCTTCTGAAATGAAAATTTATGTTAACAGGTTTGGCAATTCAAAAGCAATCTCTGGACATGTCCATGGGATAAATGCAAATTCCTGTAACACTGTTAACACAAATCTTGATTTTAATGGTGGTTCGGTAGCAAAAGAGATTTGTGTCATGGATAAGGTGAATAAGGTAATGCCAAATAGAAATGGGATTAACGTAGAGGGAAACCCATGGAAGAAAGAGCCCTACATCATATTGGATTTCAAGGATGAAGATATGGTATTCTCTGAGGATGGTAAAGCTGTGAAATTGAAGGAAGATGTTGAGATTTTGAATTTTAATAGGTTGATAAAATCCTTAGTAATTAAGGTGTTTGGGAACGAAATACCTTCACATATTATTGCATGGGAAGTGAGAAGGCAATGGAAACTGTTTGGGAACTTTCACTCTACAACTCTTGGCAAGGGATGGTTTTTGTGTTCTTTTGATTCGATAGAGATGATGGAAGGTATTCTGTCAGGAGGTCCTTGGTTTTTTAATGGCCATATAGTGGGAATGGAGAGATGGACGGTGGAGTTTTCTACTCTATCTCTGAAGGGTCTAACTTCACCTATCTAGATTAGGATGCCTCACTTACTCTTGCAATGTTGGGATGAAGTTAATGTGGCTAGGATTGCTTCATCGGTTGGAAAACCTATAATGATGGATGGAAACATATTTCAGTGGGGGAAAAGGGAATTTGCTAGAGTTTCTGTGAGGGTCAAGTTGGATCAACGGCTTCCCTTAGGAGTTTGGGTGGAGAGTATATCAGGGAGGTTTTTCCAGAAGTTTGAGTATGAGAAATTCTCCACATTTTGTTATGAGTGTGGATTGATAGGACAAGTGAAAATAGATTGCAAAGTAAGGTATAAAGAAGGTTGAGTGTTGATGATGGGAAATCAAGGCTAGTTAAGAAGGTGGAAAAATCTAAAGAGGTGGACACTGATTCCACATATGGACCATGGATCATGGTTAAAAGGAGGTATAGTAGAGGACCTGAGAGGCTTAAGGAAAATTTGAAGGTTGTTAAAAAACATTGGAAGAAAACCAAGGAGGCTCATGGGGAGAAAGCTGCAGTGGAAATTAATTTTCATAATGCTAATACTATGGAGGAGTTGGTTTCAATTGATGAAGATAAATAATTGGAGGAGGGGGAAACAGTAGTGTAACATGATTTGCCTTTTCACGGGTTGCAGCTTATTGCTATTGGAGATGCAGCTGTGAAGAATAATGTTAATGCAGATATTGGAGATATGGTTGATGGTATGTTTTCTTCTGATAAACATTTTTATTTTTGTAAATGTAAACAAGTTTGATGCTTTGAATGGGGAGGAGGAGGAAAGAGGAGTAGCTATAGTGAGTATTACAAGATCTGTTCGCGATGATGTTAATTGTGATGGAAAAGTGCTTATTGGAAATTCTGATAGAAATGGAGGAACTAAAGGCAGTTAGGGGAGATTGGGAGGTGTGGAGAAGGACAAGGAAAATGGGTCTAATGGGGATTTGATTAAATGAAAGCTTGCAAAAGAACTTAGGGGCTTAGGTCCTATTAAGAACAATTCTCGTGGAAGATTGTTTGATGGAGGAAATAAGAAGAGAGATGGGGGCTCTTCCCCCAAAATTTTTTTAAATGGAATCCATAGCATTCTGGAACTATAGAGGGGCCAAGAAGAGAGAGGCCTCTCTTTATTTAAAGGAAATTATAAAAGATTACAGTATTTTTTTGTGGGATTGGTAGAAATTAAGATCACCTCTCTTGATAGAGGTTCTTTTGAAAGAATGATGGGACAAGGGTGGGATTTCTTCCTACAACCTTCAGTAGGGCTTTCTGTTGGGATTATGATTCTATGGAGGTCAGATATGGCATCCTTCTCTGTGGTGAAGACATCAGATCAATGTGTTATTGGGGATCTTAATGTTTTCAATAAATGTGTGTGTATGATTACTATGGTTTAAGCTAGCAAGGAGGCTCATAAGAGGAGAGGGCTATGGAATTTTATCCAGGAGTTTTCTCAGAGAAAAATTCCATCCATGTTTGTGGGGATTTCAATTGTATATTGGCTCAGGAAGATAAGAAGGGTGGAAAAATGTTTGCTTTCTCTGAAGGCTCTATAGATATAATGAAGTTTATGAATGATAATGACTACCAAGAAATTGGAATTGTTGTTCCTAGGTTCACTTGGTGCAATAATAAGCTTGGAGGTGGAAGGATTCTGGAAAGATTGGATAGGTGTATTCTCAACTCGTTGGCCATTAACAAAATTTAAATTGCTGTAGTAAGACACTTAGCCAAAGTGGCTTCTGACCATAGCCCAATTGTGTTGAAAATGTTTGAGCTGATTTCAAGAGGGAGAAGATGTATTAAATTTGAAGATGCTTGGTTATCTTACAAAACAACAGCTTATATTGTTTCTAATAGTTGGAAGAAAGCTTTTATGGGGGATGACATGGAAGTTCTTAATAAAAAATGCAAAAGGTCTTTGAAGGGTTTATTTATCGGAGCAAGGTGAGATTGAAAGAATTCTCTAAGGATAAAGTTAGATTGAAGGCTGAAATTTTTCAAATCCAAGAGGAAGAAGCTAGAGAAGGGTTGTTGAATGAAGACAAATTAGAGCCAAGGTCAAAGAGCTTAATGTCATTGTTAATTGTTTAAATACATGGTGGAAGCAAAGAGCCAAAGTCAAGTGGATTGAAGATGGTGGCTCAAATACCAAGTTTTTTCATTCTTTTGCCAATGCAAAGAGTAATGTAAAATGGATTTCTCAAGTTAAGGATCCTGAAGGGGTCTTGATTGAGGAACAGAAGGAGGTGGAGGAGGTGTTTTTCATATTTTTTCAGAACAAATGGAAAAACAAGAATTATTATTTGGAGGACTGGCCAAAATTGTGGATGGTTGTAGATGGGGAGGACAAACTACTACTGGATAGGGAGCTTTCTAAGTTCGAGATTGAGGAGGTTGTTATGAGGTTGGGCAACAATAAAGCTCCGGGTAGTGATGGGATCACTTACTCCTTTTTTAAGGCTTATTGGAGCATCATAAGGGAGGATGTGCTTAAAGCAGTGAAGCAATTTTTTTCCACATGTAGCATGTGCAAGAAATGGAAGGACACATTGATAGTGTTGATTCCCAAGACTTCAAACCCGATTTCTCCAGCTGCTTACCATCCAATCAGTCTTTACAATTCTATCTATAAAATTGTGGCCAAGGTTTTATTGAATAGAATGTTGGGAATCATTCCTAAAATTATTTCTGAAGAATAGGTGGCCTTTGTGAAGGGGAGATCGATATCGGATCATATTCTATTGGCTCAAGAAGTATTTAACAAATTAAGGCATTCTAGAGCAAACAATGGTTTTTTAGCCATCAAAGTGGACATGGAGCAAGCATACGATAGTATGTGTTGGGCAACTCTCAAGAAGATGATGAAAGACTTGGGATTTCCATTCAAATTTGTTAACATAGTCATGGAATGTATCTCGGATCCTATATATTCTATTTTGATTAATGGCTCTAATTATAAGTGGATTAAGGGGAAGAGTGGCTTTCGGCAAGGATGTCCACTATCTCCATTTTTGTTTATCTTATGTTCTCAACTATTATCCAATGCTTTCCATAGAAGAGGATCAGATGTGGGTGTTAGATATTCACCAAAATCTCATAAGATTTCTCGTATTCTATTTGCAGATGATGTCTTGCTTTTTGTTGAAGCCAAAGGGATAAGTATGAAGAAGGTTAGAGACATTGTGCAAGGTTATTGTAAGTGGACCGGTCAGAAAATCAATTAAAAAAAATCTTCATTGATATGTGGTAATTCAGTTGAAAGAAAAAAGGAAAGTACAGATTTCTAGAATTATGGGAGTGAAATTGGTGGAAGAATTTTAATACCTGGGAGTCAAGATGGCCTTAAGAAGATTAATAAAGTTGGATATTCAAATGTTATTGGATAATTCTAGTAAAAAGTTGAATGCATGGGGGAATAGGTATATCTCTCTTGCAGGTAGACTGGTTTTGGTAAAAACCGTTTATCTTTCTCTCCCTATTTTTATCATGTCACACTCTCTCACTCCTATGAGAACTTTGAAGGAGTTTGAGAAGCTTTGTAGATATTTTATTTGGAACAAAAGTGATGGCAGACTGGGGATTCATTATGTAGCAAGGGAAAAAATATGCAGACCAAAACAACTTGGTGGCTGGGGCATTCAGTCAGCTGTGGCCAAGAAACATACTTTGAGAGCAAAATTTGTTTGGAAACTTTTGGAGAATCCGTGTTCTTTATTAAACAGGAATCTTCTGTCTAAATATGGAACCATGTGGTGGGATAATGGTTTGACTAAAGGTGGTTCTTCATCTTGGAAGTTCATTTCTAGTGGGTGGAATGCTCTAAACAATTTTGTAAGATGGAAGATTGGGAGTGGATCAAAGATAAATGTTTTGAAGGATATCTAGATTCTAGATAAAAGTTTACTCAAATGACTAACATTTGTAGGATTTTTTGATGATGAAAACACAACGCTTGATTTCTTCATTCAAGAGGGAAGCTGGGACCGTGCAAAATTGAGCTTGTACTTTGGTAAGGAGTCACTGAATCTAATCTGTATTGTAAAAATTTTTCAAAACTTAAATGAAGATTGCATGGAAATTAAATTAAAGATGATCAGGAAAACTATCTCAGCCTTATTAATGGAGGAGGATCACAAGTATGTGAAGGACGATACTCAGATATCTTGGATATATAAGCTGATCTGAATGCACGGGTAGAACTATTTATCTGGCATTTGCACATGGATGCTATTCCTATAGAAGTTTCTCTAAACTAAAGGGGATTATCTGATTCTCTATTTTGTCCGTTTGGATGTGAAGCAGTAGAAGATGTTTACCATGTTTCCTCTAAATGTTTCAAGTTATTAAAGGTAATGGAGGTACTTAGAAGCTAGGGGTTCCACTTACCATAATTTAATGATTGGAAGGACTGCTTCATAGGTTTGAGGAGGCTAATGGATTCTAATTTGATCTTGGTTAGAATCTATTTTAAACTATTATGGTTTGTTTAGAACAATAGGAATAGGATTAAGCATAGAAAAACTGAGGAAAGAAACGTGATGATTGCAGCTTATATACTTGGTTTTGTTAGCTCAAGTAAACAGTCTTTAATCCGGTCAAACTACTGGGTTGCTAATCAGTCTGTTGGACTATTCTTTGACAAATGGAAACCTCCTCCACCCGAGTGGGTTAAGATAAACCTTGATGCTTCTTTGAAAGATAATTATGAAGCAGGCATTGGTGGCATTGTATGGGATAGCAAAGGAAGGTTTGTTTTAGCTTTTGGTATGAAGAAAGTGCATTGGGACATTGCTTAATTGGAGCTTTCAGCAATTTCTGTCCACGAAGAGGTGTTGCAATTCAGACTTCAAGATGTAAAAGGCATTATTGTGGAAGGGGACAATAAAAATGTTCTCAATCTTCTTCAAAACCTGTACAGTAAACTGAAGAAGAAAAATTGGGACATGGGAAGTGAAGATTTATCATTCTTTATCAATTACAATAATGTTATCTTTTATTATGTTAATCGCAATTGTAATAAGTTAGCAGACTACTGAGCTAACTTAGCCTTTTCTTTTGATTTTCTTTGGGACTTATTTTTTTAGAGTAACCTTCCTTCTTCCTTTGTTCAGTTATTAAAGGAAGAATGTGATAGATTGAGTTACTCTCATTAGCTTGTATCTAGGTTCCTTCTTTTATTTTTATGCAAATTTGCATTTCTCAAAAAAAAAAAAATATGTAAGGGGTTGCCAAGAATTTTATGATGAAGCCCTTATCGTAAAGCTAACAAATGTTGAGCATGTTCTATTTTATTCCATCTACAAGCAAAAGATTTTCAATAAAAATGTTCTTGGAAATTCTGATTATACCTGAGCCCACCACTTTCCTGGTGGTGTTATCTCTAAGAGTAACCTTGCCTCCTGTCCTGGTCTTCATCAAAATAAATTGATTGGCTCTCCAGTCATATGTCGTGAGCATCCACTGTCCAGGTACCACATGCTCTCATGAGGCCTTTTGTGAGAGTTTGCATAAAAAATATCAAATTTCAGATTTAAGAACCCTAATAGGTTTGTGTCCCTTCTTATGAAAAGAATACTGCAATGCATGTGTGTTATATTATGAATCATGCAATTTTGGTCTCCAAACCTAATGTGTACTATGGTAAATAGTGCAAGTGTGTGAAATGTGTCCTAGCATACCACATGAAAAACATCTAACTCCAGGAAAAGGATTTACTAATATACTTGGGTGGTGATGCTTCCTTTTAATATTATGGGATGCATGTAATGTTGGTTTATTATTTTCATAAGCTTTGTAATTTTTGTTTAGTGAATCATGCTCAATTATCAAATAAGAATGCTTTTATTTAAATCATTAAATTCATCAAGTAAAGACATGTGATTGCTATCAAGTAGAGTGTGATCTTTACTTAAACTTTCATGCTCTTTTTGTAAATTCAAAAACTCCAATTTCAAACTAGAATGTGATTTCTTAAGTTTCTTACATGATGCATGAATTTTATCACAAATTTCAAGTAATTGATCAAGGTTGGTTCACATGCCTCTTCTTGATTAGATTGACCAAGATGATCACCCATTAAGTACAAATTTGTTATCTCCTCTTCAGCTTCAGTCTCAGATGAGTCAGATGTAGAATCCACCCAAAAAGTCTCTTGGTTCTTCTTCTTGTCCTTACTATATTTGGATTTCTTCTCACCCTTCTCCTTGCTTCGGTGCTCCTTAAGTGTAGGACAATCAGCTTTAACATGTCCAGACTTTATGTATTGAAAACAAACAACATCAGAAGAACTTTTATAATTTTTACTATCCTTACCTCTTATTAACATATGATGAAACTTATTGTTCTTCCTTAAAAAGCTTTTAAATTGCCTAGTGATGAAGGAAACATCGCTTTCGGGCCCGAAAGAATCAATTTTTGTGTTATTGGCCTTCAGTGCCACAGTTTTCTCCTTCTTTTTCTCACCTGCATCAAGATTTCTTTTATTCAACCATTGCTCATAAGAAATGAATGATTCAAGTAAATTATCAATATAATAAGTATTTAAATCTTTTAATGCAATAATTGTAGTAATCTTAGTATCTAAAGAAGAAGGTAAGCATCTCAAAATTTTATTTACTCTTTCATAATTAGTTAGCTCTCTTCCTAAAGCATGCAATGAGGTAATAATTTGAGTAAACCTAGTATACACTTCAAAAATTGATTCAATAGGTTTCATACAAGAAAGTTCATGGTCATGTAAAAAAATATTCAACCTAGATTATTTAACTTCATTGGTTCCTTCATAAGTTACACACAATCTATCTAAGGTTTCTTTTCCAATTGCACAAGTTGAAACATGCATATAGTCTTTAGGTTTCAAAGCACAAAAAAAATAGTTCAAATATTTCGTATTAAGTTGTGCTAAATCTCTTTCATCAAAAGTCAATTCAATAAAAGGAAGTTTAGTTTTAATGCCATTAATTTCATGAGGAGGTGTATAACCTTTTTAACAAGCATTCACATACAATAATCAAGTGATTGTAAAAATATAGACATGCGAGTTTTCCAAAAGTCAAAAAGAATATTGTCAAACAAAGGTGGTCATGTAATAGAATACCTTCCGTAGTATTACAATTACCAAAGTTAGCTATCGATCAAAATTCAAAAGTTTTCAAAAACTAAATTTTATGAGTTCCGCTCTGATACCACTTGTAAGTGTTTCGACAGTACTTAGAAGTTTGATATGGATGTTAAGCTCTTATGAACTAGCTAATCAAGAGGGGGGTAAATTGGTATTTTAAAATATCTTTTAATCAAAATATATTCTTAAAATAAAAATTAAGATTCACCATAAAAATCAAAGTGCAGAAATTAAATGTGGAAGAAGTAATAAAGAGCACAGAAATTTATAGTCATTCGGTCAACTGGACTTACGTCCACTCCCTGGAGGCACCCTCTAAGTATTGCACTCAACTCAATATCTCTCATTTTGCCCCCACAGCAAGGCAGAGAATCCTTTACAAATCTCCTTTCCACCAACCCAGGTGAGGCAGAGAACCCAACTCATTTTGCTTCCTCCAGAAATTGGTAGAAAACCTAACTCCTTTTGCATCCTCCTAAAGCAGCAGAGAACCTTGATTAGATGTTAAAGTAGACCTCTCTAGAAATCCCAAGGAACTAAGGATGATCACTGGAGTAGACGACGATGGATCCTTACTTGGAGCAACATTTATGAAACCCCTCATAAACTCCCGCTCATAAGATCCTCTCTCTCTCTCTCTCTCTCTCTCTCTCTCTCTCTCTCTCTCTCTCACACACACACACACTCCCTTGCTCTCCCTCTCCTTTTGGCACTCTAAGGTCAAAATAGCAGTAAAAGATGATCTCTTTGGTAGAATAAGAGGTCTTGAATAGAAGAGTTTTAGAATAGCTCTTAATTGCAACGAACCGACTTTATCATCTAGGATGATATAAATAATTAGTGCAAATTAAGCTCAATCATCTAGAACAATTTGGGACAGTTAGAAGGATTTTATTCATATCATCCAGACTGATAGTATATCATCCTATTACAATTAGTACAAATCATTGAATATCATCCAGATAATTGCACTAAATACATATCTGGATAATGGAAAAATAGATTGATCATCCAGGCTAATCTCATGATCGTCCCGGGTGATTAGTTCAAATACATATAAATCATCTAGAGTATTGCCCTGAATAGAATCTAGTTAATATTTGGTCATCCAGGGATAAGTAAGGTTTGTGAACTAATCATCTTGGCAGATCTTGTGATCGTCCAAGATAATATGATCAAGAAATCAAATCTTAATTACTTTCCTTAATTATCATATTAATTTTGGCAAATTATGTTGCATCATTCAGGATGATGTCCTGGATGATGTCCATAAATAAAATCTACCTAAATAGATCTAGCAATTAATTCTTTCTGATTTGAGCCTATCGTCCCGACCGATATAATTATTGTCCAGTATGATGAGCTTAATAATGGCTGCCTTAACTAGGATGGCATAATTAGGGTTTCTATTTTTAACTTATCATCTAGGTCAATTTGTGGATCATCCCAGACAATGTGACCAATAATAAAGAACTCTAAAATAGTCAAAAAATTTCCCCTAGTGTGTGTGTGTATGTGTGTGCAAGGTTACTTATTATCAGGAACTATATCATTTACAAAAGACTTAAGAAAAGAAAAAGTTTACAAATTGACTCAGACCTAGTCTGCCCAATCTTGAGCTGGTTTAAATTATAGTTTGATCTTATGAACCTGAAATGTTAGTAGTTAAGGTAGATAGAGAAATAGAAGTGTTTGATATCATCAAAATTCTATTCCCTAAAAACAGATTCGCAACAAGTCTCATAAGGTTTCATATGAAAAAAATTATAGTCATGCAATAATATATTTAATCTAGATTGTTTAACTTCACTACTATCTTCATATGTAATGCATAATTTATCCCAAACTTCCTTGCCAGTGATACAGGTAGAAATAAATAAAATCTTGTATAGTTAAGTGCAAAAAAAATAATTTAAACATTTAGCATTCAATTATGCATTGATTTGTTATATTTTACTATGTTCAAAAAAGGAAAATAAATTTTAACTCTATTTACAACATGTGACAGTACTTTATAACAATTTTGAATCATATGCCCATTCGATAATCAATTGATTGCAAGAATGTAGACAAGTGGATTTTTTTAAATAAAGGTGGTTTCATGATTGAATAGCCTTCTGCAATTTAATAATTACCAAAATGTGCCATTATCATTTTTTCAAGGTGTTTTAAAACACTATTTTGAAGACCTAGCTCTGATAGCACTTGAATGTTTGTACAGGGCGTTAAACCCTAAAGATTGGCAAACCAAGAGGGGGTGAATTGGATATTTAAAAAATTATGTATATAACATGATGCAGAAGCAAATTATATTAATATAAAAAGATAAATTAATGTTTTCACCCGTACAGTTAATCGCTAGAAAAATAAATGAGAAAATAATTAAGGAAAGAACATACAGATTAATTGTGGTTTCGTCCAACCTGACCTACGTCCACTCCCTGGAGGCACCCTCTAAGTATTACACTAAATCATTAGTTACTCTCCTTTAGCCCCCATAGCTAGGAGGAGAAGCCCTTACAAAATCACTTCCACCATCCTCGCTGCAGCGTAGTAGCCGGGTCCTCTAACATCAAAGAGAACTTCTTTTCCACAAAACTTCCCTTCAAACAAACCTTGAATTCAATGATATTGATATGCAAGCTTGCTAGAGCAACTATGTGAAATCTCCTCCATACTCCCTTAAAACCCCCTTGAAGGATATTCTCCATCTTAAACTCCACCATTCTCTCTTTTTTAAGTTCTCTCTTCAAATTTTTTGTAGAAGAATGAAGACACAATGGCTGCCAAAGACTCTTATAAAGTCTTATGATAAAGACTAAATAGAGGGCTTAAAAAAATTTAAAAAAATTAATTCAACCATCAAAGATCATCCAATATGATCTCAGGATCATCCAATACGATGGGTAGACTTTGACCTGTTAACAATATATAATCACCAGTTAGTAATATACGAATAGTTAAATTTGCCTATTTGTAATGTATAATCATTAATACAAACATCAGTATGAACATTTCATTTTGCCTATTAGTTTTGTACGATCATAAGTACGAATGACTAATCGCACACTACAATTAGTTCAATGGAAATGCATTCTGTCCAGGATGAATCATGGGATGACCAAAATCATCTCTGTTCTTTATACGGTATAATCCAGTTCATACAGTACAATCAAAATATCAAAAGTATTCCAATTTGATTGACTAATCATAGGATTAAATTAGGCAAAGTTTTAAACATCATATAATATGTTTAGGTTCGTTTAGTATGATTAGAAAAACTTTTCAATTTCAATGTTTTGCCTAATTTAATGGATGCAGGCTTTCTAATTATAATAGATCATCTAGTACGATGTGGTGTTCGTACTCTATGACTATTTATATTTTAAAAATTATTTTTTCAAGAAAAAATAAATATTTTAATTAATTTCTCTAACACCATATCATACAATACAATCCATATCATACAGTATGATGTACAAAAATTAAAATATTTAAAATCATTTTTGCTCACCTTATGTATGTGCACGATCACCAAGCTAACATGCATCATTATAGTACTTAACTCAAGAAATTAAAAATAAATAAATAAAAATTATATACTTATTTAACATAACTTCTTCTACCTAATCTTGAGCCCTGAATCTTCAAAGAACGATATATGGTGTACCTAAAATATTAGTCAACACACAAACAAATATGCACTATAAATACTATGAGAAATAAAGAGGTAATCAATAATATTTGTTATCATCATAATCATAAACTTAGAAGGCTGAGTTGTAATAATATAGATGCTATAACTAGAGGATCATTAATGTTTAAGAAATTTAAGGAAGCATATGAATTAGTAGAGGAAATAGGTAATAACAATTTCGAGTGGCCTTCTTGTAGGGAAAATACGAAGAGAGTAGCAACAGTATATAAATCTGATTCTTTATAAATTTTGACTATACAAGTTACAGTAATTTCGTTTAGTAGTAGAATTATTGGATCATAAATTAATAATATAATTGGAGGATCAAAAGTTAATTAAAAATAGTAATCTGCAAAGGATTAAAAATATTAATTTGATTAGAAGATAAAATAATCTTCATTCCAATACATTTAATTCAGGTTGAAGGAATCATCCTAATTTTAATTGTTCAAATAATATTATTAGTAACAATTATTGGAATTCTTGTCAAACTTATCTAGTAAATAGGAAGAATCCTCAACCACCTTATATTAATCCTAGACTTGCATATCCTCAATGATTTAATCAAAGCAAGAAGGTTAGAAGTAGAAAATAACCATTGGAAGCTGTAGTGATGTAGCTAGGGACTCAATTATGAAATTAAGCTACTTAAATTAAAAATTTGGAAATCCAATTAATTTAGCTTATAATTTCAGTTAATAGTAGATCTATTGGATTATTTCCTAACAATATTGAAGATAACCAAAAGAAAAAAGAAAAAGATGCAAGTGAAAATCTTTTGATGATTAGTAGTAATGTACCCCAACAAAATTGATAAATCTAAGCAAGTTTTGTTGAAGTATATAAACTTAGCATTGTATGGGAGGTAACCCAAATTTATGTTTTGTGTGTCATATTATTTTATTTAATTAACATGAGTCATGCTGCATAGGTTGTTATTTTTGTCATGTTCTAAATTTTGTTTCATTTTGATAATGAAAGTTATAATCTAAATTTAGTAAATAAGAGTGAGCAAAAATTTAACTAAGCGATGCAACACTAAGTGATTAAATATCGTAGCACTACTCTTCTAAGCGATGCTATTAAAAAAAAAAAGTTAAAGCATAGAACCACAAGAAATATTCATTTTAAACCACCATTTGCTTGGTTAAATAAACACTATGAAGCTAATTATCTGAGTGCCAAAGTGCCTAGTCATTAAAATTAAACAAAAGTCTTGTTCTGCCAAATCAAAAGAAGTTGTACAATTATAACTTTAATTATAAAACTTTGGTAAATGCCATAGTGCTGGTAACTGATGCCGCTACGCCATTGTATTTTCATTATTGTCTCATTAATAGCTTTGTGGTGGTTAGTAACACAAGCATCACTGTGCTTACATGTGTCAAAAACCACAATGGTAGATGATTCTAAAGTGATGCTATAACTTTTAAAAACTAGCACAGCTGCACCACATAGCCTAGACCGCTACAACACTTATTAGTTATTCTAATTTCTTGTACCATTTATACATTGATGAGAGAAACTCCCATTAGAGAGAGAAAGCTTTCAGAAATTCAAATTTTCTTTCCTGGTTTTGATTCCTATTTTTTAGTTGGCGAGGAAGTTGGTGGCTAGGGGCCGCCGGCCATCGTTGGCTTCGGCGGTGAAATCTTCTTCCATTAAAGGTGTTACAAATCAAGTTTTGGTTGAAAATAATCGTCTGGTTGCTGGTTTAAAATAGAAAAATCTAGTCATGTTTAATAAGTGCTCGAGAGGACCTTTGGTGATTAATGAGAATTTTGGAAATGTTCCTGAGAAGATTTTTCATGTGGAGGGCAAGCTAATTCCATTGATGAAGATTTTGAATTGTTACCTCGCAGCTTGATATGGGATCATCGGCTCTGAAATCGACTGATCCTTTTGCTTCTTCGTCTGGGATGAAAATTTTTGTTAATATATTTGGGAATTCAAATGCAATCCCTGGACACATTGTGATAAATACAAATTCACCTACTTCTGTTAAAAAAAATTTTCATGTCACCAGTAGAATGGGCGAGAGGAGGATGTTACTATGGATAAGATTGATGGTGAAATGGCTACTAGAATTGCAAATGAGGTTGATGTTAATTCTTGGAATAAGAAGCCATATATCAAATTGAATTTTAAAGATGAAGATATGGTGATGTCGGAGGATGGCAAAGCAATGAAAATGAGGGAAGATATTGAGATTTTGAATTCAAATAGATTGATGAATTCATTGGTAATCAAGGGGTTTGGAAAATAATTACCATCTCATATTGTCGCGTGGGAAGTGAGACGTCAATGGAATCATTTTGGTCAATTCCATTTTACAACTCTTGGAAAGTGTTGGTTTTTATGTTCTTTTAGTTCTGCCGAGATGTTGGAAGCTGTTCTTTCAGGTGGACCATGGTTTGTGAATGGGCATATTATCAAAATGGATAGATGGTTGTCTGAGTTCTCTTCATTATCAATGAAGGTGCTAATCTCTCCAATATGGATAAGAATGCCTCATTTACCTTTGCAATGTTGGGATGCGGTAAATGTGGCAAGAATTGCTTCTATGGTTGGTAAACTATTAATATTGGATGGAGACATGTTCTAGTGGGGGAAAAGGGAGTTTGCAAGGGTTTGTGTGCGGGTGATGCTTGATCAATGTCTTCTCTTAGGATTGTGGGTGGAGAGTATTTCTGGAAGGTGTTTTCAAAAAATAGAATATGAAAAAATCTCCACATTTTCTTTTGAATGTGGAGTGATTGGGCATGTGAAGAGTGAATGTAAACAGAGAATTTCTATTATCAAGGAACCGGCTGATATTACTAGTAAAATTAGATTGGACATGGATGGTGGGATGAGACAAGTGGTAGATAATAATTCTACTTATGGTCCATGGGTCTTAGTTAAAAGTAAGAATAATAGAAGGTCTCCTCAAAGGAAGAATAATGTAAAGCCCTCATCTTTGAAGTTTGTAAAGAAGCAGATGAAGTCAGTTTTGGAAGTTCATGATGAAATACTCAAAGTGGGATCGGTAGATCGAGATGTATCAATTCATTTGGAGCTAAAGAATTCAAATGATGAAGTAGATCAAATAAAGAATGGTGAATTTATCTTGGGACAGCAGCACTGTATTGGAGAAATGCAATCTGTTGCAGCTAAGGAGCTTAATATTCAGAATAAAGATGTTGTAGAGAATGTTGTTGGAGATTTGGGTATGGTCTTAACTCCTGTTATTTCTTTTTTACCAGTGGCGGTAAACAAATTTGATGTTTTGGATGTTTCGGATGTGGACAAGGTGGAGGATGGTGTGAACAACAAAAGTTTATGTGATAGTGGTGTGAAAGGTAATAGTTCTTTGGTTGATGTTATTGTAGTGGTAAATTCTGATGGTTGTGGAGGTAAAATATGTATTGACTTTGTTGACTATGGTGTGGTTAAGGAGATTGGTTCTAATGGGGATATAACAAAATTTAAGCTTGATAAAGAACTCAAATCTTTAAGACCTATCAAAAATACTCCTCATGGTAGAAGTATTCAAGTAGGAAGCAAGAGAAAGGATGGGGGCTCTTCCCCTAAGAAGCTTTAATGGACTCCATTACCTTTTGGAATTATAGAAGGGCTAAGAAAAAAGATGCCTCTCTCTATCTTAAAGATTTTATTAAAGATTTCAATGTTTTGTTTGTGGGGTTGGTGGAGACCAAAATTAATTCTTTTGATAGAATTACTTTTGAGAAGTTGATGGGTCCTGATTCGGATTTTTTTCTTCTTCCATTGGATGGTTTATCTGGTGGAATTATGGTCTAATGGAGATTTGATTTTGCATCATTTTCTGTGTTAAATACTTTAGATCAATGTGTTATAGGGGATCTTAATGTCTTTAATAAGGGTGTGTGTATGATTTTAACAGTTTATGGGAGTAAAGAGGTTCATAAAAGGAGGGTGTTATGGGAATGTATTCATGGGCTCTCCCATATGAAAGTTCCTTTGGTTATTGGTGGGGACTTCAATTGCATTTTTTCCAAAGAAGATAAGAAGGGTGGAAGGAAGTTTTTGTTCTCACAAGGTCCCAATGAAATGGTAAATTTTATTAATGAAAATTATTTTCATGAAGTAGGGATTGTTGGGCCAAGGTACACTTGGTGCTATAATAAAGTTGTAGTGGGACAAATTCTTGAAAGATTGGATAAATGTTTGCTTACTTAATTGGCTATTAATTATATCTAAGTTGCAGAGGTTAGGCACATTGCCAGAATTACATTGGACCACTGTCCCATTATGTTGAAAATTTTTTATTATGCTATTAAAAACAAAAGGGTTCTAAAGTTTGAAGATGTATGGATATATTTAACAGCTTCATCTCATATTATTTCTATGGTGTGGAAGAAGTCTTATGATGGGGATGATATGAAAATTCTTAATAAGAAATGTAAGAAATCTTTTAAGTATTTGTTCTATTGGAGTAAGGCCAAATTGAAGGAATTCTGTAAGGAGAAAGATAGGTCGAAAGTGGAAATTTTTCAGCTTCAAGAGGAGGATGCTAGAGATGGTTGGTTGTATGAAGAGAAGTTATGGATGCTTAGATCGAAAGTTGAAGAGCTGAATGTCAACCTTTGTTGTTTGAATACTTGTGGAAGCAAAGAGCCAAAGTGAAGTGGATTGAAGAAGGGGACTCTAAAAATAAATTTTCCATGTTTTTGCAAATGCTAGAAAAAATGTTAATTGGGTTACTCAAGTAAGTAATTATGATGTTGTTCTTATATAGGATCCAAAGGAGGTGGAGGAGGTTTTTTTTCAAATTCTTTCAGAACAAATGGAAGGAAAGGGTGTGTAGTTTGGAGAATTGGCATATTCCATGGAAGGTTTTAGAAGAAGAGGATAGAAGAGGTTTGGAGGTGGAACTTTCTAATCAAAAAATTAAGGAGGTTGTTATGAGGTTGGGTAATAATAAGGCTCTCGGATGTTATGGAATGACTTATTCTTTTTTCAAAGCTTATTGGAGTATTATTGGAGATGATGTCTGTAGAGCTGTGAAGTGCTTTTTCCTTTCGGGTAAAATGTGTAAGGAATGGAAGGATACATTTGTTGTGCTGATTCCCAAAGTCACTAATCTGGTGACCCTATCTAGTTTTCATCCAATCAGCTTATGTAATTCTATAAATAAAATTGTGGCTAAGGTTTTATTGATTGTGGTTATTCTAAACAGAATGTGGCTTTTGTAAGAGGTAGACCTATCTCAGATCATTCTTTATAAGCTCAACAGGTGTTCAACAAATTAAGGTATTCCAAAGCATGCAATGGATCTTTAGCTATCAAGTTAGATATGGAGTACGCATATGATAGCATGTGTTGGTCAACTATTAACCAGATGATGTTTATCTTGGGCTTTCCTATCAAATTCATGAGCTTGGTGATGGATTCTCTATTGGAACCATGGTTTTCTATCCTGATTAATGGTTGTAATTCTAAATGGATTGAGGGGAAGAGTGGTTTTCGCCATGGTTGTCCACTCTCACCTTTTTTATTTATTTTACGTTCACAGTTGCTTTTTAATGATTTCTCAAATAGAGGTATGGATGTGGGTATCAAAATCTCTTTGAAGTCACAAAGAAAAATTAACTCTTAACTTATTCATTCAAAATGGAAGGTTGGATTATGACAAATTATTTTTGTACTTTGAGAAGAACTTCTGAAAGTGATAAGTGGAGTTCAGATTTATCAAAATCTGCATTAAGATAGAATGGAATTAAAGCTGAAAATGAGTGGAAGGTCTATTGCGGTGATGCTACTTGAAGATGGCTTGAAGGAAGAGATGAACGTGGATCTTGTTTCATGGTTTCACAACTTAAAATTGAATGCTCGAGTTGAACTTTTTCTATGGCGAGTTTGTAAGAATGCAATTCCAACATCAAAGTTCCTAAACAGTAGAAGGCTAGGTGACAATAATTTGTGTCCAATGGGATGTGGAGAGGTTGAAGTTATCAACCAAGTTACTACTACTTGTTCAAAGCTTATAAAGGTAATTGATTTACTAAGAAGTTGGGGATTCATGATACCGAAATTTAGAAATTTGCAGGAATGTATGCATAAGCTGAAGAGGTTAGCAGGATCAAATTCGCTGACTGCTAGAATTTATTTAACATTGTTCTAGTTTTTATGGAGTAGCAGGAATAAGGTGAAGCATGGAAAAAAAGAATACAATGAAGTGATGATTACTATTACTATTCTTGATTTTGTAAGCATGGCTAAATATATAGAAATCCTCTAAGATCACTGGGATGTTACTCAATCTGTTGGACAGTTTTTGGAAGTTTGGCATCCCCCTCCACCCGAGTGGTATAAAATAAACATTGATGCTTCACTAAAGGGTATTAATGAGGTAGGTATTGCTGGCATTCTTTGAGATTGTAAAGGAAGGTGTTTTATAGCATTTGGTTTTGGTAAAATTCATTGGGACATTGCTCAATTGGAGCTATTGGCTTTTAGATCCTTGAAGGAGGTGTTACAAGGATGGATACAAGATGCCAAAGATATTATTATTGAGGGTGATAATAAAAATGTGATCCAAGTTCTTCATAAGTTGTACAGCAAATCGAAGAAATCGATGGGGAGCATTGAATATGAAGATCTCTTTTTTTTTTTAGTAATTGGAATAATGTTCTTTTACATTTTTTTGGTCGCAATTGTAATAAGTTAGAAGATTATTGTTCTAACTTAGCTTTCTCTTATGAATTTACTTGGGATTTCTTTTGTGAGAGTAAACTTCCTTCTTCTTTTGTTCATTTTGTGAAGGAAGAAAGTGATAGGGTGGTTTACTCTCAATAGTTTGTATCTAGGCTATTTGGCTCTTTTTTATTATTAATGCATTTTGCAGTCTTAAAAAAAAAACACCATTTATAATAAATCCATAGCGCTCCATTGAGTTATTAAATGGGGGCTTACATTTTTAATTTCATTAATAACATGTCAATTCATTCAAACTCTTCTCCTTTGTAATCATGTTAAGCTTGATGGCCCCATAAAAGTTTGTAAGGAATAAGGATTCCTCTTCCTTTGGTAAGAGTAGATTCATTTAGGCTAATACATAATCTAGGTTTTATAATTTGTTTGTTTCCAAATAATTGACTCCTAAGAACGGTTTTTAGAATCCAAGCCACAAAATATACAAATCATTACAATTAGGGGTTGGAAAAAGTTTTATGAAAAGCCTTTTTTAATAATTTTAAATGTGGTTAAATAATTTCTTACAAATGAAAGGAGGCAGTAGATAATAAATTCTATGTTAGGGCAAGTGGGTCACTTTTAATTATTTGGAAATAAATAAACACTACAAACTTAGGAATTTTAAATTTAATGATTACCCTACTTTTCTTAGGACACCTATAGATCCCCAAGATATCCTAAATATTCTTTCAAGATCCAATAGTAGAGCGAGTTGAAACAAATTGAAACAACAAAATTTTCAATTTTCCTGCCACCGACCTAACCCAAACCTTTAAAGCTTGGCATTAATTCATTTTAGTGTGTTTAATACCTAGTAGGAACATTAGCGAAGTTATCCATGACCGTGCTTTAATAAATTATGCTATTCAAATTGGGAATTTTATTGATGTTAGAAAGCTTATTTTCTCCTCCCTCATGTACATCATTATGCGTACCACTTCTAATGGGATAGGACACCCTTCTATAGTTTATGTTTTATTTATTGCAGTGGGTGTAAGGGGGGATCAAATCAAAAAATAATTATTCCCCATTTTTTCCCTTACAAAATGAAAAATTTTGGCCTTCAAGCAAATTAAGAGAGAGGAGGAAGGATGAGACCTTAGTGAGCCTAAAGTATCTAGGAGGCTTAGTAGCATCAACAATTCTAGAGCTCCTACGACTCAGGGTGATCATGTAGCTAAACTTAGAAGTAAGATAGAAAATGTGACTCAATTCTATGAGGAATCAAAAGATTCGCATTAAGATGAGGATGTGGATATCCCACAGTATGGATCATTAGGAAAAGCATTACATATACCCTGCTGACTTAACGCTCTTGTAGAAATGTTTAGAAATAATCCTTTTATGGAGCATCCTTATCAACTTTAATTTCCATATGTACCTTCTTATGATTTTTTGTTTGGCAGACTAGTGAGAAAGGCCTTGATGATGAGGAGGAGGAAGGCCTAGATTTTTACTAGTTTGTGTTATTTTTATTTAGTTTGAGGAGAGAGAGAAAGTTCTATTGCTATTTTTGTTGTGAAGCATGTTTTTACTTTTAACTCTCTTTCATTTCTTTGCTTTTGAGGGGATCTTAATAACATGATGGAGTGATACTATTGTGCTAATCTTGTGATAAATAATTATGGCTTTAATAGCCACTGAAGGTGTGATGGTACTTATAACACTAGTTCTTCATGTTGTATTGGCTGATTTTATATCACATGTTTTGTTTTATGCTAGCATTTATATGAAAAAATGTGCATTTATTAATATTTATGAGTGTTGTTATTTACATTTAATTAAATTCCCCTTATGTATATATTTTTACTTATGCTTACATTTTTACTTTGTCAAATATTAATATTTCTATATTCTGGTTATTTAATTTACTTTAGTAGAAAATAGAATTAAAAAACTTATAAATTTAGCATAGTAATAAAACCCTAGATCATAGTTCAAATTAACATTGCTATATAATTCATCGAATGAAAAAATTAATAATTAACTAACTTTGATCACTTAAATTATTGACTTGAATTTATAAGTTAAACATTTGTACAATGATCTTCAAATTGAAGATGAGTAATTAACATTAATGAGTAGAAAAGAGAAAATTAAAATTGGAAATAATAAGCAACCTGAATTTGGAATTAGCGATCTTTTTAAATACTTACGTTAAACACATTATGATTGTAATATTATTTTAAGCATAACTGATATTAAAAATCATTAACTATATTCTCCACAAAAATAATACTAATAAATGAGTACCTTCAAAAATTGGCATCAGTTAAAAGCATAGAGTCTGACAGGAATCTTATACTTAAATTCATAAAGGATAAGATATGAGAAATAGTATGAATGTTAGTGAACATATGAAATTTCAATTTTAACTACAAACACATCTAAACTTTAAGCTACATTATTCAATTTAGAATTCAAAGACAACATTTATATTCATAACATGTAAACTCAAATTAAGCAATAATAAGGATAAGTGGTTAGAATAATTATTAGTTTTTTTTCTAAACTAGAATTATAACTACTTTCTTCATTTCCACTACTTTTATATCGTAATATATTTTCTTGTATTTTAGTAATTTTAATTTATCAACCTTTATTTTAGCTATTCAATTAATCAAAATTGTATATTTTCTTATTTTCTTGAGGATAAGCAAGATTTTATGCAGGGTAAAATTTTATAAGTGTAAATTATGCATTGTTTTGCATGCTTTATTTTAAGTAGAAAATATGTTATTTTATTTCTTTTTGTGCAGGAAAAAACTAAAAATGGAAAAAAATTATAAGAAACTCATAACGACACATTATCTGATGAAATAATATTGAAACACCAACTTCAAAACCATTAAGGCTTCAAAAACTAGACATTGCAGCACTGAGTTCTCTATTTGCTCGTGTTGTGACAACAACATAGATAGCATTGTAATATTATCAGTACCACAGTGTTAACAAGTCATATGGGCAACCCCATATTCTTATTTTCAAATGCCATGGTGCCACAATTTTTCTTACCTTGGCACCATTTTTTCTACTCTAGGATAGTAGTTCTCGAATGTCAATAGTATCGCAGCATTACAGTTATAACTTGTATAAGCCACAATCTATCAAAGAAGAAATGTGATTGTTCACTTAGTGCCTGATCCACTTTAGTAATCATCTTGATACTATAAAAATTATAGTGCCAACATGTTAGTATACTTTAATGGTGCTTTTTTGTGTTGTCCTATAAATAGTTGAGATGTTATGTTTATAAGGAAGTTTAGTCACTTGTGTAAAATTTAGTATTTCTTAAAGTACTTCTCTGGTTTCCTCTCAGAGCAAAATCTATGTGACACTAATAAAGTACAAGATACAATCACTTTGAGTGTTTACTCTAGAAGTTAAAGGAGGAGTTAAGAGGAGATACTTTTATCATTTTTGGTGATATTACTCTATTATGTTTTCATTTTTCCAAGAGTTTGATAAAAAGGGTTTGCTTTTATTTAATCTATTTCTAGCTAATTATCTTATATTGGATTGATACTATAATGTATGTTAATTACTAATGAAGATTCTTATTCTATAAATGTTAATATTGTTAATATTATCATGTTCTAAGTTTAATACAGATAGTGGTCATATGTGTAGTTAAAATATTATGTGATGTATAGCCTCGACTAGGGAATACAAGAACAACCTAGAATATTGACATAGGATATTTGCATGCCTAGACATTGAATGTAAAATATTTTAGGTTTATGAGGAGATACTATAGCTGTAGGAGGTCATCAAATATCCTTTTCACCCATACAAACCCAATAAAGATCTAAGGGTGCATATGCTCAGAATAACATCTTTAATTAAGAGTCTCTCTAGGAATGATATAAAATTTATCCTTTTATTACTTTATTAAAAAATTGTAACTAATATTTTTATTATTTTATTTAGTGATAGAATCTCCCCAAATATAAAATTTATTTTAGTATGATAATTATTGCAATTAGATCAAGTGGTAGTAGTTTGTTACACTTCCTTATGAGTTCAACAATCTACTCTATCACTTTACTACTTGATTCAGTACGTATAATTATGTATATTAAGTGGGGTTTTATTATTTTTATATCAAAAAATACATGAGCATTATTTAGGTGTGATAGAGCCTTAAACATTTATATAATAGAGAAGTTCACTCCACATCCCCATCAACATACAATGATATTACTTGTCAATGACCCTTGATTATTATGTGATAATCTACTTTAATACCTGAGAATCACCAAATGATTGTTAGTGACATGATCTTTATAAAATTAAAATTGCATCAATAATTAATATTCATTGATCAATTGAAAACTTAAATCTAAATTAAGCATTAAATCCATCAGTTAATAATCCCTAGAGCTAGTTAGCTGACCATTTATTCAATCACTGACAATCATTGATGATTACTAATGATCTAAGCTTTATAAACCCTAAATCCTTCTAAATCTTTGATTATATAAAATCTAAATCAAATTCATTGATCAAACCCATAATAAACTCATAACTGTAAAATTTTGTGTTAGACCAAACCCAAAACCCCTTCCCCAATAACCTAAAATTTTCATTCCCATGAAACCTGAACAAATGACCTTGGATTCCTAATCTATCACTTCCATACTGATTAGGCAAGTCCCTAGGTCCAACCACATAAATTTGAAAGCATTTCAGGTCCTCTTACTCCATAAAATGAAAGCATTTCCATAGGTTACAAAACCTTTAAATATTTATAACCTATGCCACTAAACATGCTATATTGTAGAATTTGATCTTGGAAGCTTTACCAAACTCGTTAAACATCAACATTGATCTTAATATGATGCATTAAACAAATATTTTACCTTTTTTAGCCATGATTGACCATAAACCCTAACACCCTAAATTCTGAAACATAAATTTTTCTTAAACCTAAATATGGCTCAATCAAACCAAGCCATATGATCATCTATAAATATACTCAAAACCCTTATTTGACATCTATTGAACCAAATCCCAAGCTTTGGTTAACCCTGGTTGACCAAGTTAACCTAGGTTGATAATTTTTTTCTTTTTAACTTTAAATTATATAACATACATTGAAACCCCTCGAAGTCATGGGACCACCTCCAATAAACCTTAAACATTTTTTATAATGCATTAAGCCATGTTTTAACCCTTGGTTAACCATTGTTGACAAAATAGCTTCTTAAGCCTATAAAATTCTTTTTGTTCTAAATGACATCACTAATACATGGGACCAACTCCAACTAGTCCAAAACCTTATTTGGAATAAATTAGATCCACCTTTGACCCTTGGTCAAACTTGGTTTACTAGGTAAACCCTAGTTGATCAAATTCACCATATATACTTAAAAATACATTTCTCAGGATTTTGACCAAATCATTGAAAAAAACTTGTAGTAACTATTCATGAGGTTAAGGAAAAAGTGGATGGAAGAGAGAGAATGTCAGGGATTTTAGAGAGAGAAATGGAATTTTGAAATTTTGTTTGGCGGTAACAATCAAAATTTTGATGGTGGCAAACGATTGCCGGCACTTCACCGGCGATTATCTAAAGGAAGATTGTGGAGCTTCATCGGAGGATAAGGTGCCATTGAAGGTTTTGATTAACCTCCAGCAAGATCAAAATGCTGAAGTTGAGATTTTTCAGTAATCTCGGATGGAAAAACCTCCATTGGTCATGGAAAACAGAGACGGAATGGAGTTCTTAAATTCTATTCAGATAGGTAATATGCCTTTGATGAAACGTCAAGGTGCATTGGTGATCAAAGAAACTTCTGGACCTTCACCCAATGTGGTCAAGTATGTGGAAGGAAAAGGTAAGTCTGTAGATGTCTCGGAGGATATGGTTACTCCTAAAAGTATTAAACAATCTTTGATTCCATTTGATATTGCTGCGTCAACGTCTGGAATGAAGATTTTTGTTAACAGATTTACGAATTCGAATGCAATCCCTGGACTCTATCGCAGCACGATAAATGAAGATTCATGAATTTTGGTTAATAATAATGTTCATTCTGGTTTTGAAAATGCGAATCCACCAGATGGAGTTAAGAAGACTGAAGAATTGGCTAACTTGGCAGACTCTGTTTCTAAGAATCCGTGGAGTAAAAAGCCACATATTAAATTGGACTTCAATGAAAGTGATGTGCTATTATCGGATGATGGAAAAGTTGTGAAGCTCAATGTGGATTTGGAGGAGTTGAATTCTAAAAAGTTGTCCAAATCCTTGGTTATTAAAGTTTTTGTGAAGGATTTACCATCCCATATGGTTGCATGGGAGTTAAGAAAACAGTGGAAACAATTTGGCCAATTCCATTTTACCACACTCGGTAAAGGATGGTTTCTTTGCTCATTCTCTTCAGAGGAAATGGTGGAAGCTGTACACTCAGGAGGACCGTGGTTTGTAAACGAACACATAGTAGGAATGGAAAGGTGGTCTCCCAAATTTAATTCAACTTCAACTGATAGACTTTCTTCTCCTATTTGGATTTGAATGCCACACCTTCCTTTACAATGTTGGGATGAGAAGATCATAGCTTTTATTGCTTCAATAATTGGAACACCAATCATGCTAGATGGAAATATTTTCATTGGAGAAGAAGAGAATTTGCTAGAGTATGTGTGAGAATTCAACTTGATCAACCTCTTCCTCTAGGTGTTTGGGTTGATAGCATGGGTGGAAGATTCCTTCAACAAGTGGAGTATGAAAAAATATCAAACTTTTGCTTTATGTGTGGGAAGATAGGTCATGTGGAGAAAGAATGTGTGCCTTTGAAAGATACCCATAAAGAGGTGGAGATTACTAGTGAAGCTGCCAAACTTAAAGATTCAAGAAGAGATCCAGTTATCCACAAAGAACCTGCTTATGGCCCTTGGATTTTGGTTAACAATAACAAGAAGAAGAGGATTCCTATTAAGAGCAATAAGTGGATCAATCCAAATTATTCCAGATTGGTTAAAAAGTCTGTTGATAAAGTGGATGCTGCTGTTAAAAGTAATTTTGGAATAGAAGTTGATATTGGTAAAGAAATTCAAGATTTACCAAAGAAGACAATGTTCTCTAATCAGCAGCTTGAAAAAGGGAAGTTTATTCCAGAGTTATCACAAGACTTGAACACAAAGGGGAAGGGATGATTGTGAACTCAGGTATATTCTATGGGATTATCTGCGAACTCAAGTATTCCCTATTAGGATTCAGATGGCAAGATTCAGGAACCAAGAAGTAAACATATGGTTATTCATAACCCGTCTATAGTTATAGAAGCAGCTGAAGAAAATTCTGTTCAGAAGAAACTATCATCTCCGGTGTTGATAACAGAAAAAATAGCTGCAGATAAAGGAGATGCTAATCTCAATAGCAATAATAAATTTTCTATTCTTCATATTGTCAATGATGAATATAAGATGGATCCTTTGAAGGATAATTCTCTGGTAGAAAGTGAGGAAAAAGAAATGGAATATGTTGGTAATTTTGATCGAAAGGACTTGGTGGAAAAGTCAGTAAATGGCGAAGTCAAATTCAAACTACAAAAAGAATTAAAATCTTTGGGAAATAATTCTTTGAAATCTAAAACAAGGAAGGGTGATGCCAAAAGTGTTTGTGGTGGGTCTAATCCCACTTCAAAGAAGAAATGAGTTTCCTTTTATTTTGGAATTGTTGGGGGGCTAGAAAGGTGGTGGCCTCCAGGTATTTGAAAGAAATTGTGAAGGATAATGATGCTCTGTTTGTGGGTCTTATGGAAACCAAAGTCCATTCTATGGATCCTTTGTAAATTAAAAAATTTGTTGGTGATAACTTGGATTCTTTTCTATATCTGGCTATTGGTCTTTCAGGTGGCATACTAGTTTGTTGGAGGCAAGACTTGGCAACATTTGAAGTTATTGAAGCTAATGAACAAGTAGTGATGGGAAGGCTTAAAATCAAAAACCATCAAACATGGATGGTTGGCACAATTTATGGCAGCAGGGAAAACAGTAAAAGGAAAATGCTTTGGAGTAATCTGGAAAGTCATCATGATGGCAAAACTCCTTGGATCATAAGGGGGAGATTTTAATTGCATAACTTCCCAAAGTGATAAAAGAGGTGGTAGGAAGTTTGTACACTCTCAAGGTTCTCAAGATATGATTCTTTTATGAATAGAGAGGATCTTCATGAAGTTGGCCATGTGGGTCCGAAATACACTTGGTGCAATAATAAAATTGGAGGAGGAAGGATTTTGGAAAGGCTTGACCAGTTCCTTCTTAATTGTGCTTCTCTAAATCTTATCCAAACTGCAGTGGTTAAGCATCTAGCAAGGATAGCATCGGACCATTGTCCTATCTCTATCAATATCTTGGCTAACAAGGCAACAAATAAAAGAAGTATTACGTTTGAAGACACTTGGCTTACTTATAAAGCTTCTCATTCAAGGGTTCGATCTTCATGGAACAAACATACAAAAGGTTCGGTTACAAATATTTTAAATACTAAATTTAAAAGGACTTTGAGATCCTTATTCTTTTGGAGTAGAGAAAAACATAAAAATCTATTAGAAACCAAGGAAAAGCTGAAAAGAGAAATCTTGGAGTTACAAGAGGAAGAAATCAATATGGGAGGTTTAATAGGCTGAAACTTTCTATTTTAAGGGCTAAAGTTGCTGAATTTAACAACACATTGGGCAGGTTAAGTATGCGGTGGAAGCAAAGAGCTAAAATACTATGGCTAAAAGATGGAGATTCTAATTCCAAATTTTTTCATGCGTATGCTTCAGCAAGGAGAAATGCTAACAGAATAAACTGTGTGAAAAATGAGGAAGGATTCATTTGTGAAGACAAGCATAGCATTGAAGAGGTTTTTATTAATTTCTTTAGGTGTAAATGGAAGGCTAGAAATTGCTGTTTAAATGGATGGATGGCCGGCTTCCACAAAAATACTAGATGAGGAAGATTGTGAAATTCTATGCAAAGAGTTTACTTTGAAAGACTTGGAGGACATCATTTCAACTTTGGGATCCAATATTTCTCCAGGTATTGATGGCATTACATATTCGTTTTTAAAATCCTATTGGTCAATCATTAAACTAGATGTTTGGGCTGCAGTTAAAGAATTCTTTGCTTCGGGTTCTCTTTGTCCTAAATGGAAGGAAACCAATGTGGTATTAATTCCAAAGGTAGATTCTCCTATGCATCCTAGTAACTACCATCCCATTAGCTTGTATAATGCCATTTATAAATTAGTGGCAAAAATGATCTTAAATAGAATGAGTTTCTTATTCCCGAAAATCATATCTATGGAACAAAATGCTTTTATCAAGGGGAGGTCTATTTTAGACCAAATTCTTCTATCTCAATAATTGTTTAATAAATTTATACATTCTAAAGCTTAAAAAGGTTTGGTTGCTATCAAAGTAGATATGGAACAAGCCTAGGATAGTATGTGTTGGGCTACTTTGGAAAAAGTGATGGATTGGTTTGGTTTCCCTAAGGCATTCCCTAAACTAATTTTGGAATATGTTGTTAGTCCAAAATTTTCTATTTTGATAAATGGTGAAAGTTCTAAATGGATTGAGGCCGAATATGGATTTAGATAAGGATGCCCTTTGTCTCGATACCATTTTATCATGTGTTCTCAATTATTGACGTAAGGATTTGAAAATATTGGGAAAAAAAATGGTATTAAAGTCAATCCTAATGGCCCTATTATTTCTCACTTGATGTATGCTAATGATATCATGATTTTCTTTAGAGCAAATAAGAATTGTATGAAGAAGGTGGATAATATCTTAAAGAATTATTGTAGTTGGACAGGACAAAAAGTTAACTTGCTTAAATTTGTGGTTTTATTTAGTAAAACTGTGAAAAAAAGAAAGTGAAAATCACTTCTCAAAGTTATCAACATGAAGATGGTGAAAGAAATGGAATATTTGGGAGTGAAGATTGCTCTTAGAAGACTAGTCAAATTAGATTTTAGCAAAATCATTGTTAAAACAGCGGCCAAAATGAACATATGGGGAACAAAATTCATTTCTCTTGCAGATAAAGTCTCTTTGATCAATGCTTCAGTTCTTTCTTTACTGACCTTTCTATCTAGTCATACTTTGATCCATTTGGGGATATTATATGAAGTAGAGAGAATGTGTAGAGATTTCCTATGGAATAAGATAGATGGAAGCTATGGAATGCATTATGTCTCTTGGAGCTCTTTGTGTAAACCAAAAAATAAAGGAGGCTATGGTTTACAATCTTTGGTTGAGAGATTGGGTCCGTTGAGATCTAAACATGCACTGAAATTTTTTACAAAACCCAATATTCTTCACAATAAAGTATTAAGAGCAAAATATGGAGATGTATTAGGGGACGGTGCCAGTACTAGTTGATGCTCTTCAACTTGGAAAATCATCCAGAATGGTGCTAAATTTTTACTTCCTGTAATGAGATGGTCGATTTCTAATGGAGAATATGTAGACACTTTCAAAGATATGTGGATTGTGGATAAAACATTAGACAAATGGCCAACTTTTGTAACGATCATTGGTCCAGATTTTAGTCAGGTATCAAATTTTATTACAGGAGGAAATTGGGATCATGAGAAATTGAAGCTCTGTTTTGGAGAATTTCTCATTCAATTGATCATCTCTATTCCTATTCATACTTATCACATTGAAGACAAGCTAGAATGTATTAAGAAATTAACTGGTAAATCAATAACAACTGCTGCTTATGAGAAAAAATTTGAAGAATTCAGTGAAGATGACAATTATAAATGGAGAAAGAAACTGAAGTTAAAACCGAAGATTGACATGTTCTGGTGGAGATTAAGCAAGAATATCATTCCAACATTTGAATTTTTGTCTTATATAAGCCTTGCTAAACATGGAGGATGTCCGAGAGGATGCTTGGAATTGGAAAAATTGGAACATGTGACGTCCAAATGTTTTTTGATCAAAAGAGTATTAAAAATGCTAGCTGATTGGCATTTTAATATACCAGAATTTGATTCCTTATCAGAATGTTATCATTTATTATTTAAATTATCTTCTTCTAATCGTTTTTTGGGAAATCTGCTATGCTCTGTAATTTTCTACTGCTGGAATAGTGGAAATAAGCTAGTTCATGGGGGAGTTGATGATAGTTGTTCTGCCATTACTTCAAGATCTGTTATCCAGACTGTATCATCATTTGATTCTAGTTTAATCCATGAAAACTGGGATGCTAAGTCTCAATCTTCTTGGAATCCTCCTCCCCCGGGTTGGATCAAGGTAAATGTTAATGCTTCGGTTTTTCATAATAATACAAGAGCTCTTAAATACAAGAGCTTCAAAGGAGCTCATTAATTGCAAGTTGCCGACTATATCGTCCAGGCCGATATGGACATCGGCCTAGCCGATCAATACAAATCTCAGAAGATCGGCCAGAGCATCGCCCTGAATGCAAACTAGATGATTTAAAAAATGGCTTGATCATCCCGGCCAATCTCACGATCGTCCCGACCGATCTGTTCAAATCAGAGGAAAATCGTCCAGAGAATCGCCCTGAAATTGAGCTGGCCGATATTTATCGTCCTGAAGTAACTAAGGTTTTTGAATAGATCATCCTAGCCGATCCTGCGATCGTCCAGGATGATATGATCGTATCAATCATCGTTAATTACTCCCTTGATTTCCTGATTAATTAAGGCATAATTTTTGAAAGTCGTCCAGGCCGATCAATGATCGTCCTGGCCTATTATTAAAAAATACAGTATGCCTTAATTGTCTATGGTGGCAACTTCTTTCTGTTTTGAGCTTTTCGTCCTGGTCGATACACGTATCATCCAGGACGATCTGTTAATGACGGCTGCCTTAATTAAGAATCCTTATTAGACTTTCTATTTTAAGCCTGATCGTCCAGGACGATGTAAATATTGTCCGGGCCGATATGAGTAAAAACAGAATTTCTAAGTCTCTCAAGTGTGTGTGTGAAGGGTTACTTAGCATCAGTCTTTTTGACCATTACAAATGGACTCAAGAAGAGAAAAAATAAAGTACAGACTGACTCAACCCTAGACCTACGCAATCTTGAACTAACTTTATTTATTCGTTCGATCTTTGATTCTTAAAAAGTTAGAAGTAACAGGTAGTCCAAGAGAATCAATAGTGTTTGTCAATCATCAAAATATAAGTCATGAAAATAGGTTTGCAACACTACTCTATCAATTTATTACTTGATTCAACACATATAATTGCATATATTAAATGGGATTTTGTTATTTTATATTAAAGAAAATCTAAGCATTATTTAGGGGTGTTAGATCCCTAGAATTTTATATGATTCAAAGTTCACTCCACAACCCCCATCAACATACATGAATCATCACTTGACAATCTCCTTTAACTATAATGTGAACATCTAATTTATCAAATGACAATCACCTATTGATTATCAGTAATATAGTCATTGTAAAATGAAAATTCCCTCAATTATTGATCTTCATTAATCAATTCAAAATCTAAATCTAAATCAAGCATTAAATCCATCAACTAAGAATCCCTAGTGACAGTTAGCTGACCATCTGTTTAATCACTGATGATCATCAATGCTTGTTAATGATCTATGAATTATAAACTTAAATCCTTCTATATCATTTATAATATAAAATCCAATTAAAAATCAATAATCAAACCCATTACAAGCTCAAAACATTTAAATTCAGTGTCATAACAAAACCCAAAATCCCTTGGTTCAAAACTTATTTTTGGAGAAATTTCTATTACCCTCAAACCTCACCAAATAACTTTAGATTCCTAATCTATCACTTTCATGTTATTAGGCATGTCCTAGGGTCAACCATATAATTTGAGGGTATTTTAAGACCCTTAACTTCACAAACTAAAATCATTTTCATAAACTGCAAAACATTCAACTATTTATAGCTCATGCCACTTAGCATACTATATTATAGAATTTGATCTTGAAAGATTAACCAAAATAAATAAAAATCACAATTGACCTAAATATGATGTATTAAAATAATTTGAATCTTGGTTGACCAAGGTTGTCCATAAAACCCTAAAACATGAAATCTTATAAATTGAATTTTCTTAAAACACAATATAGCTCTGTCAAACCAAGCCATGCAACCTTCTACAAATACGTTTAAAACACTATTTGACATCTATTGAACTAAATCATAAGGCGTAGTAATGATTGGTTGACAAAGTGAAGCTAGGCTGACCAAATTGTTCATTTTTCCTTTTAAACTATATTACATTCATGGAGATCCCAACAAGCTTTGGGACCACCTCCAACAAACCCTAAACAACATTTAGAATGTATTGAGCCAAGTTTCAACCCTTGGTCATCCATGGTTAACAAATTGAACCATGGTTGACAAAAGAGCCCCTTAAGCCTTTAAAAATACTTTTTGTACTAAATGACCTTACCAATGCATAGAACCACATCTTATTGGTTCAAAACATAATTTGGACCAAGTTGGACCAACTTTTGACCTGTGTTCAAACCTTGTTAAACAGGTCAACCCTAGTTGACCAAAATTATCGTATATACCTAAAAAATCCATTTGTTATGATTTTAACCAAATCCTTGAGCCGATGTCATGGTAAATGTTCATGAGGTCAATATGAGTCTCTTAAAAGATTTCCAAGCCTTGGGATTATATAGTTTGACCAATAGAGCTTAACCAAGTGTTAAAAATATATTTTTTTTCTCTAAATCACCACCCATATGAAAATAAATTTTAAAAATTGCTATAGTAGATGTGTCAACCCCATACATACGCCCCAAGAGATTAAACCTATGTTTTGATCTAGTTCAAGAACCAAGTCTCCCAAAACCCATTGAATGGAGCTCAAACCAAACCCAGCCAAACTTGAACCCATCAAATGGTTTGGATGCACTCTAATACTTTCCTAGAGCAATCCACATCAAGCCCATTCCACCTAAGCAATTGAGGTGGTAATATTCCTAAAAAGAATTGCTCTCTAATGATTGTTCAAGCCTATTTCACTCAATAATAGATAAGTATAACTTATGTAGTGTTTTATATATTTTATTTTTGGTAAAAAAAATATTTTATTTTAATTGTTTTGGTACAAGAAAACCCCAAAAATGGTAGAAATTCTAAGGAGATTACAACTTCACTACATCTGATAAAACAACATCGTTGCGCCACCTTCAATACCACCGAGGAAACATAACTAGTGCATAGCATTACCTACGCCACAGTGCCAAAATGTTAGCTTGGCAGTGCTAGATTATTTATTTTCGAATGTTGCGATGCCATAATTTCTCAAGCCTTGGTGCCATTTTTTTCCACTCGGGCGTGCTCGAATATGAAAATAGCCATAGCATTATAGTTGTAATGTAAAAGAGACACATTCTCTGAGTGAAAAGAAGTGATTGTTCACTCAATAATTGATTCACATCAATAAGCACCTTGGTGATGGAAAAGTTGTAATATCGAGTCATTAATTCACTTTAATGGTGTCACGGTGCCACTCCTTCAATCACCACAATGCCAGATGCCTTTTTGTGTTATCCTATAATGATTTGTGATATTACATTTCTAGAAACTTCAGTCACTTGCATAAAATTTAGTGCTTCTTTTTAGAGTGCTTTTCTAGTTCCCTCTTAGAGTAAAATCTAAGGGCAGCTAGGGAAGTTCAAGATATAATCATTTAGAGTGTTTAGCTTATATTTTTTGAAGTAACTACGTATGTTAATGGTTAAGGATTGTAGAGGGGAATGTTTGATCTTTTTTGATGATGTCTATCTCTTTTATTTTTTTGCAAGCTTTATTATAAACTTCAAGGCAATTGCAACTATATTTTTTTTAAAAAAAAATTGAATATAATTCTTTCAAATTTCTTTTAGTTTTGTAGTCAAACTCATCATTATGAACGATGTATCACCATGGGAGATGAAAATATTATTTCCTCAATAGTTTTAAATTATAAAACTATAAATTTCATCTTGACTATTATAGTCAGATTCAAGAAGGAACTATATATGATACTAGAGAGTTAAAATGATTTTTGATCAAATATTTAGCTATGATAATCTAGATGTGTTGTCATTAATTTAATATTCAAGGACTTTTTGATAAATGATATATCTCTCTAGGGAATGAAAATATCACTTATTGTCCATGGTTTGAATATGATGATGATCATCATCTTTGATGTTAATTATCTCAAAATGAATTATTTTTTCTTATTCTATTTAAGAGATAAATAGAATGGTGTTTAATTTTTTTATGGTCTTAAATCTCCTACAATTACAAGACTTCATAGTTAATTACATCATAGGAGATTTGAGTTTCCTATGAATGCTCTTGATTAAAATAATGATAAAAATTCCATTCAAAATTTTCAAAGAGTGATATAAAAGAAAGGAGATGAGAATTTTAATAAGGGATGGATCAATTTTCTCCACTTATTCCTAGAGCCAAAGGATGAAAAATAGAAGGTATTATACGATTCTCAAATAATTCAGAAACACCCCAATCTATCCTGTATTAGGCTTTAAGTTTTGGGTTAAGAAAAAACTTAATTTGAGTTATTTTATTAGAAAGTTTGGATTATATTCCCAATGTTGGGGACATATAATTTTAAGTCCACTCGAGATCCTAAATCTAAGAGGGAACTAAATAATAATGACTCAAACCTAACTAATGAAATACAAATCTAGACTAACCTAAGCCTAGATTGGAGTGTTCGTTAAATCACCTAGGTGCTTGAAAACCATTTGTCTGATCTTATTATAGATGGACAGGCTATTATTTAAGTTTTGGAGAAATTGGGTAGACATCTAGAGAAGGACTTAATTAACCTCTTTAATTATATTTGGTGGGATTTATGCTCAATGTAATTAAAATTTTAATTACTTTGGTTGGTTTCTAATGCAATGCATGTTGATCAACCTTTGTCTGCAAAAATCATAACGATGAACTTTAAAATTTTAGCATAAAAATATATTTTTCTCTAAAAATGCATAATATACCCTAGATAATGTTGGACCCTAATAAGTCAGCTTGTCTACCATGACCCACAGGCGGAGAGGTTTCCTAATAAGGAGATAAATGAATATGAAAGCATGAGAACTCCCAGGTTTTCCCAGGTTAACTTCTTAGAAAACACTTATCTTACTATATTAGTCTAAATTTTTTATATTTTTATAAGTAGAAAATTTTTTGTTGACCTTAAGAGCCTAAACACATTTTTTAGGCTAAAATAAATCACACATGTGAGAAAGAAACCTATACAAAATATGTAATTTCAAATTTACAATCAATTTAAACACAACATCAAATCATATATGACCAAATATCTCTGATTTGGTGAAGGTTAGAAATGTTGAATTAGCTGAGAAGGGCGACTGTGGAGAGGATGCTGAAATCCCAATTCGAGAAAGTGCTGCTGAGCAAACAAATGTGTGTAGGAAAATAGAGAATATTAAAGTATCAAAATTGCAACTGGGCAATTACTTAGCTGAAGATGGAGTGACTATGAAATCGCATGAGCAAAATGAAAAGGAAAATGCAGACAAGCTTATTAATTCAATTGTTATCAAAGTGTTTGGAGGAGAACCCCCATTACGGATAATCAGCTCAGAACTCTGGAGACAATGGATGCAATTTGGGAAGTTTCACCTCACCATGCTAGGTATGGGATGGGTGCTCTTTTCTTTTCCTGAAGCAGAGCAAATGGAAGCTGTTATGGCTAATGGACCATGGTTTGTCAATGGACAAATAATTGGGATGGATAAATGGTCCCAAACGTTTTCTCCAACTTCTCTTGAAGGATTGACAGCTCCGTTTTGGATCAGGTTACCAAATCTTCCTCTTTAGTGTTGGGACATTATAAACATTTGTAGAATTGCATCAATGGTTGGAAAACCATATTTGCTTGATGGGAACATGTTCCAATGGGGAAGGAGAGAATTTGAAAGGGTATGTGTCCAGACCAAGATGGATGCTAAGCAACAATTAGGTGTTTGGGTAGAAGGAAAATCTGAGAGGTTCTATTAGAAGATAGAATATGAACGGGTCCCAAACTTCTATTTCAAATGTGGGCTAATTGGTCACAATAAAGAGGTTTGTAGAGAAGGTGAAGAAATATGCAAGATCCAAGAGAAGATGACTTGTTCTGAAATTTCTAATGCAATAAAAGAGATCCAAACTGAAATTGGAGAAGGCGGAAGTAATTAAGGATCAGGCTATAGGCCAAGGTTAATTATTAAACGAGGAAGAAAGATGATTAAAAATAAAGTAAAAAATCATTCTCAACAACCTTTGAATAATGTTTTGTGGAAAAGAAAAGAGCTTATAAGGACCAATGAAAAATATTCAATTGAAGACGGAGAGGCTGTTCATGTTAAGAAGATTGGAAGTGAAGCTGTTGATGTTCCAGATTTCAGCATTCTAGAACTTGAAGCAAATGATGACATACCATCTTAGACAAACAACAAGGCTGCTATTAAACAAAATAAACCAGGTATAAGGGAGAGTATCTCCATTCCAACAACTAAAAATAAATACAGTGCACTAAGTATTCAAGCTGAAGAGGAGGAAATAATTCAGGATAATGCAAAAGAAATTCCAGCTGAGAAAGAACCACCTGAAGTGATCATAGCTGAAAATTTAATCTGTATTAATGATTCAATGGGTCACTGTAAAGGAGATGATTCCAACATGGTGAAGAAGAAGAAATCAAAGCAACTAAAGGACCTTGGTCTAATAAGCACCAACTCGAGGAGCAGAAGGATGGAAATGAAAGTGAAAGGTACTTTGGGGAGTTATTCCCCTATCATTCATTAATGTATTTATTAGTATTTTGGAATTGTAGAGGAGTAAGAAAGAGGGGTGCTTCTCTATTCCTTAACGAATTTGTTAAATTGCTTAAGGTTCCTTTTTTGGGGTTGCTAGAGACTAAGTTGTCTTCTTTTGATATGAAAGAAGTCAAGATACTTATTGGAGATGGTTGGGACTATGTTATGGTGCCTTCAAATGGGCTATTAGGTGGTATAATTGCTTTATGGAATACTAATTTGGCTGATTTTTCTTTGGTTGATTCTTCTTCCCATTATATCATTGGAGATCTCTCGGTTGACGACAATAGTAAATGGAGGGTGGCTTCATTATATGGAAATAAGGACTTGTATAAAAGGATAGAACTTTGGGAGATTTTTGGATTACATTCTTTAGAAGAACTCCCCATGGTGGTTGGTGGAGATTTCAAATGTCTCACTTCAAGGGAAGATAAGAGAGGAGGTAAAAGGTTTCAGTTCTCTCAAGGGCCTAAGGAAATGGAGGCTTTTTTTGCCAACAATGACTACCATGAGGTAAGATTCATTGGGCCTCGATTCACTTGGTGTAATAATAAGGTTAGACGTGCTCGCATCCTGGAAAGATTGGACAAGTGCTTCCTTAACTCTATGGCTTTAAACTATTCTTCTCATTTGGTTGTTAGGCACCTAGCTAGAATAGCTTCCGATCATTGCCCAGTTATTCTTAATTTCTTTAAATTGAAACCATCAAGTTTGAAGATCATTAAGTTTGAGGATGTGTGGGCATCCTATCCTTCTGCTCTCACTGTGGTAAAAAATGAGTGGGCCAAAACCTTTCAGGGTAATCAATCCCAAATTCTAAATTCAAAGTTCAAAAGAGCTTTAAAAGCTCTCTTCTATTGGAGAAAAGTTAAACTGAAAAATTTGAACCTTTCTTAGGATAAATTGATGGAAGATATCCTAAATTTATGAACTAAAGAATCAGATATTGGTTGGCTTATTGATGAAGAATGCTGGAGTTTGAAAGCCAAGGCGCTTGAGCTGAATTCAACTATGGCTCGTTTGAACACATGGTGGAAACAAAGAGCTAAAGTCAAATGGATGATTAATGGAGATTGTAATTCAAAATTTTTTCATTCTTTTGCTAATGCAAGAAGAAGTTTGAACAATATATTTAAGATTAAGGATGGTGATGGGAATGTTCTGGAAGAGCAAATTCAAATTGAAGGTGCCCTCATTTAGTTCTTCAGACAAAAGTGGAGGCAGAGGAAGTGCTCCTTGGAAGGGTGGTCGTTGCCAAGAAGTGTTTTGAACAAGGATGATAAAATGTGGCTTGTAAGGGAATTCTCGGTAATAGATATTGAGACAGTTATTAAACAATTGGGTGGTAACATTGCACCCGGTTGTGATGGCATCACATACTCATTCAACAAAGCATATTGGGATATCATAAAAGCTGATTTTGTAAATGCATTGTCTTGGAGAGATTGATAAAACATGGAAGGATACTTTAATAGTTCTTATTCCTAAAGTTTTAAATCCTTTGCTTCCTTCTAATTTTAGGGTGATTAGCTTGTGTAATTAGGTTTACAAGGTGGCGACTAAAGTAATTTATAATAGGTTAATCTCAGTTATTCCCAAACTCATCTTAGAGGAGCAGGTGGCTTTCATCAAGGGAATATCTATCTCAGACCATGTGTTAGTTGCTCAAGAGATGTTCCATAAGTTTATGTATTCAAAATCTTCCAAAGGCCTTGTTGCTTATAAAATTGACATGGAACAGGCTTATGACTCAATCAGTTGGGGCACTCTTGAAGGAGTCTTGAATTATTTTGAATTCTCCCTTATGTTTTAAAACTCAATTGGAATGTGTGACTGAACAAAATTTATCATTGATAATTAATGGAAATCTTTCTGATTGGATTGAAACTAAGAGTGGCTTCCGGCAAGGTTGCCCATTGTCACCTCTTCTTTTCATACTTTGCTTTCAACTCCTCACTAATGCTCTTGCATTAACTTCTATTGGAATTCGTATTTGTTAGAATGGTCCACGGATATCATAGCTATTGTATGATGATGATGTTGTGATTTATTCTAAAGCTAATAAGAAAGTGGCATTAAAGATTAAGGGCATTCTTTCCAAATTCAGCAAATGGATTGGACAATGTATAAACATTGGAAAATCTTCCATCCTCTTTGGGAAGATGGTTAATAGGAGGAGAAAGTCCATTACACAGATTTTGGGTATTAAGGAGGTGAAGGAACTTTCTTATCTTGGTATCAAAATGACATTAAGAAGATTGATGGCTAATTATTATCAGTTTATCATTGAAAAGTCATTGAAGAAGCTCAATACATGGGGGAGTAAGTTTATATCCTTGGCTGGCAAACTAACATTGATTAAATCGGTTATTTTATCATTTCCAAATTTATATAGCACACATTCCGTTGTTCCTATCCGTGTACTTGAGGAGACTGACAAATTATGTAGGAGTTTTTTATGGTATAAACCTAATGGAAGGTTGGGAATCCATTATGTCAGCTGGAATGAGTTGTGTAAACCGTTAGGATGGGAGGATGTGAGTTTTCTCTACATCTAAGGTGGCTACTCTTAGAGCAAGACTGGCTTAGCATTTTTTGAAAAATAAAAACTCTCTTACACAAAGTGTTGGCTCCTGAATATGGTACCAAGATTGAAGTTGAAGATAAAAAGCGAAATGCCTCATCTTCATGGAAGATAATTGCTGATGGTGGAAAAGCTTTATATCCTTTCTTAAAATGTAATGTTTCTAATCGCTCGTCAAATAATGTCTTTCAAGACAAGTGGCTACTGGATAGGAGTATCAACAAATGGCCAACATTTGTTGTACCTCAAGGTGAGGAAGCTATAATGCTGGACAGATTTATTGAAGACAAGGAATGGAACGTTGATGAATTGCTGAAAATGTTTGGGAGTGAAATGGTGGAGCTCATTTTAAATACCAACATCAAATCATATCAATAGGAGGATGAGCAAGAGATGACACACCATAATTCAGGGAAGACAAAATTTGGAATGGTTGTTGAAGCTAGGCAACATAATAAAGAAGAATGCAAATTTTCAAAATGGTTAAAATGGCAAAACTTGCTCCTCGGGTGGAAGTTTTTTGTTGGAGACTTTTTAAGAATGCAATTCCAACTTATCTATATCTAGCCCAGATAAGATTGCAAGACATTAAAGTTTGTCCATGGTGTTTGGATGGCATTGAGGATGTGGAACACGTTCTCGTCAAATGTAACAAGATAAAGGAGGTCATGTCACAGCTAAACAAATGGGGGTTTGTGATTCCTTTATTCAAAAGCTCTGAAGAATGATGTGATTGAATGGATTCAATGGCAAAACATAATGGTATGCTTCTCAATTTTTTTTGCATTGTTATGTATCTTTCATGGAAGGCTAGGAACAAATTTTTACATGATAAAGTGGTAGAAGGTGCAATTTCGGTGGAGGCAAATGCAGTCAATTTATCTTCTATCTCTAAATTGATTGTTAACTCAAAATCGGAATTATGGGAAGCTAACCAGTCTTTTAGGCTGACTAATACTTGGTATCCCCCTCCACCCGATTGGTTAAAAATCAATGTAGATGCTTCACTTGGTTCTCCTTATAAAGCCGACATTGGAGGTGTTATCTGAGATAGCAAAGGGAGATTCTTATTGGCTTTTGGTAAATCATGCATACATTGGGACAATTATCAATAGGAGCTATTAGCTATCAAGTCATTGAAAGAAGTAGTCAAAGATTGGATGTTCAAATACAATGGAGCAATCATTGAAGGCGACAATGCAAATATAATGAGAAGGCTTCATAAGGCTCGGATTGATGACTTCCAGGGGATGGAAGACTTTGATTTTTTTAAAGAATTTAACTATGTCATCTTTAGTTGTGTAGATAGAGGTAGCAACAAGTTAGTAGATATGTGTGCTAACTTTGCTATGGTTAGTAATTTCATTTGGGAGGATTTGGGTTTGAATAAGATTCCTCCTTTTGTTCATTTGTTGAACGAGGAATCAACATTGTTGTTTCTACTTTTTTTTTTCTATTAATGCATTTATTGCTCTTTTCAAATATATATATATATATATATATATATATATATATATATATATATATATATATATATATATATATATATGTGTGTGTGTGTGTGTGTGTGTGTGTGTGTGTATGTATATATATATATATATATATATATATATATATATATATATATATATATATATATATATATATATATATATATATATATATACATATATATATATATATATATATATACATATACATATACATATATATATACAAATGACCAAATAAATTTAAAGAGCATGTGACGAGTGTGACTTAATTTAAAATAGGGGGTCTGTAAATATTAGAAGTCGCAGGGCACCACTAATAATAACCTAAATTCAAATCCTACATGGTGACCCATGTTGAAGTAGGGAATTTTCCTTCTTCGTTCCTTGAGCTTCTTCCCTCGGCCTCCTAGATTTTGTCAGGTCTATGAAACCAAATAAAAAGAACTCTCTAAAGGGGTGTTTATTTTCCCTTTGAATTTTAAACATACCCAAATTTGGGTTTGCAAATACAAGGAACTCTCCCCTAAGAGATTTTTCTATTACAAATTTGGGCTAAAGTATAGAAATTTTTATGATAACAAACATTATTATTTCCTTATCAATGTTATTCTTACATAATATTTTGTTGCGCTACTCACTAACATTTTAGGTTCACAAGCCCACTTGTAACATCAATCATCTCAAGATTTGGTAGACTAGGATTGAGTTTATTTATAATTTCAATTTCAGTTAGTTTTTCATTTCTTGAGTCAAATTATATATCTGGTGGACACTAAGCTGAGCTACCTAGCACTTAAACACTCTAGGGAGTGAGTTGGTGAGTTGGTGAGTTAGTGAAATTTTTAGATTTTGAACTCATTGTATAGTACAATTTAGATCATATTAGATAATCAATTAAAAATAGAAAATCTATTTAGGGAACCCCTATTAATTAAGATTCATTAACTATTCATATTATATAATCCATATTATATATGATGATTAGTTAAGATTATGAAAAATAGCCACTAATAACAATTTTGGTAATATTTTAAAGTTGAAATTTTGTTTAATCATATTCGATGATTTAAATCATTCTGGATGATTTATGACAATCATGCCTAAATTGATTTTATAATTAGGGGATTAGTTATGATAAAATTATTGATTAGATTGTATAGGATGTGTTAAGATAGTTGCTATTTGCATGCTTTACATTTTTTCAACTTGTATAGTTTTGATGATTCCAAACATTATTGTTCAAATGTGTAGTTATCTCCTAACAATTTTATAAGATTTGTATTTGCTCTTGTGTGTACTAACATTTCAGAAAAATTGAACTCCAGACTACGAAGACTTCAAATCAAACTCAGCATGAGATATTTTGTGAATTTGAAGCTTATACTTTTCTTTGAAATAAAATTGAAAGGGAGTGATTGTAATTGAGTGAATAAAAACATACACACACACACACAAGGAGATCATATAAAATTTATACTGATCGTACAGGATGATATCAGTTCGTATGGGACGATCAGACAGTTATCTCCTATTGAGCACTTGGAACGAATAAGAACTGGTCAGAAAAATTTTCTAAGTCCTATTCGTCCGGGACGAAATTAAATATCGTCCGGGATGATTTGCTCTCTGTAAGAATTTCGTCCAGACAAAAATAATTATCGTCAGAAAATGATTTGCTCTCATAAGATTTTCATCCAGACGAAATTAAATATCGTCCAGGACAATCTGGTCTCTTTAAGATTTTCGTCCAAACAAAATTAAATATCATCCAGGATGATCTGGTCTCTGTAAGATTTTCGTCCAGAAGAAATTAAATATCGTCCAGGATGATCTGGTCTCTGTAAGAATTTTGTCCGGACGAACAAATTTTTGTCCAGACGATACAACCGACTTAGGACGGTTTCCTGCAGCTTTTGGAACCGACCTTGTAATAACCATTCGTACCGGACGAACTTGGTTCGTACGGGACAATCAGCTTGTACGAAAACATTTCGTACACATATACAAAGAGGTTCGTTTCAAGGCTTTTAAGTAATATCATCCTGGATGATCCACGATTGTACGGGATGATCCACTGCGTACAGAATTTAAAACTTGTAGTTTTTGGGCGGTTTTTCTTATCTTTTGTATAAATAGTCCAAATTAGACTTCCACCCAATCTTTTTGTCATTTGATCTTCGTGCCTCTTGAGAGAATAGCCAAGGAGAGAGTGTTAGAGTGCATTTAAAGAAGGATTCCTACCACTGGAGCGTGAAGGCATCACTTGGAGTTCAAAGGTAAGAATCTCTACTTGTGAATTGGGATTACTTCACTCTTTTCCTTCTTCCTTCTAGATTCTTGTGAGAAGATCTGTCAAGGAGTTCCAGTTCTCTGCCGACACTTGGAGAGTGTGAACAGACGAAGGGTTCGCTGCCTACACTTGGAGAGTGTGAATAGCCGAAGGGTTCGCTGCCTACACTTGGAGAGTGTGAATAGCCGAAGGGTTCTCTGCCCACACTAGGAGAGTGTGAAAGGACGGACGGTTCTCTGCCAACACTGGGGATTGTGTGAAAGGACGGATGGTTCTCTGCCAACACTGGGGATTGTGTAAAAGGACGACGGTTCTCTGCCGCACCGAGTAGTGGTGAAAAGAGTGTTTATAAAGGCTTCTCCGCCTTGCTGTGGGTGCAAAAGGAGAGTCACTATTGGTATTAGTGGAATACTCAGAGGGTGCCTCTATGGAGTGGATGTAGGTCTGGTTTAGACATAACCACTATAAATCTTATGTCATTTACTTTACTGCTTTTTATTTTCTGCATTTTTCTTTTGTTTAAAAACTCTATGGTTGAAAAACATTTTCTATAAAAACTTAATTAAAATTTTCATTTCGGTTCAACACATTTTCAAAGAGGGCTTAAATTTTTTAAACTACCAATTCACCCCCCCCTCTTGGTAGCCTTGGGACATTAACTTAGGTCTAACAACCTATTTACTAGACTCAACAAGTGGTATCAGAGCTTCATTTCAAAATCATAAGTTTGAACTACTTTTTGATTAACGCAGATGGCTACATTCGGAAACCAAAACACACCTAAGGGTTACTCTATTACTAGACCTCCACTCTTTGACAATATTCCTTTTAATTTTTGGAAAACACGCATGTCTACTTTCTTACAGTCACTTGATTATCGTATGTGGATTCTAGTCCAGGAAGGTTACACAAAACCAACTAGATTAGTTGATGGAGTTAGGGTAGAAACACCTTTTGCAGATTGGACTATAGAAAGAATGTGACTTAGTACAATTAAATGCCAAATGTCTAAATAGTTTCTTTTGTGCTTTAAAATCTGAAGACTACATGCGGGTTTCCACTTGCAAAAGTGGAAAGGACATATAGGATAGACTTTGTATAACTAATGAAGGGACAAATGAGGTTAAGCAATCAAGACTCAATATCTTGTTACATGACTATGAATTATTTTGCATGAAACCTAATGAATCTATTTCTGAGATGTACACAAGATTAACACAAATTGTCACTTCTTTGCATGCACTTGGTAGGGAATTAACTAATGCTGAAATGGTTAATAAGATTCTTCATTGTTTACCTACTACTTATGATGCTAAAATTACTGCAATTACAGAGTCTAAAGATCTTAACAATTATTCTATTGACAATCTTCTTGGTTCACTCATTGCTTATGAGCAAGGAGTAAGTTAAAGAAAGATTGATGCAGGTGAACCACGAAAGGAAAAGAATATTGCACTAAAAGTGGAAGAGTCAGAGAGTGAACACTCACAACCTAAGGATGAAGACGATATTGCATTGATGACTAGATAATTCATAAGCTTTTTAAAGAGGAAGCAGAAGAGACGCCAGCAATGGAATAGAGGTAAGTTTAACAGAAATGGCAAGGTTTCTAATGAAGTGATTTTTTATGAATGCAGGAAACCAGGTCATATCAAGACTGATTGCTCAAAACTCAAAGCCACTCCTAGCAAGGATAAGGTAGAGAAGAAACCAATGGTAAAGAAGGGCAAGAAGAAGTTTAAAAGAGCTTTCTGGGCGGACTCAGCTTCAGACTCATCTGAGACTAGAAAAGAAGAAGAAGTCACCAACCTTTGCTTGATGGCAGATAATGTTGATCACTCAGATCAAGAAGAGGTATGTGACTTAACCTATGATGAATTATTTGAAGTTTATGAACACATGCATGATGCATATAGGAAAATGAAAAAGATGCATGCTAGTGTAAGTTTAGAATTGGAAGAGCTCAAGAAGGACCATGAAATCCTTAGGAAAGATCATGCATTAATAGATGACAACCACATAAAACTACTTGATGAATATGATGACTTGAATAAGAATTTTAAAAATTTAAAATCATCCTATGCTGATCTTGAAAAAGAATTTAAAAATTTTAAGGATGAATCTGAGAGCAAAACATATCGAATCAATTATACAAATCAAATATTGGAAGATATGAATTCATTCTATAAACTGACAATAAGAGCTCTCGAGGATAATAGGAAACCCCCTAAACTTGAAGATTTTACAAATCCTAAATATTATCCTAAATTCATGAAATCCCTTAGAAGACAATCAAATGGAAGAAAATTTAGGAAAATATTTCCTAATGTTAAATGTAATAATTATGGATTTTTGGGACATATAGCTCACACCTGTACATTGAAGATGAAATCTAATTTGGTGTGGAGACCTAAGATGTATAAACCTAGACATATCATACATGCATCTGATTATAAATTACTAAAAGGTGAACCCAAACTTGTTTGGGTTCCCAGGTCTAACATTTGAGAGTTTTGCAGGATTGCTCTCACACAAGATCTCGTGGGAGCATATGGTACCTGGATAGCGGATGTTCAAAGCATATGACTGGAGATACTGCTCAATTCATAACACTGGAAGCCAGGAATGGAGGCAAGGTTACACTTGGAGATAATACCATAAAGAAAGTGGTTGGATCTGGTATGATTGGAAATTTAAAAAACTTTTTCATAGACAATGTGTTATTGGTTGAAGGCTTAAAACATAATTTGTTAAGTATAAGTCAGCTATGTGATAAGGGATATAATATAAAATTTTTATCTACTAGCTGCATATTAAGCCTAAATGGGAAAGAAGTTTTAAATGAAAAAAGGGTAAACAATGTTCACATGCTAGATTTAAATTCTATTCAATCTCCTACTACTTTTTATTTGAAAATTGTTTCTGATGAATCATGGCTTTGGTATAGGAGACTTTGTCATTCTAGTATAAAAAACCTTAGGAGAATTATCCAAAAGAATTTAGTGAGAGGTATACCAAAACTAGACTTTACTAAGGACCACCTTTGTGATGCATGTCAATTAGGAAAATAAGTGAAGTCCTCTTTTAAGTCCAATAAGGATCTTAGGACCAGTAAACCTTTGGAAATTCTTCACATGAATCTTTTTGGACCAGTAGGAACTGTAAGTCTAGGAGGGAAGGTATACGGATTTATTATAGTGGATGATTTCTCAAGATTCACTTGGGTTAGATTTCTTTTTCATAAGAGTGAATCATTTGAGGAATTTAGAAATTTTTTGACTTGGATCCAAAGAAAACTAGGATGTGAAATAATTTCTTTACAAAGTGATCATGAAGGAGAATTTGAAAATGAAAGATTTGAAAATTTTTGTAAAGAAAAAGGGATTGATCACAATTTTTTTGCACCTAGAACCCCTCAACAAAATGGGGTAGTTGAAAGGAAAAACAGAACATTAATAGAAGCCGCCCGAGCAATGTTGGCAGAATACTCACTTCCTAGATATTTTTGGGCTGAGGCGGTTAGCACTGCATGCTATGTTCTGAATAGGGTGAATATGAGATCGAATTTAAATAAAACACCCTATGAGTTGCTAAAAGGTAGAACACCTAATTTGTCTCATTTGCATGTTTTTGGTTGCAAGGTGTTCATTCATAATAATGGAAAATCTACCTTAGGAAAATTTGATCCAAAATCAGATGAAGGAATTTTTGTTGGATATTCAAGTGTTGGGAAATCTTATAGGGTATTCAACAAAAGAACTTTGGTCATTGAAGAAACCACACATGTTGTATTTGATGAAATTGGAAATTTTGAAGAGCCAAATGTTATTGAAGATGAGATTGAGGAAAACTCCCAAAAGATTAATAAAATAAATTTGGAAGAAAATGTGGAAGAGAATTTCGAAAGAGAAAATCCTTTTCCTAGAGATTTGAGATTTTCTAAAAACCACCCAAGAGAATTGATTATAGGAGAACCTAGTGAGGGTGTTAGAACTAGGCGTGGATTAAACAAGGAAGTCAATCATTCAGCCTTCATTTCAACAATAGAACCCACTAATATTGATCAAGCACTTTCTGATGAATTTTGGATATTGGCCATGCAAGAAGAGTTGAATCAATTTGTAAGAAATAAAGTTTGGGAATTAACTTCAAGGCCAAAAGATCAAAGTGTTGTTGGAACCAAGTGAGTGTTCAAAAATAAAATGAATGACTCTTGGGTAGTCATCAGAAATAAGGCTAGATTAGTTGCTAAGGGGTATAATCAAATTAAAGGAATTGATTTTGAGGAGACTTTTGCCCCTGTAGCTAGACTTGAAGCAATTAGGGTTTTACTTGTCTTTGCCTATTTTAAAGGTTTTAAATTGTTTCAAATGGATGTCAAAAGTGCCTTTTTAATGGGGTAATTGAAGAAGATGTTTTTGTAGAATAACCTCCAGGCTTTGTAAACTCAAAATACCCAAATCATGTTTTCAAGTTAAAAAAGGCATTATATGGATTGAAACAAGCACCTAGGGCTTGGTATGAGAGGTTGAGCACCTTCCTACTTGAAAGATCTTTTGAAAAAGGAAGTGTGGATACAACTCTCTTTCTAAAGAATCTGGAAAGGATATACTCATTGTTCAAATTTATGTAGATGATATCATTTTTGGATCTTCAAATAAAAATCTTTGTAATGATTTTTCTAAAATAATGAGTAGTGAATTTGAAATTACTTTCTAGGTTTTAGCATTAATCAACTTGAGGAAGGTACATTTCTTAGTGAAATTAAATATGTAAAGGACATCCTCAAAAATTATGAAATGGATAATGCTAAACCTGTTAGTACACCAATGAGTTCCTCAGTTCAATTGGATAAGGACCTTAAAGAAAATCTGTTGATCAAAAGAAATATAGAGGGATTATTGGATCTTTACTTTACTTTACTGCTAGCCGACCAGATATTATGTTCAGTGTTTGCTTATGTGTTAGATTTCAATCAGATCCAAAAGAATCACATTTGACAGCTGTGAAAAGGATTTTAAGATACTTACTAGGAACTCAAAACTTAGGAATTTGGTATCCTAAGTTTAGCTCTTCATTTAAAATTATTGGTTATTCAGATTCTGACTTTGCAGGCTGTAGAGTGGATAGGAAAAGCACTTCTGGAACATGTCAATTCATTGGAAATTCATTAGTTTCATGGTCTAGTAGAAAACAAAATTCAGTAGCCCTATCTACTGCAGAAGCAGAATACATTGCATTAGAAAGTTGTGTGGCACAAATACTTTGGTTAAAACAACAGTTGATTGATTTAGGATTAACTATAGGCACTATTCTAATTTATTGTGACAATATTAGTGCTATTTGCATTTCCAAAAATCCTATTCAACATTCTAGAACCAAACACATTGACATAAGGCATCATTTCATAAGGGATCATGTATCCAAGGGAGAAATTGAACTTACTCATGTTTCAACTGAAAATCAACTTGCAGACATTTCTACGAAACCTTTAGCCTTTGATACTTTCAGTACATTAAGAACAAGGCTTGGTGTAATTGATTTGAATGCTTAAATAAAAATATTTTTGCAACATTGATATTTATGTTTTAGTAGTTTATGTTTTTCTGATTTGTGTTTTTGTAATTTTTTTTTTTGTGTTTTGAGTGATTTTATTTGTAAAGTCTGTAAATTTGTCATTGTCCTTTGTGATTTGTGTGTTTAGTTTGATTTTCTTTTATAAAAATTCAAAATTCCAAAAATGTGGAAATCATCCAGGACGAAATTTTTCGTATGTGACGATGTGTGTAAAATTCAATTTGTGAGAATTCTAACCGACTTAAAGCAGTTTTTAATGTAGATCGTCTGTACGATATGAATTATCGTCCAGGATGAATTTTTTTTTCAAACGTCGGGACGATTGAATGCAGCAGTTGAATTGATAAGGCAGTTTTAATTGTGAACTTCGTCCATACAAACTTTTGGTTCGTCCAGACGAACAAACATCGATTCATAGTAGGGGACGATTTTCAACTGACATTAAAACGAATTAACTTTTGATCGTCTGTACGAAATTTTTTTGTCTGTACGATCAGCCAAGTCAAAAGTCTGTACGAAAGGACATATCGTAAATTGTGTTGATTACGAAAATCCATTACATTTTGGACAAATTTGATCGTCTGTACGAAATGTTTTCATCCAGACGAACGATAATTTTCATCCAGGATGAACTGATTTTGTCCAGGACGAACGTATCGTTTTCTTTAAATAAGATGGCTTTCCAGCTCAACAATCACATCTCTAAACATCTCTTTCAATCCCTTTTGACTTCCAAATCAATAATCAATGGCCTCCTCTAGCAAGAGACAAAAGGTGTTAGTGAAGAAACCCCATAGGAATTCCTCTGAAAATTTTCTTTCAAAAGCAAATGAGGAATCCTTTCCTCGTTTTGCCTCTGCTAAAATCACACCTTCTCGCATTCTGATCCAAAGTGAAATAAACTTCAAGGTAATGCACCTTTTTGCTTCCACTCAGTTTCAATTTATCTTATCTCTCATCCACCTCTACAACAAACAAACCTTTCTCTATTTCCTAACCAATATGAGATTCAATTCTGACCACTCCTCTATAAGTTCTTTTGTTTTTAAACAAAGAGTTGAAATCACTAAGCACGACTTAGGTTCCTTTCTAAACTTAAGAACTGAAGGTTCTAGAGCCCACACTCTTATGAACGACAACACCTTTAAGTGGTTTCAAATCAATAGGGTGATTAGAGGAAATAGCCTAGATTATCATATTGCTAGAGTTTCTAGAATGACCAAAAATGCTCAAATTATCCAGCACATTCTTAGATCTTCTATTATTCCAAAAGCTGGTGATAGGATCAACATTACTCCACTCCTTTCTGTTGTGACTTTTTTGATTATGAATAAAAGTCCTATTGATGAAGCTCAACTTATCTTAGACCATCTTTATGGGCTTTCTGAAATTGGACATGCTGATCAGAAAAGGAAAAGGAATATTTCATTGGGTCACTTGATTACATATATTTTAGAAAAGAATTCCAATCTAGTGCATCCTGATGAAGAATATGAGGAGCTGGTCTACTATAATGATGCTTCTTTTAGAGTAATCTTCAAGGAGTAAAAAGAGAAAGCACCTGCCAGTGCTTCTGAAGAAGAAGAAGAAGGAGAACAATCATCTGCACCTCAATCAAATTATCAAAATTTGATTGAGAAATTTGATAGACTTGAGACTCATTTTGATCAAAGATTTGATCAAATTGATGCTCAACTTCTGCAGCAGCAACAGGACATTGGTAGTATAAGAAATGAAGTTCATGAAATCAATACCAAAGTTATGTTGATGACTTCCTACTTCAACTTATTTGGTGGCATTCCTCCTCCTCCTCCAGAAGAATATAGATTTAAGTGATGATCTTCTAGATGTTTGTTGTATTAGTGTTTGTTCTAGTGTTTGTTTTAGTTGTGTTTGTTTGTATTTGTTTTAAAAGTTCAGTGTATTTTTCTTTTAGTATTTTTGTATTGATATTATGAAATGATCTTGTAATCTTTTTCATCAATATCAATATATGTTGTATTTGCTTTAAATTTGGATTGTTTTTGAAATGTGTTTAGTTTTTATGAATTTCATTAGTCTTTTTAATCTTAATTGTGCTTAAATTAGATTGTAATTTGAGATTAATTTCATTAGAAAATCTAATATTTCTAAATTTAAAATTTGTTTATAACTTGTTATAATTAGAATTTTTAATTTCATGTCTATTCATTTAGACTACATAAAAATTAATATTATTATTGCAATTTAGATGTGTTCTTATTTTGTATTTCTTTGCTCAAGTGATATTTATGCACTTAAAAAAATTTGAAATTTTAGATTATTGATCTTGGAAAGAATTGATTTTAATTACTCTTGAAAATTATACAAAGAGTACAAAAATCAAAAGGAATGCGCAAAGGTTCGCAAATGTGAAAAAGAGACACAAAATAAGCCCAATGTAAAAAGATGCACAAAAATGTGCCAAAAATTTGAAAAAGATGCGCAAAGCGCCACATGTGGTAATTCTCTTCTTTCCAGATTCTTTCAATCTCTTAATTCAAATTGATCTTATGTTCATTTATATTTCTATTGAACTTTGAAATATAGAATTTTTATTCATCTCTCTTGTAATGATTTTCTATATCTCAACTGTCTAAATTGAATCATGTCTTTGATAAATTCTTCTTACTTACAATGTTATATCACTTCTTAAATTCTATGAATTTCTATGATTTCACTAATGTTATTAGTTTTAGATTGCATCCCTTATGTCAATCACCCTTCAAATTAAATTTTCAAATGGATTTCATATAATTACTTACATTTCTTGACTATTTCTTCTTCACTTTTTGTTGTTGTCAAAAAGGGGGAGAAATTATTATGTTTGTATGTTTGTATTTAAATTATTTTGTGTCAATTGGCTTGTGTTATTAGTATTGTCTTGGTAATTTTTTGTATTGTCTTGGTATTTTTTTTTGTTTTTTTGTTAAAAAATTTTTGAAAAATAAAAAATTGTGTTCTTTAGTTCAAAATGCCTCCTTATTTTCATGTATTTATCAATTCAGGGGGAGTTTAGGAGATTTGTTTAAATTGAAATCATACAAACAATAATTGTTTTGCCATCATCAAAAAGAGGGAGATTGTTAAGATAGTTGCTATTTGCATTCTTTACATTTTTGCAACTTGTATAGTTTTGATGATTCCAAACATTATTGTTCAAATGTGTAGTTATCTCCTAACAATTTTAGAAGATTTGTATTATCTCGTGTGTACTAACATTTCAGGAAAATCGAACTCCAGACTACGAAGACTTCAAATCAAATTCAGCATGAGATATTTTGTGAATTTGAAGCTTATACTTTTCTTTTAAATAAAATTGAAAGGGAGTGATTGTAATTGAGTGAATAAAACAAACACACACACACACACAAGGAGATCATATAAAATTTATACTGATCGTACGGGATGATATCAGTTCGTACGGGACGATCAGACAGTTATCTCCTATTGAGCACTTGGAACGAATAGCAACTGGTCAGAAAAATTTTCTAAGTCCTATTCATCGGGACAAAATTAAATATCGTCCGGGACGATTTTCTCTCTTTAAGAATTTCGTCCAGACAAAAATAATTATCGTCAGAAAATGATTTGCTCTCTATAAGATTTTCATCCAGACGAAATTAAATATCGTCCAGGACGATCTAGTCTTTATAAGATTTTCCTCCAGATGAAATTAAATATCGTCCAGGACGATCTGGTCTCTGTAAGATTTTCATCCAGACGAAATTGAATATCGTCCAGGACGATCTGGTCTCTGTAAGAATTTTGTCCGGACGAACAAATTTTCGTCCAGACGATACAACCGACTTAGGACGGTTTTCCTGCAGCTTTTGGAACCGACCTTGTAATAACCGTTCGTACCGGACGAACTTGGTTCGTATGGGACGACCAGCTTGTACGAAAACATTTCGTACACATATACAAACAGGTTCGTTTCAAGGCTTTTATGTAATATCGTCCAGGACGATCCACGATCGTACGGGATGATCCACTGCGTACAGAATTGAAAACTTGCAGTTTTTGGGCAGTTTTTCTTGTCTTTTGTATAAATAGTCCAAATTAGACTGCCACCCAATCCTTTTGTCATTTGATCTTCGTGCCTCTTGAGAGAATAGCCAAGGAGAGAGTGTTAGAGTGCATTTAAAGAAGGATTCCTACCACTGGAGCGTGAAGGCTTCACTTGGAGTTCAAAGGTAAGAATCTCTACTTGTGAATTGGGATTACTTCACTCTTTTCCATCTTCCTTCTAGATTCTTGTGAGAAGATCTGTCAAGGAGATCCGGTTCTCTGCTGACACTTGGAGAGTGTGAACAGACGAAGGGTTCGCTGCCTACACTTGGAGAGTGTGAATAGCCGAAGGGTTCGCTTCCTACACTTGGAGAGTGTGAATAGCCGAAGGGTTCTCTGCCCAAACTAGGAGAGTGTGAAAGGATGGACGGTTCTCTGCCAACACTGGGGATTGTGTGAAAGGATGGACGGTTCTCTGCCAACACTGGGGATTGTGTAAAAGGACGACGGTTCTCTGTCGCACTGGGTAGGGGTGAAAAGAGTGTTTGTAAAGGCTTCTCCGTCTTGCTGTGGGTGCAAAAGGAGAGTCACTATTGGTATTAGTGCAATACTTAGAGGGTGCCTCTGGGAGTGGATGTAGGTCTGGTTTAGACTGAACCACTATAAATCTTGTGTCATTTACTTTACTACTTTTTATTTTCAGCATTTTTCTTTTGTTTAAAAACTCTATGGTTGAAAACGTTTTCTATAAAAACTTAATTAAAATTTTCATTTCGGTTCAACACATTTTCAAAGAGGGCTTAAATTTTTTAAACTACCAATTCACCCCCCTCTTGGTAGCCTTGGGACATTAACTTAGGTCTAACAACCTATTTACTAGACTCAACAGGATGATCTAATGATCGTGCTAGACACCCGAGAGATACATGGGATAATAATTGATCATCCTACATTGTCCCAGATGAAAAATCATGATTTTCTTCTAATTGTATAGGGATCATTCTGGATGAACCAAGGTATATATGGGAAAATATTTAAATCATCCCCCATCATTGCCTTTCGCATTAGATGATAAGTACATTATATTGTACTAATTATTTAGTATATCGTAGAATCATATAGGATGATCAGAATAAATGCTTGACCATTTGTACATGACAATATAGATCGTGCAAGACATTCAAATCATACCGGTTGGAAGGGTTATTTTTTAGTAATCATAAAAGATGATATAGAAATAGTACTAGTCAATCCTTGACAACAAAACAAAAATTATGACTTATTTTGAAGGCTCTATATTTAATCTCTTGCATTATCTTGTTAGATATCTTTTGTTTTTTTTATTGTTTTTTAAGAAATGCAAAGTGCATTAAGATTATATGGTGAAGGCTCTATTTTTAATTTTTGCACTTTTCTGTGATTTGCTATGTGGTTGCAAAACTCTAATTTTGTTTTTGTGAAATTGAATTACTTCTTCATCCCAATTTTTCTTTTTATTAAAGAATTTTTAAATTATCAATTCAATCCCCCCCACCCCACTTGGTTAGCCTCGGGCTAGTTCTTAGAGGTTTAATTACCTTCATGAACTTTCAAGTGGTATTAGACGAGATTCATAAATAAAGTTTTTGAAAACTTTTGAAAATAATCAATAGCTAACTTGGGAAATCATAATAATGATGAAGGATATTCAATCACATGACCACCTTTATTTAATAATAATCCTTTTGATTTTTGAAAAATTCACATGTCTACTTTCATGCAATTTATCAATTATTGCATGTGGATGTTAGTTCAGGAAGGATATTATGCACCTTCATCTTTATTAAATGGCATTAAAACTAAAATACCTCTTTTTGAGTAGAGTATAGATGATAGAGATTTAGCTCAACTAATTGCCAAATGCATGAATTATTCTTTTCATGCTTTAAAATCTAAAGATTATATGGGTGTTTCTACTTCCACAACTTATAAGGAGATTTGGAACAAACTGTATATTACATATGAAGGAATAATGGATTTAAAACAATCTAGGTTTAACATTTTGCTTCATGATTATGAACTTTTTTGCATGAAACTTAGTGAATATATTTCTAAAATGTATACTAGGTTTCCTCACATTGTTACTTCCATGCATGCTTTACGAAGAGAATTCACTATCTATGAAAAGTTAACAAGATCTTTTTTTTCTTGCCTACTTCCTATGATGCAAAATTACTACAATTACTGAGTTTAAGGATCTGAATGTTTACTCAATCGATAACATACTTTGATCACTCATTGCATAGGAGTAAGGAGTGAGTTAAAGATAGCTTGATGTAGGAGAAAAGATAAAGTAGAAAACTATAGCTTTAAAGGCTAATGATTTTGACATTAATACTTCTAGAAAAGAAGAAGATGATATAGTTTGGATGACTAGATAACTTAAAAGTTTTAAAAGAAAAAGAAAAAGCATCATCAATAATAAAATAAAGGTAAAAATAATAAAAACTCTAAAGTTTTATCTAATATTATTTATTTAGAATGCAGAAAGCCAGGGCACTTGAAGTCTGACTTCCAAGTATTAAAGCTCACACTAGTAAGGAAAAGGGTGAGAAAAAAGCTAAATTCAAGAAGGGCAAGCAAAGGACTCAAAAGGCTTTCTAGGCAGACTCTACTTCAGACTGATCTGAATTTGAAGCAAAAGAGGAGGTAACCAACATGTGCTTAATATCATATAATCATCATGATCATTCTGATTAAGAGGAGGTATGTGAGCTTTCCTATGATAAATTATTTGAAGTTTCTAAAAGAATTCATACTATATATAGGAAACTCTAGAAGTTACATACATGCCTTAAATCAGATTTTTAAATCTGCATAAAGGGCATGAATTCCTCAAAAAAGATCATCTCACTTTAGATAGTAATCATATGGCTTTATTGGATGAACATGACTCTTTAAATAAGAAGCATCTTTTTATAACTGTTGAACATGATTCCATGAAAACATCACATGTTAAATTAGAAAATGCATTCAAGGAATTAGAAACTCTTGCATGTACATTAGATGGTAGTGGGCATGCATTGAAAATTGAAAATTAAATTCATCAAATAACAAGCAAATCTTTACAAGTTCAGTTAAAATATTACAAAGAAAATAAAACATAACATATACTAGCACCGTCACATAATCCATCACTATAGCATGTATCATTCAAACCTAGGAAGATGGACCATAACCAATCTAAATTAGTAAACCCTTTTCCTTGAGTTAGATGTTTCTCTAGTAAGACACATCTCCCACACTTGCACTATCTACTATAGAACACATTTGGTGTGGAGACCAAAATTACATAATTTATAGCAAAGTATGCAAGCAATTCATTCTACATTCCATAAGTTGGAACCCAAACTTATTTGGGTTCCTAAATTTCACCACTCATGATTTTGTAGGGATGATCTCATAGAAAGCCTCGTGAGAGCATTGTTGCAAATCTAGGATCCCTAGCCTATGATTTTGATGATGACAAACCTTATTGATTGAATTATACATTCTCAAGAAATATGTTGGATATTTTTTTGTATTGTGCACTAACGATTGTAGGTATAATACATAGGATGGCTAAAGACTCAAAATTAGATAGGTTAGGATGTCAAGTCAAAAGAGCCTATATTTTTATCTTATTTTAATTTTCTAATTTCTTGAGTCATGCAATACTAGTGTGTATGCAATTGGGTGATCATGCACAACACACAGGGGGACTAAGAAAATTTTTGTAACAAATTAAAGTTTTCTAAACTAATCATACTGTATGATTTAAAATCATATTATATGATCAATTGATTTAAAGATTGGTTCAACTGCTAATTGAAAACTCATGTTCTGTGAACTAATCATATTGTACGATATATATCATACTATACAATTCATTTCATTATAAAAACTCTAGCCGCCGGATAAATTTAAGTAAGATTTTTAAATTGATTTTTTGAACTAATTGTAATATATAATGCTAATCGTACTATATATAAATTTGAAATCTTGCTAAAAGTAATCCCTATAATTAATCAATCAAATTATGGTTTAATTAATGATCGTCAATCATGCTGTAAGATGTTGATCGTACCAAATGACTAACATAGATGAAATCTAGTCATTCTGGAAATCATACCAAATGAAACTATGATTTTTGATCTAATCATACAGTACAATAATGATCGTACCAAACAATTGGTAGAGATGATTTTGGTCATCTAGAAAATCATATCAGATGAAGCTATAATTTATGAACTAATTATATTATATGATATTCATATCATATTAGATGATTTACCTAAAAATAACTAATTAAACTATATAACATGAATAGTACTGAATGAGTGATAGAGATGACTTTCAATTGTCCCAAGAATCTTCATGTATGAATAGAAGAAATTAAATAACTCATGCAGTATGATCTAGAGATCATCCAGTATGATGTATTCATAAAATTTGAATAGTTTATTTGAATAGCTATTTACATCGTACTTAACAAGACTAGTTTTTAACTAATCATATTGTACAAACTTGGATCGTAGTGTATGAGCAGTAAGGGTAAACTTTAATTTTTAGGGTTTCTTAAAGCCTATTATAATCTTTTGTTTTTTAAGTATGAAAAGAGAGGAATGTGGCTGAAGGATGAACTCTGAGAGGGTGCTTTTGAATAAAATTAGGGTTTGTGAGAGGGAGGAGAAGGTGAGCTTGAGCACGAGGGAGAAGTAATGTGAAAGGATCACATGGTTGCTATAGGCTAGCTACACGCTTCCTCCTCCTATGGCCTTGGTGAGTATTTTGGGAGCTCTCTAGGGAGAGTGGCTTCTTAGTCTAGTCCTCAATGATCTCTACCTTCTTCAGGAGGGAGATAAAGGAGTTGAGATTCTCTACCTTCTTCAGGAGGGAAAAAAAGGAGACAAGTTTTTCTACCTATGAAAGGAGCTTTGATCCTCTACCACACTAGTTTGGAAGAAGAGATTTTGTTATCCGCCTTGCTAAGAAAGCAAAAGGAGAAACACTTAGTGTGAGTACAATACTCAAAGTGGAGGATACCAGGGAGAGGACACTGGTCAACGTTGACTGAACCACTATAAAAATTTCTGGAGTGCTTTTTCATTTTCTACATTTTATTTTTTTTCACTTATTTTTCTTTATAGTTGCTTGGTAATTTCTAAGATCAATGTTCTGTTATGTAATTTAAAATTTCATCATCATCACTAAAAATGTCTCTAAAATATTTAGCTTCTGTATTGTAAAATTAAATTGCCTATTTCAAAAGGCTAAAAAATCTACATAAAGTTAGTACTCCTATTTAAGATTATTTTTAAAAGTACCAATTTACCCCCCCCCCCCCCCCATCATAGTTCATCTAGAACATTTCAAGTGGTTTCAAAGCGGGTCTCAAAATTAGTGTTTTAGAAAATATTAAGAAAAATGATCAATGGCATATTTTAGTAATCGTAACACTATGGAGGGTTATTTAATAACCCATCCACCATTATTTGAAAACATCCAATTTGATTTCTGGAAAATTCATATGTCTACATTTGTACAATCCATTGACTATAGAATTTGGCATATAATTCAAACCAGTTACTCACCTCCATCGCATATTATTAATGGTGTCAAAATTGATTTTCTCTTTAATGAATGGAGTGATGAGGTTACGAAAATCACACAGTTAAATGCTAAGTGTCTGAATTATTTCTTTTCTACTTTAAAATCCAAAGACTATATGTGAGTTTCTACATGCACTACCGGGAAAGAGAGTTTGGATAAGTTATATATCACCTATGAGGGAACCAATGAGGTTAAACAGACTAGGTTAAATATTCTTTTTCTTGACTATGAACTCTTTCGCATGAAACCTAGCAGGATTGTGTCTGAAATGTATGCTAGGTTCACCTAGATAGTGACATCTTTGCATGTATTAGGTAGAGAACTATCAAATTATTAAAAAGTTAATAAAATTCTAGGTTATTTACCTAGTTCTTATGATGCAAAAATAACAATAATTATTGAATCAAAAGATTTAATTGTTCACTCTATTGATAATTTTCTTGGATCACTCATTGCCTACGAGTGAGGAGTGAGTCAAAGGAAAAATAATGCAGGAGAAAAGAAGAAGAAGAGAACTGTAGCACTAAAAGAAAATAATTCTAATAGTCATAATTCTATAACAAATGTGGATGAAAAAATAGCTTTGATTACGTGGCAGTTTAAGAGCTTTTTAGAAAGTAAATAGAGGGTCGTAAAAATAACTACAATAAATGTAAAAGCCACAAATCTACTAAAGTTTCATTTGATGTAATTCGCTTCAGAGTAAAAAACTATGTCACCTTGGAGCTGACTGCCTAACCTAAAGACTCACATAAATAAGGAGAAGGGTGAATAGAACCTAAAGTATAATAGGGGGAAATAAAAGGTACAAAAAGACTTTTAGGTCGACTCTCCGATAAAATCATCAGAAGAAGAAGCATAGGAGGAGGTAATAAACTTGTTTCTAATGTCTAATGATAATCTTGATCAATCATGTTAAGATGAGGTATGTTAACTCTCTTATGACAAATTGTTTATTATTTATGAACAAATTTATGATTCATATAAGAAGCTTAAGAAAATGCTTATTAGTCTTAGTACTGAATTTTCTACTTTGCAAAAAGTTCATGCTAGTTTAATTATTAATCGCTCAACTTTAGATAACAATCATATAACTTTATGAGATGAATTTGATGTATTAAATAAGAAGCATATTTATCTATCTAATACACAATTGTTTTAAAACATCATATATTGAGCTAAAAAAGGCATTTAAGGAATTAGAAGAACTTTCATGTCAATTAGATAGCTGTAAGCATGCACTAAAACTGGAAGTGTCAAGCTATAAAAATGTAAATGAATTTTTAAAATAAAAATTTACTGCACTTGAGAATAATAAACCACCACTTTAAATAGTTCAATGGAATAACCCCTCAATACAACATGAATTACATAAACCTAGGAATAGGTACCATCACCCACATAGGTTATTAAACCCATTCTATGGTGTCAGGTGTTATTCTTGTGGCATATTCAGACACATAGCTTGCACTTGCACTATCCACAGTATGGTACATCTTGTGTGAAGGCCTAAATTACATTCATCATAGCATAACATGCATGCATCTCATTCATTCAAGCATAAGGTGGAACCCAATCTCACTTGGATTCCTAAATCTAACCTTTAAATGACATTGCAGGAGTGCTCTCACAAAAGACCTAGTGAGAGCGTTTGGTAATTGGATAGTGGCTACTTGAGGCATATGACTAATGATATGAAGCAATTCATCACCCTGGAGGCCAGTTAGGAGGAAAAGTGACATTAAGAGAAAACCACAAGGAAAGTAGTTAGCTTAGCTACAATTAGAAACTTTAAACACTTTATGATTAAAAATGTTTTGCATAGGAGATAATGTCATGCTAACATGAAAACACTTAGGAATATTGCTAGCATAAAAACACCAAAACTTTCTCACTTACATGTTTTTAAAGGTAAATGCTTTATCATAATCAATGGAAAGTCACACTAGAAAAATTTAACCCTAAATATGATGAAGGTATCTTCTTAGGTTACTCTTCTATAGGTAAGGCCTATAGAATCTTCAATAAGAGGACCCTAATAATAAAAAGAGTCTACCCATATGGCATTTGATGAATCAAATAGGACCTTTAAACCAAAAGCTAAAGAATAAGAATAAGTGGAGGTCATTTAGGGGGTAGAAACCATTGTTATAAGAGATAGAGTAGAACCTCAAGAGAAATTGACTAAATATTGGAGATATTCTTCTAATCATCCTAGAGAATTGATCTTAAGAAACTTGTCTAAAGGTGTAAGAACTAGGCATGGACTTAAGAAGGAGGTTAATTATTCTATATTTATCTCTATGATAGAACCCCCACTAATATGATGAAGCCTTAAGAGATGAATTTTGGAACCTAGCAATATAAGAAGAGCTAAACTAATTTGTTAGGAATGATTTGTTGGAATTAGTCAAGAGACCTAAGGATCAAAGTGTGCTTAGAATAAAGTGGGCCTTCAAAAAAAAGATGAATAAATCTAGAATAATAGTAAGAAATAAGGCCAGATTAGAAGCTAAGGGGATAACCAAATTGAGGTAATAGACTTTAAGGAAACCTTTGTCCCTGTAGCTAGACTATAAGCCATAAGGGTGCACTTAGACTTTCCTTTCTTCAAGGGTTTTAAATTGAATCAAATGGATGTTAAGAGTGCCCTCCTAAATGGGGTAATAAAATAGAATGTTTATATTGAGCAACCCCCCAGATTTGAGAATTCATAATTTCCAAACCATGTGTTCAAATTGAAAAAGGCATTGTATGAGTTAAATAAAGCTCCTAAAGCTTGGTATGAAAGGTTAAGTTCATTCCTTCTAGATAGACGCTTTGTTAAGGGTAGTGTAGACACCACCCTCTTCCAAAAAAAAAGGAGAATAGTTTCTCATTTGTCAAATCTATGTTGATGACATTTTGTTTGGATCATTAATTAAAAACCTTTGTGATAATTTTTTAAAAACCATGAGGAAAAAAGTTTGAAATGACATGATGGGAGAACATAATTATATTTGTTAGTTTTAGTGTAAAATAGTTGGACCTTCCTTAGCCAAAAAAAAAAATACATCAAGGAAATTCTTTAAAAAAATATGAAATGGACAATGCTGTGGCCATGAACACTCCGATGAGCTCCACAGTCCAATTAGGAACCATTAAAATTATATGTGCTAATACTAGTGCAATTTGTATATCCAAAAATCTAATTCAGAACTCTGGCACAAAGCATATAGATATTAGGCATCACTTCATAAGAGATCATATAGTTAAGGAAGTTATAGAATTGCACCATATAGTTATAGCAGATCAATTGGCAGACATTTTCTTAAAACCCTTAGCCTATGACACCTTAAGTACCTTGAGGAAAAAACTAGGTGTTATAGACATTCATGCTTAATCCAAGAGAAATAAAAAAAATATTCATTTGAAAGCATTCATTCAAATGTGTTTAATTTGTTTGTGGTTATTCATATACCTATTTATATTTTATTTATTATTGTTTGTTAAGAACAAAAAAAATTATATTCTAACATGTTTCTTGATCATCACACACGCACTTCACTAAAGCACAACAATCTTTAAAATTTTTTCTGATCATATTGTATGATTCACATTCGTACTATACGATATGCCAGATGAATTAATTACAGTCCTTTATTATCAATAGTCCAAATTAAATCATTAATATACACATCATATTATATGAACATCTATTCATACTGTATGATACACGTATCACTAACCATTGAGAAATTCAATCTATTTGGTACAAAATAATTATCATTCGTACTGTATAATACTTCCCTTCATACTACAAAATATCAAAAAGGAATGGGATGAATTTAATTTAGCTGGCACAATAATAATTATATTTCATACTATATGAATACCGTTTCATACTGTATGATGTTGTTTATCAAATGTCGTACCAATGACCCCTTGGGATGAACAAAATTTCTTAATATTATCTTGTATGATATTAATCGTACTATATAATTTGACAACTTTTTTTGATAGGTCATCCCAAAAAACTAAATCCCTGCTTGTTCAACATGAACCTCAATCATATTATATGAATGACTAAAATTCTATGAATTGGAAGGCTAGTTCAATTCACTCAAACTTCCTTCATATTTCAACTTTCTAATCCTTCCTACTCAATGGCCGATGGAAGCAAATGTCAAAGAATGACTCAGGTGAGCTCCTCCTCCTCTTATCATTTTGATGATCACTTCCTATCTATATGGGATGAAGATCAAAAATATAAAGTGGTGAAAATCACCACCTCCTGAATGTTAATCCAAGCTACCCTAAACTTTGAGGTGATGAGCCTTTTCCCCTCTACCACCCTTCAATTCCTCCTTGTCCTAGCTTTTCCTTTCAATTCTAAACTTTTGTATGAATTGTTACTAAATTTTAGGATGAATCTACAAGTTTTTACCATGACCTTTTTTGTTTTATGTTAAAATATAGAGATTGTTAAAGCTGATTTAGTAGAATACATAGGTCTCTCTACTAAAGAACCTCAACCTTAATCCCTAATTTCCTATGAGTTTAACTAGACTACTATTAACTTAAGTATTAGGAATGTTCCTTCAAATAAACACCTACTCCTAGTCCAAACTTTAAATCAAAATGCCTATATAATCTAGGATGTACATCGCACTTCTATTATACCCAAAGCAGGAGAACGGATTAACATAATAACACTTCTCTCCACTATCACTTACCTCATAATGTCAAATACTCAATTCAAAGAAGCCCAATAAATTCTGAAATAATTATATAATACGACTCATATTCAACATCCAAAAAGTCATAAAAAATAAAATGTAGCCTTAGGACACATCATAGGCAATAGCCTTCACGACAAATAATAACTCACCGTTTCTATTCCATCTTATAATAACCCTATTTTTTTATATTGATGCCATTTGTGATATCATTTTTATTCAAGGGAAAGAGCATGCTGAGCCATATTTTGATGAAGAAGGGGAAGCTGCTCGTACAGGATGAGCTCCACTACCTCCAATACCACCAACTACACATGCTTACCCTTAGGATGATATTGTTCAGTGGCTTGCGTGACTAGAAAGTCAACAAGACTATGATATCCAATAATAACAACAATAACATGAGCACGACATGCGATGGTTTAGAGAAATATTTACTTTGATACGTAATAAATTTTTCTCCATCCATCATCTTGCAACTTAATTTTCATAACAATGTTTTTATATCATGTATGTTTTTTATGATTCTAAAATCTTACTGTGTTGATTACTGTTTCTCCTAACATATATTGGAAATATTGTCTCTGTTATTTGTGTATGATAATGTTTCAGGTAAATCATACTTGTAGTCACATGAAATTGGTTCGTACGATGTTAGTTCTTATTATGATGTTAGTTCATATATATGTTAACGAGAGTACATAATTGGTTTGCACAGGATCGTTAGAGATATTTTTGAACTGATTGTACATATAATGTGCGATCAAACTTTACGATCCAGGATGGTCTAATTGAAATTTTCAATTTTCTGAACAATTTTTTGTGTCATTCATATATAAGAGTTCTTAAAATTGACTATCTAAATACTCTTATAAAATTCCTATTGCAAACGTCTTTTTGAGAGTGCACTTGGAGAGTGTTTGGGCGAGTTTTTATCAATGGATAGTGGGAGATTTCTAAAGAAGTAATTGTAAGGGGATTCACAAGGTTACCCAATAGTGATTATCTCATGCTTGTCCTTCAAAGGTCTTCCCTTCTCTCTTGAAGTTTCTTGGAAGAGATTTTTCAAAGGAGCACTAGTACTCTGCCAACCCCAAGAGGGTGTGAAGGGACGCTGGTTCTCTACCAACACCAGGAGGGTGCGAAAAGATGGAAGTTCTCTACCAACACTAAGAGGGTGTAAAATGATGATGGTTCTCTGCCAACACTAGGAGGATGTGAAAGGATGATAGTACTCTACCACACTGGGGATTGATGGAAGAGAGGTTAAGTGTTAGGGTTTCTCTGCCTTATTGTGGGAGAAAAAGGAGAGTCACTTTGATATAGTGCAATACCTACAGAGGGAGTTTTCATGGAGTGGACGTAGGTCAAGTTGGACCGAACCACTATAAATTTATGTGTTCTATTTTTTATTTTTACTATATTTTAAATTTTTTACACTTTTAATTTGTAGTTATAAATTTTATTTTGGTAAATTTTCATTATACTTCTAAAGGTATAAAATATTTTTCAATTCTACCAAGAAATTTTGTATTAAATAACCAATTCCCCCCCCCCCCCCCCCCCCTCCATTTTGGTTAGCCATTGGGACAATTGTAATAGGTCTAACAACCAAATCAGACTTACAAGTGGTATTATAGATTACTTTCAAAAATTAAGGTTTAGACAACTTTTTGAAAATGATCACATCTACTTTAGGAACCCTAATACACCCAAAAAGCATTCGATCACTAGACCTCTATTGTTTGATAATATCCCTTTCAATTTTTTGAAATCATGTCTGTCTACTTTGCTTTAATCACTTGACTATCACATGTGGATTTTAGTACAGGAAGGTTACACTAGACCAACAAAATTTGTAGATGGCATTCTAACTTAAACGTCATTTATTGACTGGACTGTAGAAGAAAAATACTTAACTCAGTTAAACATGAAATGTTTAAATAGTTTTTTTCTATGTACTTAAGTCTATAGACTAAATGCGTGTCTCTACCTCTATAACTAGAAAATAAATTTGGTATAGACTTTGTATCACATATAAAGGGACTAACATGGTGAAAAAATCTACATTGAATATTTTGTTACATGATTATGAACTATTTTGCATGAAATAGAATGAATCTATCATAGATATGTATAATCATTTCATACAAATAGTATTGCATGCATTTTTTAGGGAATTAATGAATGCTTAAAGAGTAAATAAAATTCTTCATTGTTTGCATACTGCTGATAATGTAAAGATAATTACTGTAATATAATCAACTGACTTAAATATTTATTTTATAATTTTTTTGGATCACTAATTACTTACGAGTAAGGAGTAACTCAAAGATAGATTGATGTAGGTGAGAAGTAGAAGGAGAAAAATATAGCATTGAAAGTGGATGACTTAGAGAGTGATCATTTTCAGCCTGAGGATGAAGTCGACATTGCCTTAATGACAAGGCAATTCAGAAGTTTTCTAAAAAGGAAGTAAAGGAGATGCCAGTAGTGAAATAAAGGCAAGTTACATAAAAATACTAAGGCTTCTAATGATGTAATTTTATATGAATGCATGAACACTGGATGCATCAAATCTGAATGCCTGAGTCTTAAAGCCAATCCTAGAAAGGAGAAGGTTGAGGAGAAATGCAATGTAAGGAAGGGTAAGAAGAGATTGCAAAGAACATTTTGGGAAGATTTAGATTCTTATTCTTCAAAAATAAAAGTAGAGGAAGAAGTCACTAACTTATCTTTGATGGATGATAAATTTGATCTGTTAGATCAAGAAGAGATATGTGACTTAACCTTTGAAGATTTATTTAATGTTTCTGAAAAAATTTAGACTGCCTATAGAAAACTCAAAAAGATGCATGATACGTTGAACATAAAATTTTTAGAATTAAAAAGAGCATCAAATCTACAGAAAAAATCATGCACTGATTGATAGCAACCACATGAAATTACTCGACGAGTTGAACAAGCAGTACGAATTATTAAAATCAACACATACTGAACTTTAAAATGATTTTAAAACATTTATGGATGAATCTGATAGTAGAGAGTGCTATTTAAAAGTTGATAATATTATTTTAGAAAGTGCTAACTCATTTTTTAAATTGAAATTAATAGCACTTAAGGAAAATAGGATTCCACCCTCACCTGAATAATTTTTATCAATCCTAATCAAAAGCAAAAAATGTTAAAATTTAGAAAAAGATAATTTAATACACATAGATTGATAAATCCTTTTTCTAGAGTGAAATGTTTTTCTGGTGGATTAATTGGGCATATCTCAAACACTTGTATTATTCACATTATTTTTTCTTGTGTTGTTTCAAATGCCTTAAGATGCATAAAACAAATCATATCAAATATGTATCTAGATTATTTTTTGCCAAGAGGAGAACCCAAACTTTTTTAGGTTCTCAAAATGATTTATTATCATGTAGAAAACCTCTCATACAAGTCCTCGTGAGAGAATTTTGTAGCTGGACAGTAGATGTTCAAAGCATATAACTGGATATACGACCCAATTCATATCACTTGTAGCTAGAAATAGAGGCAAGGTTACATTGGTAACAATACCACTAGGAAAGTGGTAGGCACATGTATGATTGGAAATTTGAGCAATTTTTTTATTAAGAATGTTATATTAATAGAAGGCTTAAAGCTAACTTTTTGAGTATTAGTCAGCTATGTGATAACGATTATCGTATAAAATTTCTTTCTACTAGCTGCATAATAGGCAAAAATAGAAATGATGTTTTGCATGGAATTATGGTAAATAATGTGTTTTGGGTAAATCATGCTAGCTCAAAATTGGGTAGACTAGGAGTGAGCCAGTCTATAAGTGCACGATAAGGGTTTTTACCTTTTCTTAAGAAAATTATAACAAAGTGAGTCCTGATGTTATGTAACCTTGAACACACACACTCTGGAGAAAAAATTCTACCTATTTAGAGTTTTCTATTTTTGGTCATATTATCCAGAATAATCCCAAATCGTTTAAATTGAAACCCTAATTAGCGCATCCTGATTATGGTTGTCGTAATTAAGTAAATCATCCTGTATAATATTAGCAATGTCCGGGATAATAGGCTTAAATAAGAGAGAATCAACTACTAGATCATTTTCAACATGTTTTATTTTTTAACATCGTCTAAGACATCATCCTGGATGATATAGTATATTTATGCCTAAATTAGTTTGGTAATTAAGAGAAGCAATTAAGATTTGATTGCTCGATCATATCATCTTAGACTATTGCAGGATCATTTGGGATGATTAGTTAAATATACCTTTGTTTCTTCCTGGATGATCAGAATGATATTCTAGATGATGTGTTTTTTTTTACACTAATCTTACAAGATGCTCCCTAATTCACCTGGATGATCAGTTATTTTTCCATTGTCCAGACATGCAATTAGGGCGATGTTCTGGATGATATTTGGCATTTTAAACTAATTATTTGGGATGGTCGTGAAATCATCATGGATGATTAGTTTAGTTTTTCATCATCCAGACATGTAATTAGGGTGATGATTTGGATGATACTCAATAATTTTGAACTAACTGTATAGGATGATGTCCTATCATCCTGGATGATCAGAACAAGCAAGTCCTTTAATCATCCAGACTCCTCCAGATCATCCTGTCTAATTGAGCTGAATTTGTACTGATCGTACAAGATGATCCATTGATCATCCTGGATGATCTATATTGGTTTATTGCAACTAAGAGAAAATTTGAAGCTCTTCTATATAAGACCTCTTATTTACCCAAGATTGTATCTTTTGCTACTGTCTTAACCTGAGAGAGCCAAGAATAGAGGGAGAGCAAGGGAGAGAGAGAGAGAGGATCTTATGAGGGAGAGTTTATAAGGGGATTCATAAAGGTTACTCGAAGCAATGATCCAAGTTATCTTCTTTGATCATCATTCTTAGTTCCTTGGAGGTTCAAGATAGGTCTACTTCAGTAATTGATTGAGGCTCTCTGCTGCTTTAGGAGGAAGCAAAAGTAGTTGGGTTCTCTACCTTCTTCAGAAGGAAGCAAAAGGCGTTTGGTTCTTTGCCTCACTAGGGTCGATGGATAGGAGGTTTATACAGGCGTTTCTGCCTTACTATGGTAGCAAAAGGAGTGTCAATGAGTTTTGTGCAATACCTAGAGGAAAGGCTCCGGGGAGTGGATGTAGGTCAAGTTGACCGAACCACTTTAAAATTTTATGTATTCTTTCTTATTACTTTTCTGCATTAAAATTCCGCACTTTAATTTTCTTATGTTGATTGTTGGTTTGGTTTAAGATTGTGATTCTTGTTTGAGAAATTTTTAAAACATCAATTCACACCCCCCCCCCCCCCCACCCACCCTCCCCCTTATGGTTAGCATTAGGCTAGTTCAGAAGAGCTTATCATCCCTTACAAACTTCAAGTGGTATTATAGCGGGATTGTTAAAATTTTGTTTTTGAAAACTTTTAAATTTTCATCCATAGCTAACTCCGGTAATCGTAATACTGCATAAGGGTATTCTATTACCTGACTACCTTTATTTGACAATATACCTTTTGATTTTTTGAAAACTTGTATGTCCACCTTTATATAATTGATTGACTATTACATATGGATGCTTGTTAAAGAAGGTTATTCAATTCTGTCACATGAAATTAATGGCATAAAAACTTAACTTCCTTTTACTGAATGGACTTTTGATGATAGGGACTTAGCACAACTTAATGCAAAATGTGTAAACTATTTTTCCTGTGCTTTGAAATATAAAGATTATATGTATGTTTAAATTTATGTTACTGGTAAAGAAATTTGGGATAGATTGTATATTAACTTATGAAGGAAAAAATGAAGTTAAGTAATCTTTGTTGAATATTTTATTGCATGACTACAAACTATTTTGTATGAAACCTATTGAATCGATATCTGAATGTATACTAGGTTTACTCAAAGTTTCACATCACTACATGCCTTAGGAAGAGAACTCACTAACTATAAAAAAGTTAATAAAATTTTGAGATGCTTACCTTCTTCTTTTAATGTTAAGATTATTACAATAACTGAATCTAAGGATTTGAATACTTATTCTATTGATAACTTACTTGGATCACTCATTGCTTACGAGTAAGGAGTGAACCAAAGATAACTTGATGCATGTGAGAAAATGAAGGAAAAAAATTGTGGTGCTGAAGGCCAATGATACGGAGACTGATTCTTCTAGGTCTGAAAGTGATGATGTTGCCTTAATCACTAGACAACTCAAAAGATTTCTAAGGATGGAATAAAAGCACCATCAGAAAAAGAATAAAGATAAGAGTAACAAAAATGATAAAAGTTCTTATGGTATGGTTTGCTTTGAATGTAGGAAGCTAGGACATGTATGAGCTGATTATCCTACACTTTAGACTCACCCAAGCAAAAAGAAGGGTGAGGAGAAATCCAAGTTTAGAAAGGACAAGAAGCGGTTTCAAAAGGTGTTCTAGGCTGATTCTGCATCTAACTCCTCTAAGACTGATGCTGAGGAGCAGATTACAAACTTATGCTTGATGGCAGATGATCATCTTGGTCAGTCTTACCAAGAAGTGGTATGTGAACTAACATATAATCAATTACTTGGAGTTTTTGAACAAATTCTTGCATCATATAGAAAACTTAAGAATTTACATCCTATCTTGAAATTTGAACTTTTAAATTTACAAAAAAGAGCATGAAATATTACTTAAGGATCACTCTATAATTGATAGCAATCATATATCATTACTTATTTAATTTGATGAGTTAAATTAAAAGCATTCTGAATTGGTCATTGAGCATGACTCATTAAAAACATCCCATACCTCACTTTAAAATAATTTTAAAATATATATTGATGAATTTGAAAATAGGACTACACCCACACCTGATCTAAAGCCAAAAGTTTTAAAACCTAGGAAGAGGCGCTATAACCCAAATAGATTAGTAAACCATTTTCCTGGTGTTAGATGTTTTTCATGTGACATGCTAGGACATATTTCATGCACTTGCACTGTTCACTATAATACACATTAGGTATAGAGACCCAAATTGCATGATTCATAGCATAACACATATGTATTGCATTATTCTTTTCAAAGAAGGGACTCAAACTTATTCAGGTTCCTAAATCTAATGTTTGATGATTTTGTAGGTGTGATCTCATAAAAGATCTCATGAGATCATGTGGTACCTGGACTATGGATACTCACGACACATGATTGAAGATGCTAACCAATTCATTTCAGTAGAGGCCAGGGCTAGAGGCAAGGTCACTTTTGGTGGCAACACCACCATGAAAGTGGTGGGGGTAGGTATAATTGAAAACTCCAAGAACCTTTTGATTGAAAATATTTTGCTTGTAGATGGACTGATACACCACCTGCTAGTCAACTTTGTGATAAAGGCTTCATCATAAATTTTTTGGCAAATAAATATATGAACTTGATGCTCACTGATTTTTTAATTTTGTATTTCAATCTATTATTTGTTGTTTTCTTTTCTTTTTGATGACTTTAGTTTTATTTGTTTATTTTATTTATTCTTATCATGTTTTCATTTCTATCATTTTCTACTATTTTTCTTTTTTTCTTTTTTCTTTAATCACTGTTGAAATGATATATTGTTCCTTATTTTATTTTTGAAACTTTGTAGTCAATGAATGACATTCATAAATCAGTTAAAGAGAGAAACAACGTTAATTGTTTCCCTTCCTCTAACTTCTTTTAACGGTATAATTTTCTTTTCTAAAAAAAAGTCTATCTCAAATTAACAACTGGACTTTGCAATTGAGATCTTTTCTATCTTACTACAATAATCTATCTTATTTAAAAAATGTTCAAAGGCATTAAATCACTTTCAAGCTTTTGTAATCTTATTGTTGCATTTATCATAAAAATTTTAATCAACTTTGTTGTTTACTCTTTCTTATAATAAATAGTGACTTTTTATTCTCTAATATCTAAAAACTATTCTCAAAACTAAGAGTATTTAAAAGTTTTGAAAGGGATCTAGCTTGCAAAAAAAATGACAAGGGCATAAAATGAGACCGAAAAGAAGAAAAACTAGAAAGATGCGTAATGACCGCCTAAAAATTGAAAGATACACAAAGTGTATCAAAAATCAAAAGACTTGAAAAGTGTGCCAATCAATTAACAAGAGTCATAAAATTAGCCCACAAAATGCAAGCTTCCTTCTTTTCCAAACCTTTAAATCATAGAAGAATTCTTGTGTCACTTGATATTTCAAGGCCTGATGTTCGAAATTTATGATTGTGACTAATTACTTTGATATATTATTCTATGAGATATTTTTCTAGAACCAAGTTTTGAATGGATCTCTTTTTCTTATCCATTTCATTTTTCTAAGTTAGATCTTTGTTTTCAAAAGATAGTTTGCCTTTTGAGAAATTCAAGCTAGGGCTAACAAGATCGGTTATTCTATCATCTTTTTAGATTTTGATGATTTTAACTCATTTTTTCTTATAAATTTTTAATTCAATCACATGGCGAATTTATCATATTCGTGTGTTGATCTAATAAAAAAATGTTTATGTTCATTCATTTTGTCATTTTTATCATCTTTTTTGTTATTTTCTTTTTATCTTTTATTATTATTTTTCTTATTTTTGGGCCTTCTCTGATCATCTCCATCCAAATAAAAAATTTCAATTTTTTGTCTCATCGTCTTAGATGATACATTTAATCCACTCTTAACCTTCCATCTAACGACTAATATGACTTTTCTGTTTATGATCATCCTAGACAATCCATTATCGTCTTGGATAATCTAATCGTATTAAGTTTCAATTATTTGTTATCGTCTTGGACGATCGTCCTCATCCTGGATGATCTTCTCAATATCTGCTCAATTATTAGTGATCGTCCTTGACAATCCACCTAGTTATCCTAGATGATTCATATAGCAAATTCATTACACATTTTAAATTTGGCCAATACGATCCATTATTGTTGATTATCCTGGATGATTCACCTAATCATCCTGGGTGATCTGTTTTATAAACTGTTATTCGGCATGACTCCTCAGGATGATCGCCTATGTCTTATCATCCCAGATGATGTCTAATCATCCTAGATGATATAACTGCCTTTTTGACCAATCGTCCCAGACTCAATAATTTCACCTGATCATTCTGAATGATTCTACGATCATCTTGGATGATCAATTTTTTTCTTCATAAATAACAGCCTTCAAATATTTATTATTACCCCAACTTCCTCCTATCATCTTTGCTTTCACTCCCTCTCTAATTTTCGTGTTTATGGCGGGTGGCAAGCGATCCTGAATGTCGGTCGGAAGCTCATCAAGGGCAAACATTGACCCTCATTTCACTGAGGTGGCCGACCAAGCAGCCTACCTGCATTACAAGATAGTCGTGATCACCTTATCCCAGACTGTAAATCCATGTATGCTTTCTTACCTTATTCTTGACCTTTTAATGCGCAACTCTATCAACTTCATCCTTACCCTCACCACTCATTTCAATTTCAAACTGCTCTTTAAATTTTTTGCAAGCCTCTGGATCAACTCTTCTTATACTGCACTTTAGTCTTACGTCAACAAATGTCATGTTGAAATCAATTATCAAGATTATCACGACCTCCTTCCATTATCCACCATTAGAGATAAGCTTCACATCTTGTCTCAAGATCCTGATTTTGACTAGGCTACAACTAATCACCTTTTACAAAATACTTTTGTTTTCTATCATGATGGGGTGTCCAGCACCTTAGTAAAGGATGCTCAGACTATCCAACATGTGCTTCAAACCTCTATTATTACCAAAGCCGGTGATCATATCAACATCACTCCTCTCCTTTTGATCACCAATTTCTATATCATGGCCCACTAAGAATTTATAGCTACTAATCTTATTTTCTGTTATATTTAGCACCTCACTAGTATTAGGGATCTAGGACATAGAAGGAAGCTTAACCTTGCCCTCAAAAACATCATAGCCTATGTCCTAAAATCTAAGTATAACCTTCAATATCTTGCCCCGCCTAACTTTTAGCCTTCCTACTACACTAATAGCTCTTTCCACATTCTTCACAGTACTCATCTCCACCTAGAGCACGACAAAGTTGAGGGAGCTGAGGAGGTGGCGACTATTTCACCTATTCCTGCACCTTCTTTGCTCTATCAGCACTCACATCTAGATACATTTGTGGAGCAGTTCAACTAGTGGGAGGCTCGATTTGACTCATACATTGTTGCATAGGAGCAACAACATATAGAGGATGTTGCTTGTTTTGATTCATACATGGCTCACCAGTAGCAGCAACACGACCAGGACTTGGTCTGGTTTGGGGAGCAGCTCAGTATGCTTTCTAGTTTCTTTCAGCCGCCACCACTACCTCCTTCTGATGATCAGGGGTCGTCCTACTTGTAGTTTGTTTTCTTGTGTTATTTTTCTGTGATGTAGTTCATTTCTTTTTAGTAGTTTATGTTATGTTTTTTTTTTCTTTTATAGTTCCCTCTTCCTTTTTGTGATATCGAAAGGGGGATTAGTGGTAGTGTTTTATATTGCTTCATTATACTATTTTGTGTTTAGTGTTTGTTCCATCAGTTTGTTTTTAAAATTCAATCTTTTTGATTCACATTATTTCTTCTTGAGTTGTTTCAATTAAACTGCCTAAATTATTTTTTTTTCATCATAAAAAAGGGGGAGATTGTTGTGAATATGGATTCATGAATTATAATTTTGATGATATCTAACATTTTTGACAATTCTATTTTTTCTATGACTGCCTTGCCTACTAATGTTCAGGTTCATAAGGTCAATTGTAAATCAAGCTAGCTTAAGATTGGGTAGACTAGAAGTGGGTCAGTTTATAACTGCATGATAAGGGTTTTTACCTTTTCTTAATTCTATTATAACAAAGTGGGTCCTAATGTTAAGTAAACTTGCACACACACACTCAGGGGGGAAAATTCTATTTATTTAGAGTTCTTTATTTTTGATCATATCGTCTGGGATAATTCCAATTCAATTTGGATGAATAGTTAAAAATAGAAATCCTAATTAGGGCATCCTAGTTAAGGCATCTATAATTAAGCAAATCATCCTTGATGAGATTAGCATCGTCCAAGAGGATAGGATCAAATAAAAAATAATCAAGCACTAGATCTTTTTAGGCATATTTTATTTTTGGACAATGTCTAGGACATCGTCCTAGATGATGCAGTGCAATTTTGCCTAAAAATTTTTTTATGCTTAAATTAGTTTGTTAATTAATAAAAGTAATTAAGGTTTTTATTGCTCCATCATATCGTCCTATATGATCGTAAGATCGTCCAGGATGATCAATTAAACAAACATTTGTTTCTTCCTAGATGACCAAAATAATGTTCTGGACAAGGTGTTTTATTTTGCACTAATCTTCCAGGGTGATCTCAAATTATGCTAGATCATCAATTATTTTTTCATCATCTAGACATGCAATTAGGGCAATGTTGTGGATGATATTTGACATTTTGAAATAATCAACCAGGATGATCATGAAATTAAAAGGGTTATGATACCACTTGAAAGTCCGTTATGGATTTTAAGCCCTATGAATTGGCCGAAGGTTAATTAAGAGAGTGAGGTAAATTGGTATTTAAAACAAACACAAACTTAAAATAAAGATCAAGATTCACCACAATGAAAACCAAAGTGCGAAAATTAAAAGTGAAAGTAATAACAGAAAGAACACACCAGATTTATAATGGTTCGGTCAAACCTTGACCTACGTCCACTCCTCGGAGGCGCCCTCCGGGTAATGCACTAAACTAAGTGTCTCTCCTTTAGCCCCCACAGCTAGGTGGGGAGGCCCTTACAAAATCACTTCCACCTTCTCCAGTGCGGCGGAGTCGCCGGGTCCTTTAACACCAAAAAGATCTTCTTCTTCTGTGAACTTCCCTCAAGTTGAGCCTTGAATCCAACGGTATTGAGGTGCAAGCCTGCCGGAGCAACCGTGTGGAATTTGCCTCCACAATCCCTTGAGCCCCCCCTCATAGGATCTTCTCCTTCTCTCAAGCATCACCCGTTTCTCACTCCCTTTCAAGCTCTCTCTTCAAGTTTCCCCAAAAAGAACGAAGCTACAATGACTGTCAAAGACACTTATAAAAGTGCTTAGTCAAAATCCTAAATAGAAGATCACAAAACAAGCTTATTAATGCAACTTTTCAACTTTATCGTCCAAGACGATATAAATATTTGCCTGGTCGTTTAGCGCAAATTAAGCTCAATCAGCCTGGGACAATTAGGGACGATCTGGAGAAAATTGGTTACATTGTCCAGGCCGATGCAATATCATCCTGGCATATTAGTTTAAAATCGATTACAATCATCCTGATCATCGCCCGAAATAGATGCTGGCCGATGTTAATCATCCAGGACATCATCCTGGTCGATGCTATGATCGGCCTGGTAGATGTGATCAAATCAATAAGCCTTTAATGCTTTTCATAAATACCAGAATAATTTAGGCATAATTGAGTTAGATCTCCCCGGCCGATATGGATATCGTCCTGGCCGATTTGATAATATAAAGAATACCTAAACAAGTCATGGCAGCTGATTCTTTCTTAATTGAGCCTATCGTCCTAACCGATACAAGTATCGTTCAGGCCGATCTGCTTAATGATGATTGCCTTATTGAGGATTATGCCCTAATCAGGGTTTTTATTTTTGAACAGATCATCCAGGCCGATATAAATATCATCCCGGACGATGTTACCAAAAATAGTAAACTCTAAGGAACAGTCAAAAATTCTTCCAAGGTGTGTGTGTGCTTAGTTACTTAGCATCAGGAGCCACAGTAATTATAAAGACACGATAAAGGAAAAAGGTACAAGATGACTCAAACCTAGTCTACCCAATCTTGAGCTGATTCTAAATTACTGTCTGATCTTGTGAATCTGAAATGTCAGTAGATAAGAAAGTAGTAAAGAAATAAGAGTGTTTGCTATCATTAAAATCATAATCCATGAATACAGATCTGCAATAATCGCCCCCTTTTTTATGATGGCAAATATTACAGGTTGAATTTACAAAAAGGAAATCATGTCTCCTAATCTCCCCTTCACTAGAATAAAACTTTTTAAAAATATGAGAGATCAAAAATTTCTGTTTGTTTTTATTTTTTTTGAAAAAAAAATACAAGAAAAGAATACAAATTCAACAGTATGTTCTCCCCCTTTGACATTATCAAAAAGAGAAGGGGCACAAACAATAAGAACAAAATGATTAAAAGACAAAAATGATCCCTAATCAAGTGAACAAAACAAATATTCTTAAAATGAGAAAGTTACCTCTTGGTTTTAATCAAAAACTTAGTAGAATTGTATTGACAATGCATAGTCCATAAAAGGTTAGAAATTCAGAATTTGATAATCCAAACTCTAGTTTTCTTAAAGGCTCAAAAACTTTTTAATTTAATATCTAAATCATAGAATAAATTAGAGAAAGAAACAATCATTTTTCAAAACTCCTTCCATTAAATATATCTAATAGAAGATTAATGCATGAATTGTTCAATCAGGAATCATGATTTTCAAACTCAAGTATTGAAAGTATCAAGGGTTTTCTTAAGCTTTAAGAAGTACAAGAATGGTAAGCATTTTAAATTTTATGGGCTCATTTTATGCCTCTTAACAATTTATTTGTGCACTGCGCATCTTTTGATTTTTGATACACTTTGTGTATTCCCCTTTTTTTCAATTTGACGTCTCTGCGCATCCTTTTTTTTTGGCATTATTGGTCAATTTTTGAATATGCTACCTTTTTGAAATCTTAAAAACAAAAGTAAACCCATCCTATTGACATAGTAAATTTCTTGATTAAGAAAATTATGAGTTAGATTCAATAACTTGCAAAAGATCTCTATACGATAAATAAAATGCAGGGAGATAAAAAATTTAGTTTTAAAAACTAATTTAAAAAATGAAAAAGATTTTAAATCAAAAGTAGAATAATCTCTTTTAGGAAATAGAGATTGAGATTCAAAAACATGAGTTTCTTTCCTTTGACTATTTTTAGAGAAGTCAAATACAATTTTCATAAGAATTTAAAAAAAAATAAGAGGTAGTTTTTTCATTTTTAGAAAGGTGACGTGTGTATTAGATCAAAAAAGACATAAAAAATTTAACGAAAAAAAAAAAATAAAGGAAAAATAAATAAATAAAAACAGAAAATAACAAAAACAAAAGAACAAACAAAACATGCAAACATAAAAAGTACACACAAAATAATTTAAGCATCATCTTGCTCCTGATCAGTTGATTCAGAAGCAAGATATGCCCAAGAAATTTTTTGCTTTTCATTATTTCCCCAGTGTATAATTTGCTTTGCTTTACCCTTTTCTTTTCCAAGAGGAATTCTCAGATTAGGGCACTGATTTTGCAAATGTCTAGGCTTCCTACATCCAAAGCAAATAACGTCAGAAGAAATATTAACATTCATATCATTTTTACCTTTATTCTATTTTTGTTAATGCTTATGCTTTGGTGAGCTTTTTAACTTGCTTGTCAAGCAATTGCTTTCATCACCAACTAAGCTACCTTTTTTCGTATCTTCCACTTTTAGCACTATCATTTCACCTGCATCCGAAAGTCTTTGATCCAAACTTTGCTCGTAGGCAATGAGTGAGCCAATCAAATTATCAATAGAATATTCATTCGAATCTCTTGATTCACAAATGGAAACAACTTTAGCATCAATCTTATTTAGTAGACAATGAAGAATTTTATTGACTTTTTCAAAGTTTGAAAACTCCTTTCCTAAAGCATGTAATGATGTCATAATTTGAATAAACCTAGTATACATGTCTAAGATCATTTTATAAGGTTTCATGGAAAATATTTCATAATCATGCATTAAAATATTCAACTTGGATTGCTTGATTTCACTAGTGCCTTCGTATATGGTGTGTAGTTTATCCCAAATTTTTTTACTAGTAGTGCACGTGGATACCATCATAAAATCATCAAAATTTAAAGCACAGAAAAAATAATTTAAAGATTTTACATTCAATTAAGCATTGATTCGTTCATCTCTATTCCATTGATTAAAAGGAATATCAGTTTTAACTTCATCTATAACACGTGATGTTAATGAATAACCAGGTAAAATCATATGCCACATACAAAAATCAATTGATTGCAAGAAAGTAGTCATGCAATTTTCCAAAAATCAAAAGTAATATTTTTAAATAAAAGTGGTTTGGTGATTGAATAATCTTCCGCAATATTACGATTACCAAAATTAGCCATGGATCAAAAATTCAAAAGCTTTCAAAAACTTATTTTATACATCCTGCTCTAATACCACTTGAAAGTGCTCTGATACCACTTGAAAGTTTGTTAGGGATGTTAAGCCCTATGAACAAGCCTAAGGCTAATTAAGAGAGAGAGGTAAATCGATATTTAAAACAAACACAATCTTAAAACAATGATCAAGATTCACCATAATAAAATCCAAAGTGCAAAAATTAAATACGGAAGTAATAACAGAAAGATCACACCAGATTTATAGTGGTTCGGTCAAACATTGACATACGTCCACTCCCCGGAGGCGCCCTCCGGGTATTGCACTAAACTAAGTATCTCTCCTTTAGCCCCACAGCTAGGCAGAAAAGCCCTTACAATATCCCTTCCACCTTCCCTAGTGCAGCAGAGTCATCGGGTCTTTGACACTAAAGAGATCTTCTTTTTCTGTGAACTTCGCTCAAGACGAGCTTTGTGAATCCCCTCCATATGACGGTATTGAGGTGCAAGCCTGCCGGAGCAATCGTGGGGAATCCCCTCCACACCCCTTGAGTGCCCCCTCACAGGATCTTCTACCTCTCTCAAGCTTCACCCGTTCCTCACTCCCTTTCAAGCTCTCTCTTCAAGTTTACCCCAAAAGAACAAAGCCACAATGGCTACCAAAGACACTTACAAAAGTGCCTAGTCAAAAGTTTAAATAGAAGATCTCAAAATAAGCTCATTAATGCAACTTGCCGACTTTATCGTCCAGGCCGATATAAATATTGGCCTGGTCGATCAGCATAAATTAATCTCAATCAGCCCGGGATGATTTGGGACGATCAAATGAAAATTGGTTACATCATCCAGACTGATGCAATATCGTTCTGGAAGATTAGTTTAAAACTGATTATAGTCATCCTGATCATCGTCAAGAATAAATGCTGGGTAAAGCTAATCATCCAGGACATCGTCCCGGCCGATCCTGTGATTAGCCTGGCCGATGTGATAGAATCAATTAGCATGTAATGCTTTCCATAGATACCAGATTAATTTAGGCATAATTGAGTTAGATCATCCCGGTAGATGTGGATATCTTCTTAGCCGATGTCCTAAAACAAAGAATACCTAAACTGATCTTGGAGGCTGATTCTTTCTTAATTAAGCCTATCGTCCTAACCGATACAAGTATCATCCAGGCCGATCTGCATAATAACGGCTGGCTTAATGAGGATGATGTCCTAATCAGGGTTTCTATTTTTGAATCGATCGTCCAAGATGATATAAATATCATCCCAGATAATGTTACCAAAAATAGTAAACTCTAGGGAACAATCAAAAAATTTTCCAAGGTGTGTGTGACCAAAGTTACTTAGCATCTGGAGCCACAATAATTATAAAAGACTCAAAAAAAGGAAAAAAGTACAAGATGACTCAAACATAATCTACCTGATTTTGAGCTGATTCCAAATTACAGTCTGATCATGTAAACCTGAAATGTCAGTAGATAAGGCAATCGTAGAGAAATAAGAGTGTTTGATATCATCAAAATCATAATCCATGAAAATAGATCCGTAATAGAAATTTTCCTGAATGATCAGTTTAGTTTTCCATCATCCAGATATATAATCTGGGTGATGTTCTAGACGATACTCTATAATTCTTGAACTAATCATATAGGATGATGTCCTATCATCTTGGTTGATTAAAACAAATATGTCCTTTAACCATCCAGACTCCCCCAAATTATCACGGCTGATTGAACTGAATTTGTAACGATCGTATAAGGTGATTCATCGATAGTCCTGGATGATCTATGCCAGTTTGTTGCAATTAAGAGAAAACTTAAACCGCTTCTATATAAGACTGCTTGTTTACCCAAGATTATATATTTTTTTACTATCTTGACCTGAGAGATCCAAGAGGAGAGGGAGAGCAAAGGAGAGAGAGAGAGAGGATCTTGTGAGAGGGATTTTATGAGGGGATTGAAAAAGGTTGCTCCAAGCAAGGATCCGAGTTATTTTTGCTAGACATAATCCCTATCTCCTTGGAGGTTCGAGAGAGTTCTACTTCAGTAATTGATTGAGGTTCTATGCCTTCTTCAGGGAGAAGTAAAAGGAGTTGTTTCTCTGACTACCTTAGTTGGAAGTTAAAGGAGTTGGGTTCTCTGCCTCACCATGGTTAGTGCAAAGGAATTTTGTACAGGCTTCTCTGCCTTGCTTTGGGAGAAAAATGATAATCATTGAGATTAGTGCAATACCTGAAAGAGAGGCTCCGGGGAGTGGATATAGGTCAAGTTAACCGAACCACTATAAAATTCTATGTGTTCTTTCTTACTACTTTTTTGCATTTAACTTTTGCACTTTAATTTTCTTATGGTGATTATTGGTTTGGTTTAAGATTGTGATACTTGTTTGAGAAATTTTTAAAACACCAATTCAAACCCCCCCCCCCCCCCCCCTCGGTTAGCCTCAGTCTACTTCAGAAGGGCTTAACATCCCTAGAAAACTTTCAAGAACTGGTTAGAGGAATACCCAAACAAGATTTTAATAAGGATCACATGTGTGATACATTTTAATTAGGAAAATAGGTGATGTCCTACTTTCTTTCCATTAAGAATCTTAGAACTAGCAAACCGTTAAAAATCATTCATATGGATCTTTTTGGATCAGTTACCACTATAAGTTTAGGAGGTAAATTATTTGGATTTATTATAGTATATGACCTTTCTAGATTCACTTGGGTTAAATTTTTATTTCATAAGAGTGAATCATTTAATGTATTTGGAAAATTTTTTACATAGATTAAGAGGAAATTATGGTGTGAGATTTTATCAATTCAAAGTGATCAAGGAGGTGAATTTGAAAATGAAAAATTTAAAGATTTTTATAAAGAGAAAGGAATTGATCAATTAAGGTTTCCATTGCCTTATTCAAGCTACTTTCTTGATTCCTTAGTGGCTTTGGGGGAAACATTATTTAGCAATAGATTTAGGTTCTCTACTTACTCTAGAAGGGAGTAAAAGGATTCAAGTTCTCTACCTACTCCTCACTCCATGAGGGAGTAAAAGGATTCATATTCTCTTCCATCATTAGGAGGATGAAAAAGATTCAATGTATTCTGCCTCACTAGGTTGATTGAAGAGATTTTTGTAAGGGCTTCTCCACCTAGTTAAAGAGGCTAATGGAGATTCACTAAGAGGTTTAGTGCAACACTCGGAGGAGGCTATCCAGGGAGATTATGTAGGTCAGATTTGACCGAACCATTATAAAACCTTTGTGTTCATTCTTTTATATTTCCACATTTTAATTTCTACACTTTTTTAATGATTTTACTATATGGTTGCGATACTCTAATTTTTTATTATGAAATTGAAATACTTTTGCATACATGGTTTTTTTATCAAAGAATTTTTAAATTATCAATTCACCCCCCCCCCCCCCCCCCCCCCTTTTTGGTTAGCCTCAGGCTAATTATTAGAAGTTTAACAAACTTCACAAACTTTTAGTTTCCTTTCTCTTTTAAATTGAAACTTGGTTATCAAATAACTCACTATAAGTGTCACTCACAACTCTTAAATTAATAATACATTTCAAAAATTTTAAATGACTCTATACAATCTACATGTTATCCCAAGCAATTTATAAAAAATCATTTAAACAAATCATATATAATTATAAAAATTTAATAGCTCAATTTTGAGCTAATTAGCACTTGTCAATGCTCTTCATTTTATGTGGGGATTAAGATATTTAGCACCTACAAAAAACTTTGTCTGTTAAATTTTAATTAGCCCCCTCTTATAGCCCTGTAGGAGCATGGACAATCGTAGAAGAATCTATTAGAGTCCATATTATTCCTAATCTAGCAGAAATCTAGTGCTCATCACATCAAGTTATAGATAATCATAGCAGAAAAATCTTATCAAGGAATCATAGAATATATCAACCCAAAGTAACCAACATGCAACAAAAGCCACATAAAATATACGTCACACAAAAAAAGTATGAAAGAATAGTGGCCTAGCATAAAATAAGTGTTAGTTTTATTAAAAAACCATCTACATTATGTGTATCAGGCTCTGTGGCATGGATATGTCCTAAATGGGATGTTATTTGAAGTTCTCTAGTGTTTTCTTTTTGTTTTTTGTAGGCTAAGTGAAATTTTATTTAAGCTTAAATATTGGTGTTTAAGTGTTTAATTTAAGGTTAGTTTTGAATATTATAGTTGATTAATTATTGATTTTTTATGATCCTAAATTTTAATTAGGTGCTTTATACCCTAAGCCTCAAAATTTAATGCACTTATGTTCTCCAAAATGGAATCTACATAAGGAATGAAGTTGCTAACTAATTAGTAATTTATGGTTAATTATTTAGGTTAAATAATAAATGTTTTTATTTATACTAGGGCCATGAAGTTTATTTCACCCTACTTTGAGATAACATAATTGCCCCATAGGTTTGAGTTACCTAGTAGTTATCTTTTGGTTTAAATTTAATTTAGTTTATTATTCATTTATCTAAGTTTATAATTATCTTTTTAATCTTTTTTAATTTTATTATTTTTATTTTCTATCCCCTGGTTTATGGCATTATCACGAAGGGCACAAGAACTAAGGCCTCTATTGGACACATAGCCCACAGCTTGAGGTAGTCCAACTAAAACATCATACTGATGTTGTTGTATCAAGGATTTAATTTTTTTAATTAGTTTGTTACTAGTCCAATTAACTTTATCATTTATGTTGTACACTCCATTAAATCTATTCATGGCTTTTGACACAATGGGCACAAAGACCAATACCTCCTCAAGACATATAGCCCCAAAGGTCGAGGTAGTCCATCTTAAAAACTTCATCAATAGGATGTTGGTCATACATTTAATTATTGGTTATCTAATTTAATTGATTAGATCAATGAATTATGAAAATTTGATTAAATTATTGAATTTTTCATTTTTGTATTTTTGGAATATTTTAATGTATTAAATGAAGGTTATATTTAATGCTTTTCTACTTAGGGAGGTTTTTTTTTCATTTTTACTCCAAACTCACTCCAAATCTCTTGAAATCCCTCCCAAATGTTAGGAAGGAACTTTAGGAGAATTTGCAAGAGTTAAGAATTTACTTGGTATTTATAATAATTTATAATTATTTATTTTATTTATTTATTAAATTTCCTTAATTACTATATTTAAGTCCAATTGGAAGTCTAGTGATGGGGCTTTTAATTTTTGTAGTTTAGATATTTATTTATAAATAATTTGAGCCAATATATGTATTTTTTTTATTTAACTTAGATTTTTATTACCTTTTTGAAGATTTAGGCCACCTTAAGGAGCTAATTTTTATTTTGATTAATTTTCTTGCCTAATGAAGTCCAAATTCTATGAAATTAAAACTTAAGGTTTGTCATGTCACTAATTTTATTTTTCCAAATTTTCTCCCCTATTAGGTGTGTTTATAATTTCCTAGTAATTTTTTTAAAGTTTTTTATACAAATCCTAAATTATTCTTTGAATGTGTCACTATTATTCCAATGGTTTAAATCTTTGTTTGTCTAACCCTCATAAACTTTCCCAAACACCACAAGAAATTCATTAAAAAAAATCCTACAAATTTAAACGTAAAATGAGATAATCATACCAACCACTAGAATGATATTTTATTTCTTGGGCTTATTTTGCTTCAAAGAATATCCATTCTAAGTTTTCTGAAGACTCCAAGGCTTAATACTAGTTAGATCCAAAGTTACTTTCAAATCTTTACTTTCTCTCTCTATTTCCCTCTCTCTTCACTAATATGGCCTTTGGGAGCTATAGGATAGTGAGGAGAAGGTGAGGAAACCTAGAGAAACTTCTAGAGAAGCTAGAGGATAAGACTTGGGGGCTGGAGGAAGCTTGGAGAATTGATTGATATAATGAGGGTTTTTTGTCTTTTGGCTACTTAGAGAGCTATGGTTTAATTTGGATAGGTAAGATTAGTTAGAATCTTCCATTGGATGATTGCCTTCTCTCCTAGGTGGTTAGGAGATAGGTGAAAGGTTTCTTAGGTGAAAGAGATGGATTTTGGCTAATGTGATGGGAGGGGGACCACACCTTACCCCATTTGACTAAACCAAAGCTTAAACATGGGTTAGGGGCTACTTATGAATGCTTTTGGGCTAGTTTAGGGAAACTATAAGCATAATTTGTTATATAAAATGGAGGGAAAGGAGTTGGTCAAACATTCATGATCATTTGACCATATTTTTATAATGTAAAAGGGTTACTGACTTGTTGAGTTGTTAACCATTCAATAGGGACTAGGATGAGGAGTTGGGGAGTCATACAAGCTATAATACAAGCTTTAGAGAGTGATATTAAGGGTTTGAGCCCAAATGTTAGGGAATTTGGATGGAAACCTAGCTACATGCATGAATTTGATCCTTTATAATGTATTAACCAAGTCAAATCATTGGTAACTTGACTAGTAAGAATATTGTACTCGCTTGGAATATCCAATGGAATGATTTTTAGTGGTCAATATGGTTTGATATTGATTAGAGCATCGAATTTGACTTTGGTTATGTGTATGTTTGATTTTGGTCAACCATTATTGACTTAGTCAACCAGGTAAAATAATAGGTTGGGGTTAGATCCAACAAGTTCAAAATGACAGTTTTGACCCAATGGAGGTGATCCCAAGTAATGGTAAGGTCTCCTTGTCTGAAATGTATTTTGGGCCCTTGAGGGGCATTTTGGTCAACCATATCTAACTTGGTTAACCAGGTCAAACCAAAGTTTGGGTTTTTGTTGAATGCACTCCAAATTATATTTAAAATATATTGGTGGAGGTTTTAAAGGCTGGTTTGAATGAACCAAGTTGAGGTTTATGGGAAAGATTGATTTTCCCTAAAGAAACAAGGGGTTTAGTGGTCCCATGGTCAACTAAAATCCACCAAAGTTCAATTTTGTGTTTAAATGTCATAACAAGGGTTGTGGACATGTTCAAGGAATTTTGGAATGGTCTTAAGGTCAAATTTTCCACAAGGTGCAAGGTCTAGTGGCATGAGTTGTAAATATTTAAAGGTTCTATAGCCTTTGCATATCAATTAAGTTTTTGGGGTTAGAGATCTTGGATTGGCCTAAAAATTTTTTAGGGGTTACCATAGAGACATGCCTAATCAATATGAAGATGATGGATCATGAATTAAAGGTCATTTAGTTTAGTTTTGAGGTGATTTTGTTCTAAGATAATGCCATAAAGTGCTTACTCCATCACTAACAAATAACCACAATGAAAGGAAGTAGGGAGACTCACACCTAGCCATAGAGGATCAAAAAATTTAATTTTTGATACTAGGATGGTGTTGTAATGGGCTTTGCTCTAACACTAATAGATGATCATATGAAAAGGAAGCACAGGGACTCACACCTAACTTTAGAGGTTCAAAACTAGAGCAGTGCCTTGAGGAGTTTTTCTCCACTACTAGCATATGATAATATGAAAAGGAAGTACTAGATTTACACCTAACCATAGAGGATTGGAGAATTTGATTATTGATGCTTTGATTTAAGATAACTGACATTAGCATGATTTGAAATTAAAGATTTTTTATTAATTATATATTTGGATTACGTCAAGTATGATATTTCTTATGGAAATTCCCATTAATCGCATGCATGAGGTAATTTCCTTTATAATTGAATAAATTGTAGGAGCCCCCTTGTAGACTATCTCCATAACAAAGGGTTCCTCCCTTGTAGGTTCTAACTTCCCACAAATTTTTGATGGATTAAGATAGAGCTGAGAAGAACCAAGTCAAAGTCTTCTACTTAGAAATTTCTAGGTCCCACTAACTTACCAAGAGTTTAAACCATTCATAATTTTTATAACTCTAAGTTATGATGAGCATGGAGGTTATGCTCTTAAAAACTTTGAGCTCTTCTAACTAGAGTTTTCTATTCTATTCAGTTATGATTTATTTTGTATGGTAATCCTTAATGAGGGAATTTTTACCTTCAAAAGGAGAAAAACCTCAAACCCATACAATAACACAAATGGATTGGATTGGGTCAGTGTCCTATAAATTGTTTGATGGGCCCATAAGGCTTCCATAGATATCTCATCTCATTAGCATTTATTTTCATCAAAGGTCTTTTGGATGAGTTGCACCAGAGTTTTGTTGAAGGCTTCATTCAACCCATCAACCCATGGGTAATAGATTGTTGAATATCTCTAATCAATACAATGATATCTTACAAAGTTGTTAATTTTTATAAACTTAAATATGGACACATTATCAAATATGATTCTACTGGGCATGCCAATTTGATATGCAATATGTTTATGAAAGAATTTCATAACATGATGTGATGTAACCTAACATAGGGGAATTGCTTCCACTCACTTGAATAAACAATCAGTCACAGCTAAAATCAAGCAATGAACCCTTGAAGAAGGAAGGTCAATAGGCCCAATAACATCTATGCCTCAACATTCAAAGGGCCACAAGGATATCATGGGATGCATCATATTAGGCAGCATATTTAAAACCACACTATGAACTTGGCATAGATGATAATATTTTGTGACATTCATACAAAAATCAACCATCGTGGGCCGATAATATCCAAGTCTTATAATTATTATTTTCATCTTAGGACCTGACTAATGAGGACCATAAAGTGCTTCATGGACCTCTCTCATGATCTTTAGGGCTTCCCATTTGTCCAGAAAACATTGCCATGTATCATCAAATGATCCATGATAGAAGTTGTCATTTTTGAGTGCATATGAGAGGGCATGTTTCTTGATTTTGTTGGCAAGTAATTTGTCATGAGGAATCTTTCCTTTTTTAAGATAATTAATGAAATGCTATTTCCAATTTTATTATTCATCCCTTATGAAGAGGTAGATAGGACTTTGGAAGACTTCTTATTGATGTGCTCCAAATCTATAGGAGCTTGGACTTGTTGACCCTAGATTTTTATAGATATGAAGTCATCTTCAAGACAAAAAAAAAACTTTGCAAGCATGCCATGGAATCCGCCACGGAATTAATTCCATGTGTAATTATGAACAAAGTTACAATAGGAATTTGCTTGAGCTGTAATTTGTGTATTAATGGTAGTTTCAGAGTTTTGTGTTCAAAACCTTCTAGGTTCCTACAATCTAATTAGTAACCAGTTGAGAATCCCCAAATATTTTTATTTATTTTATGCCCATCAATATTTCAAGCTCTAAATCATTTATCAGAGCTTCATACTTAACCTCATTATTTGTAGAAGGCTCTGATAAATGATATGACAAATATAACATTTCCTTTTCTAGTGTTAAGAAAATTAGGTTAATTTTAGCTTTTCCAAGAAGAATATATTATGTTGCACCTCGCTAAAAAAATACTGCACAATCAAAATATAGTTCCCACACATGATCATCAAATTTCCCTAAATTCAAAATTCACTCGTCATGTAGATCAACTTTAAGGGGAGGCTCTGTTGGAAGTGGGTGTGCTGCAAGGAAGTTGGAAATAGTCTATCCTTTCATGGCACACATATGAATGAATCTTATTTCAAATTACAGCAATATCATAAACCACCATACTATACATCCTAACAATGTTGGTCAGGTTATAAGATATTACAATAGAATTACCATAGAGATTAAACTTACTTGAGGGGAAAGCATGTAGTGCCTTAGCATTTGGGCTACAAAAACTAAAGCAAGACAATGCTTCTCAATAAAAGGATACCAAATTTCTATTGGAATGAGATGTCGACTAAGATAGTAGAGATCATTTTCCTTTCCCTCCTCATTAAATTGAGCCAACAAGGCACCAAGAGATTTAAATAATGTTGAAGTGTAAAAGATGAGTGGTTTCTATGTAATAAGGGCTGCTAACTAAGGAATTTGTGAGATATTGTTTAATGTTATCAAAAGCATTTAGACATTTCTTATCCCATATGAATTTAAAGTCTTTTTTGTAAGGATTTGGAAAGGTTGACATCTACTAGACAGATTTGAAATAAATATCCATATATATGTCAATCTACCTTGGAGAGACCTCAATTGTGTCAGGCTTTTAGGAGGTGGCATATCTAAGATGGCTTTGATCTCAGCAAGATCACTCTTAATTCCATGGTGCTTCACTACAAAGCCCAAATATTTCCCTGAGGTAACACTGATGGTACATTTTAAGGGGTTTATTATGAGGCTATGGTCTTAAGTCATAACGATAAGGCTTTTTAACTTTACTTTTGACAACCAAATTGTCTATGTAACACTCCACTTGGTAATGGATAAGTTCATCAATGATTTGTGTCATAGCCCACTAGTATATTGCACTAGTATTTTTCAGACCAAATGGCATCACTTTATAATAAAAGATTCCTACATGAGTTTTAAATGCCTTATTTCTCTCATCTTTTAGGTCCATCTTAATTTTGTTATACCCAGATGAGCTATTCATAAAGGATAAAACAACATGAATGGAGGCAAAATCCACCATAAGTTAAGGTATGGGTAAGGGGAAATATCTTTGGGATATGCCTTATTCAGATCTTTATAGTCAACACAGATCAAAATTTGATCATTTTTTTTAATTGACACGATGTTGGCTACCTACGAGGGATATGGTTCATATAGATCAGAAATGTCCTTGACTAATTTCTTGATTTTAGAAATGACTTGTTCAATCTCCAGACGTAAGCATCAAGCAGCTTACTTGACAGGAATAGTATCAGGTCAAATTCCAAGTTTATGAATCTCTAAGTCAGGAGACAAGCCTAGCATTACATTATATGACTAAGAAAACTAGTCATTAGATTTAAAGAGAAGTTTAGTTAAAATATTTGATTCATCTTCACTCAATATAGAGTTGATGAGAAGTATGGCGAGGGTCATCCTCAATCCCATGATTAATTTCTTTAAGTTCATTGACTATCAATTTAATTTCTTCCTCAAATTTCAGAGTGCATCCATAACTTGAAGTTCATCCAACTCATGTGATATCTCCAAATAAATCTCATATAGTGAATCAGTGCCTTATGTAGGGACTCTCTCAAATTTAAGGTGATTCATTATCACAAGATAATATTCATCATTTTCAAATAAACCAAAGGCACCAATGAAAATACCACTATTCATATTTCTTTTATTTTTGCACGTTAGAGGTTCTCATGGTAACTAGTTTGACCCTTGGTCTATTAACCCAATGTGAGATCTTTAGACACATAATTTTTCCCCACAAGGATTACATATACTTCCTTCCTGGAGGTAAAGGGATAAGAGATGAACTGGTGGACTTCTCCTAATTCACCACCTTGATTATAAGAGTCCTTAAGTACTAACCCTGTAATATAAGCATATAGTGGGGTTAAGGTTAAGGCTTTAATTCTTCAACTCAGTTTTTTAAACATTATTAATTCAAGTTCATCACTTTGAATTTTCGGAACAACATCCTTTAGGTCATTCACTTGTTCTAAAGTGATATTAATTTTTTGAGTAGGTCTTATCTTTTTATAATAAAAAAGGAATTCTTGCACCCCCATACTTTTGAGCCATCATATAAACTAAAATCAAATTCAATGAACATTGGGAGTGATTTTTTTTCAAATGAAGCACAACCTCGAACACATGCTGTTTGGACCATCCTCCCACCTCTTTAAGGGAAAGTGAATGGAGGCTGAAAGGCCACGCCCTCAACATCATCTTCGCTATCTTTTTTTTTCTCTTTACTTTTCTCTTTTTTCCTTTTCTTTTTCTTTTGATTTTACATTTCCTTTTGTCATTTCTTTTTGTCATTTCTTTATTTATTTTGTTCTCCTTGATTGTATTTTTACATTTAAAACAAGTAATGGACCCTTTAGGTGCGTACTATGTAGCATCTTCATAAATCTCAATCTCATGAATAGAGAATGGTTGTAGATCAGCCTTAATCACATATTCAATGTTATCTCATTGATACTTGATACATTGATACAATGTAGATGGAACATTCCTATATTTCAGGAATAAGAGCCTACCTAGAAGTATGTTGAAGGAAATCATTAAATAAATTATATGAAATTTATCTTATATTTTTAACTCTCGTATATATAATAAAAGTGTGATTGAACCTAGAGCCTTCTTGCCCTTTTTATTGAAGCCACTTAGTATCAACTTGTCAATGCTGAGCTTATACATGTCTATTTTAAGATATGCAAGAGTCTTTATATCTAATGTATTGACTGATGCACCATAATCAATAAGAACTCTAGATAATCTAAAATTTTCCCATTTATAGAAATATAAAGTGGGTGATTATGATCAGTAATCCCCAAAAGTAAATCCTCATAAGATAAGGTTACTCCTAGGACATCTTTGAAGTACAAAGCTTCATCATTGTAAGTTGCAGCAAATTATACTAGATAAATATATGGGTCAAGAAGTTCTTTAATTAAAGACACCCAAATTTTTATTGAGAGAATGAGGGTGTCACAGATACTTAACTTAGCTGACAATTTCCTAAGATGAGCTGAGACGTTATAATCAACCTTAAGGACAATATACTCGGGACCCAGGACTCCTAAGGGAGGATTTTTTTATTGAGTTAAAAATTTAATATGATTATCAAACACAAACTATTTTTCTTTCTCTTTAGCTAGAAGCCTAGGCACTAATACTTTACCACCATGATGTTGTTGCAAATCTACTTTTTCATGGCTTATGTTTTGATGATTGACAAACACTATCTCTCTTGGACTACTTGTCGCTTCTAACTTTTCAGGAATCAAAGATCGGACGATCAAGAGGAAGCCAAGTCCAGGATCGTGTAGGTTTAGGGTTGAGTCAGTCTGTAATTTTATTTTTCACCTTTTGAGTCTACTTGTAATAATCAAAAAGACTGATGCTAAGTAACCCTTCACACACACACTTGAGAGGCTTAGAAATTCTGTTTTTGCCCACATCGGCCCGGCCGATATTTATATCGTCCGGGACGATCTGCTTAAAACAGAAAGTCTAATTAAGGATTCTTAATTAAGGCAGCCGACATTAACATATCGGCCTGGACGATACGTGTATCGGCCTGGACGATACGTGTATCGGCCTGGACGATACGTGTATCGGCCAGGACGATAAGCTCAAAATAGAAAGAGATAGCCGCCTTAGACAGTTTAGGCATACTGAATTTTAAATTATCGGCCAGGACGATTCCAGGATCGGCCTGGACGAAATTACCAAATTATGCCTTAATTGATCAGGAAATCAAGGGAATAATAATTAAGGAGGATTGATACGATCATATCGGCCAGGACGATCGTGAGATCGGCCTGGACGATCAAGCCAAATTTCAATCAGCCAGGACTGTTCCCAGGGCTGTGCTCAGGATGATTTACCTCTGATTTGAACTAATCGGTCAGGACGATCGTGATATCGGCCGGGACGATCAAGCCAAATTTCAATCGTCCAGGACTGTTCCCAGAGCTTTGCTCTGGCCGATCTTCCTTGATTTGTACTAATCGGCCAGGCCGATGTCCATATCGGCCTGGACGATAAAGTCGGCTACTTGCAATTAATGAGCTCCTCTTGAGCTCTTCTATTTAAAGAGCTCTTCTTCAACGTTTTTGAAGACCTTTGGCTGCTGCCTTGACCTGAGAAGACCTTGAGGAGAGAAAGAGAGAGAGGGAGAGAGAGAGGATCTTGTGAGGGGGAGCTTGTGAGGGGATTCACAAGGGTTGCTCAAGGATCGCTCTGCTTGTCTTTCGTCTGGAGTTTCTCGTCCGTGGAAGGGTCGGTAGAGGTAAGGAGTTTTTCCTTTGGCTGTGGTTCTCTGCCAGCTTCAGGAGGAAGCAAAAGGAGGTAGGTTCTCTGCCTTGCTGGGGTAGCAAAAAGGAGTTTCTTGTGAGGGCTTCTCCGCCTAGCTGTGGGGGCTAAAGGAGAGTCACGTTTTGTAGTGCAATACTTGGAGGGTGCCTCCAAGGAGTGGACGTAGGTCGAGTCGACCGAACCACTATAAATCTTGTGTTCTTATTTTTGCTTCCGCACTTTTAAATTCCGCATTTGGTTTTGTGGTGTGATTTGGTTTGTGAATTTATTTCTTTGTCTTAAGAATTTTTAAAATACCAATTCACCCCCCCTCTTGGTTTGCTTGGGACTAAGTTCATAAGGCTTAACATCCCGAACGAACTTTCAAGTGGTATTAGAGAAGGATTTGAAAAATTAAGTTTGAAAACTTTTTGAATTTGATCCATGGCTAACGTAGGAAATAGAAACACTACTGAAGGTTATTCGATTACACGACCTCCTCTATTTGACAACTTACCTTTTGATTTTTGGAGAACCCGCATGTCAACGTTTTTACAATCTACTGATTATCGCATGTGGATGCTTATTCAAGAATGTTATTCTCCACCTTCTCGTGAAATTAATGGTATTAAAACTGAAGTTGCTTTTACTAAATGGACTTTCGATGAATGTGATTTGGCTCAGTTAAATGCAAAATGTTTAAACTGTTTTTTCTGTGCTTTGAAATATGAAGATTACATGCGTGTTTCAACTTGCAAAACTGGTAAAGAGATTTGGGATAAATTATGCATCACCTATGAAGGTACTAATGAAGTTAAGCAATCCCGTTTGAACTTTCTCTTGCATGACTACGAACTTTTTCGTATGAAACCACATGAATCGATTTCTGACATGTACACTAGGTTTACTCAGATTGTTACTTCATTGCATGCACTAGGAAAAGAGCTTTCGAATTATGAAAAAGTTAACAAGATTTTGAGATGCTTGCCTTCGTCTTATGATGCAAAAATAACTGCAATCACTGAATCAAAAGATTTGAATACTTATTCCATTGATAACTTACTTGACTCACTCATTGCTTACGAGCAAGGTGTGAATCAAAGAAATCTTGATGCAGGTGAGAAGAAAAAGGAGAAAACAATCTCACTGAAAGCACACAAATCAGATTCTGAATCTTCCGGGTCTGAGAGCGATGAAATTGCCTTCATCACAAGGCAATTCAAAAGCTTTCTAAAGAAAAAACAAAGGCATCATCAAAATTGGAGGAAAGGTAAGGATCACAAATATGTTAAAGGATCTTCTGATGTTGTTTGTTTTGAAAGCAGGAAACCTGGACATGTGAAAGCCGATTTCCCTACACTTCAAGATCAATCAAGCAAAGAAAAGGAAAAAGGTGAGGAGAAAGCCAAGTCAAGGAAGGACAAGAAGAAAATCCAAAGAGGATTTTGGGCAGAATCTGGTACTGATTCCTCTGAGACTGAACCAGAGGAAGAGACTACGAATTTGTGTTTCATGGGAGAAAATCAAAGTGATGAAGAAGAGGTATGTAAACCAACCTATGATGAATTGTTTGAAATTTGTGAAATAATCCATGCATCATACAAAAAACTTAAGATAACTCATGCTAGCCTAAAATTAGAACATTCAAATCTACAAAAAGAGCATGAAGTGTTTCTCAAAGATTATGCAATGATTGATTCAAATCACATGGCTCTCTTTGATGAATTTGATGAGTTGAACAAAAAGCATTTGGAATTAATTGATAAACATAATGCATTAAAAGTTTCACACACCTCACTTAGTTTTGATCTTAAGAAATCTAAAGATCTTGAGAAAAATTTGAGGATTGAGATTGATGCATTAAAGAGAACAAATTTGAGGATTCAAAATGATTTTGATACATGTGAGAAAAATCGGATGACTTCCACTGTTAATCTTAAGCCAAAACCTAGGAAAAGGCATTATAACTCAAATCATTTAAGAAATCCCTTTCCTGGAATTAGATGTTTCTCATGTGGCATGCTAGGACACATCTCACACACTTGCACCGTTCATCGTAGTACTCATTGGGTGTGGAGACCTAAGATGCATGATTCACAGCATACCTTACCTGCATTACATTCTACTTTTTCTAAGAAGGATCCCAAACCTGTTTGGGTTCCTAAATCTGACTGTTGTTGAGTTTTGCAGGTGTGCTCTCACCAAAGCCCTCGTGGGAGCATAGGATAACTGGACATAAGGAGGCTTGCAGCTCAAAAATTGCTTAAACTCGCTGTTTTATCACTTGCTTGAAACATTAGTTTTGTGTGTCTTTTTATTTTACTTTTCTTCTAGTTTGTGTGCTCACTTTGTATTGATTTTAGTTTGCTTTATTTTTCATTTGTTTTGTTTTATTTTGTTTTGTTTACTCGTTGCTCTTTAATTTTGGCCTTCCATATGATTAGTCCTTTCAAACTTTTAGATTTTGGAGTTTTTGGAGATAGTGATTTAGCTTTTCAAAATTGGTTATTAGACTTTTTTTAGTGGTATGATTTTTCTTCTCTAAAACAAAAGTCTAAACTCGGTTTAACCAATGGCCTATTAATTAAGATCTTTTTCTTATCTTGCTACAATAATTTATCTTATGCATAATAGCCAAAGTTTTTAGTTATCATTCAAGCTTTTGAAATCTTGCCATTGCATTTATCACATGATTTTGATTTAGTGTTGTGGATTGTTCTTCCCTATGTTAGAGAGAGAGCCCCTATTCTCTAATATTTGGAGGATATACTCACAACTAAGTTTTTTTTTAAGGGTATATTAAAGAATTTCTAGCTTGCAAAAGTTAAAAAGGAAAGAGGCCAATGAAGCCAAAATTGAAAAGAATTCTATATACACAAAAGTGTATCAAAGAATCAAAAGATGCTCAAAAGAGCAAATCAAATGACAAGAGGCATAAAATGAGCCCACTAAATGCAAGCTATTCTCTCTTTGGTAAAACTCTTAAAACTTAGAAAACTCATTAATTATGTGATGTTTTCAAAGACTTGATTTCAATTTCCATGATTGAGAAAAATTACTTTGGTTTATTAAATATGAGTTATTTTCTTTGTAAACAAGCTTAGAATGGATCTTATTATCCCTATTAGTTATTCTAAGCTGGATTTTTGGTTTCCAAAAGAATTTTTGTACCCTGAAGGATGTTTGATCAAGGGTTAACAAAATCAGATATTCTACCTTCTTCTAATTGAGATTTGTTAAAACTTCTTGATCTCTTGGAACTTTAAAAGGCTTAACTTTTTGAAAAAAATTCTCATATGATGCCTCCATAAAAAATATAAAAAAAATAAAATAAAAATAAAAATAAAAAAAAAGGTTAAAAAATATTTGTTTTCATGTGTTCCTTATTTTTTTTATTTTTCTGTGTTTTGACTATTTTTTTTTGGGTCTTGATCATCACCATCTTTCCTTTGAATTCAATTCCTAGTTACATCGTCCTGGCCGATCCCCTTATCGTCCTGGACGATATGACAAATTCTGTTCAAAATCCATCTGCTGACCTTTTTGTTTTAAAACAATAACTCATCATCCCGGACGATCCCATATCGTCCTGGACGATTTGATCGAACTCTTGGTGATAGTCCTGGCTGATAGTATATTTTGTCTGGCCGATGCATTTTATGTGCATCGTCCAGGATGATAGTACGTTTTGATCTTTAAATTCGGCCCCGGACGATCCATTATTGGACAATCGGTCGGGCCGATCCACTGTTCGTCCTGGACTATACACGTGGCAAGCATTTTAAACGTTTTAACTTCGGCTGGTACGATCAATTATTGTGCATCATCCCGGACGATACACCTAATCGGCCCGGACGATCTGCTTTTTCAACGGTCGTTCGGACTAACTCCTCGGGCTGATCGCCTGTGTCTATTCGGCCTAGCCGATTTCTGATCGGCCCGGTCGATCGGACCGCCTTTTTGACCAATCGGCCTGTACGCAATTATTGTACCCTATCGGCCTGGACGATTCTGCGATCGGCCAGGACGATAGGGCCGTTTCTTTAAATTCAGGCCAATTCCAGCCATTTTTCTCACCCTCTTCCTTCAACTCTTTTGTGTTTTCTTGCTACCTCTCTCAAATGGCTGGTGGGAAACGTATTCGTCAGGCATCCGGGAGTTCTTCGAGGGCGACTCTAGACCCTCGATTCAGGGAGGCAGAAGATCAGGCTGCCTATCATCGCTACAAGGAGAGTGGCATCACCCTGTCCCGGATAATCAATCCAGCATATCTCTCATACCCGGTAATGGACCTTTTTGCCCACACATCTCTTTGTTTTATACTCACTCTCGCCTTCCCTTTCTCTTCCGAACTTCTCGCTGAATTTTTTGCTAACCTACGCATAACCACACCTTCACAGTCATGACCTCCTATGTGAATCGACGCCCTGTCAAAATCACATATCAGGACTGTGTTGATCTTCTACAGTTATCCACCACTGGGGATAAGCTGCACCAAATAGCCACTGATCCTGATTTTGACTGGTCTACGACGAATCACTTCCTTCGTCAGACCAATACACATTTCCATGTTGGAGAGACTAGCTCTTTGGTCAAAGATGCTAGGACAATCCAACATGTCCTTCGCACATCCATAATCCCAAAAGCTGGGGACAGGATTCACATCACCCCTCTACTGTCCCTCACTACGTTCTACATTATGGCCCAAAGAGAATTCAATGCCGCTAATCTACTCTTTCGCTACATCGATCACCTAACTACAATTCGCGACCCAAGCCATAAGAGAAAGCCCAATCTAGCCTTAGGACACATCATTGCCTATGTCCTTGAAACCAAATACAATCTCCAATACCCTAATCATCCTGACCTTCACCCTACCTACTACTCAAACAATTCCTTCACTGCACTTCATAGTACTCATCTTCACCCAGGAGATGGGGAAGGTCGGGGGGCTAGAGAGGAGGAGGCTCCCGCTCCCGCTCCCATTCCGGATCCTGTCCCTCTCCACCAGCACTCACCCTTTGATCAGTTGATTGAGAGATTTGATCGTTGGGAGACTCGGTTTGACGCCTACGTTGTTGCTCAGGAGCAGCAACACTCAGATGACATTGCCCGCTACGAGCAACACCGCGCTGAAGATTTAGCCCGATTTGACAGTTTCGTTACTCAGCAGCAGCAGCAGCATGACCAGGACATCGCCTGGTTCAATGCTCAGTTCACCACACTTGCCACCTACTTTCAGCAGCCACCTCCACCACCTCCATCTGATGATCTGGATCCCTCATTATTTTAGTCTGTATTTTGTGTTGTCTGTTTCCTGTCTTTTTTGTGTGCTTGTTAGTCTTTTTCTTGTATTTCTAGACCCTCTTTTTGTGATGACAAAAGGGGGAGTAGGGTGTAGGAAAAAGCTGTTTGGTCTTGGATTTTGTAACCTTGCGGTGTTTTAATGAAATTTTCCTACTTGTGTTTGCCATCATCAAAAAGGGGGAGATTGTTGCAAATCTATTTTTTCATGGCTTATGTTTTGATGATTGACAAACACTATCTCTCTTGGACTACTTATCGCTTCTAACTTTTCAGGAATCAAAGATCGCACGATCAAGAGGAAGCCAAGTCCAGGATCGGGTAGGTTTAGGGTTGAGTCAGCCTGTAATTTTATTTTTCACCTTTTGAGTCTACTTGTAATAATCAAAAAGACTAATGCTAAGTAACCCTTCACACACACACTTGAGAGGCTTAGAAATTCTGTTTTTGCCCACATCGGCCCAGCCGATATTTATATCGTCCGGGACGATCAGCTTAAAACAGAAAGTCTAATTAAGGATTCTTAATTAAGGCAACCGACATTAACATATCGGCCTGGACGATACGTGTATCGGCCAGGACGATAAGCTCAAAATAGAAAGAGATAGCCGCCTTAGACAGTTTAGGCATACTGAATTTTAAATTATCGGCCAGGACGATTCCAGGATCGGCCTGGACGAAATTACCAAATTATGCCTTAATTGATCAGGAAATCAAGGGAATAATAATTAAGGAGGATTGATACGATCATATCGGCCAGGACGATCGTGAGATCGGCATGGACGATCAAGCCAAATTTCAATCGGCCAGGACTGTTCCGAGGGCTGTGCTCAGGACGATTTACCTCTGATTTGAACTAATCGGCCAGGACGATCGTGATATCGGCCGGGACGATCAAGCCAAATTTCAATCGTCCAAGACTGTTCCCAGAGCTGTACTCTGGCCGATCTTCCTTAATTTGTACTAATCGGCCTGGCCGATGTCCATATCGGCCTAGACGATAAAGTCGGCTACTTGCAATTAATGAGCTCCTCTTGAGCTCTTCTATTTAAAGAGCTCTTCTTCAATGTTTTTGAAGACCTTTGGCTGCTGCCTTGACCTGAGAAGACCTTGAGGAGAGAAAGAGAGAGAGGGAGAGAGAGAGGATCTTGTGAGGGGGAGCTTGTGAGGGGATTCACAAGGGTTGCTCAAGGATCGCTCTGCTTGTCTTTCGTCTGGAGTTTCTCATCCGTGGAAGTGTCGGTAGAGGTAAGGAGTTTTGCCTTTGGTTGTGGTTCTCTGCCAGCTTCAGGAGGAAGCAAAAGGAGGTAGGTTCTCTGCCTTGCCGGGGTGGCAAAAAGGAGTTTCTTGTGAGGGATTCTCTGCCTAGCTGTGGGGGCTAAAGGAGAGTCACGTTTTGTAGTGCAATACTTGGAGGGTGCCTCCAAGGAGTGGACGTAGGTCGAGTCGACCGAACCACTATAAATCTTGTGTTCTTATTTTTGCTTCCGCACTTTTAAATTCCGCATTTGGTTTTGTGGTGTGATTTGGTTTGTGAATTTATTTCTTTGTCTTAAGAATTTTTAAAATACCAATTCACCCCCCTCTTGATTAGCTTGGGACTAAGTTCATAGGGCTTAACATCCCGAACGAACTTTCAGATGTTCTATCTCAATAATCTCTATAGAGGGATAACCTATGGTAGGTTCTATTCTACCCTCAAGCGATACAATATCAATTTTAAATAGAGAGTCTGAATCTAAAAAATCTATCATAATAAAACTCCCTTGGAAGTTAATTTTGATGGTGTTGCTATCTGATAAGGTTTCAAGCTCATTACCCTATTTATAGGTCAAATTTAGGGGATAAATTGTTGATGAATTTTAATCGATCACTACTAGATCTTAATTTTAAATTTCAAGAATTTTTTATTTAAATTCATTTTTAGCATTAATCATAAGAATATATGTAAATTAATTTCTATTTAATTTTTGATTCATTATAATTGATGAGGCAATGCAAAAGTCAGATAAGGTTAGAGGGGATATGAGTTTTACTTCACTATCCTCTGTTGTAAATCTATTTTCATGACTTATGTTTTGATGATTGACAAACACTATTGATTCTCTTGGACTGCTTGTTACTTCTAACTTTTCAGGAATCAAAGATCGGACGAACGAATGAAGCCAGTTCAAGATTGCATAGGTGTAGGGTTGAGTCAGTCTTTACTTTGTTTTTCTCTTCTTGAGTCTATTTGTAATGTTCAAGAGACTGATGCTAAGTAACCCTACACACACACACACTTGAGAGACTCAGAATTTCTATTTTTACTCATATCGGCCAGGACGATATTTACATTGTCTTGGACAATCGGGCTTAAAAAAAAATTATACAAGGATTCTTAATTAAGGCAGCCGTCATTATCAGATCATCCTGGACGATACGTGTATCGGACAGGACGATAAGCTCAAAACAGAAAAAAATTGCCGCCATAGACAATTAAGGTATTCTGTATTTTTTTAATAATCGGCCAGGATGATATTTTATCGGCCTGGACGATATTCACAAATTATGCCTTAATATTGAGTCTAGTAATTAGGTTGTTAAGCCTAAGTGAATGTCCCAAGGCTACCAAGAGGCGGGGGGGGGGGGGGGGGTGAATTGGTAGTTTTAAAAATTTTTAAACCCTCTTTTTGAAATTATGTTGAACCGAAATAAAAATGTTTCTTTTAGATTTTTATAGAAAATATTTTTCAACCACAGAGTTTTTAAAACTGAAAATTAAAATGAGGAAACGTAAAAACAGTAAAGTAAATGACACCAAATTTATAGTGGTTCGGTCTAAAACCAGACCTACATCCACTCCCCAGAGACACCCTCTGAGTATTGCACTAATACCAATAGTGACTCTCCTTTTGCACCCACAGCAAGGTGGAGAAGCCTTTACAACACACTCTTTTCACCACTCCCCGGTGCGGCAGAGAACCATTGTCCTTTTACACAATCCCCAGTGTTGGCAGAGAACCGTCGTCCTTTCACACTCTCCTAGTGTGGGCAGAGAACCCTTCGGCTATTTACACTCTCCAAGTGTAGGTAGCGAACCCTTCGGCTATTCACACTCTCCAAGTGTAGGCAGCGAACCCTTCGGCTATTCACACTCTCCAAGTGTCGGCAGCGAATCGGATCTCCTTGACAGATCTTCTCACAAGAAATCTAGAAGGAAGAAGGAAAAGAGTGAAGTAATCCCAATTCACAAGTAGAGATTCTTACCTTTGAACTCCAAGTGAAGCCTTCACGCTCCAGTGGTAGGAATCCTCCCTTGAATGCACACTCACACTCTCTCCTTAGCTATTCTCTCAAGAGGCACGAAGATCAAATGACAAAATGATTGAGTGGCAGTCTAATTTGGACTATTTATACAAAAGACAAGAAAAACTGCCCAAAAACTACAAGTATTCAATTATGTACGCAGTAGATCGTCCCGTACGATCGTGGATCGTCCTAGACGATTTTACTTAAACGCTTTGAAACGACCCTATTTGTATATGTGTACAAAATATTTTCGTACATGCTGATCGTCCCGAACGAACTAAGTTTGTCCGGTACGAACGGTTATTACTAGGTCGGTTCTAGAAACTGCTGAAAACCGTTCTAAGTAGGTTAATCGTTTGGACAAAAATTTATTCTTCTGGATGAAATTTTTATAGAGGACCGATCGTCCCGGACGATTATTAATTTCGTCTGGACGAAAATTTTCCAGAGGACCAATCGCCATGGACGATAATTTAATTTCGTCTGGACGAAAATTTTCCAGAGACCAGATCGTCCCGGACGATTATTAATTTCGTCTGGACAAAAATTTTCCAGAGGACCAATCGCCATTGACGATAATTTAAATTCGTCTAGATGAAACTTTTCCAGAGACTAGATCGTCTTGGACGATTGTAAAATTCATCCCGGACGAATAGGACTTAGAAAATTTTTAAGCAAGTTCCTATTCGTTCCATGTGCTCAATAGGAGATAACTGTCTGATCGTCCCGTACGAACGGATATCATCCAGTACGATCAGTATAAATTTTAATTTTTTTTATGATCTCCTTATGTGTGTGTGTATGTTTTTATTCACTCAATTACAATCACTCCCTTTCAATTTAGTTACAAAGAAGTGCAAACTTCAAATTTTACAAAGTATCACATTCTGAATTTGATTTGAAATCTTCATAGTCTGGAGTTCGTTTTTCCTGAAATGTTAGTACACACAAGAGCAAATATAAATTTTCTAAAATTGTTAGGAGATAACTACATATTTGAACAATAATGTTTGGAATCATCAAAACTACATAAGTTGCAAAAATGTAAAGCATTCAAATAGCAACTATCTTAACAATCTCCTCCTTTTTGATGATGGAAAAACAATTATTATTTGTATGGTTTCAATTTGAACAATTCTCCTAAACTCCCCCTGAATTGATGAATATATGAAAATAAGGAGGCATTTTAAAGCAAAGAACAAAATTTTTGTTTTTCAAAATTTTTTTTAACAAAATTACAAAGTCAAACATAAAACCAAAATGCAAACAAAACAGTCAAAACAAAACAAAACATACAAACACAATAATAATAACAAAACATACAAACACAAGAATTTCTCCCCCTTTTTGACAACAACAAAAAGTGAAGAAGAAATAGACAAGAAATGTAAGTAATTATATGAAATTCATTTGAAAATTTAATCTAAATGGTGATTGTCATAAGTTATGCAATCTAAAACTAATAACATTAGGTAAATCATTGAAATTCATAAAATTTAAGAATTGATATAATATTGTAAGTAAGAAGAATTTATCAAAAACATGATTCAATTTAGACATTGGAATATAGAAAATCATTACAAGAGAGATGAATAAAAATTCTATATTTCAAAGTTCAATAGAATATAAATGAACATAAGAGTAATTTGAATTAAGAGATTGAAAGAATTTGGAAAGAAGAGAATTACCACAAGTGGCGCTTTGCGCATCTTTCTCAAAATTTTTGGCACATTTTTGTGCATTTTTTTTTTTGACATTGGGCTAATTTTGTGCCTCTTTTTCATATTTGCGAACCTTTGCGCATTCCTTTTGATTTTTTTTGTACTATTTGTACAATTTTCAAGAGTAATTGAAACCAATTCTTTCCAAGATCAATAATCTAAAATTTCAAATTTTTCTAAGTGCATAAATATCACTTGAGCAAAGAAATACAAAATAAATAAACATCTAAAATGCAATAATAATATTAACGTGTATGTAGTCTAAATGAATAGACATGAATTTAAAAATTCTAATTATAACAAGTTATAAACAATGTTTAAATTTAGAAAGACTAGATTTTCTAATGTAATTAATCTCAAATCACAATCTAATTTAAGCACAATTAAGATTAAATAAGACTAATGAAATTCATAATAATTAAGCACATTCCAAAAAAACAAATCAAAATTAAATCAACTACGACATATTTTGATATTAATGAGAAAGATTACATGATCATTTTATAATATCAAAACAACAATAAAAACAACAAACATAAACAAACATAACTAAGACAAATACTAAAATAAACACTAACACAACAAACACAAACACAAGTACAACAAAAACAAAATCATCTTTCATTCTCTATTCTTCTGGAGGAGGAGGAATACCACCAAAAAGATTGAAGTAGGAGGCCATCAACATAACATTGGTATTGATTTCATGTACTTCATTTTTGATACTACCAATGTCCTGTTGTTGCTGCATAAGTTGAGCATCAATTTGATCAAATCTTTGATCAACATGAGTCTCAAGTCTATCAAATTTCTCAATCAGATTCTGATAATCTGATTGAGGTGCAGAAGTTTGCTCTCCTTCTTCTTCTTCTTCAGAAGCACTGGCATGTGCTTTCCCTTTTTCCTCCTTGAAAATTGCTCTGAAGGAAGCATCATTGTAGTATACTGGCTCTTCGTATTCATCATCAGGATGCACTAAGTTGTATTTCTTTTCCAAAATATATGTAACTAAGTGTCCTAATGAGATGTTCCTTTTTCTCTTCTGTTCTGCATGCCCAATTTCTGAAAGTCCATAGAGATGGTCTAGGATAAGTTGGGCTTCGTCGATAAGCTTACAATCCATAATCAAAAAGGTTAGAACAGAAAGGAGAGGGGTAATATTGATCCTATCACCATCTTTAGGAATGATTGAAGATCAAAGGATATGTTGGATAATTCGGGCATTTCTGGTCATTCCTGAAACTCTAGCAACATGATATGTTAGGCCACTTTGTCTAATCACCCTATTGACATCATACCATTTAAAAGTGTCTTCACTCATTATGGTGTGGGCTCTATAACCTTCAGTTCTTAAGCTTAGAAAGGCACCAATGTCGTGCTTGGTGATTTCAACTTTTTGTTTGAAAAAATAAGAACTTATGGAGGAGTGGTCGGAATTAAAACTCATGTTGGCTAGGAAATAGAGAAAGGTCTGTTTGTTGTAAAAGTGGACGAGAGAAAGAATGAATTGAAACTGGGTGAAGGCAAAATGGTGCATTACCTTAAAGTGAATCTCGCTTTGAATCAGAATGCGAGAGGGAGTTATTTTGGCAGAGGCAAAACGAGAAAAAGATTCCTCATTTGCTTTTGACAGGAAGTTTTCAGAGGCATTTCTGTGAGGTTTCTTAGCCAACACCTTTTGTCTTTTGCTTGAGGAGGCAATTGTTGATTTGAAGTTGAAAGGGATTGAAAGTGAAGTTTGTAGATGTGATTGTTGAGTTAGAAAGCCTTCATATTTAAAGAAAACGATACGTTCGTCCTGGACAAAAATAGTTCGTCCTGGACAAAAATTATCGTTCGTCTGGACGAAAACATTTCGTACAGACGATCCAATTCATCCAAAATGAAACGGCTTTTTGTAATCAACATAATTAACGATGCATCCTTTCGTACAGACTTTTGACTTGACCGATCGTACAGACGAAAAAATTTCGTACAGATGATCAAAATTTAATTCGTTTTAATGTTAGTTGAAAACCGTCCCCTACAATGAAACAACGTCTGTTCGTCTGGACGAACAAAAAGTTCGTACGGACGAACTTCACATTTAAAACTGCCTTATCCACTCAACCGCTGCATTCAATCGTCCCGACGTTTGAGAGAAAAAAAATTTCGTCCTGGACGATTATAAGATCGTACAGACGAACTACATTAAAAATGCTCTCAAAACATTTCATATTACGCAAACTGAATCTTACACACATCGTCCAGTACGAAAAATTTCGTCCCGGACGATTTCAACACATTTTTTTGGATTTTTGAATTTTTTATTGAAGAAAATCAAACAAAACATTCAAAACACAGAAAACAAAGACAAAACCACAGACTCTAAAATAAACTCATTCAAAACACTCAAAAATCACAAAATTCAAAACAAAAATCAAAGACAAATAACTAAGAAAACATAAATATCAATGTTGCAAAAACATTTTTATTTAAGCATTCAAATCAATAACACCTAGCCTTGTTCTTAATGTACTGAAGGTATCAAAGGCTAAAGGTTTTGTAAAAATGTCTGCAAGTTAAATTTCAGTTGAAACATGTGTGAGTTTAATTTCTCCCTTGTATACATGATCTCTTATGAAATGATGTCTTATGTTAATGTGTTTGGTTCTAGAATGTTGAATAGGATTTTTGGAAATGCAAATAGCACTAGTATTGTCATAATAAATTGGAATAGTGCCTATAGTTAATCCTAAATCAATCAACTGTTGTTTTAACCAAAGTACTTGTGCCACACAACTTCTTAATGCATTGTATTCTGCTTCTGTAGTAGATAGGGCTACTGAATTTTGTTTTCTACTAGACCAAGAAACTAATGAATTTCTAATGAATTGATATGTTCCAGAAGTGCTTTTCCTATCCACTCTACAGCCTGCAAAGTCAGAATCTGAATAACCAACAATTTCAAATGAAGAGCTAAACTTAAGATACTAAATTCCTAAGTTTTGAGTTCCTAGCAAGTATCTTAAAATCCTTTTCACTGCTGTCAAATGTGATTCTTTTGGATCTGATTGAAATCTAGCAGATAAGCAAACACTGAACATTATATCTGGTCGGCTAGCAGTCAAGTAAAGCAAAGATCCAATAATCCCTCTATATTTCTTTTGATCAACAGATTTTCCCTTAATGTCCTTATCCAACTGAACTAAGGAACTCATTGGTGTACTACAGGTTTAGCATTATCCATTTCATATTTCTTGAGGATGTCCTTAATATATTTAGTTTGGCTAAGAAATGTTCCTTCCTCAAGTTTCTTAATGCTAAAACCTAGAAAGTAATTTAGATCTCCCATTAGACTCATTTCAAATTCACTACACATTGTTTTAGAAAAATCATCACAAAGATTTTTATTTGAAGATCCAAAAATGATATCATCCACATAAATTTGAACAATGAGTATATACTTTCCAAATTTCTTTAAAAAGAGAGTTGTATCCACACTTCCTTTTTCAAAAGATCTTTCAAGTAGGAAGTTGCTCAACCTCTCATACCAAGCCCTAGGTGCCTGTTTCAATCCATATAATGCCTTTTTTTAACTTGAAAACATGATTTGTGTATTTTGAATTTTCAAAGCCTTGAGGTTGTTCTACAAAAACATCTTCTTCAATTACCCCATTTAAAAAGGCACTTTTGACAACCATTTGAAACAATTTAAAACCTTTAAAACAAGCAATGGCTAGTAAAACCCTAATTGCTTCAAGTCTAGCTACAGGGGCAAAGGTCTCCTCAAAATCATCTCCTTCAATTTGATTATACCCCTTAGCAACTAATCTAGCCTTATTTCTAATGACTACTCCTGAGTCATTCATTTTATTTTTGAACACCCACTTGGTTCCAACAACACTTTGATCTTTTGGCCTTGTAGTTAATTCCCAAACTTTATTTCTTACAAATTGATTTAACTCTTCTTGCATGGCCAATATCCAAAATTCATCAGAAAGTGCTTGAACAATATTAGTGGGTTCTATTGTTGAAATAAAGGCTGAATGATTGACTTCCTTGTTTAATCCACGCCTAGTTCTAACACCCTCACTAGGTTCACCTATAATCAATTCTCTTGGGTGGTTTTTAGAAAATCTCAAATCTCTAGGCAAAGGGTTTTCTCTTTCTAAATTTTCTTCCACATTTTCTTTCAAATTCAATCTATCAATCTTTTGGGAGTTTTCCTCAATCTCTTCTTCAACAATATTTGGCTCTTCCAAATTTCCAGATTCATCAAATACAACATGTGTGGTTTCTTCAATGACTAAAGTTCTTTTGTTTAATACCCTATAAGATTTTCCAATACTTGAATATCCAACAAAACTTCCTTCATCTAATTTTGGATCAAATTTTCCTAAGACAGATTTTCCATTGTTATGAATGAACACCTTGCAACCAAATACATGCAAATGAGACAAGTTTGGTGTTCTACCTTTTAGCAACTCATAGGGTGTTTTATTTAAATTTGATCTCACATTCACCCTATTCAGAACATAGCATGCAGTGCTAACTGCCTCAGCCCAAAAATATCTAGGAAGTGAGTATTCTGCCAACATTGCTCGGGCGGCTTCTATTAATGTTCTGTTTTTCCTTTCAACTACCCCATTTTGTTGAGTGGTTCTAGGTGCAGAAAAATTGTGATCAATCCCTTTTTCTTTACAAAAATTTTCAAATCTTTCATTTTCAAATTCTCTTCCATGATCACTTTGTAAAAAAATTATTTCACATCCTAGTTTTCTTTGAATCCAAGTTGAAAAATTTCTGAATTCCTCAAATGATTCACTTTTATGAAAAATAAATCTAACCCAAGTGAATCTTGAGAAATCATCCACTATAACAAATCCGTACACCTTCCCTCCTAGACTTACAGTTCCTACTGGTCCAAAAAGATCCATGTGAAGAATTTCAAAAGGTTTACTAGTTCTAAGATCCTTATTGGACTTAAAAGAGGACTTAACTTGTTTTCCTAATTGACATGCATCACAAAGGTGGTCCTTGGTAAAGTCTAGTTTTGGTATACCTCTCACTAAGTTCTTTTGGGTAATTCTTCTAAGGTTTTTCATACTAGAATGACAAAGTCTCCTATGCCAAAACCATGATTCATTAGAAACAGTTTTTAAACAAAAAGTAGTAGGAGATTGAATAGAATTCAAATCTAGCATGTAAACATTGTTTACCCTTTTTCCATTTAAGACTTCTTTCCATTTAGGCTTAATATGCAGCTAGTAGGTAAAAATTTCACATTATAACCCTTATCACATAGCTGACTTATACTTAACAGATTTTGTTTTAAGCCTTCAACCAATAACATATTATCTATGAAAAGGTTTTTGAAATTTCCAATCATACCAGATCCAATAACTTTCTTTGTTGTATTATCTCCAAGTGTAACCTTGCCTCCACTCCTGGCTTCCATCGTTATGAATTGAGCAGTATCTCCAGTCATATGCTTTGAACATCCGCTGTCCAGGTACCATATGCTCCCATGAGGTATTGTGTGAGAGCACTCCTGCAAAACTCTCAAATGTTAGACCTGGGAACCCAAACAAGTTTGGGTTCACCTTTTAGCAATTTATAATCAGATGCATGTATGATATGTCTAGGTTTATGCATCTTAGGTCTCTACACCAGATTAGATTTCATCTTCAAAGTACACGTGTGAGCTATATGTCCCAAAAATCCATAATTATTACATTTAACACGAGAAAAATATTCCTAAGTTTTCTTCCATTTAATTGTCTCCTAAGGGATTTCAAGAATTTAGGATAATATTTAGGATTTGTAAAATCTTCAAGTTTAGGGGGATTCCTATTATCCTCGAGAGCTCTTATTGTCAATTTATAAAATGAATTCATATCTTCCAAGATTCGATTTGTATAATTGATTCGATATATTTTTCTCTCAGATTCATCCTTAAAATGTTTAAAATCTTTTTCAAGTTCAGCATAGGATGATTTTAAATTCTCAAAATTTTTATTCAAGTCATCATATTCACTTACTTTGTTGTATTATCATAGCATTCATCTTTTTCATTTTCCTATATGCATCATGCATGTGTTCACAAACTTCAAACAATTCATCATAGGTTAAGTCACATACCTCTTCTTGATCTGATTGTTCAACATTATCTGCCATCAAGCAAAGGTTGGTGACTTCTTCTTCTTTTTCAGTCTCAGATGAGTCTGAAGCTGAGTCCGCCCAGAAAGCTCTTTGAAACTTCTTCTTGCCCTTCTTTACCATTGGTTTCTCCTCTACCTTCTCCTTGCTAGGAATGGCTTTGAGTTTTGGGCAATCAGTCTTTATATGACCTGGTTTCCTGCATTCATAACAAATTACTTCATTAGAAATCTTGCCATTTCTGTTAAACTTACCTCTGCTCCATTGCTGGCGTCTCTTCTGCTTTCTCTTTAAAAAGCTTCTGAATTGTCTAGTCATCAGTGCAATATTATCTTCATCCTCAGGTTGTGAGTGTTCACTCTCTGACTCTTCCACCTTTAATGCAATATTTTTCTCCTTTCGTGGTTCACCTGCATCAATCTTTCTTTGACTTACTCCTTGCTCATAAGCAATGAGTGAACCAAGAAGATTGTCAATAGAATATATGTTTAGATCTTTAGACTCTGTAATTGCAGTAATTTTAGCATCATAAGCAGTAAGTAAACATCGAAGAATTTTATTGACCATTTCAGCATTTGTTAATTCCCTACCAAGTGCATGCAAAGAAGTGATAATTTGTGTGAATCTTGTGTACATGTCAGAAATAGATTCATTAGGTTTAATGCGAAACAGTTCATAGTCATGTAACAAGATATTGAGTCTTGATTGCTTAACCTCATTTGTCCCTTCATAAGTTATACAAAGTCTATCCCATATGTCCTTTCCGCTTTTGCAAGTGGAAACCCGTATGTAGTCTTCAGATTTTAAAGCACAAAAGAAACTATTTAGACATTTGGCATTTAATTGTGCTAAGTCACGTTCTTCTATAGTCCAATCTGCAAAAGGTGTTTCTACCCTAACTCCATCAACTAATCTAGTTGGTTTTGTGTAACCTTCCTGGACTAGCATCCACATGCGATAATCAAGTGACTGTAAGAAGTAGACATGCGTGTTTTCCAAAAATTAAAAGGAATATTGTCAAACAGTGGAGGTCTAGTGATAGAGTAACCTTCAAGTGTGTTTCGGTTTCCGAATGTAGCCATCTACGTTAATCAAAAAGTAGTTCAAACTTATGATTTTGAAATGAAGCTCTGATACCACTTGTTGAGTCTAGTAATTAGGTTGTTAAACATAAGTGAACGTCCCAAGGCTACCAAGAGGGGGGGGGGTGAATTAGTAGTTTTAAAAATTTTAAACCCTCTTTTTGAAATTATGTTGAACCGAAATAAAAATGTTTCTTTTAGATTTTTATAGAAAATATTTTTCAACCACAGAGTTTTTAAAACTGAAAATTAAAATGTGGAAACGTAAAAACAGTAAAGTAAATGACACCAGATTTATAGTGGTTCGGTCTAAAACCAGACCTACATCCACTCCCCAGAGGCACCCTCTTAGTATTGCACTAATACTAATAGTGACTTTCCTTTTGCACCCACAGCAAGGCGGAGAAGCCTTTACAACACACTCTTTTCACCACTCCCCAGTGCGGCAGAGAACCGTTGTCCTTTTACACAATCCCAAGAGTTGGCAGAGAACCGTCATCCTTTCACACTCTCCTAGTGTGGGCAAAGAACCCTTCGGCTATTTACACTCTCCAAGTGTAGGCAGCGAACCCTTCGGCTATTCACTCTCTCCAAGTGTAGGCAGTGAACCATTCGGCTATTCACACTCTCCAATTGTAGGCAGCGAACCCTTCGGCTATTCACACTCTCCAAGTGTCGGCAGTGAACCAGATCTCCTTGACAGATCTTCTCACAAGAAATCTAGAAGGAAGAAGGAAAAGAGTGAAGTAATCCCAATTCACAAGTAGAGATTCATACCTTTGAACTCCAAGTGAAGCCTTCATGCTCCAGTGGTAGGAATCCTCCATTGAATGCACTCTCACACTCTCTCCTTAGCTATTCTCTCAAGAGGAACGAAGATCAAATGACAAAAAAATTAGGTGGCAGTCTAATTTGGACTATTTATACAAAAGACAAGAAAAACTGCCCAAAAACTGTAAGTATTCAATTCTGTACGCAGTGGATCGTCCCGTACGATCGTGGATCATCCTGGACGATTTTACTTAAACGCTTTGAAACGACCCTATTTGTATATGTGTATGAAATATTTTCGTACATGCTGATCATCCCGTACAAGCTAAGTTCGTCCGGTACGAACGGTTATTTCTAGGTCGGTTTTAGAAACTGCTGAAAACTGTTCTAAGTTGGTTAATCATTTGGACGAAAATTTATTCGTTTGGACAAAATTTTTACAGAGGACCGATCGTCCCGGACGATTATTAATTTCGTCTGGACGAAAATTTTTCAGAGGACCAATCTCCATGGGTGATAATTTAATTTCGTTTGGACGAAAATTTTCCAGAGACCAGGTCGTCCCGGACGATTATTAATTTTGTTTGGAAGAAATTTTTCCAGAGGACCAATCACCATTTACGATAATTTAATTTCGTCTGGATGAAACTTTTCCAGAGACCAGATCGTCCTGAACGATTGTAAAATTCGTCCCGGACGAATAGGACTTAGAAAATTTTTAAGCAAGTTCCTATTCGTTCCATGTGCTCAATAGGAGATAACTGTCTGATCGTCCCGTACGAACGGATATCGTCCAGTCCGATCAGTACAAATTTTTTTTTTTATGATCTCCTTATGTGTGTGTGCGTATTTTTATTCACTCATATACAATCACTCCCTTTCAATTTAATTACAAAGAAGTGCAAACTTCAAATTTTACAAAGTATCTCATTCTGAATTTGATTTGAAGTCTTCATAGTCTGGAGTTCATTTTTCCTGAAATGTTAGTACACACAAGAGCAAATACAAATCTTCTAAAATTGTTAGGAGATAACTACATATTTGAACAATAATGTTCGGAATCATCAAAACTACATAAGTTGCAAAATGTAAAGCATTCAAATAGCAACTATCTTAACACTTAATTGTTCAGAAAATCAAAGAAGTAATTAAGGATGATTGATACGATCATATCATCCTGGACGATCGCAGGATCGGCTAGGACGATCTATTCGAAAACCATAGTTACTTCTGGACAATCGGGATCGGACAGCTCGAATTCAGGGCGATGCTCTGGACGATTTTCCTCTGATTTGAACTGATCGGCCTGGACGATCATGAGATTGGCCTGAACGATCAAGCCAATTTTAAATCATCCAGCTTGCATTCAGGGTGATGCTCTGGCCGATCTTCTGATAATTGTACTGATTGGCCAGGATGATGTACAGATCGGCCTGGACGATATGGTCGGCAACTTGCAATTAATGAGCTCCTTTGAAGCTCTTCTATTTAAGAGCTCTTGTTCAACATTTTGAATAATCTTTTGCTGCTACATTGACCTGAGAAGACCTTGAGAGAGAAAGAGAGATAGAGATAGAGAGAGAGAGAGAGAGGATCTTGTGAGGAGGAGCTTGTGAGGGGATTCACAAGGGTGCTTCAATGATCGCTCTGCTTCTTCTTCGTCTAGAGTTTCTTGTCCGTGGAAGGGTCGGTAGAGGTAAGGTTTTCAGCAACGGATTGTGGTTCTCTTCCAGCTTCAGGAAAAAGCAAAAGGAGATAGGTTCTCTGCCTTACAGGGGTGGCAAAAAGGACTTCTTTGTGAGGGCTTCTCCACCTAGCTGTGGGGGCTAAAGGAGAGACATGTTTTGTAGTGCAATACTTGGAGGGTGCCTCCAAGGAGTGGACGTAGGTCAAGTTGATCGAACCACTATAAATTTCTGTGTTATTGTTTTCTTGCTTCCACACTTTAATTTCTGCATTATTTTTGTCTTGTGGTGTGATTTGGTTTTGGTTTGTGATCTTATTGATTTTGTTGAAAAGAAATTTTAAAATACCAATTCACCCCCCCCCCTCCCCCCTCTTGGTTAGCTTGGGACTAAGTTCATAGAGCTTAACATCCCAAACGAATTTTTAAGTGATATTAGAGCGGGATTCATAAAAAAATTAGTTTGAAAACTTTTTGAATTTTGATCCATGGCTAACCTTGGGAAGCGTAACACTATGGAAGGGTATTTTATTACCCGACCTCCCTTGTTCAATAACCTATCTTTTGATTTCGGGAAAACCCGCATGTCGATGTTTTTACAATCTACTGATTATCGCATGTGGATGCTTATTAAAGAAGGTTATTCTCCACCTTCTCGTGAAATTAATGGTGTTAAAACTGAAATTGCTTTTAATGAATGAACTTTCGATCAAAGAGAGTTAGCCCAATTAAATGCAAAATGTTTGAACTGTTTTTTCTGTGCTTTAAAATCTGAGGATTACATGCGTGTCTCCACTTGCAAAACTGGTAAAGAAATTTGGGATAAATTGTGTATCACTTATGAAGGCACTAATGAAGTTAAACAATCTCGCTTAAACATTCTCTTGCATGACTACGAACTTTTTCGTATGAAACCTCATGAATCTATCTTAGACATGTACACTAGGTTCATTCAAATTATAACATCATTGCATGCCTTAGGAAAAGAATTTTCAAATTTTGAAAAGGTTAATAAAATTCTTTGTTGTTTACTTGAAAAATTTGATGCTAACGTTTTTGCTATTTGTGAATCAAAAGATTTGAATGATTATTCTATTGATAATTTGATTGGCTCACTCATTGCCTACGAGCAAGGTTTGAGTTAAAGACTTTTGGATGTAGGTGAAATGATTGTTCTAAAAATGGAAGATAAGGAGAAAGATTGCTTAGTTGGTGACAAATGCAATGACTTGTCAAGCAAATCAAAAAGCTCACCAAAGCATAAGCAAAAGTGGAAAAAAGGTAAAAGTGGTAAAGATGTCCATATTTCTTCTGACGTTATTTGCTTTCGATGCAGGAAGACTGGACATATGAAAAATCAGTGCCCTAATTTAAGAATTCTTCCTACAAAAGAAAAGGGCAAGGCGAAGCAAAATTTAAAATGGGGAAATAAAAGAAGATGTGTTTATAGAACAACCCCCAGGTTTTGAGAGTTCCCAATTTCCAAATCATGTCTTTAAATTAAAAAAGGCTTTGTATGGGTTAAAGTAGACACCAAGAGCTTGGTATGAGAGGCTTAGCACATTTTTACTAGAGAGGGAGTTTGTCAAGGGGAGCGTAGACACCACCCTTTTTCTTAGGAGAGCTGAAGATGATTTACTCATTGTTCAGATTTATGTTGATGATATACTCTTTGGGTCTTCTAATAAAAAATTGTGTGATGATTTCTCTATAATAATAAGTAGAGAGTTTGAGATGAGTTTGATGGGAGAGTTGTCCTACCTTTTGGGGTTTTGCATAAAACAAATTGAGGATGGAACATTTTTAAATCAAACAAAATACATAAAGGACATTTTGAAAAAATATGAGATGGACAAAGCTAAGCCAATTAACACTCCCATGACTTCTAGTGCTCCATTATATAAGGACCAAAGTGGTAAGTCTGTTGATCAGAAGAAGTATAGAGGCATGATTGGATCTTAACTTTACTTGACTGCGTGCCGACCTGATATTATGTTTAGTGTTTGCCTTTGTGATAGATTTCAAGCTGACCCTAAGGAGTCCCACATGACTGCTGTTAAGAGATTTTTTAGATACCTTTTTGGGACACAAGGCTTAGGGATTTGGTACCTTAGACACAGCACTTCTTTGAGATTATTGGCTTTTTTTACTCTGATTTTACAGAATGCAAGGTGGATTGAAAAAGCACTTCAGGAATATGTCAATTCATTAGACAATCTTTGGTCTCTTGGTCTAGTAGGAAGCAAAACTCTATTGCAGTTTCCACTACTGAAGCTGAGTACATCGCTCTTGGAAGTTGTGTGGCCCAAGTCCTTTGGTTGAAACAACAGATATTAGATTTAGGATTACCTGTATGCACCATCTCAATCTTTTGTGATAACACTAGTGCCATATGCATCTCTAAGAATCCTATCTAACATTTAAGGACTAAGCACATTGACATTAGGCATCACTTCATTAGAGATCATGTGACTAAGGGAGACATTGCGTTACACTATGTGACAACTGAAAATCAATTGGCTGACCTCTTTACTAAACCACTGACCTTCGACACTTTTAGTTCTTTAAGGACCAGATTGGGTGTGATTGACATAAATGCATGAAACTTGATCTTTTAGTTACTTTCTTTTGTTTTTGTTTTTTTTATTTTTAGTTTTTAGTGTGTTTTACTTTCTTTTGCATTTTTTCTCGTTTACCTAGTTTTCAAAATCATCGCTAAAATGATAACATATTCCATGCCCTTGTTTTTGAAAATTTGCAGTCAATGTGTTTTTCATCTCTCATTCTCTTTGATGGTAAAAATATTTTGTGATTGTGTCTCTTTCTCTAACCTATTTTAGTGGCATAGTTTTCTTTTCTAATCAAAAATCTATTTAAAATTAGAGATTGTGTATGAAATTAAGATTTTTTCTTAAGCTTGTGTAAGTAAATCTATCTTGTATTTATAATGATCAAACTCCTTTTGTCACATCAAGATCCCTCGTTACTCTTGTCTTAGATTATTGATTCTGCTTGTGATAATTCTTCCTTATGTTAGAGAGAGAGCTCCTATTCTCTAATATCTAAGAAGATATACTCACAACAAATATTATTTAAGAGATGATAAAAGAGAATGTAGCTTGTAAAAATTAAAAAAAAAAATTTGGCCAATGATGCCAACAAAAGAAGCGCAATGATGCCAAATTGAAAAATATACACAAAAGTGTAATAAGAAAAAAAGATGCGCAAAGCGCCACTCAAATTGACAAGAGGCATAAAATGAGCCCACTCAAAAGCAAGCTATTCTCTCTTTTTAAATCTTTTAGAACTTAGAAGTTTTGATTCTCAAAGACTTAGTTTCAATGGTTTTACGATCATGACAAAGTTACTTTGGTTCATTATTTTACAAAGATATTTTTCTTGAACCAAGTGATGGATGGAATCTTTTTCACATATCCAATTAATTCTTTGAAGTTAGGTCATTGATTTCAAAAGACGATTCTACCCTAAGAAAACATCTGAGCTAAGGGTAACCTTGACCGAATATTCTACCATTCTTTGGATTGTTGAGATTATTAAATTATTAACCCACAAGTTTTTAAATCAATCACATGGAATACTACATCATTTTCATGCCTTGTTAAAAAAAAAAAAATTGGTTTGCTATTTGTTTTTCTTCTTCTTTCTGTTCCCTCCTCCTTTTTGATATGTCAAAAGGGGGAGAAGTTTATAATGTTTTTTCACTGGTCGATCCCAAAATTTTACTGCTGATTGTCTTCGTAGTGTTTTGCCATCATCAAAAAGGGGGAGATTGTTGCAAATCTATTTTTATAACTTTTGTTTTGATGATCGACAAACACTATTGATTCTCTTGGACTGCTTGTTACGTCTAACTTTTCAGGAATTGAAGATTGGACGAACGAACGAAGCTAGTTCAAGATTGCGTAGGTTTAGGGTTGAGTCAGTCTTTACTTTGATTTTCTCTTCTTAAGTCACTTTGTAATGTTCAAGAGACTGATGCTAAGTAACCCTACACACACACTCACTTGAGAGACTTAGAATTTCTATTTTTACTCATATCGGCCAGGACGATATTTACATCGTCCTGGACAATCGGGCTTAAAAAAAAATTTAAACAAGGATTCTTAATTAAGGCAGTCGTCATTATCAGATCATCCTGGACGATACGTGTATCGACCATGACAATAAGCTTAAAATAGAAAGAAATTGCCGCCATAGACAATTAAGGTATTCTGTATTTTTTTAATAATCGGCCAGGACGATATTTTATTGGCCTGGACGATATTCACAAATTATGCCTTAATTGATCAGGAAATCAAGGAAGTAATTAAGGATGATTGATACGATCATATCGTCCCGGACGATTGCAGGATTGGCAATGACGATATATTCAAAATCCTTAGTTACTTTTGGACGATCGGGATCGGACAGCTCGAATTCAGGGCGATGCTCTGGACGATTTTCCTCTGATTTGAACTGATCGGCCTGGACGATCATGAGATCGACCTAAACGATCAAGCCAATTTTAAATCATCCAGCTTACATTCAGGGCGATGCTTTGGCCGATCTTCTGAGATTTGTACTTATTGGCCAGGACGATGTCCAGATCGGCCTGGATGATATTGTCGGCAACTTGCAATTAATGAGCTCCTTTGAAGCTCTTGAATTTAAGAGCTCTTGTTCAACGTTTTGAAAAATCTTTTGCTGCTACCTTGACCTGAGAAGACCTTGAGGAGAGAAAGAGAGAGAGAGAGAGAGAGAGAGAGAGAGAGAGAGAGAGAGAGAGAGAGAGAGAGGATCTTGTGAGGAGGAGCTTGTGAGGGGATTCACAAGGGTGCTTCAAGGATCGCTCTGCTTCTTCTTCTTCTAGAGTTTCTTGTCCGTTAAATGATCAATAGAGGTAAGGTTTTAAACAACGGATTTTGGTTCTCTGCCAGCTTTAGGAGAAAGCAAAAGGAGATAGGTGCTCTGCCTTACCGGGGTGGCAAAAAGGACTTCTTTGTGAGGGCTTCTCCGCCTAGCTGTGGGGGCTAAAGGAGAGACACGTTTTGTAGTGCAATACTTGGAGGGTGCCTCCAAGGAGTGGACGTAGGTCAAGTTGACTGAAACAAAATAAATTTCTGTGTTATTATTTTCTTGCTTCTGCACTTTAATTTTCGCATTATTTTTTTCTTGTGGTGTGATTTGGTTTTGGTTTGTGATCTTATTGCTTTTGTTGAAAAGAAATTTTAAAATACCAATTCAACCCCCTTCTTGGTTAGCTTAGGACTAAGTTCATAGGGCATAACATCCCAAACAAATTTTCAAGTGGTATCAGAGCGGGATTCATAAAAAAATTAGTTTGAAAACTTTTTGAATTTTGATCCATAGCTAACCTTGGGAACCGTAAGACTATGGAAGGGTATTCTATTACCCGACCTCCCCTGTTCGATAACCTACCTTTTGATTTCTGCAAAACCCGCATGTCGACGTTTTTACAATCTATTGATTATCGCATGTGGATGCTTATCAAAGAAGGTTATTCTCCACCTTCTCATGAAATTAATGGTGTTAAAACTGAAATTGCTTTTACTGAATGCACTTTCGATGAAAGAGATTTAGCCCAATTAAATGCAAAATGTTTGAACTATTTTTTCTGTGCTTTAAAATCTGAGGATTACATACGTGTCTCCACTTGCAAAACTGGTAAAGAAATTTGGGATAAATTGTGTATCACTTATGAAGGCACTAATGAAGTTAAACAATCTCGCTTAAACATTCTCTTGCATGACTACGAACTTTTTTGTATGAAACCTCATGAATCTATCTTAGACATGTACACTAGGTTCATTCAAATTGTAACATCATTGCATGCCTTAGGAAAAGAGTTTTTAAATTTTAAAAAAGTCAATAAAATTCTTCGTTATTTACTTGAAAAATTTGATGCCAATGTTTTTGCTATTTGTGAATCAAAAGATTTGAATGATTATTCTATTGATAATTTAATTGGCTCACTCATTGCCTACGAGCAAGGTTTGGGTCAAAGACTTTTGGATGCAGGTGAAACGATTGTTCTAAAAACTGAAGATACGAAGAAAGATTGCTTAGTTGGTGACAAATGCTATGACTTGTCAGGCAAATCACAAAGTTCACCAAAGCATAAGCAAAAGTAGAAAAAAGGTAAAAGTGATAAAGATGTCCATATTTCTTCTGACGTTATTTGCTTTTGATGTAGGAAGCCTGGACATATGAAAAATCAGTGCCCTAATTTAAGAATTCTTCCTACAAAAGAAAAGGGCAAGGCGAAGAAAAATTTAAAATGGGGAAATAAAAGAAGATGTGTTTATAGAACAACCCCCAGGTTTTGAGAGTTCCCAATTTCCAAATCATGTCTTTAAATTAAAAAAGGCTTTGTATTGGTTAAAGCAGGCACCAAGAGTTTGGTATGAGAGGCTTAGCACTTTTTACTAGAGAGGGAGTTTGTCAAGGGGAGCGTAGACACCACCCTTTTTCTTAGGAGAGCTGGAGATCATTTACTCATTGTTCAGATTTATGTTGATGATATACTCTTTGGATCTTCTAATAAAAAAATTGTGTGATGATTTCTCTATAACATTGAGTAGAGAGTTTGAGATGAGTTTGATGGGAGAGTTGTCCTACATTTTGGGGTTTAGCATAAAACAATTGGAGGATGGAACCTTTTTAAATCAAAAAAAATACATAAAGGATATTTTGAAAAAATATGAGATGGACAAAGCTAAGCCAATTAACACTCCCATGACTTCTAGTGCTCCATTGCATAAGGACCCAAGTGGTAAGTCTGTTGTTCAGAAGACGTACAGAGGCATGATTGGATCTTTACTTTACTTGACTGCGGGCCGACCTGATATTATGTTTAGTGTTTGCCTTTATGCTAGATTTCAAGCTGACCCTAAGGAGTCCCACATGATTATTGTTAAGAGAATTTTTAGATACCTTTTGGGGACACCAGGCTTAGGGATTTGGTACCCTAGACACAGCACTTCTTTGAGATTATTGGATTTTTTGACTCTGATTTTACAGGATACAAGGTGGATAGAAAACGCACTTCAGGATACAGGCATCACTTCATTAAAGATCATGTGACTAAGGGAGACATTGAATTACACCATGTGACAACTGAAAATTAATTGGCTGACATCTTTACTACCACTGGCCTTCGACACTTTCAGTTCTTTAAATACCAGATTGGGTGTGATTGACATAAATGCGTGAAACTTGATCTTTTTGTTACTTTCTTTTGCTTTTGTTTTTTTTATTTTTAGTTTTTAGAGTGTTTTACTTTCTTTTGCCTTTTTTCTCTTTTACTTAGTTTTCAAAATCATCGTTGAAATGATAACATATTCCATGCCCTTGTTTTTGAAAATTTGTAGTCAATGTGTTTTTCATCTCTCAATCTCTTAGATGGTAAAAATATTTTATGATTGTTTCTCTTTCTCTAACCTATTTTAGTGGCATAGTTTTCTTTTCTAATCAAAAATCTATTTCAAATTAGAGATTGTGTATGAAATTAAGATCTTTTCTTAAGCTTGCGTAAGCAAATCTATCTTGTATTTATAATGATCAAATTCCTTTTGTCACATCAAGATCCCTCGTTATTCTTGTCTTTGATTATTGATTCTGCTTGTGATAATTCTTCCTTATGTTAGAGAGAGAGCTCCTATTCTTTAATATCTAAGAAGATATACTCACAACTAAGATTGTTCAAGAGATGATAAAAGAGAATGTAGCTTGCAAAAATAAAAATAAAAATTTTGGCCAATGATGCCAACAAAAGAAGCACAATGATGCCAAATTGAAAAATATACACAAAATTGTAATAAGAAAACAAGATGCGCAAAGCGCCACTCAAATTGACAAGAGGCATAAAATGAGCCCACTCAAAAGCAAGCTACTCTTTCTTTTTAAATCTTTAAGAACTTAGAAGTTTTTATTCTCAAAGACTTAATTTCAATGGTTTTGCGATCTTGACAAAGTTACTTTGGTTCATTATTTTATAAAGATATTTTTCTTGAACCAAGTGATGGATGGATTCTTTTTCTCTTATCCAATTAATTCTTTGAAGTTAGGTCATTGATTTCAAAAGACGATTCTACCCTAAGAAAACATCTGAGCTAAGGGTAACCATGACCGGATATTCTACCATTCTTTGGATTGTTGAGATTATTAAATTATTAACCCACAAGTTTTTAAATCAATCACATGGAATACTACATCATTTTCATGCCTTGTTAAAAAAAAAAATTGGTTTGCTATTTATTTTTCTTCTTCTTTCTGTTCCCTCCTCCTTTTTGATATGTCAAAAGCGGGAGAAGTTTATAATGTTTTTTTACTGGTCGATCCCAAAATTTTACTGCTGATTATCTTCGTAGTGTTTTGCCATCATCAAAAAGGGGGAGATTATTGCAGATCTATTTTCATGACTTATGTTTTGATGATTGACAAACACTATTGATTCTCTTCGACTGCTTGTTACTTCTAACTTTTCAGGAATCGAAAATCGGACGAACGAACGAAGCCAGTTCAAGATTGCGTAGGTTTAGGGTTGAGTCAGTCTGTACTTTATTTTTTCTCTTCTTGATTCTATTTGTAATGTTCAAGAGACTGATGCTAAGTAACCCTACACACACACACTTGAGAGACTTAGAAATTCTGTTTTTACTCATATCGGCCAGGACGATATTTACATCTTCCTGGACGATCGGGCTTAAAACAGAAAATCTAAATAAGGATTCTTAATTAAGGCAGCCGTAATTATCAGATCATCCTGGACGATACGTGTATCAGCCAGGACGATAGGCTCAAACCAAAAAGAAATTGCCGCCATAGACAATTAAGGTATTTTGTATTTTTTTAATAATCGGCCAGGACGATATTTTATCGGCCTAGACGATATTCACAAATTATGCCTTAATTGATTAGGAAATCAAGAAAGTAATTAAGGATGATTGATTAGATCATATCATCCTGGATGATCACAAGATCGGCCAGGACGATCTATTCAAAAACCTTAGTTACTTCTGGACGATCGGGATCGGACAGCTCGAATTTAGGGCGATGCTCTGAACGATTTTCCTCTAATTTGAACTGATTGGCCTGGATGATCGTGAGATTTTCCTAGACGGTTAAGCCAATTTTAAATCGTCTAGCTTGCATTCAGGGTGATGCTCTGGCCGATCTTCTGAGATTTGTTCTAATCGGCCAGGACGATGTTCAGATCGGCCTGGATGATATTGTCGGCAACTTGCAATTAATGAGCTCCTTTGAAGCTCTTCTATTTTAGAGCTCTTGTTCAATGTTTTGAACAATCTTTTGCTGCAGCCTCGACCTGAGAAGACCTTGAGGAGAGAAAGAGAGAGAGAGAGAGAGAGAGAGAGAGAGAGAGAGAGAGAGAGAGAGAGAGAGAGAGAGAGAGAGAGAGAGAGAGAGAGAGGATCTTGTGAGAGGGAGCTTGTGAGGGGATTCACAAGGGTGCTTCAAGGATCGCTCTGCTTCTTCTTCATCTAGAGTTTCTTGTCCGTGGAAGGGTCGGTAGAGGTAAGGTTTTCAGCAATGGATTGTGGTTCTTTGCCAGCTTCAGGAGGAAGCAAAAGAAGATAGGTTCTCTGCCTTGTCGGGGTGGAAAAAAGGACTTCTTTGTGCGGGCTTCTCCGCCTAGCTGTGGGGGCTAAAGGAGAAACACTTTTTGTAGTGCAATACTTGGAGGGTGCCTCCAAGGAGTGGACGTAGGTCAAGTTGACTGAACCACTATAAATTTCTGTGTTATTATTTTCTTGCTTCCGCACTTTAATTTCCATATTGTTTTTGTCTTGTGGTGTGATTTGGTTTTGGATTGTGATCTTATTGCTTTTGTTGAAAAGAAATTTTAAAATACCATTCACCCCCCCTCTTGGTTAGCTTGGAACTAAGTTCATAGGGCTTAACATCCCAAACGAACTTTCATCTTCCATCTGAATACATCTCTAAACTACAATTTTTTTCTCTACGGGTATATCACTCTTTCAATTTTTTTATAGTAATTCCTAAAACTACTAAAGAGGAAATCATTCTAACTTCCTCCTGAGATGCCTCCAGCTCAACCACCAAGATCTGGCACTAGGCTCTCATTGATAATTACTGAGAAAGTTGAACAATTTTATAAATCAACTTTTAAATACTTAGGATAAAAAAATATCCCAATCATCTTTAATTAACAAATGAATGTTAGAATACTTACCTGAAATAGTTTTTATCAACCCCTGATCTTAATCCACTAAGTACTCTTTTAAGAGAATGAAGCTAACTTGTTTGACATTATGCTATAACCAATCCTTCATGGTGAATTAGTCTTTTATGAGGTGGCCTAACATGCATTGGTAGGGGAAAAAATTGGGTTCATCCCTTTTGTTTGCCTCTTTCGATTTTTTGGCCTTTTGTAATATAAAGTCCACATTCTTTAATTAACTTTTAAAAATTTTCTTTATTTACTTTCTTTTAAATGAATGGGCTTTCACCATCCAATCTTCAAAAGATGCCAAGTAACGACCTCTATTGGGTAATAAGGAACCTAGAACGGGCGAGGAGGTGGGTCGATTAGTTGATTTTTTATTGGTTACTTTCCATTATCCACTGTTTAAACATTTGCTTAGTTTTTCTCAAAGGCTTTTTAAGGTTTTACCACTTTCTTCTCATCAGACAAAACCTTCAAGAATGGTATTTTAGAAGCCTTATCCAACAGTTTGTTTGCCTTATTTAGTAATCTCTCAAAAGTTCTTTTTAGAAAACCCTTTAAAGAGAATAGCAAGTAGGGCCATCGATATTCTTTAGAAAAATCTTCAATGTGTATTGCTCTTACAACTAAGGTTCACATTTCATCGAGATATTTCTCCATCTCAAGATGTACTCAACTAATGACTCTCTCGATTATTGCTTATTAACGAAAAGATCGCCTAAAGTAATTTAATGTTGAGCTCTAGAGAATATTTTTAAGAAAATACTTTATAACTCAGTAAATGTCCTCACAAAACCATTTGGCAGATCGACATACACTCAAAAGTAACTCTATATAGACTTCTAGTAATTTGATAAAATAATAGCTTCTGATACTCTAACATCACAATAGCTTGCACAAAGAAGTGCTAGATAGTGCCTCAGGTTTTCTACACCACTAATGAATTTAGAAGATGGTGGCATAAATTCTTTAAGGTAAGGAACTGAATCATATTCCTCAAGATGGGGTCTACCCTTTAGAATAGATGTGATCCCTTTGGACTAGGCTAAGAATGGGCTAAGGCCTCCCTTACCTGACTTTTGACCATCAATTTTTTTATATCTTTTTGTAATCAATGATAGTGTTGGTAGTGTTAGGGGGACCGTTGGAGTTGATCCTAGAATTTATAAGCCTAACTTTGACTTTTTACTAAGTTCTCCTATTATATGTATTATAGGTTGCAATAGCTCGGGTTGAGATTATTGTGTAGGAGAGCTGACTTTGTATATCCTTCTCTCTTAGTAGCATCTCTTCCACAATCTTTTCAATATTTTTAATGGGTTCATCATTATTTATCAGTCTAAATTACTCATCAAAATCTAAATCAATCATTGTTGAATATTCTTTTCTTCCTGGATGATCTCTACTAAGCTCATTTTTATTCAATAATGATTGGGTTTCTACCACAAAGATATTGCCAATAGGAGCTATTGCGAATCTATTTTCAAGGAATATGATTTTGATGATATTAAACACTTCTATTTCTCTATGACTGCCTTGACTACTAACATTTCAGGTCCATAATCTCTATGACTGCAATTTGAACCATCTCAAGATTGGGTAGACTAGGTCTAAGTTAGTTTGTAAACTTTTCCTTTTCTTGAGTCTGTTGTAAACGATGTGGTTCCTAATGCTAAGTAACCTTGCACACACAAACTTGGGGGAAAATTTTTGACTATTTTTAGAGTTCTCTATTTTTTGTCACATCGTATGGGATGATCCACAAATTGGCTTGGACGATTAGATAAAAATAAAAACCCTAATTATGGCATCCTGGTTAAGGTAGCTGTCATTAAGCTCATCGTCCTGAATGATAGTTGTATCAACCATCATCATCCTAGACAATGTAACACAATTATGCCTAAATTAATCTGGTAATTAAGGAAAGTAATTAAGGTTTGATTGCTGGATCATATCATCCCGGACGATTACAAGATTGGCTGGGATAATCAGTTCACAAACCTTAGTTGTCCCTGGATGACCAAACATTGGCCAGCTTCAATTCAAGGTGATACTCTGGATGATTTGCATGGATTTGAACTAATCGTCCGGGACAATCATAAGATCGGCCTGGACGATCAAAATATTTTTCCATCATCTAGATATCTATTCAGTGCAATTCTCTGGATGATATTCAATGATTTGTACTAATCATACAGGATGATATCCTGTTAGCCTAAATAATTTGAATAAAAACCTTCTGATCATCCCAAATTGTCCAAGCTGATTGAGCTTAATTTGCACTGATCATACAGGATAGTATTTATATCATCTTGGATGATAAAGTCAGTTTGTTGCAATTAAGAGCTATTCTAAAGAGCAATTATGAGATTATCTTTTACTACTGTTCTGACCTAAGAGAGCCAAGAGGAGAGGGAGAGAAAGGGAGAAAGAGACAGAGGATCTTATAAGGGGGAGTTTGTGAGGGGTTTCACAAAGGTTACTCCAAGCAAGGATCCATCATCATCTTCTCTAGTCATCATCCTTAGTGAGAGTTTGTAAGGGATGTTAAGCCCTTATGAACTAGTCCCGAGGCTAACTAAGAGGGAGGGTGAATTGATATTTAAATCTTCTTTAACTAAAAGAAAAATCTTTTTTATATCTTGTAGTAGAAATAAATTAAATCAATAATAAAAAGATCAATCACAAAGTTCACCCAAGAAGTTAATCATAAATAAAGTAAAGTGCAAAAATAATAAAGGAAAGAACGAATAAGATTTATAGTGGTTCAGTCAAATCTTGACCTACGTCCACTCCTCGGATGCACCCTTCGAGTATTGCACTAAACTTAGTGTCTGTACTTTAGTCCCCACATCTATGCGGTGAAGCCCTTACAAAATCACTTCCACCTTCCCCGGTGCAGTGGAGTAACCGAGTCCTTTGACACCAAAGAGATCTTCTTCTTCGCAAAACTTCTCTCAAGAAGACCCTATTTTCTAATGGTACTAATGTACGAGCTTGTCGAAGCAACTGTAAGAAACCCCCGCCACACTCACTTGAAAACCCCTCTAAGGATCTTCTCCCTCTCTCAAACTCCACCCTTTCCTCTCTCCCTTTCAAGTTCTCTCTTCAAGTTTTCTCCATAAGATCGAAGCTACAATGGCTGTCGAAGACACTTTTAAAGTCTTTGATAAAGCTTAAATATAAGAGCTCCAAAAGGCTCTTAAATTCACCAAATCAACATTATCATCCAGGACGATCGCAGGATTGTCCCGTACGATGCCTTAAAAAGAGGACTTTAGAAAACCCTAAAAACTCAATTTTAGTGCCAAAAATCATTCTAGACATTTGCAAGATCATCCAGTACGATGTGTAGAATTTGACTTGATAGTCCCGGACGATATTATGATAGTCCAAGATGATCAGTGCAAATTTATACAGATTATCCAGCATGATATAGTGGAACATTCAGGATGATTAGAAGAAAAATTATGGTATTCTATCTTGGATGATTTAGGAAAATCAAGAATGTCGGCAAACATCATCCTTTACAATATACAGATCATCCAGGATTATCGGATTGAAAACTTTAACCATAATTTATCCCCTAATCACATGATCAATTTAGGCATGATTTGTATTAATTGTCCAGGATGATCTAGATTGTTCGGGATGATTAGAACAAAAATTAAATCTTAAAACCTTGCCTAAATTATCATTGGTGGCAATTTTCCAAGATTAGAAAGGATCATCCTAGATGATCCAAAATCATCCAGTACGATTAGTTCATAATTTTATATTCTAGATTTGACTAGATCTCACTCCCCTGAAAATGTGTGTGCATGGTCACCAAGTAAGCATACTCCCTTATAGTACTTAACTTAAGAAATTAAAAATATATCAATGAATATTACAAATAAAATATGTTCTACCAAAACTTGAGTCTTGAATGGTGCATCGTAATCTTGAAAAGCTAATATACACATAAAAAAACATATATTGCAAATACAAATATACAACAGAAAGTGAGCAATAATATTTGCCATCATCAAAAATATAAACTCTTAAGCTCGAGTTACAACAATCTCCCCCTTTTTGATGATGGAAAATATTGCTGGATGAATTTGCAAAATTGAAAACATTTTCTCCTAATCTCCCCATCACTAATATAAAAATCTAAAAATAGGGGAAGACAAAATTTTTGTTGTTTTTATTTTTAAAAAATATAGAAAACGTTTACAAATACAATAGTTTGTTCTCCCCCTTTAACATTATCAAAAAGATGAGGGGCACAAACAAACAGAGCAATAAAAATGATTAAAAAATAAAATGATCCCTGATTAAGTGAAAGAAAAAAATCTTATATTCTTAAAATGAGAAAGTTACCTCTTGATTTTATTTAAAAACTTAGTAAGGAATGTATTGACAATGCATAACCTAGAAAGGATAGAAATTCAAAAATTATTAATCCAAGCTCAAGTTCTTTTAAAGGCTCAAAAACTTTTTAATCCAATATCTAAATCAATTTACAAATTAGAAAAAGAAATAACAATTTTTAAAGACTCCTTTCATAAAACATATCTAATAGAAGATTAATACAAAAATTGGTGAATCAAGAATCATGATTTTCAAGCTTAAGTATCAAAAATATCAAGGGTTTTCTTAAGCTTTAAGAAGTGAAAGAAAGAAAAGCTTATATTTTGTGGGCTCATTTTATGCCTCTTGTCAGTTTTTAACGCACTTTTTGAATCTTTTATGTTTTGATATACTTTATGTATCTTTCTCAATTTTGGCATCATTGTGCATCTTTTGATTTGGCGTCACTAACCACCTTTTTTCAAATATGCTACCTTTCTAAAATTTTAAAAATAAAAGCAAACCTATTTTATTGATAAAACGAACTACTTGAATAAGAAAATTATGAGATAGATTCAACAACTTTCAAAAGATCCTTATGCGATAGCCAAACTGTAGGGACTTGAAAAAGTTTAGTTTCAAAATCTAATTTATAATATGTTGAAGATTTTGAATCAAAAGTAAAATAACCTCTTGAAGAAAAGAGATAGAGAGACAAAATCATAAGTTTCCTTCCTTTACCTGATTTTAGATAAGTCAACCTTAACTTTCATAAGAATTCAAGAAAAATAGGAGGAAGATTTTTCATTTTTAGAAAAGTGAATGTGTGTGTTGATCAGAGAGAACTTCACAAAAATAAATAGTAATGACAAATTTAAAATTATAACAAAAAAGAAAAAAAGAACAAAAAATAAACAAATAAATAAATAAACCCAAAGAAAACATTTAAAAAACAAAAAAAAAAACAACGAACACAAATATACATACACAAACAAATAAATACATAAACAAGGGTTTAAATATCATCTTGCTACTGGTCTGATGATTCAGAAGCAAGGTCTACCAAGGAGATTTTTTGCTTTCATTATTTTCTTTTTTTATAATTTGCTTAGCATTCCCTTTTTCTTTTGCAGGAAGAGTTCTTAAATTAAGTCATTGATTTTTCATATGTCCCAGCTTCTTACATCTAAAGCAAATAATGTCATAAGAAATCTTAACATTCTTACCATTTTCACCTTTATTCCACTTTTTTTTATGCTTATGCTTTTGTGAGCTTTTTAATTTGCTTGATAAGTCATTATTTTTGTCACCAACTAAGCCACTTTTCTCCATATTTTTAGTTTTTAACACTATCATCTCTCCTGCAATAAGTGAGCCAATCAAATTATGAATAGAATATTCATTCAAATTTTTTGATTCACAAATAGGAATAACTTTTGCATCAAACATATCAAGTAGACAACATAGATTGACTTTTTCAAAGTTTAAAAATTCTTTTCCTAAAGCATGCAATAATGTCATAATTTGAATAAACCTAATATATATGTCTAAGATCATCTCATAAGTTTTCATGCAAAATAATTCATAATCATTCATTAAGGTGTTCAACCTAGATTACTTGATTTCACTAGTGCCTTCTTATATAGTGTATAATTTATCCCAAATTTCCTTGCCATTAGTGCACGTGGATAAAAACATACAATCTTAAAAATTTAAAACACATAAAAAATAGTTTACTTATTTAGCATTCAAGTGAGTATTGATTTGTTCTTCCCTACTTCATTGTTTAAAAGGAATATCAATTTTAATTCTATCTTTAACACGTAATGGTATTGAATAACCAGTTAAAATCCTTTGCTACATTAGGTAATCAATTGATTGCAAGAAAATAGACATGCAAATTTTCCAAAAATTAAAATTAATATTTTCAAATAAAGGTGGCAGGTGATTGAATATTCTTCCACAATATTACGATTATAAAAATTAGCCATGGATCAAAATTCAAAAGTTTTCAAAAACTCATTTTTATGAATCCTGCTCTGATACCACTTGAGAGTTTATCAGGGATGTTAAGCCCTTATGAATTAGTCCCAAGGCTAACTAAGAGGGAGGGTGAATTGATATTTAAATCTTCTTTAACTAAAAGAAAAATCTTTTTATACCTTATAGTAAAAACAAATTAAATCAATAATAAAAAGATCAATCAGAGAGTTCACCCAAGCAAATAATCACAATAAAAATAAAGTGTGAAAATAATAAAAGAAAGAACACATCATATTTATAGTGGTTCGGTCAAACCTTGACCTACATCCATTCCTCGGAGACGCCCTATGAGTATTTCACTAAACTCATTGTCTCTCCTTTAGCCCCCAAAGCTAGGCGGAGAAGCCTTTACAAAATCACTTCCACCTTTCCCGATGCAGTGGAGTAGCCAGGTCCTTTGACACCAAAGATATCTTCTTCTTCCCAAAACATCCCTCAAGAAGACCCTTGAATTTGATGGTACTAAGGTGCGAGCTTGTCAGAGCAACCGTGTGAAACCCCCTCCACACTCCTTTGAAACACCCTCCAAGGATCTTCTCCCTCTCTCAAACTCCACCCTTTCCTCTCTCCCTTTCATGTTCTCTCTTTAGGTTTTCTCTAGAAGAACAAAGCTATAATGGTTTCCGAAGACACTTTCAATGTCTTTGATAAAGCTTAAAAAGAAGAGCTCCAAAAAGGCTCTTAAATGCACCAAACTGACATTATCATCCAGGACGATCGTAGGATCATCCCGTACGATGTGCTTAAAAAGAAAGCTTCATAAAACTCTAAAAACTCAATTTTGGCACCAATAATTATCCTGGACGATCGTAGGATCGTCCAGTACGATGTACAAAATTTGACCTTATAGTCCCGGATGATATTAGGATAGTCCAAAAAGATAAATGCAAATTTGTATAGATCATCCAGGATGATATTGTGGATCGTCTAGGATGATTAGAAGAAAAATTATGATATTCCATCATGGATGATTTAAGAAAATCAAGTATGTCGGCAAATATCCTGTATAATATACATATCATCTAGGATGATCTGATTGAAAAATTTAACCATAATTAATCCTCTAATAACATAATCAATTTAGGCATGATTTATATTGATCATCTAGGGTGATCTAGATCATCCGTGATGATTAGAAAAAAAATTGAATCTTAAAACCTTGCCTAAATTATTATTGGTGGCAGTTTTCCAAGATCATAAAGGATCGCCCTGGACGATCCAAAATTATCTGGTATGATTAGTTCAAAATTTGATCTTCTGGATTTGACTAGATCTCACTCCCCTCAAAATTATGTGTGCATGGTCACCAAGCAAGCATACTCCCTTACAATACCTGACTAAAGAAATTAAAAATACATCAATGAATGTTATAAATAAAACATGTTCTACCAAAACTTGAGTCTTAAAAGGTGCATCGTAATCCTGAAATATTAGTATACACATAAATAAACATATATTACGAATACATGTAGATAATAGAAAGTTACTCATAATATTTATTATCATTAAAAACATAAACTCATAAGCTCGAGTAGCAACACTTAGTTCCTTATGGGTTCTAGAGAGGTCTACTTCAGCATCTTCCGCATTAAATTTCTGTAGTTTAATTTTTATGGTGAATCTTGGTTTTTATTTTAAGATTGTGTTTTAATCGAAAGATTTTTAAAAAAACTAATTCACCCCCCATCACCCCCCCCCTAGTTAGCCTTAGGACTAGTTCATAAGGGATTAACATCCTTGTCAAATTTTCAAGTGCCATCAGAGCACTTTCAAGTGGTATTAGAGCAAGATTCATAAAATTTAATTTTTTAAAACTTTTGAATTTTGATTTATGGCTAACTTTAGTAATCAAAATACTACATAAGGATATTTTATTACATGACCACCTTTGTTTGACAATATTCCTTTTGATTTTTAGAAAACTCGCATGTCTACATTTTTATAATCGCTTGATTATCGTTTGTGGATGCTTATTAAAGAAGGATATACACCTCCTTCTCATTAAATTAATGGCATTAAAACTTAACTTCCTTTTACTGAATGGACATTTGATGAAAGAGATTTAGCACAACTTAATGCAAAATATTTGAACTATTTTTCTGTGCTTTGAAATCTAAAGATTATATGCGTGTTTCAACTTGTGCAACTGGTAAAAAAATTTGGGATAGATTGTGTGTAACTTATAAAGGAACCAATGAAGTTAAATAGTCTAGGTTAAATATTTTGTTGCATGACTACGAATTTTTTTGTGTGAAATCTACTAAATCAATTTCTAATATGTATACTAGGTTTACTCAAATTTTCACCTCATTGCATGCTTTAGGAAGAGAGCTAACTAATTATGAAAGAGTCAATAAATTTTGGAGATGTTTGTCTTCTTCTTTTGATGCTAAGATCACTGTAATTACTGAATCTAAAGATTTAAATACTTATTTTGTTCATAATTTACTTGGATCACTCATTGCTTATGAGCAAGTGGTAAATAAAAGAAATATTGATGCAGGTGAGAAAAAGAAGGAGAAAACTATGGCACTGAAGGCCAACAACACGGACACTGATTCTTCTGAGTCTGAAAGCAATGATTTTGCCATCATCACTATGTGATTCAAAAGCTTTTTAAGGATGAATAACAAGTATCATCATAAGTGGAAAAGAGGTAAGGATAGCAAAAATTATAAAAGTTCTTCTGATATTATTTATTTTGAATGCAAGAAGATTGGATATGTTAAAGCTGATTGTCCTACACTTAAGGATCACTCAACAAAAGAAAAGGTTGAGGAGAAATCCAAATATAGGAAGGACAAGAAGCAGAACCAAAAGGCTTTCTAGGTGGATTCTGCATCTGACTCATCTGAGACTGAAGCTGAAGAGGAGATAACAAATTTGTACTTAATGGGTAATCATCTTGGTTAATCTGATCAAGAAGAGGTATGTGAACCAACCTATAATCAATTACTTAAAATTTGTGAGAAAATTCATGCATCATATAAGAAACTTAAGAAATTACATGCTAGTTTGAAATCGGATTTTTTGAATTTACAAAAAGAGCATGAAATATTAAGTAAAGATCACACTCTACTTGATAGCAATCTCATGTCTTTACTTGATAAATTTGATGATTTAAATAAAAAGCATTCTGAATTAATTATTGAGCATGATTCTTTGAAAGCATCCTACACCACACTTAAATCTGATTTTAAAACTTCTACTGAAGAATGTGAGCATAAAGAGCACTATTTAATGTTGATAATGCTATTTTAGAAAGTGTTAACTTAAGGTTTAAAAACAAATTGAATACACTTGAGAGAAATTGGAATACATCAACACTTTATCAAAAGCCAAAACCTAGAAAGATGTTATATAACCCAAGTAGATTAATAAATCCTTTTCATAGAATTAGATGTTTTTCATGTGGCATGCTAGAACACAATTCATTCACTTGCACTGTTCACCATAGTACATATTAGGTACAGGGACCAAAATTGCATGATTCACAGCATAACACACATGCATTGCATTCTTTTTTTCATAAGAAGGGACCCAAACCTATTTGGTTTCCAAAATCTGACATTTGATAATTTTTTAGCTAACTCCACAAAAAGCCTCATGAGAACATGTGGTACTTGGACAGTGGATGCTCATGACCTATGATTGGAGATGCCAATCAATTCATTTTTTTTTAGACCAGGATAGGAGACAAGGTTACTCTTGGAGATAACACCACCAGGAAAGTGGTGGGCTCAGGTATAATCAGAAATTACAAGAACCTTTTAATTGAAAATATTTTACTTGTAGACGGACTGAAGCACAACTTGCTCAGCATCGATCAGCTTTGTGATAAGGGCTTCATCATAAAATTCTTGGCAAACACTTGCATTATAAACTTAACTTGTAGCATTTGTTCTTATTTTTATTTCTTTTTTATTTCTATTTTTTTAGGGTGATCCCAGTGACATATTAGAGAGATATTATTATATTAGCATGATGATCAGTTGTGGCTATGAGAGCCATTGCAATGTGATGATGCTTATAGTATTAGTGATCTTATATGTTCCATTAGCTTATTTTATATCACATATTTTGTACCTTTCTATAATTCATATGAAAATATGTATATTTTAATTTTTATTTGATTAAATTTTCTTAATACTTACATTTTATATTATTTTTCATTAATATCTATGCATTTTAGTAATCTAATTAATTCTAATAAAGTATTATTAGAAAATATGTAAAATTAGGATAAAAATAAACCTAATATCATAGTTCAAATGAACACTACTCTATAATTCATAGATTGAAAAAATAATTTTGAACTAATTTAGATTATTTAAATTATTGACTTAACTCGAATTCAGTTATAAATTTAAACATTGACCTTTGAATTGAAGATGAATAATTAAGGTTAAAGAATAGATATGGTTAAATTAAAATTGAAGATCATAGATACCTGAATTTTTAATTAGTAATCTCAATAAGATTGTAAGAAGATTTTAAGCAAAACTGATATTCAAAATGATTACCTATGTACACCTCAAAATAAAAAAGGAAAAAATATGATAAGAGTTCTAAAGAAAAAAAAAATAAGAAAAATAAAGAGAGTACATTCAAAATTTTGTAAAAATATAGAGTATCATTGTAATTTTATACATAAATTCATAAAGGATAAAACATAAGAACAATTACAAATGGAAGGTGAACTAATGATATTTCAATTTTAACTATGAACATGTCTAATCTTTAAACTACAATATTCAATTCTTTTTTTTTTTTTAAATTGCAAAATTGCATTAAGGAGAAATAAAAAAAGAGAGGCTATTACAATCTAATCAAATAGTGCAATTCTCATATTCCTTCTTCAAAATGATGAACAAAGAAGAAGGAATATCATAAGAAGTAAAAGAATCAAAACAAAAATTATTATCCAAAGCTAGAGTAGCACACAAATCAGCAGCTTTGTTACAATTCCTAGAGGTATGATGGAAGATTACCTTATTAAAGTCATAAAGGAATGAAATCTTCTCGGAAATCTAGTTCTTAGCCGTTGATTTCGTCATTGAGTCATGAAGAAATTTGATGGCATTGTAGTTATCTCCCTCAGTTATTAAACCTTTGCTGTCAAACATCCAATCTTTAAGGAATTCTTTCAATGTAAAAATAGCATCCATTTCAAGTTGGTTAATGTCCCAATGAAGTTTCTGCTTATCGAAGGCAAGGAGCAATCTTCCCATGGAATCTCTGACTACACCCCCAACGCTAGCTAAGTTTGAGTCCAGTAAAGAAGAATCTACATTATTTTTTATCCAATCTAGTGGTGGGGGTGCCATGAATCTTCAGACTCCCTGAGGAGAGAGGCATCCTAGTTAACTAGCATTGGATAATTATTTGTAGCAGTGAATAAGATGTTTGCAGCAATCACCGAAGTGTGTAAAATAGAATTGTTGTTCTTCACATCATTCCGGAAATTCCATGAACATAAAATAGTCGTACAATAGATCTTGACTATGTCCAAACTCACTTTAGAAAGATGTCTAAGCTGGAAAAGACAATCTGCCAAAGAGCTGAAAAGTGGAATGTTGAATCCCCAAGATCTCAACATATAGATGATATCAATGAGGAATTTGCAATGAATCGCAACATGTGCACAATCTTCAACTTCAAGACAACCTCTAGCACAAAGATCACTGTTACAAAGTCTTCTATATTTCAAAAACTCATTAGTAGGAATGGAAAACCTACTCATCCTCCACCAAAATAATTCAACTCTTGGTTTAAGTTTTAACTTTCATAACCAATCTGCAAATCCAGAATCATCCTTATGATTATAAGATATGATAATTTCAGCATTTGCCATGGCTGAAATAGATTTACCATATAATTGGTAAAGAAGCTCCACTTGATCTTCCTCCCCTTCATGGATAACACTATGCTGCACAATGAGATTAACCATGTTTTTGTTAAAAAAATGATTGAGCTCCAGCAAATTCCAATTAGAGTCTATAAGGAGGAAATTCTGTAACATCATGTCTTCTAATCCGATACAATCAGCAAGCATGGGCCATTTGTTGAAACATTTGTCCAATAACCAAATGTCATTCATGACATTAATACTTTTACCATTCACGATCTTCCATTTAACAATTGGTTTTAGGAAAGAAGCTCCATCTAAAATGATAGACCGTGCAGTTGATTGTCCACTCTTGGACCGTCCACCACAAATAGCTGGACCATACCTTGCAGTCATACATTTGTATAGTAAAGAAGAACGATTCTGAGAAAGCCTCCAAGCTATTCTAGCTCTGAGGGGGCTAGATTTTTGAACAGCCGAATATAAGCCCATACCACCAAAGGCTCTTGGTATGCATAACTCCTCCCAAGCGACACAGTGAAGGCCACTATTTTCGTGATCATGATGCCAAATGAAATCTCTACAAATTCTGTCCAATTCATAGAGAATACTTTTTAGAATCAAAGAATGAGAAGATATGAAAGTGGGCAAAGAGAGCAGAGAAGTCTTGGCTAGAGTCATTCTACCAGCTAAGGATAAAATCTAGCACCCCAAGCATTAAGTCTCTCCAAAGCAAACAATATTCAATTCAGAATTCAAAAGTTAATTAATATATTCATAACATGTAAATACAAATTAAGCAATAATAAGGGGACTGTTTAGGATAATTATTAGTATTTTCAAATTAGAATTATAACTTTGTTCATTTCTACTACTTTTTAGAAGATAATATTTTATCTTATATTTTAGTAATTTTAAATTAACAGTTTTTTTACTTTGGTTATTTAATTAATAAGAATTGGAGAATTCTTTATTTACTTGAGGACAAGCAAGAGTTCAAGCTATGGAGAATTTAATAAGTGTAAATTATTTAGTATTTTACATGTTTTATTTTTAGTGAAAATATGTTGTTTTTGTTTTTTTTGTACATAAAAAATTCAAAAATCACAAAAATTCTAAGGAGACTACAATGTCATAGTGTATGACTAAACAATATTGTAGTGCCACCATCACTACCAACAAGGAGCTATAAAGTGGACATTACAATGCCAAGTTCTCTATTTTATGCACTATGGTGGCAACATAACTAGTGCTACAACATTACCAGCACTGTGGCATCAAAAAGACAGCTTTTTTTTTTTTTGAAAGAAATGCTAAATTGCATTAAAAGCAAACAAAAAACAAACTACTCAAGTCATACCTAAAGCATCACATTCCTCCTTCAAGCAATACAAGAAACAAGGAGGAATCAAAGCATCAAGAAGATCTTCTCACAAAAAAGATCTTTCTAAAGCCAAATTAGCACAAATATCCGCTAATTTGTTGCCATTTCTATTTGAATAAGAAAATACAATTTGCTTAAACTCAAGCACGAAGGCTAAATTATCATCAATCAATCTACTAACCTTCTAGCTTTTGACCGAATTTTGAAGCATTTTGATGATATTGAAAATGTCCCCTTTGATGATCACTCCTCTAGCCTCAAACATCCAATTCTGAACCACATTTTTTAGATAAAACCGCTAATAACTCCAATTGCGAAATGTCCCAATGCAAGGACTGATTTCGAAAAGCAACCAAAAATCTTCCTTTCTCATCTCTGGCAACGCAGCCAATTCCAGCCAAATTATTCCTCTTTAGAGCTGCATCCACATTTATTTTTATCCACCCGGGAGGAGGAGGATGCCAAGGATAAAACAACAAAAGCTGGTTAGCACCCCAGTTATAAGGTTGGAAATTTAAAAAATTACTTCTCACAACAAAAGAAATAACATTTGAAGCAATGGTGTTATCTGAATCCTCTACTTCGCCATGAACCAGCTTACATCTTCTCTTCCAAACAAGACAAGAAGCTGTACAAAAAATGTTTGCTATAAGAGAATTCTTCCCCACGTATCTCTGAAGACTTTCCAAACATTCAGAAAAACTGTTAAAAACTGGAACAATAAATCGCCAATTATTCAGTAAAGAGATAACTTTCCTGAGCTTGGAACATCTTCCTACTAAGTGGCTGTTATCTTCATCTTTTTCACAACCCCTTGGACTCCCAGTAAAGTTACTTAACCTCCTCTTCACAAGAAAGGTATTAGAAGGAATGACATTATTATAAAGTCTCCACCAAAAAAGTTCAATTTTCGGTTTCAACTTAAGTTTTTTCATCCAATTCCAATGAGAAAATTCTTCTCTATGAATCATAGCAGCCTCACACGCCATGGCTGTAATTAATTTCACAGTGAATTTTCCTTTTAATTCAATTACATCTGAAATCCTATCATTACTGATAGGAATTTTAGTAATAAGGTATAACAACTATTCACCAAATACAACCTTCAATTTATCCAAATTCCAATGGCCATTGGAAATAAAATAGCTAAGATAGACATCTGAATAATCCTGAATATTAACAAATGTAGGCCAGTTAGCAATACATCTGTCTAAAATCCAAGAATCCTACAACCAATTGATTGAATTTCCATTGAAAACATTCCATCTAACAATATTTTTAAGAAACTTAGCTCCCTTAGTAACAATCTTCCAAGTCGAAGAACATCCTTTCTTCACTGTGTCCGACCACACATCTTCTCCATAAGCTCTTAGAATTAGATGCATTAAAGAATTAGGTCTTATGCAAAAATTCCAAGAAAATTTGGCCTGTAAAGGACCAATCTTCGAAATTGCTGAGAATAAGCCTCTACCACCCTCATTTTTTGGTCTACAAAGTAAATCCCAAGATGCATAATGGAGTCCAGCATTACCATTATTTTTACTCCATTAGAACCCTCTACACATCTTATCAAACTCCTTTAGAATACTCAAAGGAACCAACGAAAGAGTAGATAAAAATAGAGGTACTGAAAGGAATGTTGATTTAGCTAAAACCAATTTACCTTCCAAAGAAATACACTTCTTTCCTCATGTATTTAGTTTATTTGCCGCAGCTTCTAATAACATCTGGAAATCCGATGCCAGCATTCTTCTCAAAGTCATCTTTACACTGAGATAACTAATCTCCTTCACAACCTTGAAGTTGAGCTATTTAACAATCTTCTTCTGAATACTTCTCCTGGTGTTCTTATTAAAAAGAATCATGGACTTTGTAGAGTTAACCTTCTGCCCCGTCCAATCACAATAACTAGAAATAATCTTCTTCAATTACTTAACCTCTCTAATCTTTGCCTTCGAGAAGATTAAAATATCATCCGCATAGAGTAAGTGGGATACTCTAGGTGCTAACAGAGAAATAGAAATACCCAAACCATTTCTTTTTAAAAACAAGGCATCAGAAAAAATTTGAGAGAATAAAATGAATAAAAATGGGGACAAAGGGCAACCTTGCCTAAATCCACATTTTCCTTCAATCCAATAAGTCTTCTTACCATTGATCAAAATACAGTACTTGGGATTAAGTATACATTCCAATAATAGTTCCAAAAATTTATTAGGAAATTTTAAATGAATAAAAACATGCCTTAACGTTTGCCATCCCATACTATCATAAGCTTGCTCCATGTCAAGCTTAATAGCAAGCATTCCTCTTCTAGATTTGGACCATCTGAATTTATTAAACACCTCCTGAGCCAAGAGCACATGATCAGATAAAGAATGGCCTCTTACAAAAGCCGCTTGGTCCACCGAAATGATCTTATGTATAACTCTTTCCAATCTATTCAGTAACATCTTCGCAATGATTTTATAAATAGTCATACACAAACTGATAGGATGAAAGTGAACAGGCTCTTGAGGACATTTGATTTTCGAGATCAAGACAATCAAGGTCTCTTTCCAAGACCGATCCATAACACCTGAAGACAGGAAATGATTAACAGCAAGCCATACAACTTCTTTAATTACGTTCCAAAAGTCCTTGAAAAAAGAGAAGGTTATCCCGTCCAGTCCTGAAGAAATGCTTCTCACAGAATTCTTCACAACCACCTGTAACTCCTCCCTAGTGAACTCAGCATCAAGCATAATTTGGTCAACATTACTGATGACAGCAAATGGATTCGACCATCCATCCAATGAGCATTTTCTGTGTTTCCATTTCAACTTGAAAAAATCTTAGAAAGTTTTCTGAATCGCAGCTTCTTCCTCCGTTACAATACCATCCTTAGTCTTGATATGACTAATCTAGTTGTTACTCCTTCTGGCATTTGCAAAAGAATGAAAAAAAGATGAATTACAATATCCTTCATCCATCCATCTTGCTTTAGCCCTTTGTTTCCACCAAGTGTTGAGTCGTGCCAAAGTAACATTGAGTTCATTGATTTTAAATCTCAGAAGCTGTAATCTGTCAAAAGAGATCCAACCTTCATCCTCCTCCAATTGGATTTCCAAAATTTCATTTTTCACTTTATCCCTTAACAAATTTAGATTCATGAATTGTGCCTTACTCCAGAAAAAGAGGCCTCTTAGAGTCCTCTTGAGCTTTAAATTGAGAGCAGACGCTGGATCACCCAAACAGTTTTTCAGCCAGATTTTCTTCACCAAAGCAGTAGCACCATGATAAGATGCCCAAGTTTCTTCATATCGGATATCTCTGTTAAAAAACTCCACAGTTTTGAAGATTTTCAAAAGAATAGGACAATGATCCGATGCAATACAAGACAAATGCTTAACTATAGCAAGATGAATGATGTTCAATGCTGAGGAATTAATCAAACACCTGTCTAACTTCTCTAAGATCCGGGCATTACCAGATTTATTATTACACCAAGTGAACCTTGGCCCCATCGATCTCACCTCATGAAGATCATTAATGATCATGAAGTTATTAAAATCCTTTGACTCTTGAGTTAAGCTAAACTTTTTCCCTCCTCTTTTCTCAGTTTGGGAAAGCACGTAGTTTAAATCCCCTCCCACTACCATAGGGAGATCACTTGAACAATGCCTTTCAGTATCGTTCCAAAGTCTCTTCCTTTCATGAGCATCTGTACTTCCATAAACGGAAGCCACAATCCAGCTACCTTTGCCGTCAACCTCCAGTTTACCCAAAATCATTTGAGAAGAAGCCTAAATAATAGAGAAAGCTGCTAAGTCTCTCCTCCATATCACCGTCAGACCACCCGACAAACCAACTGCTGGAATTACAAAAGAGTCCCAATTCATGCCCAAAAATTTCATAAGGTGGCTATTATCCAGAGAATTAATTTTCATCTCCAATAATCCCACAAAGAATACCCTATGAGCCTTGATCACCTCCTTAAGATATAGAGCAGCCTCAACCTTCTTGGCTCCTCTATAATTCCAAAACAACAACGAAGTTATTGATTAAAGATGGGGGAAGGCCCCCCAACCTTTTTAGCTTTTCCACCTTCCATTTTCCTATTATGAGGAATTATGTTTCCTAACCCAAGGGATTTAAGCTCTTTAAGAAGCATAGTCTTTTTCTCATAAGAATGACTTCCACCCATTGATATGTTAGTAACTGAAAATCTCTTAGCATTATTCTGTATAATCTCTGGTTGCTGCTCTACGCCTCTATCAAAGATGTTCAGATCTAAGCTTTTATTAGAATCTAAAATTTCTCCTTCCTCTGCACTAATCACATCTTCAGAATCAAATGCCTTCACATCATTTGTCTCCTCTAAACCTGATAACACATCAAATTTGTTAAGAACTTCAACAACAGAATTAACCTCTGTATTATCTCCCTATTTTGCTTCCATCACAAGCTGAGCTTCCACAGCAGGACAATCTTCCACAGAAATTTCATTCACAGCCACTTCAGGAATAAGAATATCCTTAGTAGCCTCAACTTACTTAGTACTCCAGTTACTAACCTCCAGCTTACCCGCAATCTTCAAATTAGAAACTCCAATTTTAGGAATAAACATTTTCTTCATAGGGATAGAAAATTTTTTGTTAAAAAAACTTTTGTTTACAACAACCTTGTTAAACCTCTTTTTACCATGATTCACCTGAATCCAGGAATCACCTTCAACCTTCCCCCTATCAATAATAGTTTTTTCAGCATTCATTTGAGAGATCTGGCCACCATCTACACCAGCAGGATGAGCAATGCAGGAACCCGCTTCCACCTTATTCTTCAAATCAACACATGCTTTTAAAGCAAGTCCAATTTTACCACATTCAGAATAGATCTTAGAAACCCCTTCGTACTCCATTTTTTGATAAAATTCTCCAGCTAATCCCTTCACCCAAACACCTTGTGGAAGCTTCATATTAAGAGGAATGCATACACAAACCCAAGCAAATTCCCTTCTACTCCACTGGAACATATTGCCATCAAGAAGATACGGCTTGCCAACCAATAAAGCAATTCTACAGATGTTTACCTCATCCCAACATTGAAGAGGTAAATTAGGTGGTCTAATCCACACAGGAGATGTAATGCCTTTGGGAGACGTAGGATTAAAATTTGCTGACCATTTGTCCAATCCAACAACCTGTCCCCTAATCCACCAAGGGCCACCATAAAGAATACTTTCTAAAGCCTTAGAATCTTCAAATGAGCATAGAAACCAGCTAAGTCCCAAACCGGTGATGTGGAATTTCCCAAATTTATCCCACTGTCTTCTCAGGTATGTGCTTATCACATGAAACAGAATACTGTCACCAAAAACCTTCACAATAATTGCTTTTCTAATCTTTTAGCATTTTCTAATTCCTTTTCTGCATGAAGTAAAGCCACCTTACCATCTCCAGACAAGAAAGAGCCTAGCTCCAGATTGTCTACCCTCACATTCGGTCTTTTGCTCCACACCGAATGAATCTTCACATTGCTTTCCTTATTCTCATCTGATGTTTTATTAGCTAAAAAACTTAAGGAACATCCACTGGTAAATCCACAATCTTCTTCAGAGACAAACCCTCATCCACATTAATTACATCCTCTGTACTGTTGATTATTGGAAAATCTAAAAGAAAATCTTGTGTAACCGGAGAAGAAGGCAGTGACTTCGTGTTGAAACCTTTGTTAGAATTTAGTCTCAATCCAGTGGATGATGAGACTCCTAAACTCCAACCACCATCAACTTTCTCATAACCGACCTGAAATGGCGAAACATCCTGCTTATTCAGAAAAAGCACCTCTATTATATCCTTTCCTTTACCAGGAACATGAATGGGAATCACTTTCTTATCCAATAATCTCCCTTCGTTGATAATCAATGGCTTTTCCTTAAAACCTTTGAAATTTTGGTTAAATCCTTCCAGAACTTTTGAACCACCATTAAACACTTTAGAAGAATCAAGAATCGGAACAGCCAAATCCTTCCTGTAATTCCTCCAAGCATCTGTAGGAAGGAGGCGTCTTTGCTCCATCATCGCCTCCCCAGCCCGCCGGAGAGTCGGCAGATCGTCGGACAATGCTTCCATGAAAAATAAGAACTGTCGAAACAGAAATTTGAAATCCCAGACTTTATCTCTCTAGCTTTCTCTCTCTAACATTTGATTTGAAATAAATGAAACTCCTCAAAAAGTCAGCTTAACAGTGCAAGATTCCTCATTTTCAAAGTTAGTTGTCATCTTGAAAATCCATAAATAATTATGCACTTAGATTTAGATTTTCATTTCTCTATGGTTTATTTAAATTTGTGCAAGGGTTTGTTAGAACCTAATTTTACCCAATTCTAGTGAGTCTATATCCTAACATAAATCACCAAAGCTATAGATATATATAGGTTTTAATGAGATCAAATTTAGTGTGTTTAAAGTACATGTATTCATGTACCTATGTTTCAAATTTTGTTGTATTTGGAGGTCAATTAGTGAACCCAAGATTCATGTACATAATTAACCTAGGATACTTAAAAATTCATAAGAAATTTATCTTAAATCCAAATAATATTTCAAATTTCTTAGTATTAAAGCATAACGGAGGAAAGATAAAAGCCCGATCAGATTCCTCCAAAATTAAAATTAATTTCAAAATTCAACAAATTCACTAATTGATTAAAATAAATATTTTAAAAAATATAAAATTAAGAAAATATTTTTTAATACTTGAAATCATCCTTGGAGGTCATCTCTGACGTTTAGGGGAGATTTTAAGAGGTTTGTAATTGATTTGGCTTAAAACTTAGAATATGACCTTAATTAAATAACTAAATAAATCTATTAACTCACTGAACTTATAAAAACCATAACTAATTACTTAAAACTCCAAACTAAAAAAACTCATTGGAATTAAAATCTCCTTCGAGTCTAGTATTTATGAAAAAATAAATCACTAGAATTCATGCCATAAACCAGTGGATAGAAAATAAAAATAATAAAATTAAAAAAGTTTAAAACAGTAATTATAAACTTAGAAAAATGAATAATAAACTAAATCAAACTTAAACTAAAAGATAACTACTAGGTAACTCAAGCCTATGGGGCTATTATGTTATCTCAAGGTAGGGTGAAATAAACCTCATAGCCCTAGTATAAATAAAAACATTTATTATTCAACCTAAATAATTAACCATAAATTACTAAGTACTTAGCAACTTCATACCTTATGTAGATTCCATTTTGGAGAACATAAGTGCATTAAATTTTGAGGCTTAGGGTATAAAGCACCTAATTAAAATTTAGGATCATAAAAAATCAATAATTAATCAACTCTAATATTCAAAACTAACCTTAAATTAAACACTTAAACACCAATATTTAAGCTTAAATAAAATTTCACTTAGCCTACAAAAAACGAAAAGAAAACACTAGAGAACTTCAAATAACATCCCATTTAGGACATATCCTTGCCACAGAGCCTGATACACATAATGTAGATGGTTTATTAATAAAACTAACACTTATTTTATGCTAGGCCACTATTCTTTCATATTTTTTTTTGTGTGACGTATATTTTATGTGGATTTTGTTGCATGTTGGTTACTTTGGGTTGATATATTCTATGATTCCTTGATATGATTTTTCTGCTATGATAATCTATAACTTGATGTGATGAGCACTAGATTTCTGCTACGTTAGGAATAATATGGACTCTAATAGATTCTTCTATGATTGTCCATGCTCATACAGGGCTATAAGAGGGGGCTAATTAAAATTTAACAAACAAAGTTTTTTGTAGGTGCTAAATATGTTAATCCCCACATAAAATGAAGAGCATTGACAAGTGCTAATTAGCTCAAAATTGAGCTATTAATTTTTTATAATTATATATGTTTTATTTAGATGATTTTTTATAAATTGCTTGGGATAACATGTAGATTGTATAGAGTCATTTTAAATTTTTGAAATGTATTATAAATTTAAGAGTTGTGAAAGACACTTACAGTGGGTTATTTGATAACCAAGTTTTGATTTAAAAGAGAAAGGAAACTAAAAGTTTGTGAAGTTTGTTAAGCCTCTAATAATTAGCCTGAGGCTAACCAAGAAAGAGGGGGGGGGGGGGGGGGGGGTGAATTGAAAATTTAAAAATTCTTTAATAAAAAAACCATGTATGCAAAAGTATTTCAATTTCATAATAACAAAATTAGAGTATCGCAACCATACAGTAAAATCATAAAAAAGTATAGAAATTAAAATGTGGAAATATAAAAGAATGAACACAAAGGTTTTATAATGGTTAGGTCAAATCTGACCTACATAATCTCCCTGGATGGCCTCCTCCGAGTGTTACACTAAACCTCTTCGTGAATCTCCTTTAGTCTCTTTAACTAGGTGGAGAAGCCCTTACAAAAATCTCTTCCATCAACCTAGTGAGGCAGAATACATTGAATCTTTTTCATCCTCCTAATGATGGAAGAGAATATGAATCCTTTTACTCCCTCATGGAGTGAGGAGTAGGTAGAGAACTTGAATCCTTTTACTCCCTTCTAGAGTAGGTAGAGAACCTGAATATGTTGCTAAATAATGTTTCCCCCAAAGCCACTAAGGAATCAAGAAAGTAGCTTGAAGAAGGCAATGGAAACCTTACTTGATCAATTCCTTTCTCTTTATAAAAATCTTTAAATTTTCCATTTTCAAATTCACCTCCTTGATCACTTTGAATTGATAAAATCTTACACCATAATTTTTTCTTAATCTAAGTAAAAAAATTTCCAAATACTTTAAATGATTCACTCTTATGAAATAAAAATTTAACGCAAGTGAATATAGAAAGGTCATAAACTATAATAAATCCAAATAATTTACATCCTAAACTTATAGTGGTAACTGATCCAAAAAGATCCATATGAATGATTTTTAAAGGTTTGCTAGTTCTAAGATTCTTAATGGAAAGAAAGGAGGACATCACCTATTTTCCTAATTAAAATGTATCACACATGTGATCCTTATTAAAATCTAGTTTGGGTATTCCTCTAACCAGTTCTAGAAAGTTTTCACAACCTTAATCCAAACCAATAATCACCATAAGAAAATTAAAGTGCAAAAGTTAAATACGGAAAAGCAGTAAGAAAGAGCACACAGAACTTTATAGTGGTTCGGTTAACTTTACCTACATCCACTCCTCAGAGCCTCTCCTCCGGGTATTGCACTAAACTCAATGACTATCCTTTTTCTCCCAAAGCAAGGCAGAGAAGCTTGTGCAAAATTCTTTTGCACTGACCCTGGTGAGGTAGAGAACCCAACTCCTTTCACTTCCATCTGAGGTAGGCAGACAACCCAACTCCTTTTACTTCCCCGTGAAGAAGGCATATAACCTCAATCAATTATTGAAGTAGAACTTTCTCGAACCTCCAAGGAGCCAGGGATGATGACTAGAGAAGATAACTCGGATCCTTGCATGGAGCAACCTTTTTTAATCCCCTCATAAAATCCCTCTCGCAATATCCTCTCTCTCCCATGCTCTCCCTCTCCTCTTGGCTCTCCTAGGTCAAGATAGTAGATAAATATATAATCTTGGGTAAACAAACTGACATAGATCATCTAAGACTATCGATGGATAATCTTATACGATCATTATAAATTCAGCTCAATCAGTCGTGATAATTTAGGGGAGTCTAGATGGTTAAAGGACTTATTTGTTTTGATCAACTAGGATGATAGGACATCATCCTGTATGATTAGTTCAAAATTATAGAGTATCGTCTAGAACATCACCCTGATTATATGTTTGGATGATGGAAAACTAAACTGATCATCCGGGAAAATTTCTATTACGAATCTATTTTCATGAATTATGATTTTAATGATTGCAAACACTCTTATTTCTCTACGACTGCCTTATCTACTAACATTTCAGGTTCACAAGATCAGACTGCAATTTGGAATCAGCTCAAGATTGGGTAGACTAGGTCTAAGTCATCTTGTACTTTTTTTCCTTTCTTGAGTCTTTTATAATTATTGTAGCTTCTGATGCTAAGTAACTTTGCTCACGCACACCTTAGAAGAATTTTCAACTGTTCCCTAGAGTTTACTATTTTTGGTAACATCGTTCGGGATGATATTTATATCGGCCTGGACGATCGGTTCAAAAATGAAAATGCTGATTAGGACATCATCCTCATTAAGCTAGCTATCATTAAGCAGATCGGCCTGGATGATACTTGTATCGGCCAAGATGATAGGCTCAATTAAGAAAGAATCAACCTTTAAGATCAGTTTAGGTATTCTTTGTTTTAGGAAATCGGCTAGGAAGATATCCACATCGACCGGGATGATCTAACTCAATTATGCCTAAATTAATCTGGTATCTATGGAAAGCATTAATGGCTGATTGATTCGATCACATCCGTAGGATCGGCCGGGATGATGTCCTGGACGATTAATATTAGCTAGCATTTATTCTGGATGATGATCATTATGATTGTAATTAGTTTTAAAATGATCGGCCAAAATAATATTGCATCGGCCTGGACAAGGTAACCAATTTTCTTCTGATCATCCCAAATCATCCCGGGCAGATTGAGCATAATTTTCACTGATCAGCCAGGTCGATATTTACATCGGCCTGGACGATAAAGTCAGCAAGTTGCATTAATGATCTTGTTTTGAGATCTTCTATTTAAACTTTTAACTAGGAACTTTTGTAAGTGTCTTTGGCAGCCATTGTAGCTTCGTTCTTTTGGGGAAAACTTGAAGAGAGAGCTTAAAAGGGAGTGAGGAATGGGTAAAGCTTGAGAGAGGAAGAAGATCCTGTGTGGGGACTCAAGGGAGTGTGGAGGGGGATTCCACACGGTTGTTTTGGCAGGCTTGCACCTCAATACCATTAGATTCAAGGCTCATTTTGAGGGAAGTTCAAGAAGAAGAAGATCTCTTTAGTGTTAAAGGACCCGACGACTCTGACGCACCAGGGAAGGTGGAAGTGATTTTGTAAGGGCTTCTCTACATAACTGTGGGGGCTAAAGGAGAGACACTTAGTTTAGAGCAATACCCGGAGGGCGCCTCCAGGGAGTGGACGTAGGTCAAGGTTTGACCGAACCACTATAAATCTGGTGTGTTCTTTCTTTTATTACTTTCATATTTAATTTTCGCACTTTGAATTTTATTATGGTGAATCTTGATCATTATTTTAAGATTATTTTTGTTTTAAATACTGATTCACCTCTCTCTCTTAATTAGCTTTGGGCTAGTTCATAGGGCTTAACATCCCTAACGAACTTTCAAGTGGTATCAGAGCACTTTCAAGTGGTATCAGAGCAGGATTTATAAAATAAGTTTTTGAAAGCTTTTGAATTTTCAATCCATGGCTAATTTTGGTAATAGTAATATTGCGGAAGGTTATTCAATCACCATACCACTTTTATTTGAAATTATTACTTTTAATTTTTAGAAAATTTGCATGACTACTTTCTTGCAATCGATTGATTTTTGTATGTGGTATATGATTTTAGCAAGTTATTCATTAACGTCACGTGTTATAGATGGAGTTAAAACTGATATTCCTTTTAATCAATGGAATAGAGATGAACGAATCGATGCTCAATTGAATGCAAAATCTTTAAATTATTTTTTTTGTGCTTTAAATTCTAATGACTTTATGATGGTATCCACACGCACTACTAGTAAGGAAATTTGGGATAAACTACACACAATATACGAAGGCACTAGTGAAATGAAGCAATCCAAGTTGAATATGTTAATGCATGATTATGAAATGTTTTCCATGAAACCTTATGAAATGATCTTAGACATGTATACTAGGTTTATTCAAATTATGACATCATTACATGCTTTAGGAAAGGAGTTTTCAAACTTTGAAAAAGTCAATAAGATTCTTCATTGTCTACTAAATAAGTTTGATGCTAAAGTTGTTGCCATTTGTGAATCAAGAGATTTGAATAAATATTCTATTGATAATTTGATTGGCTCACTCATTGCCTACGAGCAAAATTTGGGTCAAAGACTTTTGGATGCAGGTGAAACAATAGTGCTAAAAGCGAAAGATACGAAAAAAGGTAGCTTAGTTGGTGAGGAAAGCAATGATTTGACAAACAAGTTAAAAAGTTCACCAAAGCATAAGAATTAGCAAAAGTGGAATAATGGTAAAAATAATAGGAATGTTAATATTTCTTCTAACATTTTTGGCTTTGGATGTAGGAAGCCTGGACATATACAAAATCAGTGCCCTAATATGAGAATTCCTCCTGCAAAAGAAAAGGGCAAAACAAAGCAAATTATAAACTGGGGAAATAATGAAAAACAAAAAATTTCTTGGGCAGATCTTTCTTCTAAATCATCTGATCAGGAGCAAGATGATGCTTAAATTGTTTGGTGTGTACTTTTTATGTTTGCATGTTTTGTTTGTTCTTTTGTTTTTGTTATTTTCTATTTTTATTTATTTATTTTCCCTTTCTTTCTTTTTTCATTAAATTTTTTTTGTGTTTTTTTTATCTAACACACAAGTCACCTTTCTAAAAATGAAAAAACTACCTCATATTTTTTTTTTAAATTCTTATAAAAATTGTGTTTGACTTCTCTAAAAATAGTCAAATGAAGGAAACTCATGTTTTTGACTCTCAATCTCTATTTCCTAAAAGAGGTTATTCTACTTTTGATTTAAAATCTTTTTCATTTTTTAAATTAGTTTTTAAAACTAAATTTTTTATCTCCCTACATTTTATTTATCGCATAGGGATATTTTGCAAGTTGTTGAATCTAACTCATAATTTTCTTAATCAAGAAATTTTTTTGGTCAATAGGATGAGTTTACTTTTGTTTTTAAGATTTCAGTAAGGTAGCATATTCAAAAATTGGCCAATAATGCCAAACATAAAAGATGCGCAAAGATGCCAAATTAAAAAAAGGGGAATACACAAAGTGTATCAAAAATTAAAAGATGCGCAGTGCACAAATCAATTGTTAAGAGGCATAAAATGAGCCCACAAAATTTAAAATGCTTACCATTCTTGTACTTCTTAAAGCTAAAGAAACCCTTGATACTTTTGATACTTGAGTTTGAAAATCATGATTCCTGATTGAACAATTCATGCATTAATCTTCTATTAGATATATTTAATGGAAGGAGTTTTGAAAATGATTGTTTCTTTCTCTAATTTATTCCATGATTTAGATATTAAATTAAAAAGTTTTTGAGCCTTTAAGAAAACTAGAGTTTGGATTATCAGATTTTGAATTTCTAACATTTTCTGGACTATGCATTGTCAATACAATTCTACTAAGTTTTGGATTAAAACCAAGAGGTAACTTTCTCATTTAAAGAATATTTATTTTGTTCACTTGATCAGGGATCATTTTTGTATTTTAATCTTTTTGTTCTTATTATTTGTGCCCCTTCTCTTTTTGATAATGTCAAAGGGAGAGAACGTACTGTTGAATTTGTATCCTTTTTCTTGTATTTTTTTTTTCAAAAAAAATAAAAACAAACAAAAATTTTTGACCTCTCTTATTTCTAAAAGTTTTATTCTAGTGAGGGGGAGATTAGGAGAACATAATTTCCTTTTTGCAAATTCAACCTATAATGTTTGTCATCATAAAAAAGGGGGAGATTCTTGCAGATCTGTTTTCATGGATTATGATTTTGAAGATATTAAACACTCTTATTTCTTTACGACTACCTTATCTTCTGACATTTCAGGTTCACAAGATCAGATTGTAATTTGGAATCAGCTCAAGATTGGGTAGACTAGGTTTGAGTCATCTTGTACCATTTTTCTTTATCGAGTCTTTATAATTACTGTGGCTCCTGATGCTAAGTAACTATGCACACACACACACACCTTAGAAGAATTTCTGAATATTCCCTAGAGTTTATTGTGTTTGGTAACATTGTTCGGGATGATATTTTTATCGGCCTGGATGATCGGTTCAAAAATAGAAACCCTGATTAGGGCATCATCCTCATTAAGGAAGTTCTTATTAAGCAGATCAACCTAAATGATACTTGTGTCGACCAGGACGATAGGCTCAATTAAGAAAGAATCAACCGCCATGATCAATTTAGGTATTTTTTATTTTAGCAAATTGGCCAGGACGATATCCATATCGGCCGGGATGTTCTAACTCAATTATACCTAAATTAATCTGGTATTTATGGAAAGCATTAAAGGCTGATTGATTCGATCACATCCGCCGGGCCGATTGCAGCATCGGCCAAGATGATGTCCTGGATGATTAATATCAGATAGCTTATATTCCGGGCGATGATCAGGATGATTGTAATTCGTTTTAAACTAATAGGTCAGGACGATATTGCATCGGCCTAGATGATGTAACCAATTTTCTTCTTATCATCCCAAATCTTCCCAGGCTGGTTGAGCTTAATTTGTGTTGAATGGCCAGGCCGATATTTATATCGGCTTGGATGATAAAGTCAAAAAGTTGCATTAATGAGCTCATTTTGAGATATTCTATTTAAGATTTTGACTAAGCACTTTTGTATGTGTCTTTGGCAGTCATTGTAGCTTCATTATTTTGTTGGAAACTTGAAGAGAGAGCTTGAAAGGGAGTGAGGAATGGGTGATGCTTGAGAGAGGGAGATGATCCTATAAGGGGGGACTCAAGGGAGTGTGGACGGGGATTCCACACGGTTCCTCCGACAGGCTTGCACCTCAATACCGTCGTATTCAATGCTCATCTTGAGGGAAGTTCACAGAAGAAGAAGATCTCTTTGGTGTCAAAGGACCCGGCGACTCCGCCGCACCGGGGAAAATGGAAGTGATTTTATAAGGCTTCTCCACCTAGCTGTGGGGGCTAAAGGAGAGACACTTAGTTTAGTGCAATACCTGGAGGGTGCCTCCGAGGAGTGGACGTGGTCAAGGTTTGACCGAACCACTATAAATCTTGTGTGTTCTTTCAGTTATTACTTCTGCATTTAATTTCCGCACTTTTGTTTTCATTATGGTGAATCTTGATCTTTGTTTTAAGTTTGTGTTTGTTTTAAATACCGATTAACCTCTCTCTCTTAATTAGCCTTGGGCCGATTCATAGGGCTTAACATTCATAACAAACTTTAAGTGGTATCAGAGCACTTTCAATTTCATGATCATCCTGGTTGATTAGTTCAAAATGTCAAATATCATCTATAACATTGCCCTGATTGCATGTCTAGCTGATGAAAAAATAATTGATGATCTAGCATAATTTGAGATCATCTTGGAAGATTAGTGCAAAACAAAACACATTGTAAAGAACATTGTTTTGGTCATCCAAGAAGAAACAAATGTTTGTTTAACTAATCGTCCAGGATGATATGATGGAGCAATCAAAACCTTAATTACTTTTCTTAATTAACAAACTAATTTAAGCATAAAAAAATTTTTATGCATAATTGCACTACATCATCTAGGACGATGTCCTAGACAATGTCCAAAAATAAAATATGCCTAAAAACATCTAGTGGTTGATTCTTTCTTATTTGATCCTATCCTCTCGGACGATGCTAATCTCATCTAGGATGATTTGCTTAATTATGGCTTCCTTAACCAGGATGCCCTAATTGAGGATTTCTATTTTTAACTATTCATCCAAATTGATTTGGGATTATCCCAGACGATATGATCAAAAATAAAAAACTCTAAATAGATAGAATTTCCCCCCTGAGTGTGTGTGTGTGCAAGTTTACTTAACATCAGGACCCACTTTGTTATAATAGAATTAAGAAAAGGTAAAAACCCTTATCATGCACTTATAGACTGATCCACTTCTAGTCTACCCAACTTAAGCTAGCTTGATTTGCAATTGACCTTATGAACCTGAACATTAGTCGGCAAGGCAGTTGTAGAAAAAATAGAATTGTCAAAAATGTTTGATATCATCAAAATTATAATTCATGAATCCATATTCGCAATAATCTCCCCCTTTTTTATGATGAAAAAAAAAAACAATTTAAGCAGTTTATATGAAACAACTCAAGAAGAAATAATGTGAATCAAAAAGTTTGAATTTTAAAAACAAACTGATGGAACAAACACTAAACACAAAATAGTACAACGAAGCAATATAAAACACTACCACTAATCTCCCTTTTGATAGTACAAAAAGGAAGAGGAACTACAAAAGAAAAAAATATAACATAAACTACTAAAAAGAAATGAACTACATCACAGAAAATTAACACAAGAAAACAAACTATAAGTAGGACGACCCCTGATCATCAGAAGGCGGTAGTGGTGGCTGCTGAAAGAAACTAAAAAGCGTAGTGAACTGCTCCCCAAACCAGGCCAAGTCCTTGTCATGTTGCTTCTACTGGTGAGCCATGTATGAATCAAAACACGTAACATCCTCTATATGTTGCTGCTCCTATGTAACAATGTATGAGTCAAATCGAGCCTTCCACTGGTTGAACCGCTCCACCAATGTATCTAGCTGTGAGTGCTGATAGAGCGAAGAAGGTGCAGGAATAGGTGAAATAGTCGCCTCCTCCTCAGCTCCCTCAACTTTCTCAAGCTCCGGGTAAAGATGAGTACTGTGAAGAATGTGGAAAGAGCTATTAGTGTAGTAGGCAGGCTGAAAGTTAGGTGGGGAAAGATATTGAAGGTTATACTTAGCTTTCAGGAAATAGGCTATAATGTTTTTGAGGGAAAGGTTAAGCTTCCTTCTATGTCCTAGATCCCTAATACTAGTGAGGTGCTCAATATAACAGAAAATAAGATCAGTAGCATTAAATTCTTGGTGGGCCATGATATAGAAATTGGTGATCAAAAGGAGAGGAGTGATGTTGATATGATCACCGGCTTTGGTAATAATAGAGGTTTGAAGCACATTTTGGATAGTCCGAGCATCCTTGACTAAGGTGCTGGACGCCCCATCATGATAGGAGACAAAAGTATTTTGTAAAAAGTGATTAGTCGTAGCCCAGTCAAAATCAGGATCTTGAGACAAGATGTGAAGCTTATCTCTAATGATGGATAATTGTAGGAGCTCGTGATAATCTTGATAATTGATTTCAACATGACATTTTTTGACGTAAGACTAAAGTGCAGTATAAGAAGAGTTGATCCAGAGACATGCAAAAAATTTAAAGAGTTGTTCGAAATTGAAATGAATGGTAAGGGTAAGGATGAATGTGATAGAGCTGTGCATTAAAAGGTCAAGAATAAGGTAAGAAAGCATACATGGATTGACAGTCTGGGATAAGGTGATCACGACTATCTTGTAATGCAGGTAGGCTGCTTGGTCGGTTGCCTTAGTGAAATGAGGGTCAATGTTAGCCCTTGAAGAGCTTCCGACCGGCATTCAGGATCGCTTGCCACTCACCATAAACACGAAAAATAGAGAAGGAGTGAAAGCAAAAATTAATGGAGGAAGTTGTGGTAATAATAAATGTTTGAAGGCTGCTATTTATAAAGAAACAAATTGATCATCCAAGATGATCATATAATCATTCAGGATGATCAGGTGAAATTATTGAGCCTAGAACGATTGGTAAAAAAGGTAGTTATATCATCTAGGTTGATTAGACATCATCTGAGATGATAACATATAAGCGATCATCATGAGGAGTCATGCCGAATGACAGTTTATAAAACAGATCACCTAGGATGATTAGGTGAATCATCCAGGATAATCAACAATAATGGATCGTATCGGCCAAATTTAAAATGTGTAATGAATTTGCTATATGGATCATCTAGGATAAATAGGTGGATTGTCTAGGATGATCACTAATAATTGAGCAAAAATTGAGAAGATCATCTAGGATGAGGACGATCGTCCAAGACGATAACAAATAATTGAAGCATAATATGATCAGATTATCTAGGACAATAATGGATCGTCTAGGATGATCATAAATAGAAAAGCCATATTAGTCGTTAAATGGAAGGTTAAGAGTGGATTAAATGTATCATCCAGGATGATGAGACAAAAAATTGAAATTTTTGATATGGATGGAGATGATCAGAGAAGGCCCAAAAAAAAGTAAAATAATAGTAAAAGATAAAAAGAAAATAACAAAAACGATGATAAAAATGACAAAATGAATGAACATAAACATTTTTTTATTAGATCAACACACGACTATGATAAATTCCCCATGTGATTGAATTAAAAATTTATAAGAATCAATGAGTTAAAATCATCAAAATTTGAAAAAAATGATAGAATAACCGATCCTGTTAGCCATAGCTTGAACTTGTCAAAAGGCAAACTATCTTTTGAAAACAAAGATCTAACTTAGAAAAATTAAATGGATAAGAAAAAGAGATCCATTCAAAACTTGGTTCCAGAAATATATCTCATAGAATAATATATCAAAGTAATTAGTCACAATCATAAATTTTGAACATCAGCTCTTTAAATATCAAGTGACACATGAATTCTTCTAAGATTTAAAGGTTTGGAAGAGAAGGAAGCTTTCATTTTGTGGGCTAATTTTATGTCTCTTCTTAATTGATTGGCACATTTTTCAAGTCTTTTGATTTTTGATACACTTTGTGTATCTTTCAATTTTTTGGCGGTCATTATGCATCTTTCTAGTTTTTTTTCTTTTTGGGCTCATTTTATGCCATTGTCATTTTTTTTTGCAAGCTAGATCCCTTTCAAAACTTTTAAATACTCTTAGTTGTGAGAATTTTTTTAGATATTAGAGAATAAAAACTCATTATTTAATATAAGAAAGAGTAAACCACAAAGTTGAATAAAATTATTATGATAAATGCAACAATAAGATTACAAAAGCTTGAAAGTGATTTAATGCCTTTGAACATTTTTTAAATAAGATAGATTATTGTAGTAAGATAGAAAAGATCTCAATCGCAAAGTCCAGTTGTTAATTTGAGATAGACTTTTTTTTAGAAAAGAAAATTATACCGTTAAAAGAAGTTAGAGGAAGGGAAACAATCAACGGTGTTTCTCTCTTTAACTGATTTATGAATGTCATTCATTGACTACAAAGTTTAAAAAATAAAAATAAGGAACTATATATCATTTCAACAGTGATTAAATAAAAAAGAAAAAAAAAGAAAAATAGTAAAAAATGATAGAAATGAAAATAAGATAAGAATAATTAAAATAAACAAATAAAACTAAAGTCATCAAAAAGAAAAGAAAACAACAAATAATAGATTGAAAAATAAAATTAAAAAATTAGTGAGCATCAAGTTCATACATTTATTTGCCAAAAAAATTATGATGAAGCCCTTATCACAAAGTTGACTAATGTTGAGCAGGTTGTGTATCAGTCCATCTACAAGCAAAATACTTTCAATCAAAAGGTTCTTGGAGTTTCCGATTATACCTGCACCCAGCACTTTCCTGGTGGTGTTGCCTCCAAAAGTAACCTTGCCTCCAGCCCTGGCCTCTAGTGAAATGAATTGGTTAGTATCTCCAATCATGTGTCGTGAGCATCGACAGTCCAGGTACCACATGTTCTCATGAGATCTTTTATGAGAGCACACCTATAAAATCATCAAATATCATATTTAGGAACCTGAATAAGTTTGGGTCCCTTCTTTTAAAAAGAATAATGCAATACATATGTGTTATGCTGTGAATCATGCAATTTGGGTCTCCATACCTAATGTGTATTATAGTGAACAGTGCAAGTGCATGAAATTGTCCTAGCATGTCACATGAAAAACATCTAACTCCAGGAAAATGGTTTACTAATCTATTCGGGTTATAGTGCCTCTTCCTAGATTTTAAAAGTTTTGGCTTTAGATCAGGTGTGGGTGTAGTCCTATTTTCAAATTCATCAATACATATTTTAAAACTATTTTATAATGAGGTGTGGGATGTTTTTAATGAGTCATGCCCAATGACTAATTCAGAATGCTTTTAATTTAACTCATCAAATTAATTAAGTAATGATATATGATTGCTATCAATTATAGAGTGATCCTTAAGTAATATTTCATGCTCTTTTTTGTAAATTTAAAAGTTCAAATTTCAAGCTAGCATGTAATTTCTTAAGTTTTCTATATGATACATGAATTTGTTCAAAAACTCTAAGTAATTGATTATACGTTAGTTCACACACCATTTCTTGGTCAGACTGACCAAGATGATCGTCTCCCATCAAGCAAAAGTTTGTAATCTCCTCCTCAGCTTTAGTCTTAGAGGAGTAAGATGCAGAATCAGCCTAGAACACCTTTTGAAACCGCTTCTTGTCCTTTCTGAACTTGGATTTCTCCTCACCCTTCTCTGTGCTTGGGTGAGTCTTAAGTGTAGGACAATCAGCTCATACATGTCCTGGCTTCCTACATTCAAAGCAAACCATATCAGAAGAACTTTTATAACTTTTGTTACTCTTATCTTTATTCTATTTCTTATGGTACTTTTATTCCATCCTCAGAAAGCTTTTGAATTGCCTAGTGATTAAGGCAACATCATCACTTTCAGACCTAGAAGAATCAGTCTCCATATCATTGGCCTTCAGCACCATAATTTTTTCCTTCATTTTCTCACCTGTATCAAGTTATCTTTGGTTCACTCCTTACTTGTAAGAAATGAGTGATCCAAGTAAGTTTTCAATAGAATAAGTATTCAAATCCTTAGATTCAGTTATTGCAGTAATCTTAACATTAAAGGAAGAAGGTAAGCATCTCAAAATTTTATTAACTTTTTTATAGTTAGTGAGTTCTCTTCCTAAGGCATGTAGTGATGTGACAATTTGAGTAAACCTAGTATACATATCAGATATCGATTAAATAGGTTTCATAGAAAATAGTTTGTAGTCATGCAATAAAATAATCAACATAGATTACTTAACTTCATTTGTTCCTTCATAAGTTAATATACAATCTATCCCAAATTTCTTTTCCAGTTGCATAAATTTAAACACATATATAATCTTTATATTTCAAAGTACAGGAAAAATAGTTTACACATTTTGCATTAAGTTGTGCTAAGTCCCTATCATCAAAAGTCCATTCAGTAAAAGGAAGTTAAGTTTTTATGCCATTAATTTCATGTGACAGAATTGAATAACCTTCTTTAACAAGCATCCATATGTAATAATCAATTAATTTTAAAAAGGTGGACATACAAGTTTTCTAAAAAATCAAAAGGTATATTGTCAAATAAAGGTAGTCGGGTAATAGAATGCCCTTCTGCAGTACTACGATTATCAAAGTTAGCCATGGATCAAAATTTAAAAGTTTTCAAAAACAAAATTTTATGAATCCCACTCTAATACCACTTGAAGTTTGTTAGGGATGATAAGCTCTTGTGAACTAGCCCAATGCTAACCATAAGGGGGAGGGGGGGGTGTGAATTAGTGTTTTAAAAATTTCTCAAACAAGAATCACAATATTAAACCAAACCAACAATCAATACGAGAAAACTAAAGTGCGGAATTTCAATGCAGAAAAGTAATAAGAAAGAACACATAGAATTTTATAGTGGTTCGGTCAACTTGACCTACATCCACTCCCCGGAGCCTCTCCTCTGGGTATTGCACTAAACTCAGTGACACTCCTTTTGCTGCCACAATAAGACAGAAAAGCCTGTATAAACCTCCTGTCCATCAACCCCAGTGAGGCAAAGAACCCAATGCCTTTTGCTTCCTTCTGAAGAAGATAGAGAACCCAACTACTTTCTCTTCCTCCTAAAGCAGCAGAGAGCCTCGATCAATTACTGAAGTAGTCCTATCTTGAACCTCCAAGGAACTAGGGATGATGATCAAAGAAGACAACTTGGATACTTGCTTGGAGTAACCTTTATGAATCCCCTTATAAACTCTCCCTCATAAGATCCCCTCTCTAACTCCCTTGCTCTCCCTCTACTCTTGGCTCTCTCAAGTTAAGACAGTAGCAAAAGATACAATCATGGGTAAATAAGAGGTCTTATATAGAAGAGCTTCAAATTTGCTCTTAGTTGCAATAAACCAATATAGATCATCCAGGATGATCAATGAATCATTCTGTACGATCAATATAAATTCAGCTCAATCAGTCAAGATGATCTAGAGGAGTGGATGATTAAAGGACTTGCTTGTTCTGATCATCCACGATGATAGGACATCATCCTATACGATTAGTTTAAAATTATTGAGTATCATCCAAATCATCACCTTAATTGCATGTCTGGATGATGAAAAACTAAACTAATCATCCTTGATGATTTCATGATCATCCCAAATAATTAGTTTAAAATGTCAGATATCATCCATAACATCGCCCTAATTGCATGTCCGAACGATGGAAAAATAACTGATCATTCGGGACAATTTGGGAGCATCTTGTAAGATTAGTGTAAAAAAAACATATCATCTAGAATATCATTCTGATCGTCCAGAAAGAAACTAAGGTTTATTTAACTAATCATCCCAAATGATCCTGCAATCGTCTAGGATGATATGATCAAGCAATCAAATCTTAATTGCTTTCCTTAATTACCAAACTAATTTAGGCATAATTTCACAATATCATCTAGGATGATGTCTTAGACGATGTCAAAAAATAAAACATGCCGAAAAAGATCTGGCAGTTGATTCTTTCTTATTTAAGCCTATTATCTCAGACGATGCTAATATTGTATAGGATGATTTACTTAATTATGACTACCTTAATCAGGATGCGCTAATTAAGTTTCAATTTAGACGATTTGGGATTGTTCTGGATAATATGATCAAAAATAAAAAACTCTAAATAGATAGAATTTTTTCTTCTTAGTGTGTGTGCTCAAGGTTACTTAGCATCAGGATCCACTTTGTTATAATGAACTTAAGAAAATATAAAAATCCTTATCGTGCACTTATAGACTGGCTCACTCCTAGTCTACCCAATTTTGAGCTAGCTTGATTTACCCAAAACACATTATTTACCATAATTCCATGCAAAATATCAATTCTATTTTTGCCTATAATGCAGCTAGTGGGAAGAAATTTTACACTATAATCCTTATCATATAGCTGACTAATACTCAACAAGTTATGCTTTAAGCTTTCTATTAATAAAACATTCGTAATAAAAAAATTTATTCAAATTTCCAATCATACATGTGCCTACCACTTTCCTAGTGGTATTGTTACCAATGTAACTTTGCCTCTATTTCTAGCTACAAGCGATATGAATTGGGTCGTATATCCAGTTATATGCTTTGAACATCTACTGTCCAGCTACAAAATGCTCTCACGAGGTCTTGTATGAGAGCTTTTCTACAAGATAATAAAACATTTTGAGAACCTAAAAAAGTTTAGATTCTTCTCTTGGCAAAAAATAATCTAGATGCATATTTGATATGATTTGTTTTATGCATCTTAAGGCATTTGAAACAACACAAGAAAAAATAATATGAATAATACAAGTGTTTGAGATATGCCCAATTAATCCACCAGAAAAACATTTCACTCTAGAAAAAGGATTTATCAATCTACGTGTATTAAATTATCTTTTTGTAAATTTTAACATTTTTGGCTTCTGATTAGGATTGATAAAAATTATTCAGTTGAGGGTGGTATCCTATTTTCCTTAAGTGCTTTTAATTTCAATTAAAAAATGAGTTAGCACTTTCTAAAATAATATTATCAACTTTTAATTTTATCATCCATCAAACATAAGATAGTGACTTTTTCCTCTACTTTTGTTTCTGAAGAATAAGAAACTAAATCTGCCCAAAATGTTCTTTGCAATCTCTTCTTACCATTCCTTACATTGCTTTTCTCCTCAACCTTCTACTTTCTAGGATTGGCTTTAAGACTCAGGCTTTCAGATTTGATGCATCTAGTGTTCCTGCATTCATATAAAATTACATCATTAGAAGCCTTAGTATTTTATGTAACTTACCCTTATTTCAGTACCAGCATCTCCTTTACTTCCTTTTTAGAAAACTTCTGAATTGCCTTGTCATTAAGGCAATGTCTTCTTCATCCTCAGGCTGAAAATGATCACTCTCCAAGTCATCCACTTTCAATGCTATATTTTTCTCCTTCCGCTTCTCACCTACATCAATCTATCTTTGAGTTACTCCTTATCCGTAAGTAATTAGTGATCCAAGAAAATTATTAAATAAATATTTAAGTCTGTTGATTATATTTCAGTAATTATCGTTACATTATAAGCAGTAGGAAAACAACGAAGAATTTTATTTACTCTTTAAGCATTCATTAATTCCCTAACAAATGCATGCAAAACTATTTGTATGAAATGATTAAACATATCTATGACAGATTCATTCAGTTTCATGCAAAATAGTTCATAATCATGTAACAAAATATTCAATCTAGATTTTTTCACCATGTTAGTCCCTTTATATGTGATACAAAGTCTATCCAAAATTTCTTTTCTACTTCTAGAGGTAGAGACATGCATTTAGTCTATAGACTTAAGTACATAGAAAAAAACTATTTAAACATTTCATGTTTAACTAAGTTAAGTATTTTTCTTCTACAGTCCAGTCAATAAATGACATTTAAGTTAGAATGCCATCTACAAATTTAGTTGGTCTAGTGTAACCTTCCTGTACTAAAATCCACATGTGATAGTCAAGTGATTAAAGCAAAATAGACATACATGTTTTCCAAAAATTGAAAGGGATATTATCAAATAATGGAGGTCTAGTGATCGAATGCCCTTCGCTTGTATTAGGGTTGCAAAAGTAGCTGTGATCATTTTCAAAAAGTTGTCTAAACCTTAATTTTTGAATGTAATCTCTAATACCACTTGTAAGTCTGAATAGGTTGTTAGACCTATTACTATTGTCCCAATGGCTAACTAAGATGGAGGGGGGGGGGGGGGGGAATTGGTTATTTAAAACAAAAATTTCTTGGTAGAATTAAAAAATATTTTATATCTTTAGAAGTACAATGAAAATTTACCAAAATAAAATTTATAACTATAAATTAAAAGTGCAAAAAATTTAAAATATAGTAAAAATAAAAAAAAGAACACATAAATTTATAGTGGTTCGGTCCAACTAGACCTACGTCCACTCCATGAAGACTCCCTCTGTAGGTATTGCACTATATCAAAGTGACTCTCCTTTTTCTCTCACAACAAGGAAGAGAAGCCCTAACACTTAACCTCTCTTTCATCAATCCCCGGTGTGGCAGAGTACTATCATCCTTTCACATCCTCCTGGTGTTGGCAGAGAACCATCAATCTTTTACACCCTCTTGGTGTTGGCAGGGAACCATCATCATTTTACACCCTCTTAGTGTTGGAAGAGAACTTCCATCTTTTCGCACCCTCCTGGTGTTGGTAGAAAACCAGCGTCCTTTCACACCCTCTTATTGTTGGCAGAGTACTAGTGCTCCTTTGAAAATATCTTCTAAGAAACTTCAAGAGAGAAGGGAAGACCTTTGAAGGACAAGCATGAGATACTCACCATTGGGTAACCTTGTGAATCCCCTTACAATTCCTTCTTTAGAAATCTCTCACTCTCCATTGATAAAAACTCTCCCAAACACTCTCAAAGTGCACTCTTAAAAATAAGTTTGCAATAGGAATTTTGTAAGAGTATTTAGATAGTCAATTTTAAGATCTCTTATATATGAATGACACAAAAAACTGTCCAAAAAATTGAAAATTTCTATTAGACCATCCTGGATCGTAAAGTTTGATCGCACATCATATGTGCAATCAGTTCAAAATATCTCTGACGATCCTGTACAAACCAATTATGTACTCTGGTTAACATATATATGAACTAACATCACAATAAAAACTATCATCGTACGAACCAATTTCATGCGACTACAAGTATGATTTACCTGAAACATTATCATACACAAATAACAGAACAATATTTCCAATATATGTTAGGAGAAACAGTAATCAACACAGTAAGATTTTAGAATCATAAAAAACATACATGATATAAAAACATTGTTATGAAAATTAAGTTGCAAGATGATGGATGAAAGAAAATTGATTACGTATCAAAGTAAATATTTCTCCAAACCATCACATGTCATCCTCATGTTATTGTTGTTGTTGTTGTTGGATATCATAGTCTAGTTGACTTTCTAATCACTCAAGCCGCTGAATAATATCATCCTAAGGGTAAGCATGTGTAAGTGGTGTTATTGGTTATAGTGGAGGTCATCCTGTAGGAGCAGCTTACCCTTCTTCATAAAAATATGGCTCAGCGTGCTCTTTCCCCTGAAGAAAAATGATATCACAAATGGAATCAATATAAAAAAATAGGGTCATTATAAGATGGAATAGAAATGGAGAGTTATTATTTGTCGTGAAGGATATTGCCTATAATATGTCCTAAGGCGACATTTTGTTCTTTATGACTATTTGGATGTTGAATATGAGTCATATTATATAAATATTTTAGAATTTATTGGGCTTATTTGAATTGAGTATTTGACATTATGAGGTAAGTGACAGTGGAGAGAAGTGTGGTTATGTTAATCCGTTCTCCTGCTTTGGGTATAATAGAAGTGCGATGTACATGCTAGATTATATAGGCATTTTGATTTAAAGTTTGGACTAGAAGTAGGTGTTTATTTGAAGGAACATTCCTAATAGTTAAGTTAATAATAGTCTAGTTAAACTCATAGGAAATTAGGGATTAAGGTCGAGGTCCTTCAATAGAGAGACCTATGTATTCTGCTAAATCAGCTTTAACAATCTCTATATTTTAACATAAAATAAAGGAGGTCATGGTAAAAACTTGTAGATTCATCCTAAAATTTAGTCAGAATTCATACAAAAGTTTATAATTGAAAGGAAAAGCTAGGACAAGGAGGAATTGAAGGGTGGTAGAGGGAAAAAGGCTCATCACCTCAAAGTTTAGGGCATCTTGGATTAACATTCAGGAGGGGGTGATTTTCACCACTTTATATTTCTGATCTTCATCCCATATAGATAAGAAGTGATCATCAAAATGATAAGAGGAGGAGGAGCTCACCTGAGTCATTCTTCGACATTTGCTTCCTTCGGCCATTGAGTAGGAAGGATTAAAAAGTTGAAATATGAAGGAAGTTTGATTGAATTGAACTAGGCTTCCAATTCATAGAATTTTAGTCATTCATATAATTTGATTGAGGTTCATATAGTACGAGCAGGGATTTAGTTTTTTTGGATGACCTATCAAAAAAAGTTGTCAAATTATATAGTACGATTAATATCATACTAGATAATATTAAGAAATTTTGTTCATCCCAAGGGGTCATTGGTACGACATTTGATAAAGAACATCATACAATATGAAAAGGTATTCATATAGTATGAAATATAATTATTATTGTACCAGCTAAATTAAATTCATCCCATTCCATTTTGATCTGTGTATTTTGTAGTATGAAGGGAAGTATTATACAGTACGAATGACAATTTTTTTGTACCAAATAGATTGAATTTCTCAATGGTTAGTGATACTTGTATCATACAATATGAATAGATGTTCATATAATATGATGTGTATATTAGTGATTTAATTTGGACTATTGATAATAAAGGACAGTGATTAATGCATCTGTGCATATCGTATAGTACGAATGTGAATCATATAATATGATCAGAAAAAAATTTTAAAGATTGTTGTGCTTTAGTGAAGTGCGTGTGTGATGATCAAGAAACATGTTAGAATTTTTTTTTTTTGGTTTTAACAAACAATAATAAATAAAACATAAATAGGTATATGAATAACCACAAACAAATTAAGCACATTTGAATGAATGCTTTCAAATGAATATATATATTTTTTTTTATTTCTCTTGGATTAAGCATGAATGTCTATAACACCTAGTTTTGTCCTCAAGGTACTAAAGGTGTCATAGGCTAAAGGTTTTATGAATATGTCTGCCAATTGATCTGCTATAACTATATGGTGCAATTCTATAACTCCCTTAACTATATGATCTCTTATGAAGTGATGCCTAATATCTATATGCTTTGTGACAGAGTTCTGAATTAGATTTTTGGATATACAAATTGCACTAGTATTAGCACAAATAATTTAAATGGTTCCTATAGGGTAGTCCAAAATCTAAGAGTTACTGCTTTAGCCATAGGACTTGAGCAACACAACTCCCCACTATTATATATTCTACTCAGCTATGGAGAGGCTTACTAAATTTTGTTTTCTACTGGACCAGAAAACTAAGGATTGTCTTATAAATTGACAAGTTCCAAAAGTGCTTTTCTATCTACCATACATCCTATAAAATTAGAATATGAATATCCTATAATTTCAAAAGAGGTTGTATGTCTAGGATACCATATTCCTAGGTTTAAAGTGCCTAAGAAATATCTAAGGATTCTTTTAACAAAAGACATGTGTGATTCTTTTAGATCTACTTTAAATCTAGCATAAAGGTAAATACTGAACAATCTATTTGGCCTGCTAACAGTTATGTTTAGAAGTGATCCAATAATTCCCATATATTTTTTTGATCCACTAATTTTCCATTTGGGTCATTTTCTAATTGGACTGTGGAGCTCATGAGAGTGTTCATGGCCTTAGCATTGTCCATTTCATATTTTTTTTAAAGAATTTCCTTGATGTATTTTTTTTTTGGCCAAGGAAGGTCCAACTATTTACACTAAAACTAAAAAAAAATAATTATGTTCTCCCATCATGTAATTTCAAACTTTTTTCTTCATGGTTTTTAAAAAATTATCATAAAGGTTTTATTTGATGATCCAAACAAAATGTCATCAACATAGATTTGACAAATGAGAAATTGTTCTCCTTCTTTTTTTTGGAAGAGGGTGGTGTCTACACTACCCTTAACGAAGCCTCTATCTAGAAGGAATGAACTTAACCTTTCATACCAGGCTTTAGGAGCTTTATTTAACTCATAAAATGCCTTTTTCAATTTAAACACATGGTTTGGAAATTATGAATTCTCAAATATGGGGGGTTGCTTAATATAAACATTCTCTTTTATTACCCCATTTAGGAGGGCACTCTTAACATCCATTTGACACAATTTAAAACCCTTGAAGAAAGGAAAGTCTAAGTGCACCCTTACGGCTTATAGTCTAGCTACAGGGACAAAGGTTTCCTTAAAGTCTATTCCCTCAATTTGGTTATGCCCTTAGCTTCTAATCTGGCCTTATTTCTTACTATTATTCTAGATTTATTAATCTTTTTTTTGAAGGCCCACTTTATTCTAAGCACACTTTGATCCTTAGGTCTCTTGACTAATTCCAACAAATCATTCCTAACAAATTAGTTTAGCTCTTCTTATATTGCTAGGATCCAAAATTCATCTCTTAAGGCTTCATCATATTAGTGGGGTTTCTACCATAGAGATAAATATAGAATAATTAATCTCCTTCTTAAGTCCATGCCTAGTTCTTACACCTTTAGACAGGTTTCTTAAGATCAATTCTCTAGGATGGTTAGAAGAATATCTCCAATATTTAGTCAATTGCTCTTGAGGTTCTACTCTATCTCTTATAACAATGGTTTCTACCCCCTAAATGACCTCCACTTATTCTTATTCTTTAGATTTTGGTTTAAAGGTCCTATTTTATTCATCAAATGCCATATGGGTAGACTCTTTTATTATTAGGGTCCTCTTATTGAAGATTCTATAGGCCTTACCTATAGAAGAGTAACCTAAGAAGACACCTTTATCCGATTTAGGGTCAAATTTTTCTAGTGTGACTTTCCATTGATTATGATAAAGTATTTAACTCCAAAAACATGTAAGTGAGAAAGTTTTGGTGTTTTCATGCTAGGAATATTCCTAAGTGTTTTCATGCTAGCATGACATTATCTCCTATGCAAAACATTTTTAATCATAAAGTGTTTAAAGTTTTTAATTGTACCTAAGCCAACTACTTTCCTTGTGGTGTTGTCTCTTAATGTCACTTTTCCTCCTAACTGGCCTCCAGGGTGATGAATTGCTTCATATCACTAGTCATATGACTCAAGTAGCCACTGTCCAAGTACTGAATGCTCTCACTAGGTCTTTTGTGAGAGCACCCCTACAATGTCATTTAAAGGTTAGATTTTGGAACCCAAGTGAGATTGGGTTCCACCTTATGCTTGAATGAATGAGATGCATACATGTTATGCTATGATGAATGCAATTTAGGCCTTCACATTAGATGTACCATACTGTGGATAGTGCAAGTGCAAGCTATGTGTGCGAATATGCCACAAGAATAACACCTAACACCATAGAATGGGTTTAATAACCTATGTGGGTGATGGTACCTCTTCCTGGGTTTATGTAATGCATGTTGTATTGAGGGGTTATTCCAATGAGCTATTTAAAGTGGGGGTTTATTATTCTCAAGTGTAGTAAATTTTTCTTTTAAAAATTCATTTACATTTTTATAGCTTGACACTTCCAGTTTTAGTGCATGCTCACTGCTATATAATTGACATGAAAGTTCTTCTAATTCCTTAAATGCCTTTTCTAGCTCAATATATGATGTTTTAAAAGAATTATGTGTATTAGATAGATAAATATGCTTCTTATTTAATGCATCAAATTCATCTCATAATGTTATATGATTGTTATCTAAAGTAGAGCGATTAATAATTAAACTAGCATGAACTTTTTGCAAAGTAGAAAATTTAGTATTAAGACTAGCAAGCATTTTCTTAAGCTTCTTATACGAATCATAAATTTTTTCAAAAATAATAAACAATTTGTCATAAGAGAGTTGACATACCTCATCTTAATATGATTGATCAAGATTATCATTCGGCATTATAAACAAGTTTGTAACCTCCTCCTATGCTTCTTCTTTTGATGATTTTGTCGCAGAGTCGACCTAAAAGGCTTTTTGTACCTTTTATTTTCCCCTATTATACTTTAGGTTCTATTCACCCTTCTCCTTATTCATGTGAGTCTTTAGGTTAGGCCGTCAGCTCCAAGGTGACAGTTTTTTACACTGAAAGCAAATTATATCAAATGAAACTTTAGTAAATTTTGGCTTTTACATTTATTGTAGTTGTTTTTACGACCCTCTATTTACTTTCTACAAAGCTCATAAACTACCACGTAATCAAAGCTATTTTTTCATCCACATTAGCTACAGAATTATCATTGTTAGAATTATTTGCTTTTAGTGCAACAGTTCTCTTCTTCTTCTTTTCTCCTGCATTATTTTGCCTTTGACTCACTCCTCACTCGTAGGCAATGAGTGATCCAAGAAAATTATCAATAGAGTAAACAATTAAATCTTATGATTCAATAATTACTGTTATTTTTGCATCATAAGAACTAGGTAAATAACATAGAATTTTGTTAACTTTTTAAGAATTTGATAGTTCTCTACCTAATACATGCAAATATGTCACTATCTAGGTGAACCTAGTGTACATTTCAGACACAATCTTGCTAGGTTTCATGTAGAAGAGTTCATAGTCATGCAAAAGAATATTTAACCTAATCTATTTAACCTCATTGGTTCCCTCATAGGTGATATATAACTTATCCCAACTCTCTTTCCCGGTAGTGCATGTAGAAACTCACATATAGTCTTTGGATTTTAAAGCACAAAAGAAATAATTCAGACACTTAGCATTTAACTGTGTGATTTCCCTATCCTCATCACTCCATTCATTAAAGGGAATATCAATTTTGACACCATTAATATTATGCGATGGAGGTGAGTAACTAGTTTGAATTATATGCCAAATTTTATAGTCAATGGATTGTAGAAATGCAGACATATGAATTTTCCAGAAATCAAATTGGATGTTTTCAAATAATGGTGGATGGGTTATTGAATAACCCTCCATAGTGTTACGATTACTAAAATATGCCATTGATCATTTTTCTTAATATTTTCTAAAACACTAATTTTGAGACCCACTTTCATACCACTTGAAATGTTCTAGATGAACTATGACTTGAGGGAGTAAATTGGTACTTTTAAAAATAATCTTAAATTGGAGTACTAACTTTTTGTAGATTTTTTAGCCTTTTGAAATAGGCAATTTAATTTTACAATACAGAAGCTAAATATTTTAGAGACAATTTTTGTGATGATGATGAAATTTTAAATTACATAACAGAACATTGATCTTAGAAATTACAAAGCAATTATAAAGAAAAAGAAGTGAAAAAAGTAAAATGTAGAAAATGAAAAAGCACTCTAGAAATTTTTATAGTGGTTCAGTCAACCTTGACCAGTGTCCACTCCCTGGTATCCTCCACTCTGAGTATTGTACTCACACTAAGTGTTTCTCCCTTTTCTTTCTTAGCAAGGCTGATAACAAAATCTCTTCTACCAAATTAGTGTGGTAGAGGATCGAAGCTCCTTTCATAGGTAGAGAACCTTGTCTCCTTTTTTTTCCCTCCTGAAGAAGGTAGAGAATCTCGACTCCTTTTTATCCCTCCTGAAGAAGGCAGAGATCATTGAGGACTAGACTAAGAAGCCACTCTCCCTAGAGAGCTCCCAAAATACTCACCAAGGCCATAGGAGGAGGAAGCGTGGAGCTAGCTTATAGCAACCATGTGATCCTTTCTCATTTCTTCTCCCTCATGCTCAAGCTCACCTTCTCCTCCCTCTCACAAACCCTAATTTTATTCAAAATCACCCTCTCAGAGTTCATCCTTCAGCCACATTCCTCTCTTTTCATACTTAAAAAACAAAAGATTATAATAGGCTTTAAGAAACCCTAAAAATTAAAGTTGACCCTCACTACTCATACACTACGATCCAAGTTTGTACAATATGATCAGTTAAAAACTAGTCCTATTAAGTTCGTTGTAAATAGCTATTCAAATAAACTATTCAAATTTTATGAATACATCATACTGGATGATCTCTAGATCATACTGCATGAGCTATTTAATTTCCTCTATTCATACAAGATGATTCCTGGGACAATTAAAAGTCATCTCTATCACTCATTAAGTACTATTCATGTTATAAAGTTTGATTAGTTATTTTTAGGTAAATCATCTAGTATGATATGAATATCATATAATATGATTAGTTCAAAAATTATAGCTTCATCTGATACGATTTTCTAGATGACCAAAATCATCTCTACCAATTGTTTGGTACAATCATTATTGTACTGTATGATTAGATCAAAAATTATAGTTTCATTTGGTATGATTTCCAGAATGACTAGATTTCATCTATGTTAGTCGATTGGTATGATAAACATCTTACAGCATGATTGACGATCATTAATTAAACCATAATTTGATTGATTAATTATTGGGATTACTTTTAGCAATATTTCAAATTTTTATATAGTACAATTAGCATTATATATTACAATTAGTTCAAAAAATCAATTTCAAAATCTTACTTAAATTTATCTGGCGGCTAGAGTTTTTATAATGAAATGAATTGTATAATATGATATATATCGTACAGTATGATTAGTTCACAGAACATGAGTTTTCAATTAGCAGTTGAACCAATCTTTAAATCAATTGACCATATAATATGATTTTAAATCATATAGTATGATTAGTTTAGAAAATTTAATTTGTTACAAAAATTTTCTTAGTCACCTTGTATGTGTGTGCATGATCACCCAATTGCATACACACTAATATTGCATGACTCAAGAAATTAGAAAATTAAAATAAGATAAAAATATCTCTCTTTTGACTTGACATCCTAACCTACCAAATTTTGAGTCTTTAGACTTCCTATGTATTATACCTACAATCGTTAGTGCACAAGACTAAAATAATATCCAACATATTTCTTGAGAATGTATAATTCAATCAATAAGGTTTGTCATCATCAAAATCATAGGCTAGGGATCCTAGACTTGCAACAATGCTATCACAAAGCTTTCTATGAGGTCATTCCTACAAAATCATGAGTGGTCAAATTTAGGAATCCAAATAAGTTTGGGTTCCACCTTATGGAATGTAGGATGAATTGCTTGCATACTTTGCTATAAATTATGTAATTTTGGTCTCCACACCAAATGTGCTCTACGGTAGATAGTGAAAGTGTGAGAGATGTGTCTTAGCATACAATAAGAGAAACATCTAACTCAAGGAAAAGGGTTTACTAATTTAGGTGGGTTATGGTCCATCTTCCTAGGTTTGAATGATACATGCTATAGTGATGGATTATGTAATGGTGCTAGTATATATTATGTTTTATTTTCTTTGTAATCTTTTAATTGAACTTGTAAAGATTTGCTTGTTATATGACGAATTGAATTTTCAATTTTCAATGCATGCCCACTACCATCTAATGTATATGCAAGAGTTTCTAATTCCTTGAATGCATTTTCTAATTTAACATGCGAAGTTTTCATGGAATCATGTTCAACAGTTATATAAAGATGCTTCTCATTTAAAGAGTCATGTTCATCCAATAAAGCCATATGATTACTATCTAAAGTGAAATGATCTTTGTTGAGGAATTCATGCTCTTTATGCAGATTTAAAAATTAGATTTAAGGCATGCATGTAACTTCTAGAGTTTCCTATATATAGTATGAATTCTTTTAGAAACTTCAAATAATTTATCTTAGGAAAGCTCACATACCTCCTCTTAATCAGAATGATCATAATGATCATATGATATTAAGCACATGTTGGTTACCTCCTCTTTTGCTTCAAATTCAGATCAGTCTGAAGTAGAGTCTGCCTAGAAAGCCTTCTGAGTCCTTTGCTTGCCCTTCTTGAATTTAGCTTTTTTCTCACTCTTTTCCTTAGTAGTGTGAGCTTTAAGACTTGGGAAGTCAAACTTCAAGTGCCATGGCTTTCTGCATTCTAAATAAATAATATTAGATGAAACTTTGGAGTTTTTATTATTTTTACCTTTATTTTATTATTGATGATGCTTTTTCTTTTTCTTTTAAAAACTTTTAAGTTATCTAGTTATCCAAACTATATCATCTTCTTCTTATCTAGAAGTATTGTCAAAATCATTAGCCTTTAAAGCTATAGTTTTCTACTTTATCTTTTCTCCTACATCAAGCTATCTTTAACTCACTCCTTACTCCTATGCAATGAGTGATCAAAGTATGTTATCGATGGAGTAAACATTCAGATCCTTAGACTCTACTCAAAAAGAGGTATTTTAGTGAGAAATCAAATCTTTAAAGAAATTATGCTTTAATGAGTGATCTAAGCCCTCTCTCAAATCACCACAACAATAAAAGATATCTATTTGTTATAATCTTAATGCACTTTGCATTTCTTCAAAAAAATAAAAAAATAAAAGATATCTAACAAGATAATGCAAGAGATTAAATATAGAGCCTTCAAAATATGTCATAATTTTTGTTTTGCTGTCAAGGATCGCCTAGTACTATTTCTAGATCATATTTTATGATTAGTAAAAAATAACTCTTCCAACCAGTATGATTTGCATTATCTTGCACGATCTATATTGTCATGTACAAATGGTCAAGCATTTGTTCTGATCATCCTATATGATTCTACGATGTACTAAATAATTAGTACAATATAATGTACTTATCATCCAATACGAAAGGCAATGATGGGGGACAATTTAAATATTTTCCCATTAATACCTTGGTTCATCCAGAATGATCCCAATACAATTAGAAGAAAATCATGATTTTTCATCTGGGACAATGTAGGATGATCAATTATTATCCCATGTATCTCTCGAGTGTCTAGTACGATCATCACTGATCATCTTATACAATCTAATCAACAATTTTATCATTACTAATCCCCTAATTATAAAATCAATTTAGGCATGATTATCATAAATCATCCAATACGATTAAACAAAATTTCAACTTTAAAATATTACCTAAATTGTTATTAGTGGCTATTTTTCATAATCTTAACTAATCATCATATATAATATGGATTACATAATATGAATAGTTTAATGAATCTTAATTAATAGGGATGCCCTAATTAGATTTTCTATTTTTAATTGATTATCCAATATGATCTAAATTGTACTATACGATGAGTTCAAAATCCAAAAATTTCACTAACTCACCAACTCACTTCCTTGAGTGTTTAAGTGCTAGGTAGCTCAGCTTAGTGTCCCAAGATATATAATTTGACTCAAGAAATGAAAAACTAACTGAAATTGAAATTATAAATAAACTCAATCCTAGTCTACCAAATCTTGAGCTGATTGATGTTACAAGTGGACTTGTGAACCTAAAATGTTAGTGAGTAGTGCAACAAAATATTATGTAAGAATAGCATTGATAAGGAAATAATAATGTTTGATATCATCAAAATTTATGTACTTTAGCCCAAATTTGTAATAGAAACATCTCTTAGGGGAGAGTTCCTTTTATTTGCAGACCGAAATTTGGGTATGTTTGAAATTCAAAGGGAAAATAAACACCCCTTTAAAGAGTTCTTTTTATTTGTTTTTTGAGACCTGACAAAATCTAGGAGCCCAAAGGAAGAAGATCAAGGAACGAAGAAGGAAAATTCCCTACTTCAACATGGGTCACCATGTAGGATTTGAATTTAGGTTATTATTAGTGGTACCCTGCGACTTCTAATATTTACAGACCCCCTATTTTAAATTAAGTCGCACTCGTCACATGCTCTTTAAATTTATTTGGTCATTTGTATATATATATGTATATATATATATATATATATATATATATATATATATATATATATATATATATATATATTTATGTATATGTATATATTTATATGTGTATGTCCCAATGTATACATGATTTACCAAAAGCCAATACGAATCTCCCTTTGCTATCTCAGATAACACCTCCAATGCCGGCTTTATAAGAAGAACCAAGTGAAGCATCTACATTGATTTTTAACCAATCGGGTGGAGGGGGATACCAAGTATTAGTCAGCCTAAAAGACTGGTTAGCATCCCATAATTTCAATTTTGAGTTAAAAGTAATTTAGAGATAGAAGAAAAATTGACTGCATTTGCTTCCACCGAAATTGCACCTTCTACCACTTTATCATGTAAAAATTTGTTCCTAGCCTTCCATGAAAGATACATAACAATGAAGAACAAATTAAAAAGCATATCATTATGTTTTTTCATTGAATCCATTCAATCACAGCATTCTTCAGAGCTTTTGAACAATGGAATCCCAAACCCCCATTTGTTTAGCTGTGAGATGACCTCCTTTATCTTGCTACATTTGACGAGAATGTGTTCCACATCCTCAATGCCATCCAAACACCATGGAAAAACTTCAATGTCTTGCAATCTTCTATAGGCTAGATACAGATAAGTTGGGATTACATTCTTAAAAAGTCTCCAACAAAAGACTTCCACCCAAGGAGCAAGTTTTTCCTTTTTAACCATTTTGAAAATTTGCATTCTTCTTGATTCTGCTGCCTAGCTTCAACAACCATTCCATATATTATCTTCCCTGAATTCTGGTGTGTCATCTCCTGCTCATCCTCCCATTGATATGATTTGATGTTGGTATGTAAAATGAGCTCCACCATTTCACTCCCAAACATTTTTAGCAATTCATCAACGTTCCATTCCTTGTCTTTAATAAATCTGTCCAGCATTATAGCTTCCTCACCTTGAGGTACAACAAATGTTGGCCATTTGTTGATACTCCTATCTAGTGGCCACTTGTCTTCAAAGACATTATTTGATGAGCCATTAGAAACATTACATTTTAAGAAAGGATATAAATCTTTTCCACCATTAGTAATTATCTTCCATGATGATGAGGCATTTCTCTTTTTATCTTCAACTTCAATCTTGGTACAATATATAGGAGCCAACACTTTATGTAAGAGAGTTTTTATTTTTTAAAAAAAGCTAAGCCACTCTTGCTCTTAGAGAATCCACCTTAGATGTAGAGAAAACCCACATCCTCCCCATCGTAACGGTTTACACAACTCATTATTGCTGACATAATGGATTCCCAACCTTCCATTAGGTTTATTCCATAAAAAACTCCTACATAATTTGTCAATCTCCTCAAGTACATGGATAGGAACAATGGAATGTGTGCTATAGAAATTTGGAAATGATAAAATAACCAATTTAATCAATGTTAGTTTGTTATCCAAGGATATAAACTTACTCCCCCATGTATTGAGCTTCTTCAATGACTTTTCATTGATAAACTGATAATCATTAGTCATCAATCTTCTTAATGTCATTTTGATACCAAGATAAGAAAGTTCCTTCACCTCCTTAATTCCCAAAATCCGTGTAATGGACTTTCTCCTCCTATTAACCATCTTCCCAAAGAGGATGGCAGATTTTCCAATGTTTATACATTGTCCAGTCCATTTGCTGAATTTGGAAAGAATGCTCTTAATCCCTAATGCCACTTTCTTATTAGCTTTAGAATAAATCACAACATCATCATCATATAATAGATGTGATATCCGAGGACCATTCTGACAAATACTAATTCTAATAGAAGTTCATGTAAGAGCATTAGTGAGGAGTTGATAGCAAAGTATGAAAAGAAGAGGTGTCAATAGGCATCCTTGCCGAAAGCCACTCTTAGTTTCAATCCAATCAGAAAGATTTCCATTAATTATCAATGATAACTTTGGTTCAATCACACATTCCAAATTGAGTTTTAAAACATAGGAGAGAATTCAAAATAATTTAAGACTCCTTCAAGAGTGCCCCAACTCATTGAGTCATAAGCCTGTTCCATGTCAATTTTATAAGCAACAAGGCCTTTGGAAGATTTTGAATACCTAAACTTATGGAACACCTCTTGAGAAACTAACACATGGTCTGAGATAGATCTTCCCTTGATGAAAGCCACCTGCTCCTCCGAGATGAGTTTGGGAATAACTGAGATTAACCTAATCAAAATTACTTTAGTCGCCACCTTGTAAACCTAATTACACAAGCTAATCGTCCTAAAATTAGAAGGAAGCAAAGGATTTGAAACTTTAGGAATAAGAACTATTAAAGTATCCTTCCATGTTTTATCAATCTCTCCAAGACAAAAAAAGTAATTGATTGCATTTACAAAATCTGCTTTTATGATATCCCAATAAGCTTTGTTGAATGAGTATGTGATGCCATCACAACCAGGTGTAATGTTACATTGTTTAATAACTGTCTCAATCTCTATCACCGAGAATTCCCTTAAAAGCCACATTTTATCATCCCTGTTCAAAACATTTCTTGGCAACGGCCACCCTTCCAAGGAACACTTCCTCTTCCTCCACTTCTGTCTGAAGAACCGAATGCGGGCACCTTCAATTTGATTTTGCTCTTCAAGAACATTCCCATCACCATCCTTAATCTTAAATATTTTGTTCAAACTTCTTCTTGCACTAGCAAAAGAATGAAAAAATTTTGAATTACAATCTCCATCAATCATCCATTTGACTTTAGGTCTTTGTTTCCACCATGTATTCAATCGAGCCATAGTTGAATTCAGCTCAAATGCCTTGGCTTTCAAACTCCAGTATTCTTCATCAGTAAGCCAACCAATATCTGATTCTTTAGTTTGTAAATTTAAGATATCTTCCATCAATTTATCCTTAGAAAGGTTCAAAATTTATTTTTCATTGGTCCTTCTAAGCTCATTTCTTTTCTACAAAACTTTATTCAAAGGTTGTTGAGAATGATTTTTGACTATATTTTTAATCATCCTTCTTCCTCGGTTAATAATTAACCTTGGCCCATAGCCTGATCCTTCATTAATTCCGCCATCTCCAGCTTTAGTTTGGATCTCTTTTATTGAATTAGGAATTTTAGAACAAGTCATCTTCTCTTGGATCTTGCGTATTTCTTCACCTTCTCTACAAACCTCTTTATTGTGACCAATTAGCCCACATTTGAAATAGAAGTTTGGGACCTGTTCATATTCTATCTTCTAATAGAACTTCCCAGATTTGCCTTCTACCCAAACACCTAATGGTAGCTTAGCATCCAACTTGATCCGGACACATACTCTTTCGAATTCTCTTCTTCCCCATTGGAACATGTTCCCATCAAGCAAATATGGTTTTCCAACCATTGATGCAATTCTACAAATGCTTATATTGACCCAACACTAAAGAGGAATATTTGGTAACCTGATCTAAAACGGAGCTGTCAATCCTTTAAGAGAAGTTGGAGGAAACGTTTGGGACCATTTATCAATCCCAATTATTTGTCCATTGACAAACAATGGTCCATTAGCAATAACAGCTTCCATTTGCTCTGCTTCAGGAAAAGAACAGAGCACCCATCGCATATCTAGCATGGTGAGGTGAAACTTCCCAAATTGCATCCATTATCTCTAGAGTTCTGAGCTAATTATCTGTAATGGGGGTTCTCCTCCTAACACTTTGATAACAACTGAATTAATAAGCTTGTTTGCATTTTCCTTTTCATTTTGCTCATGCAATTTCATAGTCACTCCATCTTCAACTAAGTAATTGCCCAGTTGCAATTCTGATACTTTAATATTCTCTTTTTTCCTACACACATTTGTTTGCTCAGCACATTTTCTTGAATTGGGATTTCAGCATCCTCTCCACAATCGCCCTTCTCAGCTATTTCAACATTTCTAACGTTCACCAAATCAGACATATTTGGTCATATATGATTTGTTATTGTGTTTAAATTGATTGTAAATTCGAAATTACATATTTTTATAGGTTTCTTTCTTACATGTGTGATTTATTTTAGCCTAAAAAATGTGTTTAGGCACTTAAGGTCAACAAAAAATTTTCTACTTATAAAAATATAAAAAATTTAGACTAATATAGTAAGATAAGTGTTTTCTAAGAAGTTAACCTGGGAAAACCTGGGCGTTCTCATGCTTTCATATTCATTTCTCTCCTTATTAGGTACCTCTCTGCCTGTGGGTCATGGTAGACTAGCTGACTTATTAGGGTGCAACGTTATCTAGGGTATATTATGCATTCTTAGAGAAAAATATATTTTTATGCTAAAACTTTAAAGTTCATTGTTATGATTTTTGCAGACAAAGGTCGATCAACATGCATTGCATTAGAAATCAACTAAAGTAATTAAAATTTTAATTACATTGAGCATAAATCCCACCAAATATAATTAAAGGGGTTAATTAAGACCTTCTCTAGATGTCTACCCAATTTCTCCAAAACTTAAATAATAGCCTGCCCATCTATAATAAGATCAGACTAGTGGTTTCAAGAACTTAGGTGATTTAACTAACACTCCAATCTAGGCTTAGGTAAGCCTAGATTTGTATTTCATTAGTTAGGTTTGAGTCATTATTATTTAGTTCCCTCTAAGATTTAGGATCTCGGGTGGACTTAAAATTATATGTCCCCAACATTGGGAATATAATCCAAACTTTATAATAAAATAACTCAAATTAAAATTTTTCTTAACCCAAAACATAAAGCCTAATACAGGATAGATTAGGGTGTTTCTGAATTATTTGAGAATCTTAAAATACCTTCTATTTTTCATTCTTTGGACTCTAGGAATAAGTGGAGAAAATTGATCCATCCCTTATTAAAATTCTCATCTCCTTTCTTTTATATCACTCTTTGAAAATTCTGAATGGAACTTTTATCATTATTTTAATCAAGAGTATTCATAGGAAACTCAAAACTCCTATGATGTAAATAACTATGAAGTCTTGTAAATGTAGGAGATTTATGACCATAGAAAAATTAAACACCATTCTATTTATCTCTTAAATAGAATAAGAAAAAATAATTCATTTTGAGATAATTAACATCAAAATGATCATCATCATCATATTCAAACCATGGGCAATAAGTGATATTTTCATTCCCTAGAGAGATATATCATTTATCAAAAAGTCCTTGAATATTAAATTAATGACAACACATCTAGATTATCATAGCTAAATATTTGATCAATAATCATTTTAACCCTCTAGTATCATATATAGTTCCTTCTTGAATCTGACTACAATAGTCAAGATGAAATTTATAGTTTTATAATTTAAAACTATCGAGGAAATAATATTTTCATCTCCCATGGTGATACATCATTCATAATGATGAGTTTGACTACAAAACTAAAAGAAATTTAAAAGGATTATATTCAATTTTTTTTTTAAATATAGTTGAAATTGCCTTGAAGTTTATGATAAAGCTTGCAAACAAATAAAAGAGAGAGACATCATAAAAAAAGATTAAACTTTCCCCTCTACAATCCTTAACCATTAACATACATAGTTACTTCAAGAAATATTAGCTAAACACTCTAAATGATTATATCTTGAACTTCCCTAGATGCTCTTAGATTTTACTCTAAGAGGGAACTATAAAAGTACTCTAAAAAGAAGCACTAAATTTTATGCAATTGATTGAAGTTTCTTTGAAATGTAATATCACAAATCTTTATAGGATAACACAAAAAGGCATCTGGCATTGTGGTGATTGAAAGAGTGGCACCGTGACACCATTGAAGTGAATTAATGACTCGATATTACAACTTTTCCATCACCAAAGTGCTTATTGATGTGAATCAATTATTGAGTGAATAATCACTTCTTTTCACCCAGAGAATGTGTCTATTTTAGATTACAACTATAATGCTGTGGCTATTTTGATTTTTGAGCACGCCCGAGTGGAAAAAAATGGCACCAAGGCTTGATAAATTAAGGCATCGCAACATTTGAAAATAAATAATCTAGCAATGCCAAGCTAACATTTTGGCACCGTGGCAAAGGTAATACTATGCACTAGTTATGATTCCTTGGTGGTATTGAAGGTGGGGCAATGAAGTTGTTTTATAAGATGTAGTGAAGTTGTAATCACCTTAGAATTTCTACCATTTTTGGGGTTTTCTTGTACCAAAATAACTTAAATAAAATATTTTTTACCAAAAATAAAATATGTAAAACACTACATAAGTTATACTTATCTATTATTGAGTGAATTAAGCTTGAACCAATCATTAGAGAGCAATTCATTTTACGAATATTACCACCTTAATTGCTTAGGTGGAATGGGCTTGATGTAGATTGCTCTAGGAAAGTTTTAAAGTGCATCCAAACCATTTGATGGGTTCAAGTTTGGCTGGGTTGGGTTGGAGCTCCATTCAATGGGTTTTGGGAGACTTGGTTCTTAAACTAGATCAAAACATAGGTTTAATCTCTTGGGTCGTATGTATGGGGTTGACACACATCTACTATAGCAAAAATTTATTTTCATATGGGTGGTGATTTAGAGCAAAAAAATATATTTTTAACACTTGGTTTAGCTCTATTAGTCAAACTATATAATCCCAAGGCTTGGAAATGTTTTAAGAGACTCATATTGACGTCCTGAACATTTCCCATGACATAGGCTCAATGATTTGGTTAAAATCATAACAAATGGAGTTTTTAGGTATATACGATAATTTTGGTCAACTAGGGTTGACCTGTTTAACAAGGTTTAAACACAGGTCAAAAGTCGGTCCAACTCGATCCAAATTATGTTTTGAACCAATAAGATGTGGTATTATGCATTGGTAAGGTCATTTAATAAAAAAAGTATTTTTAAAGGCTTAAGTGGCTCTTTTGTCAACCATGGTTCAATTTGTTAAACATGGATGACCAAGGGTTCCATTCTAAATGTTGTTTAGGGTTTGTTGGAGGTGGTCCCGAAGCTTGTTGGGATCTCCATGAATGTAATGTAGTTTAAAAGGAAAAATGAACAATTTGGTCAGCCTAGGTTCACTTTGTCAACCAATCATTACTAAGGCTTATGTTTTAGTTCAATAGATGTCAAATAATGTTTTAAACGTATTTGTAGAAGGTTGCATGGCTTGGTTTGACTGAGCAATATTGTGTTTTAAGAAAATTCAATTTATAAGATTTAAGGTTTTAGGGTTTTATAGACAACCTTGGTCAACCAAGATTCAAATTATTTTAATACATCATATTTTGGTCAATGGTGATTTTTATTTATTTTGGTGAAGCTTCCAAGATCAAATTCTATAATATATTATGTTCAATGGCATGAGCTATAAATAGTTGAATGTTTTGAAGTTTTTGGAAATGAATTTACTTTGTGAAGTTAAGGGTCTTAAAATGCCCTCAAATTTATATGGTTGACCCTAGGACATGCCTAATCAACATGCAAGTGAAAGATTAGGAATCTAACGTTATTTGGTGAGGTTTGAGGGTAATAGAAATTTCTCCAAAAATAAGTTTTGAACCAAGGGATTTTGGGTTTTGTTATGACACTGAATTTCAATGTTTTGAGCTTGCAATGGATTTGATTATTGATTTTTAATTGGATTTTATATTATAGACGATTTAGACGGATTTAAGTTTATAATTCATAGATCATTAACAAGCATTGATGATCATCAGTGATTAAACAGATGGTCAGCTAACTATCACTAGGGATTATTAGTTGATGGATTTAATGCTTGATTTAGATTTAGATTTTGAATTGATTAATGAAGATCAATAATTAAGGGAATTTTCATTTTACAATGACTATATCACTGATAATCAATTGGTGATTGTCATTTGATAGATTAGATGTTCACATTATAGTTAAAGGTGATTGTCAAGTGATGATTCATGTATGTTGATAGGGGCTGTGGAGTGAACTTTGAATCATATAAAATTCTAGGGATCTATCACCCCTAAATAATGCTTAGATTTTCTTTAATATAAAATAACAAAATCCCACTTAATATATGCACTTATATGTGTTGAATCAAGTAATAAATTGATAGAGTAGAGTATTGAATCCATGAGAAAGTATGCTTACTGAAACAAACTACTACAATTTAATCTAATTGTAATAATTATCCTACTTAACTAAAAATAATAATTATGGATATTCTATAATTGAATAAAATAGTAAAAAAATATGAGCTAATATTTAAGTAAAATATTTTGGATAGATGGGTGTAAATTCCATACCTTTTTTTAACGAGTCTCTTAATTATAGATGCGATTCAAAGCATATGCATGGATAGATCTCTCTTGAGCTTGTAAGGATGAAAAGGATATCTGCTAATCTCCTATAGTTATAGTATCACAATAAGAACATATAATATTTTACTTCCAATACCTAGGCATGCAAACATCTTATCTCAATATTCTTGGTTGTTGCTGCATTCCACAGTCGAGACTATACATCACACTATATTTTAACTACACATATGGATGCTATGTGCATTAAATTAAGAACACGATAATATTTAAAACATTATTTAATACTTAACGAGTAAAATTTTTCATTAATACTAAACATGCACTTTTCATCATGAATCAAAATAAGAGAATTAGCCAGACATAGAATAAATAACAAAAAAACTCATTTTAATTAAACTCATGCAACATTAATATTAAAGACATCAAGCCTTTATCCCACTATATGCGATCAGCTACATGAATCCTTTTCACCATTGTGTCCTATCAACAGTTAAATTCTCATTTAAATCAAACAAAGAATGGTCAATTATAATATTTTCTAACCATGTTTTTCTATCTCTACCTCTACCTTTTTTTACATACGCCAAATCTAATTCATATACTTTCCTAAGAGGGTCATCAGAAGGCCACCCTTTTACATGTTCAAGTCATCTAAGGTGACTCTCTCTAATCTTATCTATTACTATAGCTACTCTAACCTTTTCACGGATATGCTCATTTTGTATCCTGACACTAAGAGTAAAAAATATCATGAGCTTTTCATTAAACTCATGAAGAATGAAAATACAAAAGATTGATGTCACTTAAAAAGATCAAAGTATCTCCTATATAATCCTCTCTTAATTATAGAGTTAGTTCAAGAAACATAGGAAAAACACTCTTCAAATGATTGTATCTTGTACTTTCCTAATTTCACATAGATTTTTATTTTGAGGGGAAACTAGATAAGTACTCTATAAATAGTTATGATGTTATATTTATAAGGGAGTTAAGTATACTAGTGACTTAACTACTTTATAAATATAACATCATAACTATTTATAAGACAACAAAGAAAGCAATCTAGAATCATGGTGCTTAAATGAGTCATATCGTGGTGCCATTGAATAGAAAACATGGCATAATAATGTCCACTTTGAAGCACCTCAATGGTATTGAAAGTGGCATTACGGTGTTGTTTAGTTGGATGCTACGACACTATAGTCTCCTTACATTTCTATCATTTTTGGTTTTTCTCTATACAAAAAATAACAAAAGTAATATATTTTTTTTGGAAATAAAAATTTTAAAGTATTATATAATTTACACTTACCTGCTATTGAGGGAGCTAGGCTTGACCAAATTATTATAGAGAGGTTATTTTGGGAAATGTTTCCACCTCATGTGTTTGTTGGCAAGGGCTTGATGTGGGCTATTATAAGATAGTTTTAGAGTGCTTCCAAACCTTTGTTTGGGTTCAAGTTGGGCCATGTTAGGTTGAATCTCCATTTATTGTGTTTTGGAAGGCATAATCCAACCCATATTTTTAAAACAAGTAAAACCATGGAGTTTAAACTCTTGTTGTTTGTATATGGGTTAATACACACTTGTTATAAGAAAATTAAAAATTTATTTTAATAAGGGTTGTAATTTAGAGTAAGAAATGCTTATTTTTAATACTTGGTTTAACCTTAATGGTCAAACCATGTGCCCCCAAGGCTTTGAAAATTTTTAGGACACTCATATTGACCACATGAATAGTTACTACAAGTTTTTTTCAATGATTTAGTCAAAATCCTGAGAAATGGATTTTTAAGTATATATGGTGATTTTGGTCAGCTAGGGTTTACCTAGTAAATCAAGTTTGACCAAGGGTCAAAGGTGGATCTAATTTATTCCAAATAAGGTTTTGGACTAGTTGGAGTTGGTCCCATGTATTAGTGAGGTCATTTAGTACAAAAAGAATTTTATAGGCTTAAGAAGCTATTTGGTCAACAATGGTTAACCAAGGGTTAAAACATGGTTTAATGCATTATAAATAATGTTTAAGGTTTATTGGAGGTGGTCCCATGACTTTGTGGGGTTTCCATATATGTTATATAATTTAAAGTTAAAAAGAAAAAAATTATCAACCTAGGTTAACTTAGTCAACCAAGGTTAACCAAAGCTTGGGATTTGGTTCAATAGATGTCAAATGGGGGTTTTGAGTATATTTATAAATGATCATATGGCTTGGTTTGATTGAGCCATATTTAGGTTTAAGAAAAATTTATGTTTCAGAATTTAGGGTGTTAGGGTTTATGGTCAATCATGGTTAACAAAGGTAAATTATTGGTTTAATGCATCATATTAAGGTCAATGTTGATGTTTAACGAGTTTGGTAATGCTTCCAAGATCAAATTCTACAATATAGCATGTTTAGTGGCATAGATTATAAATATTTAAAGGTTTTGTAACCTATGAAAATGCTTTCATTTTATGGAGTAAGAGGACCTGAAATGCTTTCAAATTTATGTGGTTGAACCTAGGGACTTGCCTAATCAATATGGAAGTGATAGATTAGGAATCCAAGGTCATTTGGTCAGGTTTCAAGGGAATGAAAATTTTTGGTTATTGGGGATGGGGTTTTGGGTTTGGTCTAACACAAAATTTTACAGTTCTGAGTTTATTATGTGCTTGATTAATGAATTTGATTTAGATTTGATATAATCAATGATATAGAAAGATTTAAGGTTTGCAAAGCTTAGATCATTAGTAATCATCAATGATTGTCAATGATTGAATAAATGGTTAGCTAACTATCTCTAGAGATTATTAACTGATGGATTTAATGCATAATTTAGATTTAAGTTTTCAGTTGATCAATGAATATTAATGATTGATACAATTTCAATTTTATAAAGGTCATATCACTGACCATCATTTGGTGATTCTCTGGTATTAGAATAGATTATCACATAATAATCAAGGGTGATTGACAAGTAATATCAATGTATGTTGATAGGGATGTGGAGTGAACTTTTCTATTATATAAATGTTTAAGGCTCTATCACTCCTAAATAATGCTCATGTATTTTTTGATATAAAAATAATAAAACCCCACTTAATATACATAATTATACGTACTGAATCAAGTGGTAAAGTGATAGAGTAGATTGTTGAACTCATAAGAAAGTATACTTACTTACAACAAACTACTACCATTTGATCTAATTGCAATAATTATCATACTAAAATAAATTTTATATTTGGGGAGATTCTATCACTAAATAAAATAATAAAAATATTTGATACAATTTTTGAATAAAGTAATAAAAGGTTAAATTTTATATCATTCCTAGAGAGACTCTTAATTAAAGATTTTATTCTGAGCATATGCACCCTTAGATCTTTGTTGAGTTTGTATAGGTGAAAAGGATATCTGATGACCTCCTATAGTTATAGTATCTCCTCATGAACCTAAAATATTTTACATTCAATGTCTAGGCATGCAAATATCCTATGTCAATATTCTAGGTTGTTCTTATATTCCCTAGTCGAGGCTATACATCACATAATATTTTAACTACACATATGACCACTATGTGTATTAAATTTAGTTCATGATAATATTAACAATATTAACATTTATAGAATAAGAATCTTCATTAGTAATTAACATACACATTATAGTATCAATCCAATATAAGATAATTAGGTAGAAATTGAATAAATAAAAGCAAACCCTTTTTATCAAACTCTTGGAAAAATGAAAACATAATAGAGTAATATCACCAGAAATGATAAAAGTATCTCCTCTTAACTCCTTCTCCTTTAACTTCTAGACTAAACACTCCAAGTGATTGTATCTTGTACTTTCTTAGTGTCACTTAGATTTACTCTAAGAGGAAACCAGAGAAGTACTTTAAGAAATACTAAATTTTACACAAGTGACTAAACTTCCTTGTAAACATAACATCTCAACTATTTGCAGGACAACACATAAAAGCACCATTAAAGTGAACTAACATGTTGGCACTATAACTTTTATAGTATCAAGATGATTACTGATGTGGATCAGGCACTAAGTGAACAATCACATTTCTTCTCTGATAGAATGTGGCTTCGACAAGTTATAACTGTAATGCTGCAATACTATTGACATTCGAGCGCTACTATGCTCGAGTAGAAAAAATGGTGCCAAGGTAAGAAAAATTGTGGCACCATGGCATTTGAAAATAAGAATATTGGGTTGCCCATATGACTTGTTAACACCGCGGTACTGATAATATTACAATGCTATCTATGTTGTTGTCACAACACGAGCAAATAGAGAACTCAGTGCTGCAATGTCTAGTTTTTGAAGCCTCAATGGTTTTGAAGTTGGTGTTTCAATATTACTTCATCAGATAATGTGTTGTTATGAGTTGCTTATAATTTTTTTCCATTTTTAGTTTTTTCCTACACAAAAAGAAATAAAATAACATATTTTCTACTTAAAATAAAGCATGCAAAACACTACGTAATTTACACTTATAAAATTTTACCCTGCATAAAATCTTGCTTATCCTCAAGAAAATAAGAAAATATCCAATTTTGTTTAATCGAATAGCTAAAATAAAGGTTGATAAATTAAAATTACTAAAATACAAGAAAATATATTACAATATAAAAGTAGTGGAAATGAATAAAGTAGTTATTGTTAAGAGAGTTGCTATTTGTAAGTTTTACATTTTTGCAACTTGTATAGTTTTGATGATTCCAAATATTATTGTTTTATGTGTAGTTATCTCCTAATACTTTTTGGAAGATTTTTTTTTGCTCTTGTGTGTACTAACATTTCAAGAAAATTGAACTCCAAACTATGAAGACTTCAAATAAAATTCAGCATACAATTCTTTGCAAATTGAAGCTTTAAATTATTTTTTGAATTGAGAGGGAGTGATTGAAATTGAGTGAATAAAAACACACACACACACACACACACACTTAAGGAGATCTTACAAAATTTGTACTGATCTTACGGGACGAACATAGTTCGTACGGGATGATCAGGTCAGTTTTCTCCCATAAGAGCAATGGAATAAACAGGAGTTGGAGAAAATTTGTTTAAGTCCTGATCGTCTGTGACGAAATTATTTTCATCCCAGGATGAGTTAGGCTCTGTAAAATTTCATTCAGACGAAATCTATAATCGTGCCAGGACGATTTCTTCTTTGTAAAAATTTCATCCAGACGAAATCCAAATCTTCTCAGGACGAATTCTTCTATATAAAAATTTCGTTCAGACGAAGTTCATTATCGTGCCAAGACGGGTTGCTCTCTGTAAAAATTTTGTCCGGATGAAGTCCTGTTCGTCCCAGGATGATGTGAACCGACTTACCAAAATTTGTTACGTCCATGCAATTATTTGGGAACCGACCTATGGTATAACTGATCATACCGGACGAACCTAGTTCATACAAATATTCATTAGAATCGTTTCCAACACTTTAAGTAAAATCGTCTAGGATGATCCACGATCGTACGGGACGATTCATTTCGTGTTGACTTGAAAAATTTGCTGTTTTGGACGGTTTTTCTTGTCTCTCCTATATATAGTCCAATTTAGACTGCCACCAAATCTTTTTGCTCATTGATCTTCAAGCCTATGTAAAGAAGAGTCAAGGAGAGAGTGTGAGAGAGAATTCAAAGGAGGATTCCTACCATTGGAGCATGAAAACTTTGCTTTATATTCAAAGGTAAGAATCTCTACTTGTGATTTGAGATTACTTCACTCTTTTCTTTCTTCCTTCTAGATTTCTTGTGAGAAGATCTGTCAAGGAGATCCGGTTCTCTGCAGACACTTGGAGAGTATGAACAGCTGCGGGTTCTCTACCTATACTAGGAGAGTGTGAAAGGATGAAGGGTTCTCTGCCCACACTAAGAGAGTGTGAAAGGATGAAGGGTTCTCTGCCCATACTAGGAGAGTGTGAAAGGACGAACGGTTCTTTGCCAACACTGGGGATAGTGTAAAAGGACGGACGGTTCTCTGCCAACACTGGGGATAGTGTAAAAGAGCGATGGTTCTTTGCCGCACCGGGTAGTGGTGGAAAGAGTGTTTGTAAAGGCTTCTCCGCCTTGCTGTGGGTGCAAAAGGAGAGACACTATTGGTATTATTGTAATACTCGAAGGGTGCCTCCGGGGAGTGGATGTAGGTCTGGTTTAGATCGAACCACTATAAATCTTGTGTCCTTTTTTTGTTTACTGCTTTTTATTTTTCAAATTTTGTTTTGTTCTAAAAATTGTGGTTGAAAAAAAATTTTTCTAAAAATTCATTAAAGTTTATTTTCGGTTCAACATACTCAAGAGGGCTATTTTTTAAAATGCCAATTCAACCCCCCTCTTGGATAGCTTTGAGACATAATCTTAGGTTTAACAACCTAATTCATAGTGAACGAATCTCAACAAGTGGAATCAGAGCCTTGTTTCAAAATCATAAGTTTAGACTACTTTTTGATTAACGTAGATGGATACATAAGAATGTACCTATGGAAATTAAAGTTGATAAGGATGCTCCATAAAAGGATTATTTCTAAACATTTCTATAAGAGTGTTAAGTCAATAGGGTATATGTAATGCTTTTCCTAATGATCCATACGGTGGGATATCCACATCCTCATCTTAATGCAAATCTTTTAATTCCTCATAGAATTGAGTCACATTTTCTATCTTCCCTCTAAGTTTAGCTACATGATCACCCTGAGTCATAGGAGCTCTAGAACTGTTGATGCTACTAAGCCTCTTAGATACTTTAGGCTCACTAAGGTCTCATCCGTCCTCCTCTCTCTTAATTTGCTTGAAGGCCAAATTTTTTCATTTTGTAAGGGAAAAAATGGGGAATAATTATTCTTTGATTTGATCCCCCAATACACTCACTGCAACAAATAAATCATAAACTATAGAAGGGTGTCCTATCCCAATAGAAGTGGTACCCATAATGATGTATATGAGGGAGGAGAAAATAAGCTTTCTAACATCAATAAAATACCCAATTTAAATAGCATAATTTATTAAAGCACGGTCTTGGGTAACTTCACTAATGTTCCTACTAGGTATTAAACACACTGAAATGAATTAGAGCCAAGCTTTAAAGGTTTGGGTCAGGTCAGTGGCAGGAAAATTGATAATTTTGTTGTTTCAATTTTTTTTCAACTCTCTCTACTATTGGATCCTGAAAGAATATTTAGGATATCTTGAAGATCTATAGGTGTCCTAATAAAAGTTGGGTAATAATTAAATTTAAAATTCCTAATTTTGTAGTGTTTATTTATTGCCAAATAATTGAAAGTGACCCACTTGCCCCTAACATAGAATTTATTATCTACTGCCTCCTTTCATTTGTAAGAAATTATTTAACAACATTTATAATTATTAAAAAGGCTTTTCATAAAACTTTTCCCAACCCCTAATCGTAATGATTTGTATAATTTTGTGGCTTGGATTCTGAAAATCATTCTTAGGAGTCAATTATTTGGTCACAAACAAATTATAAAACCTAGACTAGGTATTAGCATAAATGAATCTACTATTATCAAAGGAAGAGGAATCCTTCTTCTTTACAAACTTTTGTGGGGCCATCAAGCTTAACATGATTACAATGAAGAAGAGTTTGAAGGAATTGAAATGTTATTAATGAAATTAAAAATGTAAGCCCCCATTTAATAACTCAATGGAGCGCTATGGAATTATTATAATTGGTGTTTTTTTTAAGACTGCAAAATGCATTAATAATAAAAAAGAACCAAAGAGCCTAGATACAAACTATTGAGATTAAACCACCCTATCACTTTCTTCCTTCACTAAATGAACAAAAGAAGAAGGAAGTTTACTCTCAAAAAACAAATCCCAAGTAAAATCATAAGAGAAAGCTAAGTTAGCACAATATTCTTCTAATTTATTGCAATTGCGACCAACAAAATATAAAAGAACATTATTGCAATTACTAAAAAATAAGAGATCTTCATATTCGATGCTCCCCATCGATTTCTTTGATTTGCTGTACAACTTATGAAGAACTTGGATCACATTTTTATTATCACCCTCAATAATAATATCTTTGGAATCTTGTATCCATCCTTGTAACACTTCCTTCAAGAATCTAAAAGCCAATAGCTCCAATTGAGCAATGTCCCAATGAATTTTACCAAAACCAAATGCTATAAATAACCTTCCTTTACAATCTCAAACAAAGCCAGCAATACCTACCTCATTATTACCCTTTATTGAAGCATCAATGTTTATTTTATACCACTCGGGTGGAGGGGGATGCCAAACTTCCGAAAACTGTCCAACAGATTCAGTAACATCCAAGTGATCCGAGAGGATTTCTCTATATTTAGCCATGCTTACAAATCTAGAATAGTAATAGTAATCATCACTTCATTGTATTCTATTTTGGCATGCTTCACCTTATTCCTACTACTCCATAAAAAGTAGAATAATGTTAAATAAATTCTAACAGTCAGCGAATTTGATCCCGCTAACCTCTTCAGCTCGTGCATACATTCCTGCAAATTTCTAAATTTCAGTATCATGAATCCCCAACTTCTTAGTAAATCAATTACCTTTATAAGCTTTAAACAAGTAGTAGTAACATGATTGATAACTTCAACCTCTCCACATCCCATTGGACACAAATTATTGTCACCTAGCCTTCTACTGTTTAGGAACTTTGATGTTGGAATTGCATTCTTACAAACTCGCCATAGAAAAAGTTCAACTTGAGCATTCAATTTTAAGTTGTGAAACCATGAAACAGGATCCACAATCATCTCTTCCTTCAAGCCATCTTCAAGTAGCATCCCTGCAATAGACCTTCCACTCATTTTTAGCTTTAGTTCCATACTATCTTCAAGCAGATTTTGATAAATCTGAACTCCACTTATCACTTTCAGAAGTTCTTCACCAAAGTACAAAAATAATTTGTCATATTCCCACCTTCCATCTTGAATGAAGAAGTTAAGAGTTATTTTTTCTTTGTGACTTCAAAGAGATATTGATACCCACATCCATACCTCTATTTGAGAAATCATTAGAAAGCAACTACGAATGTAAAATAAATAAAAAAGGTGAGAGTGGACAACCTTGGCGAAAACCACTCTTCCCCTCAATCCATTTAGAATTACAACCATTAATCAGGATAGAAAACCATGATTTCAATAGAGAATCCATCACCAAGCTCACGAATTTGATAGGAAAGCCCAAGATAAACATTATCTGGTTAATTGATGACCAACACATGTTATCATATTCTTGCTCCATATCTAACTTGATAGCTATCAAATTCTTGCTCCATATCTGGTTAATAGTTGACCAACACATGCTATAATATTCATGCTCCATATCTGGTTAATAGTTGACCAACACATGCTATCATATTCTTGCTCCATATCTAACTTGATAGCTAAAGATTCATTGCATGCTTTGGAATACCTTAATTTGTTGAACACCTCTTGAGCTAATAACGAATGATCTGAGATAGGTCTACCTCTTACAAAAGCCACATGCTCTTCAGAATAACCACAATCAATAAAACCTTAGCCACAATTTTATTTATAGAATTACATAAGCTGATTGGATGAAAACTAGATGGGGTCACCGTATTAGTGACTTTGGGAATCAGCACAACAAATGTATCCTTCCATTCCTTACACATTTTACCCGAAAGAAAAAAGCACTTCACAGCTCTACAGACATTATCTCCAATAATACTCCAATAAGCTTTGAAAAAAGAATAAGTCATTCCATAACATCTGGGAGCCTTATTATTACCCAACCTCACAACAACCTCCTAAATTTTTTTATCAGAAAGTTCCACCTCCAAACCTCTTCTATCCTCTTCTTCTAAAACCTTCCATGGAATATGCCTATTCTACAAACTACATACCCTTTCCTTCCATTTGTTCTGAAAGAATTTGAAAAAAAACCTCCTCCACCTCCTTCGGATCCTCGATAAGAACAACATCATAATTCCTTACTTGAGTAACCCAATTAACATTTTTTCTAGCATTTGCAAAAACATGAAAAATTTTATTTTTAGAGTCCCCTTTTTCAATCCACTTTACTTTGGCTCTTTGCTTCCACCAAGTATTCAAACAACAAATGTTGACATTCAGCTCTTCGACTTTCGATCTAATCATCCATAACTTTTCTTCATACAACCAACCATCTCTAGCCTCCTCCTCTTGAAGCTGAAAAATTTCCACTTTCGCCCTATCTTTCGCCTTAGAGAATTCCTTCAATTTGGCCTTACTCCAATAGAACAAATACTTCAAATATCTCTTACATTTCTTATTAAGAATTTTCATATCATCCCCATCATAAGACTTCTTCCACACCATAGAAATAATACGAGACGAAGCTGTTAAATATATCCATACATATTCAAACATTAGAACCCTTTTCTTTTTAATAGCATAATAAAAAAATTTCAACATAATGGGACAGTGGTCCAATGTAATTCTGGTAATGTGCCTAACCACTGCAACTTGGATATAATTAATATCCAATTAAGTAAGCAAACATTTATCCAATCTTTCAAGAATTTGTCCCACTACAACTTTATTATAGCACCAAGTGTACCTTGGCCCAACAATCCCTACTTCATGAAAATAATTTTCATTCATAAAATTTACCATTATCTTGGGACCTTGTGAGAACCAAAACTTCCTTCCACCCTTCTTATCTTCTTTGGAAGAAATGCAATTGAAGTCTTCACCAATAACCAAGGAACTTTCATATGGGAGAGCCCGTGAATACAATCCCATAACACCCTCCTTTTATGAACCTCTTTACTCCCATAAACTGTTGAAATCATCCACACACCCTTATTAAAGACATTAGGATCCCCTATAACATTGATCTGAAGTATTTAACATAGAAAATGATGAAAAATCAAATCTCCATAAGACCATAATTCCACCAGATAAACAATCCAATGGAAGAAGAAAAAAATCCCAATCAGGACCCATCAACTTCTCAAAACTAATTCTATCAAAAGAATTAATTTTGGTCTCCACCAACCCCACAAACAAAACATTAAAATCTTTAATAAAATCTTTAAGATAGAGAGAGGCATCTTTTTTCTTAGCCCCTCTATAATTCCAAAAGGCAATGGAGTTCATTAAAACTTCTTGGGGGAAGAGCCCCCATCCTTTCTCTTACTTCCCACTTGAATACTTCACCATGAGGAATATTTTTGATAGGTCCTAAAGATTTAAGATTTTTTATAGGTCCTAAAGATTTAATTTTGTTATATCCCCATTAGAACCAATCTCCTTAACCACACCATAGTCAACCAGTCAATACATATTTTACCTCCACAAGCATCAGAATTTACCAATACAATAACATCAACCAAAGAACTATTACCTTTCACACCACTATCACATAAACTTTTGTTGTTCACACCATCCTCCACCTTGTCCACATCCTCCACATCCAAAACATCAAATTGGTTTACTGCCACTGGTAAAAAAGAAATAACATGAGTTAAGACCATACCCAAATCACCAACAACATTCTCTACAACATCATTATTCTGAATATTGAGCTCCATAGCTGCAACAGATTGCATTTCTCCAATACAGTGCTCCTGTCCCAAGATAAATTTACCATCCTTTATTTGATCTACTTCAGCTCCAAATCAATTGATACATCTCGATCTACCGATCCCACTTTGAGTATTTCATCATGAACTTCCAAAACTGAATTCATCTGCTTCTTTACAAACTTCAAAGATGAGGGCTTTACATTATTCTTCCTTTGAGGAGACCTTCTATTAATCTTACTATTAACCAAGACCCATGGACCATAAGTAGAATTATTATCTACCTCTTATCTCATCCCACCATCCATGTCCAATCTAATTTTACTAGCAATATCAACCGGTTCCTTGATAATAGAAATTCTCTGTTTACATTCACTCTTCACATGCCCAATCACTCCACATTCAAAAGAAAATGTGGAGATTTTTTCATATTCTATTTTTTGAAAAAACCTTCCAGAAATACTCTCTACCCACACTCCTAAGAGAAGACATTGATCAAGCTTCACCCGCACACAAACCCTTGCAAACTCCCATTTTCCCCACTAAACTATGTTTCCATCCAACATTAATGGTTTACCAACCATAGAACCAATTCTTGCCACATTTACCTCATCCCAACATTGCAAAGGTAAATGAGGCATTCTTATCCATATAGGAGAGGTTAGTACCTTCATTAATAATGAAGAGAACTCAGACAACCATCTATCCATTTTGATAATATGCCCATTCACAAACCATGGTCCACCTGAAAGAACAGCTTCCAACATCTCGGCAGAACTAAAAGAACATAAAAACCAACCCTTTCCAAGAGTTGTAAAATGGAATTGACCAAAATGATTCCGTTGACGTCTCACTTCCCACGCCACAATATGAGATGGTAATTCTTTTCCAAACCCCTTGATTACCAATGAATTCATCAATCTATTTGAATTCAGAATCTCAATATCTTCGCTCATTTTCATTGCTTTGCCACACTTCGACATCACCATATCTTCATCTTTAAAATTCAATTTGATATATGGCTTCTTATTCCAAGGATTAACATCAACCTCATTTGTAGTTCTAGTAGGCATTCCACCATCAATCTTATCCATAGTAACATCCTCCTCTTCGCCCATTCTACTAGTGACATGAAATTTTTTTGTTAACAGAAGTAGGTGAATTTATATTTATCACAATGTGTCCAGGGATTGCATTTAAGTTCCTAAATATATTAACAAAAATTTTCATCCCAGATGAAGAAGCAAAAGATCAGTCGATTTCAGTGCCGATGATCCCATATCAAGCTGCGAGGTAACAATTTCAAAATCTTCATCAATGGACTTACCTTGCCCTCCACATGAAAAATCTTCTCACGAACATTTCCAAAATTCTCATTAATCACCAAAGGTCCTCTTGAGCACTTATTAACCATGCCCAGATTTTTCTATTTTAAACCAGCAACCAGATGACTATTTTCAACCAAAACTTGATTTGTAACACCTTTAATGAAAGAAGATTTCACCGCCGAAGCCAACAATGGCCGACGGCCCTCAGCCACCATCTTCCTCGCCATCTGAAAAATAGGAATCAAAACCAGGAAATAATTTGAAATTCTGAAAGCTTTCTCTCTCTAATGGGAGTTTCTCTCATCAATTTATAAATGTTACAACAAATTGGAATAAATAATAAGTGTTGTAGCGGTCTATGCCATGTGGTGCAGCTGTGCTAGTTTTTAAAAATTATAGCATCACTTTAGAATCATCTACCATTGTGGTGTTTGACACATGTAAGCACAGTGATGCTTGTGTTAGTAACCACCACAAAGCTATTAATTAGACAATAATAAAAATACAATGGCGTAGCGGCATCAGTTACCAGCACTACGGCGTTTACCAAAGTTTTATAATTAAAGTTATGATTGTACAACTTCTTTTGACTTGGCAGAACAAGACTTTTGTTTAATTTTAATGACTAGGCACTTTGGCACTCAGATAATTAGCTTCATAATGTTTATTTAACCAAGCAAATGGTGGTTTAAAATGAATATTTCTTGTGGTTTTATGCTTTAACTTTTTTTTTTTTAAATAGCATCGCTTGGAAGAGTAGTGCTACGTTGTTTAATCACCTAGTGTTGCATCGCTTAGTTAATTTTTTGCTCACTCTTATTTACTAAATTTAGATTATAAATTTCATTATCAAAATGAAACAAAATTTAGAACATGACAAAAATAACAAATGCAGCATGACCCATGTTAATTAAATCAAATAATATGACACACAAAACATAAATTTGGGTTACCTCCCATACAATGCTAAGTTTATAGACTTCAACCAAACTTGCTTATATTTATCAATTTTGTTGGGGTACATTACTACTAATCATCAAAAGATTTTCACTTGCATCTTTTTCTTTTTTCTTTTAGTTATCTTCAATATTGTTAGGAAATAATCCAATAGATCTACTATTAACTGAAATTATAAGCTAAATTAATTGGGTTTCCAAATTTTTAATTGAAGTAGCTTAATTTTGTAATTGAGTCCCTAGCTACATCACTACAGCTTCCAATGGTTATTTTCTACTTCTAACCTTCTTGCTTTGATTAAATCATTGAGGATATGCAAGTCTAGGATTAATATAAGGTGGTTAAGGATTCTTCCTATTTACTAGATAAGTTTGACAAGAATTCCAATAATTATTACTAATAATATTATTTGAACAATTAAAATTAGGATGATTCCTTCAACCTAAATTAAATGTATTGGAACAAAGATTATTTTATCTTTCAATCAAATTAATATTTTTAATCCTTTGCAGATTACTATTTCTAATTAACTTTTGATCCTCCAATTATATTATTAATTTATGATCCAATAGTACTACTACTAAATGAAATTACTGTAACTTGTATAGTCAAAATTTATAAAGAATCAGATTTATATACTGTTGCTACTCTCTTAGTATTTTCCCTACAAGAAGGCCACTTGGAATTATTATTACCTATTTCCTCTACTAATTCATATGCTTCCTTAAACGTTTTAAACATTAATGATCCTCTAGTTAGAGCATCTATATTATTACAACTCAGCCTTCTAAGTTTATGATTATGATGATAACAAATATTATTGATTACCTCTTTATTTCTCATAGTATTTATAGTGCATATTTGTTTGTGTGTTGACTAATATTTTAGGTACACCATATACCATTCTTTGAAGATTCAGGGCTCAAGATTAGGTAGAAGAGGTTATGTTAAATAAGTATATAACTTTTATTTATTTATTTTTAATTTCTTGAGTTAAGTACAATAATGATGCATGTTAGCTTGGTGACCGTGCACATACATAAGGTGAGCAAAAATGATTTTAAATATTTTAATTTTTGTACATCATACTGTATGATATGGATTATACTATATGCTATGGTATTAGAGAAATTAATTAAAATATTTTATTTTTTTTTGAAAAAAATATTTTTAAAATATAAATAGTCATAGAGTATGAACACCACATCTTACTAGATGATCTATTATAATTAGAAAGCCTGCATCAATTAAATTAGGCAAAACATTGAATTTAAAAAGTTTTTCTAATGATACTAAACAAACCTAATCATATTATATGATGTTTAAAACTTTGCCTAATTTAATCCTATGATTAGTCAATCAAATTGGATTACTTTTGATATTTTGATTGTACTGTATGAACTGGATTATACTGTATAAAGAACAGAGATGATTTTGGTCATCCCATGATTCATCCTGGACAAAATGCATTTCAGTTGAACTAATCGTAGTGTGCGATTAGTCATTCGTAATTATGATCATACAAAACTAATAAGCAAAATGAAATGTTCATACTAATGTTTATATTAATGATTATACATTACAAATAGGAAAATTTAACTATTTGTATAATACTAATTGGTGATCATATATTGTTAACAGGTCAAATTCTACCTAGTGTATTGGATGATCTTGAGATCATATTGGATGATCTTTGATGGTTGAATTAAAATTTTTAAATTTTTTTTAAGCCCTCTATTTAGGCTTTATCATAAGACTTTATAAGAGTCTTTGGCAGCCATTGTGTCTTCATTCTTCTACAAAAAATTTGAAGAGAGAACTTAAAAAAGAGAGAATGGTTTAGTTTAAGAGGGAGAATATTCTTGATGGGGGTTTTAAGGGAGTATGGAGGAGATTTCACGTAGTTGCTCTAGCAAGCTTGCATATCAATATCATCGAATTCAAGATTGAAGGGAAGTTTTGTGAAGAAGAAGTTCTCTTTGATGTTAGAGGACTCGGCTACTACGCTGTACCAAGGATGGTGGAAGTGATTTTGTAAGGGCTTCTCCTCCTAGCTATGGGGGCTAAAAGAGAGTAACTAAAGGTTTAGCGTAATACTTAGAGGGTGCCTCCAAGGAGTGGATGTATGTCAGGTTGGACGAAACCACTATAAATCTCGTATGTTCTTTCCTTAATTATTTTCTCATTTATTGTTCCTGCGATTAACTGTACGGGTGAAAACATTAATTTATCTTTTTATATTGAATATAATTTGCTTCCGCATCATGTTATATACAAAAAATTTTAAATATCCAATTCACCCCCTCTTGGTTAGCCAATCTTTAGGGTTTAACACCCCGTACAAACTTTCAAGTGCTATAAGAGCTAGGTCTTAAAAATAGTGTTTTAAAAATCCTTGAAAAAATGATAATGGCACATTTTGGTAATTATTAAATTTCAGAAGGCTATTCAATCATGAAACCACCTTTATTTAAAAAAATCCACTTATCTACATTCTTGTAATCAATTGATTATCGAATAGGGCATATGATTCAAAATGGTTATAAAGTACTATCCCATGTTGTAAATAGAGTTAAAATTTATTTTCCTTTTACTAAACATAGTAGAATATAACAAATCAATGCACAATTGAATGCTAAATGTTTAAATTATTTTTTTTGCACTTTAACTATACAAGATTATATGATTATTTCTACCTGTATCACTGGCAAGGAAGTTTGGGATAAACTATGCATTACATATGAAGGTAGTAGTGAAGTTAAACAATCTAGATTAAATATATTATTACACGACTATAATTTTTTTATATGAAACCTTATGAGACTTGTTGCGAATCTGTTTTTAGGGAATAGAATTTTGATGATATCAAACACTTCTATTTCTCTATCTCTACCTTAACTACTAACATTTCAGGTTCATAAGATCAAACTGCAATTTGAACCAGCTCAAGATTGGGAAAACTACATCTGAGTCAGTTTGTAAACTTTTTCTTTTGTTGAGTCTATTGTAAATGATATGGTTCCTGATAATAAGTAACCTTGCACACACACACACACTTCGGGGAATTTTTTTGACTATTTTTAGAGTTCTTTATTATTGGTCACATTTTTTGGGATGATCCACAAATTGACCTGGATGATAAGTTAAAAATAGAAACCCTAATTAGGGCATCCTGGTTAAGGCAGCCGTCATTAATCTCATCATCCTAGACAATAATTGCATCGGCCGGGATGATAGGCTCAAACCAGAAAGAATTAATTGCCAGATCTATTTAGGTAGATTTTATTTATGGAGATCGTCCAGGACATTGTCCTGAACGATGCAACATAATTATTCCTAAATTAATATGATAATTAAGGAAAATAATTAAGATTTGATTTCTTGATCATATTATCCTGGACGATCACAGGATCGACTGAGATGAATAGTTCACAAACCTTACTTATCCCTTGATGACCAAATATTGACTAGGTTCTATTTTGGGCAATGCTCTAGATGGTTTATGTGAATTTGAACTAATCGCCCGGGACGATCATGAGATTAGCCTGGATGATCAATCTATTTTTCCATTATCCAAATATTTATTCAGTGCAATTATCTAGATGATATTCAATGATTTGTACTAATTGTAATAGGATGATATCTTATCGGCTTGGATAATATGAATAAAAACCTTCTGAATATCCCAAATCATCTTAGATGATTGAGCTTAATTTGCACTAATTATTTATATCATCATGGATGATAAAATCGGTTTATTGCAATTAAGAGCTATTCTAAAGCTCTTCTTTTTAAGACCTCTTATTCTACCCAAGAGATCATCATTTGCTACTATTCTGACCTGAGAGAGCTAAAATGAGAGGGAGAGCAAGGGAGAGAGATAGAGAGAGGATCTTATGAGCGAGAGTTTATGAGGGGTTTCATATGGGTTGCTCCAAGTAAGGATCCATCATCATCTTCTCCAATCATCATCCTTAGTTCCTTGGGAGTTCTAGAGAGGTCTACTTTAACATCTAATCAAGTTTCTCTGCCTACTTCAGGAGGAAGAAAAAGGAGTTGGGTTTTCTACCTATTTATGGAGGAAGCAAAATGAGTTGGGTTCTCTACCTGATCTGGGTTGGTGGAAAGGAGGTTTGTAAAGGATTCTCTGCCTTGCTGTGGGGGCAAAATGAGAGATATTGAGTTGAGTGCAATACTCAGAGGGTGCCTCCGGGGAGTGGACGTAGGTCAAGTTGACCGAATGACTATAAATTTCTGTGTTCTTTATTACTTCTTCCATATTTAATTTCTGCACTCTGATTTCTATGGTGAATCTTGGTTTTTATTTTAAGATTATATTTTGATTAAAATATTTTTTAAAATACCAATTGACCCCCCTCTTGATTAGCTAGTTCATAAGGGCTTAACATCCCTATCAAACTTTTAAGTACTATCAGAGCACTAACAAGTGGTATCAGAGCGGAATTCATAAAATTTAGTTTTTGAAAACTTTTGAATTTTGATCGATGGCTAACTTTGGTAATTGTAATACTACGGAAGGATATTCTATTACATGACCACCTTTATTTGACAATATTCCTTTTGATTTTTGGAAAACTCGCATGTCTACATTTTTACAATCACTTGATTATCGTATTTGAATGCTTGTTAAAAAGGTTATACACCTCCTCATGAAATTAATGGCATTAAAATTTAACTTCGTTTTATTGAATGGACTTTTGATAAAAAAGATTTAGCACAACTTAATACAAAATGTTTGAACTATTTTTTCTATGCTTTGAAACCTAAAGACTATATGCATGTTTCAACTTGTGCAATTGGTAAAGAAACTTTGGATAGATTGTGTGTAATTTAAGAAGGAACCAATGAAGTTAAATAATCTAGGTTGAATATTTTGTTACATGACTATGAACTTTCTTGTATGAAACCTACTGAATCAATTTCTGACATGTATACTAGGTTTACTCAAATTGTTTCCTCATTGCATGCTTTCGAAGAGAACTCTCTTGAGATGACCAATAGGATTCACTCACCTAGGCTTTCTTATGAACTCATCTTGGTTTGGGAAATTTGATGATTGATCTCTAAATTGGCAACATAACACTTATCATATGCTCTGATTGTACTTCAGTCACTTGGTCTCTCCCATAAAAACCATTTATGGTCAAATTTCTTATATGCCATAAGATTTGCTTCAAATGTTTTAGTTTTTTTAATCAAATATGCATAGATTAATATTATACCATCATAAAATATAGAATAATATTTCACTATTAGTTTGGAAGAGATACTTTCAATTTATTTTCATCATGAAATGCATCATAAGGAATATATAATTCATCCCTTAGGATAAAATGAATTTTCATATGCCATTCTACTCATAAAATTAAATCAATGAATTTATTTTCATAATGAAACAATATAAGAAATATTCAATATATCAATAAGGATAAAATGAAATTTTAATAATCATTTAATCATGAAACTAAATTTAAATATTTATTTTAATAAACAAATATGAAATTATAATTTATAAAACTTTATAAATAGGACTTAGCAATGTGTATATAATCACACAATAAAATGATTCATAAATAATAATATATAAATAAACAAATAATTCATTGATAATTTCTCAAAGTACAACCCAGGGTCTACTAAAAAGTAAGGGTATTTAGGCTCCATAGACAATAGGCCTAGATTTCTATTCTTACATAGATTTTAAACCTATTAATGTATATAAACAATCATCTTTAAATCTTTTATAACTCATTACAATGTATAACTCAATCTAGCTATATAAGTATCTAAAATATTTACATTTTTATTTTCCTTTACATCATTCCCTAGGTACATTCTACTTTACATACATATAAAAGAGCACTTTATATATAAAACATATACAATATAGTGTGAGTGTATACCAAAACATAAAGCAGCCTAAGAGTCTACTCCAAATGTGCACCATCAAAAATATAAACATGACATCTAGGGTACAAAAAGTAAACAATCTAAACAGGAGTACCCTCTATGTAAAGTACTTCACAAGCAAATAAACCAAACCATTGACCTAGCCTAGGTTAGAGTTGGTTGTCCTAGCAAACCATTTAAGTGTGTGTATATGGTTATGTGGCTTGGATATGATGTAGATTTTATTAGTGTTAAGTTGCTTATAGTTATATTTATTTAATGACATTGAAGGGTGGTTTTAATTTATTTTTAAAGATATTTTTTTTAAAGGGTTGTTTTAATGGTTGAAGTTATTTAGCATTAGGTTATAAAGAATGTAGCACTCAACAGCATCTAGGTGCTAAAAGTTCTTGATTAGCAAGTCCTATGCGTATATTCATAATATTAATAATCCTCTAAATTGGCTTAGATGGGTTGTATATTGTCCTTACAATTTAATTAAGTGCTTTAGTCCTTAAGCTTTTCAATCCAGTACACATTTGCCTTACTAAAAGAAGTCAAGCATAAGGTTTTAAAAATTTTAATTTCTTAGTGTTTTATTTTTGAATTGTAATCAATTTAGGTCATTAATTACTAATTTATAAAATTTATTATTTAATATTTATATTCTATCAATTCATTTATGACATTTTTATAATGGGCATGAGGATCAAAAATCTCCTTAGGGCATGTAACCCCACAGCCTCAGGTAGTCCAACCTAAAAACATTATTCACAAAGTGTTGATTTTAATTAATTGCAATTCATTAATTACTAATTCATAAAGCTTATTATTTATCATTTGTATTTCTATAATCCTTTTAAGGCATTGTCATAATGGGCATGAGGACCAAAGCCTCCTAAGGACACGCAGTCATAAAGCTGTGGTAGTCCAGCCTTAAAGCATCTTTGATAAAGTGTAAATATTATTTAATTGATTTAATTCATTGAATTATATATTTACAAATTTTTTGGTGATTTAATGAGTTTTTGTATTTTTAAATTATTTAATGAATTAGATTTGACCAATTATTGGCTTTTTGGATTTTTAATGATTTTTAAAGTTTTATATTTCTCATAAATACTTTATACAGAGGTGAGTCCAATAACTATGAGTTTGTTTAATTTTGATTTTTTTGTAATTAGTTATGATTTTTACAAGTTAAACTTATTTAATGAATTGCTTAATTAGAAAATATTTCTTATATTTACACCAAATCAACTTCTAACCTCTTAAAATCTTAACCAAATGTCATTAATGGCTCCTAATGAAGATTACAAGCGTTCAAAATCATTTTAAAATTTTTCTTTAATTATGTATTTTAATTAAATATTAATTTTTCTTGATTTTTAAATTACTTTTTATTTTTATTGAATTCTAAGAGGCTTTTAATTTTACTATATTAAGCTTTTAATTCTCAATGGTAGGACACTTACCATTTTTTTTTATTTATTTAATTTGGATTTTTTCTAAATTTTTAGACTTTCAAGGTCAATTATTAATATTAAATTTAGATTCACTAATTGGCAGACCAAATGACCTCGAAATATAGTGAAATTTGAAATATATGTCCATCTTTACATTTACTTAGCTCCTAATAAATTTGGGCTCATTAAATCTCCCCTAGGTTTCAAAATGAATCCCTTAAGGTAAATATACCTATACCATTGATGATTTAATTTAGGAAATCTATTCATGAAATTGTATAACAATCAAGGGTATTCAAACCCATGGACATAGCACAATTAATACACCAAAGCATATAACCTAATTCTTTATGGATTCATACACAATGAATTTTCAAATCATAGGTCAAAAATTGACTTATGAACTTGAAATAATAAATTAATGCCTTATAGGTTTTTAATTGATTTAAAAATTTTTGGGTTTGTAAAGCACATACCCAAAAATCATTCATATCAATTTCACCTCATAATGAAATGTATTTGAAGAGTAATATCAGAAATACCAATGAGAGTTTTTTCTAAAATTACTTTTACTACATAAAAAATTAATGCATTCAAACTTAGGGCTTTTATTCAACTTTTCAAGTTGAATCCGTAGAGTCCTAGATCACCAAATTTGAACAATTATGCGAGGAGTTATGCATTTTGAAGTTATATATATATATATATATATATATATATATATATATATATATATATATATATATATATATATGAGAATTATTAAATTGAATTACACAGTCAGCCATGCTTTTACAACTACACTAATGATTGTCAACTATCGCAGAAAGGTAATGATTGTTAATAATTGTGGATTTATTGAATCACACATAGTTAAACCTAGCCAACTAATGTAAGATGAGATGGATATGATTTAAAATGAAATGAAATAGCAAGATAAAATAAGATTGAATTAAATATGTTGATCAAAATGAATGGCTACGATTTTGTCTTAAACCTCCCACTGAATTTCTCATGAATTAGAATATTCTAGCAAAATTTTTGAGATGGACTAGTTAGAATTTATAAAAATTTTAATAGAGCATCATCTAACCCTAAACCTTCAATCCATTGGTTAGATCCCATTGGATTTGAGTTTTTTTCTTTTATAATTAACAATACCTACCTAGCTAAAAATTTGAGAATTAGGGAATACTTTATATAGTGCTCCAATTGCCACTGCCTTAGCCTAGGCAAGTTGTATGGACCTCATGAATAATTCTTCTCAGATGTAATAATCAGAGGAAGAGTGGATCAAAAGTTGGAGTTTGGCTAGTATGGGTTCACCGGAGCTTACTAAAACTTGTTGGAAACCTTTGTGAGAATGGGTGGGGATCTGTGGTTTTAATCTTATAGAGCTAGGGATGCTTTTTGAAATTGAAAAGAAAACCCTCATTCATGAAAAATCAGGGTATTTATGGGCATTAAGCAATGCACTTAGCTGGTGAATTGGTCAGATACAACCAATCTTAGGCCACTAAGCCCAATAAATAATTTTAGAGAATTCTGAGGCTTAGGGTTACATGACTTGTAATCTTTGGTTGACCCGATGATCCATGCAATCAATTTCCAAGATTTTGGTGGGCTCCAACCACCGTATGGGGTAAGGTTGAGATGACAGATGTCCGGTATATTACTAAGCTTAATTTAAAGGTCAATTGGGCTTGGTAGGGTCTGATCATGAAATATGGTTCAAGATGACTTATTTTGAATGGTTTGGATCTGCCTAATTGGTTGACCCAATCTAGCCCAAGGGCTTGGCTGATCAGAGTGGATGTAAGGGATTACTAAGCATTTAATGCAAGGGTTGGTTTGAACCATTTTTTTTTAGGTTGGATTTTAGCTTAATGGTAATTAGCTTTGGGAATTTAGGTCAAGCCATGTGGTGAGCCCAAGTGGATCCATGGGTTGGGTTACCTAAAGTTGGTTCTAGGGACCTTATGGATATTCCCATACATTTAATTTGGATTGGGTATGCTTTAGGCAATATAATTGAATAAGGTTTTGATGTATATATGCTTGCTCAAACTAGGTTGATCCAAGAGCTAGGATTGAGTCCAACACATTCTAATGACATTTGGAACCTATTAGAAGATGTATCAATGCTTAGTAAAGTCTCCATATATGAAATGTATATTTGAATGCCATATATTTCATTTGATCAACCCAGGTTGACTTTGTCAAATAGGTTAGACCATGGGTTAGGATTTGGTCTAAGTCATTCTAAATGAAATTTTGCACATGTTAGACAAGGTTTAATTCAATAGTGAGGTTCAAATGCATGATGTACAAGTGTAAGGTTTATTTGGTCCCCTTTGGTTAACTTAGGTTGACCTGGTCAACTAGAGCTGACCAATGATTAAGGTCAGGTTAAATGCACTCCATTTCAAATATGAGATGAGTTAGAGGAAATTTTATGGCTTGGTTTGAAAGAGCCTTGTTGAAGTTTATAGGAAATCAAGTTTTAGTAGTTTTAGGATTTTGGTGGCACCATAGACAACCATGGTTCACTAAGGGCTCAATATTGACTCAATGTATCATGCTTATAATAATAATAATGTTCAATTGGATGAGGAAGCTTCCAAGGTTGATTTACATAATATTCCATGCCTAATGGCATATCCAATCAATATTTGAAGGTTTTGTAGCCTTGGAATTTGCTCAAAACTATATGGATTAGAGTGCTTGGAATACCTCCAAACTAATATGGTTAATCCTAGGTACATGCCTCATCAATATACAAAATCATGAATCAAAGGTCATTTGGTGGGGTTTTGAGGTGATTGAAATTTGTCTAAGGATATGTTATGGACCAATGTGTTTTAGGGTTTGAATTTGAGTATTGGGCATTGATTTGAAGTTTGCACTAGGTTTGGTCAATGAACTTGATTTATATATAATTTTGTTAAATATTTTAAGGAGTTTGGGGTTTAACATTTTTAGATCATAGACAATCAATGGTGATAATCTATAGTTGAATAAATGGTCATGTGATAATAAGTGGTGACTGTCAACAAAAGCATTCAAGGTTTATTTTATTTTATTTTTTTTTTAATTTAAATTTGTTAGTAAAGGATAATGATTGATGATTTAGTTCTACAATGATCATATCATTGATAATCATTTAGTGATTGTCAAATGATAGATTAGATGATCAAATGATAATCCAAAGATGGATGTCAAGTGATGATTTTATGGGTATATGATTAGTTCACTATGCCAAAATATAGTGATGGATTAGATTTTTAGTTTAGAAGATTGACCTCACTAAAAATGAGGACAATAAATGGACTCCCAATAGGTGTGATGACCATAAAAAGTAAGTCAGATATGTTGGTGTTGACCAAAGAAACCATTAGAATCCAAAGAAATTTCCGTAATTAGGCTGTGAAAGGTAATAATCTTAAATAGGAAAATTCAAATTGAAATTATGATGGTGTCACAAGAGGTTCGCTGCACCACTAAAAAATTTTAAGTGAAGAAAAAATGTTGTTAAAAAAGATTTAAACCTCAAGTTTATAAGATGTCACTCTAGCAGAGTTAGACTTGAAGATGAAATTACTAAACAACAAGAGGGGGGGGGGTGAATTGTAAAAATCTTTTTCTTAATAAAAGTAACCCTAAACAAGAGTTCTAATTTTTTTGTTGTTTTTGAAATTTTAAAACAGATGTTTAAGCAAGTTTTCTTCCACAAAATTTCACCATGCAATAGTTATGAAAATTAAATGCAAGTAAGAAGTAAACAACGATAAGGAAAAAACACACCAAGAATTTTATAGTGGTTCGGTCAAAATATGACCTACGTCCACTCCCCGGAGTCCTCCACTATGGGATTTTCACTATCAAAATAGTTCTCCTTTTGCCCCCCTCGGCAAGGCGGAGAAGCCTTTACAAACCTCCCTTTCACCAACCCGGCGTGGCGGAGTGCCAAACTCTATTTTCGCCCTCCTGGCGACGGCAGAGAACCTTCTCATTTTTCTCGCTCCTGGAGAAGGCAGAGAACCTCGAGGTAACGGATGTAGACGAGCCTTTCCCTTGGAGATCCTCCCTCAAATCCTTCTAGGGCCACAGGAGGAGCAAGATGCAGCAAGCTCGGAGCAACCGTGTGATCTCCCTCACACTTCTTCTCCCTCACAACGCTCACCTCCTCCTTCCTCTCTCAACCCTCAAGAACTTATCTAGAGTTTTCTCCCTTGGAATCCCTCTCTAACCATGTTCACCCCCTCTGTAAATCTTACTGAAAAAGAACTTGATTGATATCTAAAAAAGGCTCCAAAAACCCTCTGATTTCAAAAGTAGTCGTTATTGTTCGTACAGTACGATTCAACATCGTACAGTACGATCTTCATAAACAGACGTCGTCCTGGTATGAAGATGTACGAACAGTTCAAAAATAATTCGTACTGTATGATATAATATCGTACGGTATGATACAACAAAATACTATTCGTACAGGACGATGGTCTGGATGATCAGATGTCGTCTCTGTTCATCGTATGGTACGATTACTATCGTACAGTACGATGTGACAAAAATAAGGAGATCGTCTAGGACGATATCCGGGACGATCATACTTCGTCTCTGTTCATCGTATGGTACGATCTGGTTCGTACAGTATGATGTTCAAAATTTAATTAGGCTTGGATTTCATGCACTAATCACGGGTTAATTTAAGTAAGTATTTAAAATAGATCGTACAGTACGAACAGATTCGTACAGTACGAACGACGCAAAATCACTTACTTAAACTAAATCACTACTAGGGTTTTTGATCTAAACATATCATACAGTACGAAGATATTCGTACAGTACGATCTATTCACAGAATCGTCCACATAGCTTGAATCGTACGGTACGAATTACAATCGTACAGTACGATCTCCAGAGAAGAATTTTTATTACATTTTGCAGTTAAAAAACAACTCTCCCCATGTGTGTGTGCATGGTTGCTCTTACTCTTATGCAATTTGTGGCCAGACTCAATAAAGTAAAAACAAAATAAATGGAAAAATACAATGTTTGACTCATACTCCTAATCTACCCGGTCTTGAGTCTTCCTTGCGTCCTGAGTCACTTGTGATCTTCCTGAAATGTTAGTACTCAAGGACAATAGCAAATAACATAATATTCAATGAATAGTTGTTCCAAAACACTCATTATTTGGCATCATCAAAATCTCAAACTCGGGGTCATGGGTTGCAACAATCTCCCCCTTTTTGATGATGTCAAATAATTTGTTGCAAGTAAGAACAAAAAACATTTCTTTTGTTTTTGTTTTTTTTTATTTATTTATATTTTTTTTTAATTAAACACAAGAAGAAAAAAAAGGATACCAAAAGCAAATACAGAACAAAAGGAATGCATTTAGATATAACAGGCATAACAACAGATACAACAAACTTCTCCCCCTTTTGACAGCACAAAAAGGAGGAGCAACCAAAAGCAAAAAGCAAAAGAAGAAAAACTACAATGCAAACAAAAACAATCTAAGCAGACGGGTCCTGATCAGGTGGTGGTGGAGGTGGATTTGGTTGAAAATATTGAAATAGAGCATCAAAGCGTTGATCAATTGCAGTGAAACGTTCTCCAAACCATTGCATATCGTCTCATGTTGCTGATGTTGTTCTTGAATGTGCATGTCGAGACGAGTTTGCAGCTGGTCGAAGCGTGTGACTAAATCATCATGAGGGTATGCTGGTGCTGGTGCAGGTGCTCGGGGTGCGGCATGGCGTCATGGTCGAGCTGGAGCTGCGGTTGGGGCATTTTCTCCTTCTTCTTCATCAAATACTGGTTCTTCAGGCTCGTGTCCCTGATGAAAGAGAATACGGAAGGAAACATCCGTATAAAAAATAGGAATTATGTCGGGTTCACCAGGGTAGGATAATTGATATTTATTGTGAAGAATATATCCTATTAGGTGACCAAGAGCCAGATTCTGTTTCCGTCGAGTGGTAGGTAGACGAACAAAAGTCATGTGGCGAATATAGTTGCTAATTAAATCGACGTCATCAAACTTAATGTTGGACATAATAAGGTAGGTAGCGACGGATAAGGTCGGGGTCAGATTGATGCGGTCGCCACCTTTGGGTATGATAGAGGTTCGAAGAACATGTTGAATTATACGGGCATTTCGAGTTAAGGTTTGAACAAGAGGTTGGTGTTGATGAAAAGCAGTATTCCTAAGGACTCTATTTACATCGCTCCAATCAAATTCATCGGTAAGAAATGAGCGAACCATAGGTCCTTCAGTAGACAGCCCAATATATTGGGCGATGTCGGCTCTAGTGATCTCAACGGTGCGGCCACAAACAAAAGAGTGGAAAGTGGTGTTGTCGACGGTGTAGGTGAGGTTGGCAAGAAATTCAAAAAGAAGTTCAGAGTTATATGGAAATGCCAGGGTGAGTAGGAATTGAATGGTGGTGGAAGCAAAGAGGCCCATTACCTCGAAATTGAGAGCGGTCTGATTAAGCATTTTTGAAGGGGAAATTTTGCAGGCTTTGTATCGGTGGTAGGCTTCCTCATTTTCACTATTCAGAAAGCGATCAGGTTGGCGACTCGATGAGGACGAGCTTCCAGCAGTCATCCGACCTCGTTTAGACATTGCAAGAGGGCACGAAAACTAAGTGAAGGCTGAGTGAGGAGAGGATTGAGTGACTTGAACGGCCTAGGCAGGGTATTTATAAGGAATTTCGAAAATCGTACAGTACGATCTGGGATCGTACAGTATGATAGCCAATTAATATTCTGACCGATCGTTTCAGGAAAAGGTAGTCAAATCGTATAGTACGATAGATATCGTATAGTACGATCAGGTGAATTTCGATCATCCCGAGGCCCTCAGTACGACATTTGACCAAAAGTTTCGTACTGTACGAACAGGTGTATCGTACAGTACGATACATAGTAAATATTGTACCAAACAGATTTAACTCAAATTTGTCCTTTGTGCTAATGTGGATCATACCGTACGAAACGGAGGTATCGTACAATACGATACTCAATAATGTCATACCAACCGGATTTAATTCGTCCCAATCCGTTGCTGACGTGGATCGTATTGTACGAAGAAGATGTATCGTACAATACGGTAGGCAATTATGCGGGAAGATTATTATACAGTACGATGTAGGTCGTACAGTACGATCAACAGAGCTGAAATCTGCTTGTTGGTGGACATTGAGATGTATCGTATAGTACGATGTATGTCGTACAGTACGATGGACAGTCATTGCAGAGTTTTGGTGTGGTGAGTGTGTGGTGATCAGGAGCAGCCCTATTTTTTTTTTATTATTATTTTTTTGTTTTATGCATTTATATCTATGACACCTAATCTAGTCCTCAAAGTGCTAAAGGTGTCGAAAGCTAAAGGTTTTGTGAATATGTCTGCCAATTGATCTCCTCTAGCGATGTGATGTAATTCTATATCTCCCTTAGCGACGTGATCTCTAATGAAATGATGTCTAATGTCTATGTGTTTCGTTCGAGAGTGTTGAATTGGATTCTTAGAGATACAAATTGCACTTGTGTTGTCACACGTGATCGAGATGGTTCCAACAGGTAGTCCAAGATCAAGAATTTGTTGTTTTAACCATGGTACTTGTGCAACACAACTTCCTACTGCAATATATTCTGCCTCGGCTGTGGTAAGTGCTACTGAGTTTTGCTTCCTACTGGACCAAGAAACTTATGATTGTCCGATGAATTGGTAGGTACTAGAGGTGCTCTTTCTATCTATCCTACATCCTGCAAAGTCAGAATCTGAGTACCCTAGGATTTCAAAGGAAATGCTGTGTATGGGAAACCAAATTCCTAAGTTTGGGGTGCCTAGTAGATATCTAAGAATTCTTTTGACAGCAGTTAAGTGAGATTCTTTAGGATCGGCTTGCAAACGAGCACAAAGGCACACACTAAACATTATGTCCGGTCTACTGGCAGTCAGGTAAAGAATGGATCCAATCATTCCTCTATATTTTTTCTGATCTACTGATTTTCCACTAGGATCCTTATCTAATTGGATTGTCTAACTCATTGGGGTGTTCATAGGTTTTGCACTATCCATTTCATATTTCTTTAAAATATCCTTAATATACTTTGATTGGCTAAGAAAGGTTCCATTATCCATTTGTTTTACACTAAAGCCAAGAAAGTAATTAAGTTCTCCCATCATGCTCATTTCAAACTCATTACTCATTGTTTTTGAAAATTCATCGCATAAGTTTTTATCCGAGGATCCAAACAAGATGTCGTCTACATATATTTGAACAATGAGAATTTCTTCTTTGACCTTTTGTAAAAAGAGTGTAGTATCTACACTATCCTTTTTAAATCCTCTATCCAAAAGAAATGAGCTAAGTCTTTCATACCATGCTCTAGGTGCTTGCTTTAATCCATATAGTGCCTTTTTTAATTTAAATACATGGTTTGGAAATTGTGAACTTTCAAATCCGGGGGGTTGCTCAACGTAGACATCTTCTTTAATTACCCCGTTCAGAAAAGCACTCTTTACATCCATTTGATATAACTTCAAGTTCTTGAAGCAAGCAAAAGCTAAGAGCACTCTTATGGCTTCTAGTCTAGCAACCGGGGCAAAGATTTCTTCAAAGTCTATCCCCTCAATCTGGTTGTACCCCTTAGCTACTAGTCTTGCTTTATTCCTTATTATTGTTCCTGAATCATTCAGCTTATTCTTGAAGACCCATTTTGTTCCAACAACACTTTGCTCTTTACGTCTCTTGACTAACTCCCAAACATCATTCCTGGTGAATTGGTTCAGCTCTTCTTGCATTGCTAGAATCCAAAATTCATCTCCTAAGGCTTGATCTAGACTTGTAGGTTCTATCATAGAGATGAAAGCTGAGTGACTAACCTCCTTCCTAAGTCCATGGCTAGTTCTTACACCTTCTGAAGGGTCTCCTAAAATTAACTCTTTAGGATGACTAGAAGAATATCTCCATTCTCTAGGCAAAACTTCCTGAGGTTCGACCCTTTCTCCTAAGGTCATAGTCTCTACTCCTTGAATTGCCTCTATTTCATCATCTTCAGTTTTAGATTCTGAGGGCATATCTGATTCATCAAATACCACATGGGTGTATTCTTCTACTACAAGGGTTCTCCTACAGAAGAATAACCTAAGAAGACACCCTCATCAGACTTGGGATCAAATTTTCCTAAGGGATGTTTACCATTATTTAAGATGAAGCACTTACACCCAAAGACATGTAAATGTGAAAGGTTTGGTGTCCTACCCTTAAGGAGTTCATATGGAGTTTTATTCAGCTTCGATCTAATGTTTACTCTGTTTAAAACATAACAGGCTGTGTTGACTACTTCTGCCCAAAAGTATCTAGGAAGGGTATACTCTGCTAACATTGCCCTAGCAGCTTCTACCAAAGTTCTAATCTTCCTTTCTGCTATACCATTCTGTTGGGGTGTTCTAGGGGCTGAGAAATTATGTTCTATTCCTATCTCTTGACAGAATGACTCAAACTTATCATTTTGGAACTCTCCACCATGATCGCTATGGATTGTTGATATTTCACAACCTAATTTTTGTTGAATCCATGTGGAGAATACTTTAAATCTCTCAAAAGACTCATTCTTGTGTGCTAAGAATCATACCCAAGTAAATCTAGTAAAGTCATCTACAATCACAAATCCATAATTCTTTCCACCTAGACTGGCTGTACTAACGGGTCCAAATAAGTCCATGTGTAGAATTTCTAGTGGCCTAGAGGTGATCACGTCTCTAATTGAGTGAAAGGATGATTTGACTTGTTTTCCTAGTTGGCAAGCATCACATAAGTGATCCTTGGTAAATTCTAACTTAGGTACACCTCTAACTAGGTTTTTCTGAGTGATATTTCTAAGAGTTTTCATACTAGCATGGAATAGTCTCCTATGCCATAGCCACGAGTCATCAACTATTGTTTTCAAGCAAAATGATTTTGAGTTATCTACGCAATCAAGGTCTAACATGTAAACATTGTTCATTCGTTTTCCTTCTAAATTTATTTCACCAAATAAACTAATCAGGCATCTATTAGTAAAAAATTTAACATCAAAACCTTTGTCATACAGTTGACTAATGCTAAGTAAATTATGTTTCAAACCATCAACTAGTAAAACATTTTCAATTAAAAAGTTCTTAGCATTACCAACGATACCTGAGCCAATCACCTTCCTGGTAGTGTTGTCTCCCAACGTTACTTTGCCTCCAATTTTGGTCTCCAATAGGATGAACTTCTTCATATCTCCAGTCATGTGTCGCGAACAGCCACTATCCAGGTACCACATGCTCTCACTAGGTCTTTTGTGAGAGCATCCCTACAATTTCATTCAAAGATTAGATTTGGGAACCCAAGTGAGTTTTGATTCCTCCTTATGCTTGCATGAATGAGATGTATGCATGTTATGCTGTGATGGATGCAGTTTAGGTCTCCATACTAAGTGTGTCCTACGGTGAATTCTGCATTTGCGGGCTATGTGACCTAACATGCCACAAGAGAAACACCTAACACCGGGAAATGGGTTTACTAATCTATGTGGGTGATGGTGCCTTTTCCTAAGGTTTTGTGATGCATGCTGTGTTGGGGGTTTTCTAGGATGGCCTACTGTGAGTGATGCAATTTCATTTTCTAGTTCTTTTATTTTCTCACTAAAAGTTTTATTTTGAGCTGTCAATCCATCAACTTCTATCAATAACAAGTGCTCACTATGATCTACTTCTAATGCAAGTTTGTCTAGTCTATGAAAAGCTTCTTCTAGTTCAACATGAGTGGTTTTCAAGGATTCATGCTCTTCAGTTAATTCAATATGCTTCTTATTTAATGCATCATACTCATCAAGAAGCAACATATGATCTTTATCTAAATCGGAATTTTATTTAACTAAATTAGCATGCTCAATTTGTAAAGAACTAAATTCAATATTAAGCTTAGCATGCATCTTTTTCAATTTCCTATACGAGTCATGGATATTTTCAGAAATAAGCAGTAATTCTTCCTATGAAAGTTGACATACATCATCCTGATTCAATTGATCAAGGTTATTATTAGCCATAAGACACAAATTTGTTACCTCCTCCTCTGCTTCTTCTTTTGATGATTCTGAGGCAGAGTCGGCCCAAAAAGCTTTCTGTGACTTTGTCTTTCCTTTCTTGTATTTAGCTTTGTCATCTCCTTTCTCCTTTGCTAGTTGACTTTTTTGATTGGGACAGTCGGCTCGAAGATGACCTGGCTTTCTGCACTCAAAACAAATAGTATCAGATGAAACCTTATTGGACCTTGAGCTCTTACCTTTATTCCAGCTGTTCTGATGACGCTTTAGTTTTCTCTTCAAGAAATTTTTGAACTGTTGGGTCATCAGTGTTATTTCATCGTCTTCCTCCCCTGCAAAGCTTTCACTTTCTGAGTTGCTAGCTTTTAATTCCACCGTCGTCCGCTCCTTTTTCTTTTCACCTGCATCACTTTGCCATTGGCTCACTCCTTGCTCGTATGCAATGAGTAACCCAAGGAGGTTATCACTAGAATAAACATTAAGATCTTTGGACTCAGTGATAGCAGTTATCTTAGCATCATAGGAACTAGGTAGGCATCTAAGAATTTTATTCACTTTCTCATAATTTGAAATTTCTCTACCTAATGCATGCAAGGATGTCACGATTTGGGTGAACCTAGTGTACATGTCAGAAATTGTTTTGCTAGGTTTCATACGGAATAATTCATAATCATGCAGTAGAATGTTAAGCCTAGACTGTTTTACTTCGTTAGTTTTTTCGTATGTAATGCACAGTCTATCCCAAATCTCCTTACCAGAAGCACAAGTAGATACTCTCATATAGTCATCAGATTTCAATGCACAAAAAAAAAACAGTTTAAGCACTTAGCATTTAGTTGGGCTAACTCCCTATCCTCATTGCTCCATTCAATAAACGGTACAGGAGTTTTCAAACCATTAACAATTTTAAACGGTGCAACATACCCATCATTTACTAACATCCACATGAGATAATCTATAGATTGCAAAAATGTAGACATTCTAATTTTCCAGAAATCAAACGGTATGTTATCAAAAAGTGGTGGACGAGTTATTGAATAACCCTCCGCAGTGTTACGATTACCAAAATTCGACATGATCGTTTTTTCAAGGTTTTCTAAAATAATATTTTTGAAAAACAAGCTCTGATACCAATTGAAATTACTAAACGACAAGAGGGGGGGTGAATTATAAAAATCTTTTTCTTAATAAAAGTAACCCTAAACAAGAGTTCTAATTTTTTTGTTGTTTTTGAAATTTTAAAACAAAAGTTTAAGCAAGTTTTCTTCCACAAAATTTCACCATGCAATAGTTATGAAAATTAAATGCAAGTAAGAAGTAAACAACGATAAGGAAAAAACACACCAAGAATTTTATAGTGGTTCGGTCAAAATATGACCTACGTCCACTCCCCGGAGTCCTCCACTCTGGAATTTTCACTATCAAAATAGTTCTCCTTTTGCCCCCCTCGGCAAGGCGGAGAAGCCTTTACAAACCTCCCTTTCACCAACCCGGCGTGGCGGAGTGCCAAACTTTGTTTTTGCCCTCCTGGCGACGGCAGAGAACCTTCTTTTTTTTCTCCCTCCTGGAGAAGGCAGAGAACCTCGAGGTAACGGATGTAGACAAGCCTTTTCCTTAGAGATCCTCCCTCAAATCCTTCTAGGGCCACAGGAGGAGCAAGATGCAGCAAGTTCGGAGCAACCGTGTGATCTCCCTCACACTTCCTCTCCCTCACAACGCTCACCTCCTCCTTCCTCTCTCAACCCTCAAGAACTTCTCTAGAGTTTTCTCCCTTGGAATCCCTCTCTAACCACGTTCACCCCCTCTGTAAATCTTACTGAAAAAGAACATGATTGATATCTAAAAAAGGCTCCAAAAACCCTCTGGTTTCAAAAGTAGCCATTACTGTTCGTACATCATACAGTACAATCTTCATAAACAGACGTCGTCCTGGTACGAAGATGTACGAACAGTTCAAAAACAATTTGTACTGTACGATATAATATCGTACGGTACAATACAACAAAATACTATTCGTACAGGACGATGGTCTGGACGATCAGATGTCAATCTGTTCATCGTATGGTACGATTACTATCGTACAGTACGATGTGACAAAAAACTAAGAGATCGTCCAGGACGATATCCGGGACGATCATACTTCGTCTCTGTTCATTGTATGGTACGATCTGGTTCGTACAGTACGATGTTCAAAATTTAATTAGGTCTGGATTTCATGCACTAATCACAGGTTAATTTAAGTAAGTATTTAAAATAGATCGTACAGTACGAACAGGTTCATACAGTACGAACGGCACAAAATTACTTAAACTAAATCACGGCTAGAGTTTTTGATCTGAACATATTGTACAGTACAAAGATATTCGTATAGTACGATCTATTCACAGAATCGTCCACATAGCTTGGATCATACGGTACGAATTACAATCGTACAGTACGATCTCCAGAGAAGAATTTTTATTACATTTTGCAGTTAAAAAACAACTCTCCCTCTGTGTGTGTGCATGGTTGCTCTTACTCTTATGCATTTTGTGGTCAAACTCAATAAAGTAAAAACAAAATAAATGGAAAAATACAATGTTTGACTCATACTCCTAATCTACCCGGTCTTGAGTCTTCCTTGCGTCCTGAGTCACTTGTGATCTTCCTGAAATGTTAGTACTCAAGGACAATAGCAAATAACATAATATTCAATGAATAGTTATTCCAAAACACTCATTATTTGGCATCATCAAAATCTCAATTGCAACAGAAGATAGATTCAACAGATACTCAAATGGAATAACATCTCCCAAATAAGCTAGGAAATCAAGAATTTAATGAGATAGAAGCTACCAAACAAGGAATGTAATCAAGACTTGAATTAGATAGAGGCTCCCAAATAAGTTGATTGAGTTTTAGATGGGATAGTGTCTCTGAGCTTATACTTGAATAGGATAGCATCCCTTAGACAAGATGGATTAAAGTTTGGATGGAATAGCAGCTCCCAAATAAATGGATTTATACCTAAGTAGGATAGAATCTATTAAACAAGATAAATTATAATTTGGATGCAATAGAGGCTCCCAAATAGATGGATTTATACTTGATTATGATGTTATATCCTAAATAAGGTAGATTGAAAGATGGGTAGGATAAAAACTCCTAAATAGATGATTTATAATGGACTATTATAACATCTGCTAAATAAGTGAGATTAAAATTTAGATGAGATAATGGCTCCCAAACAGATGTATTTATATTTGACTAGAATAACATGTCTTAGATATGGTAGATTGAAATCTAGATGGGGTAACAACTCCCAAATAGATGGATTTATACTGAACTTGAATTGTATCTCCTAGATAAGTAAGATTTAAATATGGATAACAACTCCCAAATAGATGGATTTATACTTGATTAGAATAACATCTCCTATATAAGATAGATTGAAATCTTGATGGGATATTGACTCTTAAATAGACAAATTTAAACCTAACTAGGATAACATCTCCTAAATAAGATATATTAAAATCTAGATGGGATATTTGGCTCCAAAAAAGAGATTTATACTTCAATAAGATAACATCTCCTAGATAAGATAGATTCAAATCTAGATGGGATAATGTCTCCCAAATATATGGATTTATACTTGTTTAGAATATAGTCTCCTAGATAATTGGGATTAGAATTTTGATGGGATAGTGACTCCTAAATAGATGGATTTGTAGTTGACTTGGATAGCATCTCCTAGATATAGTAGATTGAAATATGGAAGAGATTACTATTTTCAAATAAATAGATTTATACTTGACTTTAATAGAATCTCCTAGATAAGTGGGTCTCAATGGAGCATATAGAATGCCATGAAAATGGGCATATACATAATGTCTATTTTTGATGAAGATGGAACCTTGATTAGAGGTAACTCTTGAATGAGAAGATTTAGATGATAAATCCATCAACATTCAAAGAGAAAGGATATTGTAAAAGATTTTATACCATTTCCTTAAGGATATATTTTATTAATGTTTATAGAATTTAATAATTTTAAACATTAGTATAAATTTAAAACCCAATCTTATCCTCTGGACTCAGTTCCTTTTAAAATTTTCAACACATTCAAGCGCTATATTGAAATAATGGCAAGAAAATCTTTCATTCATTATAACATTATTCTTTAATTGTTTCCACCTTAATATCACTTAAGATATTATCCATTTATGTGTAATATTGGGTGATCTTCTTTACAATCAATTAACTGAGTAAATCCTCCTTAATATATTTTCTCCACCATAAATAAACCTTCCCAAGTTGGTTAGAATTTACCACCTATCTTTTGATGGGTTGATATGAGTCTTAATATAACTAAGATCAAATCTGCTACTTTGAAAGTTCTTACATAAACCAACTTGTCCTGTACTTGAACTATTTTGGCTTTATATAACTCGAGATTCTGTTGAGCTTGCAGATGCTTCTCTTCTAGACCATTAATATCTTTTAGTGTTAGTTTATCATTTTATTCTTCCATGATTTTCTAATTGATAGCTATATATAATGAAAGTAGTTGAACCTCCAAAGGGAGAATAGTCTCTGGTCTAAGGACTAGAGAAAATGGTGTAAACTGAGTAGGGTTTATATATATGATTTTGTATGCCCACAATGCTTTTCTTAACCTTTCATTCAACTAAATTTTATTTTTATTTAATGTATTCTTTAATTTGAACCAAAATTTATTGAAGGCCTCAGCTAATTGATTTTCCCTTGGGTAATAAATTGTTGAGTATCTCTAATCATTGTTATGATGTTTTTCAAATATGTTTATTTTAGTGTTTTTGAATGATGGATCCTTTTCTTATATGAATCTATGAGCTTATTTTCTCACATGTATTTGGTGAAGGGTTTTCTCTAATCTAGTTCATCTTTTTCTATAAAATAATTTTCACCTTAGTTGGAGATAATCTTTTTATATGTTCAAAGTCTATAAGTGATAAGATTTGATGATGTTGTACTTCTATTAGAATTAAATCCTGTTCAAGATAAAGAGGAGCTTTAGCTAACTTTACTAATAAAGGCATCCAATGCATAGTGTTGTCCATGAGGAATCTTTTATAATTTGACATTTAGGATTTTCTCAAGGTGGTGCATTATATACTGATGATAAGGAATTAAATTTCTTTAAATACTTGAACAATGCTAATTATTTGATTGATCACTAGTTATGAATCATCCAAAAATTTGATTTCTAAAATTTAATTTAGGATTATTAATTCTAACCTAGTTATTAGTGCGTCATACTTAACATCATTATTTGTGTAAGGTTCTGAAAGATGGTAATCATAATACAATAAACCTTTATCAAGAGTAACTAACACTAACTGATTATAGCTTTCCCTGGAGAAATATGATCAGATACTCCTTATTAACTAAAAGCAACACCATTGAAATAGAATTCTATGGTAGAATTTTCATTTAATTTTAGATTCATAATTTATTTATATGGTAATTCATCATTTATTGAACAATCATTATGAGAGAAGACAAGAAGACTTCCATAGCTTGCCCTTTCATAGCACATAAAAGAATGAATCTAATTTCAAACTATGATAGAATCATTGATCGAGCTAATCTTGATTATATCATTGGATGAGTCATTAGATACTATAAGGGATTTACTCTGGATATAAGATTCACTTTATGAGAGAGCGTATAACATTTTACTTTCTAAGTGGTGAAGATTAAAGCTAGGCAGTGTCGCTCTATTAGAGGATAATTCACTTCAGGTGGAAGTAAATGTGAATTCATATAATAAAATGCATTTTATTTTCCTTCCATATTTACCTGAGCTAACAAGGTGCCAAGAGATTCACTTAGGGTTGTGGCAAAAATTGATGGCTTGCTTGGGATGGGAGAAGCCAAGACTGGAGGATTTGTAAGATATTATTATAGCATCCAATACTTTTTGGAAATTTTCATCACACTAAAAGTGAGCATCTTTCTTACATAGAGATGTAAGAGATTAACATTTGCTTGAAAGATTTGATATAAATCTTCTAAAGGATACCATTCAGCGTTGAAAAGATCTCAATTTGGTAAGACTTCTAGGTGGTGGAATTTCTATTATGTTTTTATTTTGTTTAGATCTATTTCAATTCCTCGATGCTGAATAGTGAAACTAAATAACTTTCATAGAGTAACTCCAAAAGTACACTCCAATGGCTTCATTTTTAAGCTATTGTGGATAAATTTAATTTAATGTCCAAATATAATATCACACAAGATTTGCTCTAGATTTATATTTTGAGTTTCTTTAGTCAAATTTGTATAGATTAACATTATATCATCCCAAAGGATAAAACAATGCATCACTATTAATTTAGGAAGAGAAACTTTTCATTCAAAATTGAATGATGTATAGGGAATAATCAATTAGGCTTGAATGATAAAAGAAACATTTACCAATCATTTTAATTATGAAATTAATCCAATATTTAAAGCTTAGGAATGTGTTACAGAAATCTTTCCACTATCATAAAAATAAACTAAGATAGGGTTTATTTGTTTTGGGTTATAGATCCCTATAGGGAAAATCCCTTATGGTAAATTACATCTCATTAGAAAATACTCTCGATTAAAGTGAAAACTAAATATTTTCAAATACATATGGATCTAAGGAGATATTTAGGCTAATAAGATTTAATGTATAGGATTTAGATTATAAATTCTCTAGTTTTCCTCTAAATTTATATTTAAGATTTTAAATTTTAAAATAATTTAACATGAATGTGCAAAGATTGAAGAGGTGTTTATAATCTAGACTTATACTTGCTTGGAGTGAGTTGCTAGCTAAAAATCATAATGCATAGTCAATCACTGTAGATGCAATGCATGATAGGCTGAGCTCTATCATAAGAAGTTCAAAGGATAAATTAGACTCTCACTAATATAAACTACCACCCATACGAATGTAATGCATGAAGCAATGTAATAAATGAAAGACTAGATATATATAAAAAATTATTTATTCATTGATTTAGTAAGTTAGAAAAGACTCCAACTCTGTAGAAAAGAAAGGTGGCGAGGCTCCTTCACAATAAACCTAGGTTTTTAATCCTGTAATATATATAGAGTCAGATATACTTGCTTATGATCTTCAAGTATCAAGACTTCTGAAGAATTCCAAAAGAGAGTGTCCTTCAAATATAGGAATATCATCTTTTGTAGCCCCATTTATATTTGTATAAGCAAGTATATTTAAATCTTTTACAACTCAAGATATTATACAAGTCAATCTGTATACATTTTACTTTTACAATGACTCATACATGTATAAATCATTCCTAAATACATTTTACTTTGACTCTTGAATGAATTTAAATAAATATAAAGCAATATAAAAGAATACAAAAGTGCAAAGCAGTTGTGTAATAATCTGATGCTTCTAATGTAATCCTTAAAGAGCTTAAGTGCACTAACACAAATTTAAATGTATGATATCTTGATTGCTAGAAATAAATAAACATATATAATTTGCTCTCCAAGTAAAGCATCCGGCAAGTAAATTAAATCATCGGCCTAGCCTAGGCTAGAGTTGGTTATCTTAGCAAATCATTTATGAGACTGTAGAAAGGCTTTGTGGCTTGGATTGTTCATAGGCTTTATTAGTTTAAAATTATCTATAAATGAATTTATTTATTAGAGGTCTATATAGGATGGTTTGAATTTAAGTTTTAATAATTTAGAGGTTTTAAATTTCTTTTAAAGATATTTTTATTGTTGAAGTTATTTATATTTATGTTTTATATAATATAGCGTTCTACAACTTCTAAGTGCTAGAAGCTATTGATTAGCAAGTTCAAGGAACATATTTGTAATTATATTAACCCTTTAAAAGTGGGGTAGATATATACCATATAATCCTTTATTTTAATTAAGTATTTTGATGCTTAAAGCTTTCTCAATCCAATATACCTTTGCCCACTTAAAATGAATCAATCACTAGGGTATGAAGAGCTGTAACTTCTATATATTTTTTAAATATATTTTTTTAAATTTTTTTTATTTATTTATTTAAGTTTATACTTTAGTGTTTACATTCTGCCAAATTCATTCATGGCACTTTCACAACGAGCACGAGGACTTAGGGGCTCCTTATAACACGTAACCCTATAGCTTGAGGTAGACAACCTAAAAACTTTAATAATAGGAATATTGGTTATTTATTTAAATTTTTTTTACTAATTTAATTTTATTCGATTGATGATTTCATGAGTTTTAATGATCTATTGATTTTCCATTTTTTATTGAATATTTTAAGACATTAAACAAATAGCCCATTACTTGACCTTTTAATATATATATATATATATATATATATATATATATATATATATATTTGAAATTTTATAATTATTCTATTTTTTATAAATATTATACCCAGTGATGAGTTTAATTCCTTTAATATTATTGAATTTAAATTTTTTAAGAATTAGTTATGAGTGTAACAAGTTTGGTGCATTTTATGAACTAAGTTTTACAAAATTATTGACTTTTTTATTTATAGTGTATCACGAAGGGCACAAGAACTAAGGTTTCTATAAGACACGTAGCCCACAGCTTGAGGAAGTCCAGCTAAAAAATCTTACTGATGTTGTTGTATCAAGGATTTATTTTTTTAATTAGTTTGTTACTAGTCCAATTAACTTTATCATTTATGTTATACACTCCATTAAATCTATTCATGGCTTTTGACACAATGGGCACAAGGACCAATACCTCCTCAAGACATATAGCCCCAAAGGTCAAGGTAGTCCATCTTAAAAACTTCATCAATAGGATGTTGGTCATACATTTAATTATTGGTTATCTAATCTAAAATATTAGATCAATGAATTATGAGAATTTGGTTAAATTATTGAATTTTGCATCTTTGTATTTTTGGAATATTTTAATGTATTAAATGAAGGTTATATTTTATGCTTTTCTACTTAGGGAGGTTCTTTTTCATTTTTACTCCAAACTCACTCCAAATCTCTTGAAATCCCTCCCAAATGTTAGGAAGGACCTTTAGGAGAATTCGCAAGAGTTAATAATTTACTTGGTATTTATAATAATTTATAATTATTTATTTTATTTATTTATTAAATTTCCTTAATTACTATATTTAAGTCCAATTGGAAGTCTAGTGATGGGGCTTTTAATTTTTGTAGATTAGATATTTATTTATAAATAATTTGAGCCAATATATGTATTTTTTTTATTTAACTTGGATTTTTATTATACTTTTTTGAAGATTTCGGCCACCTTAAGGAGCTAATTTTTATTTGATTAATTTTTTGGCCTAATGAAGTCCAAATTCTGTCAAAATTAAAACTTAAGGTTTGTCATGTCTCTAATTTTATTTTTCCAAATTTTCTCCCCTATCAGGTGTGTTTATAATTTCCTAGTAATTTTTTAAAGTTTTTTATACAAATCCTAAATTATTCTTTGAAGGTGTCACTATTATTCCAATGGTTTAAATCTTTGTTTGTCTAACCCTCAAACACATTCCCAAACACCACAAGAAATTTATTAAAAAAATCCTACAAATTTAAACGTAAAATGAGAATATCTTGCCAACCACTATAATGATATTTTATTTCTTGGGCTTATTTTGCTTCAAAGAACATCCATTCTAAGTTTCCTGAAGACTCTAAGGCTTAATACTAGCTAGATCCAAAGTCACTTTCGAATCTTTACTTTCTCTCTCTATTTCCCTCTCTCTTCACTAATATGGCCTTTGGGAGCTATAGCCTATAAGATATGGGGAGGAAACCTAGAGGAGCTAGAGGATAAGACTTTGGGGCTGGAGGAAGCTTGGAGAATTGATTGATATAATGAGGGTTTTTTTGTCTTTTGGCTACTTAGAGAGCTATGGTTTAATTTGGATAGGTAAGATTAGTTAGAATCTTCCATTGGATGATTGCCTTCTCTCCTAGGTGGTTAGGAGATAGGTGAAAAGTTTCTTAGCTGAAAGAGATGGATTTTGGCTAATGTGATGGGAGGGGGACCACACCTTACCCCATTTGACTAAACCAAAGCTTAAACATGGGTTAGGGGCTACTTATGAATACTTTTGGGCTAGTTTAGGGAAAATCTAAGCATAATTTGTTATATAAAATGGAGGGAAAGGAGTTGGTCAAACATTTATAATCATTTGACCATATTTTTTTAATTTAAAATGGTTATTCACTTGTTGAGTTGTTAACCATTCAATAGGGACTAGGATGAGGTGATGGGGAGTCATACAAGCTATAATACAAGCTATAGAGAGTGATTTTAAGGGTTTGAGCCCAATTGTTGGGGAATTTGGATGGAAACCTAGCTACATGCATGAATTTGATCCTTTGTAATGTATTAACCAAGTCAAATCAATGGTAACTTGACTAGTAAAAATATTGTACTCGCTTGGAATATCCAATGGAATGATTTTTAGTGGTCAATATGGTTTGATATTGATTAGAGCATCAAATTTGACTTTGGTAGGGTGTATGTTTGATTTTGGTCAACCATTATTGACTTAGTCAACCAGGTAAAATAATGGGTTGGGGTTAGATCCAACAAGTTCAAAATGACAGTTTTGACCCAATGGAGGTGATCCCAAGTATTTTGGGCCCTTGAGGGGCATTTTGGTCAACCATAACTAACTTGGTTAACCAGGTCAAACCATAGTTTGGGTTTTTTTTGAATACACTCCAAATTATATTTAAAATATATTGGTGGAGGTTTTAAAGGCTGGTTTGAATGAACCAAGTTGAGGTTTATGAGAAAGACTGATTTTCCCTAAAGAAACATGGGGTTTAGTGGGCCCATGGTCAACTAAAATCCACCAAAGTTCAATTTTATGTTTAAATGTCATAACAAGGGTTATGGACATGTTCAAGGAATTTTGGAAAGGTCTTAAGGTCAAATTCCACAAGGTGCAAGGTCTAGTGTCATGAGTTATAAATATTTAAAGGTTCTATAGCCTTTGCATATCAATTAACTTTTTGGGGTTAGAGATCTTGGATTGTCCTAAAAATTTTTTAGGGGTGACCATAGAGACATGCCTAATCAATATGAAGATGATGGATCATAAATTAAAGGTCATTTTGTTTAGTTTTGAGGTGATTTTGTTCTAAGATAATTCCATAAAGTGCTTACTCCATCACTAACTAATGACCATAAGGAAAGGAAGTAGGGAGACTCACACTTAGCCATAGAGGATCAAAAAATTTAATTTTTGATACTAGGATTGTGTTGTAATGGGCTTTGCTCTAACACTAATGGATGATCATATGGAAAGGAAGCACACGGACTCACACCTAACTTTAGAGGTTCAAAACTAGAGCAGTGCCTTGAGGGGTTTTTCTCCACTACTAGCATATGATAATCTGAAAAGGAAGTACTAGATTTACACCTAACCATAGAGGATTGGAGAATTCGATTATTGATGCTTTGATTTAAGATAACTGACATTAGCATGATTTGAAATTAAAGATTTTTTATTATTTACATATTTGGATTACGTCAAGTATGATATTCTTTATGGAAATGCCCATTAATCGCATGCATGAGGTAATTTCCTTTATAATTGAATAAATTGTAGGAGCCCCCTTGTAGACTATCTCCATAACAAAGGGTTCCTCCCTTGTAGGTTCTAACTTCCCACAAATTTTTGATGGATTAAGATAGAGCTGAGAAGAACCAAGTCTAAGTCTTCTACTTAGAAATTTCTAGGTCCCACTAACTTATCAAGAGTTTAAACCATTCATAATTTATATAACTCTAAGTTCTGATGAGCATAGAGGTTATTCTCTTAAAAAAAATTGAGCTCTTCTAACTAGAGTTTTCATTCTATTCAATTATGATTTAATTTTGTATGGCAATCCTCAATGAGGGAATTTTTACCTTCAAAAGCAGAACAACCTCAAACCCATACATTAACACAAATGGATTGGATTGGGTCAGTGTCCTATAAATTGTTCGATGGGCCTCCACCAATATCTCATCTCATTAACATTTATTGTCATCAAAGGTCTTTTGGATAAGTTGCACCAGAGTTTTATTGAAGGCTTCAGTCAACTCATCAACCCATGGGTAATAGATTGTTGAATATCTCCAATTAATACAATGATATCTTACAAAGTTGTTAATTTTTATAAACTTAAATATGGACACGTTATCAAATATGATTCTACCGGGCATGCCAATTTGATATGCAATATGTTTATGAAAGAATTTCATAACATGATGTGATGTTACCTAACATAGGGGAATTGCTTCCACTCACTTGAATAAACAATCAGTCATAGTTAAAATCAAGCAATGAACCATTGAAGAAGGAGGGTCAATAGGCCAAATAACATCTATGACCCAACATTCAAAGAGCCATAAGGATATCATGGGATGCAACATATTAGGCAGCAGATTTAAAACCACACTATGAGCTTGGCATGGATGATAATATTTTGTGACATCCATACAATAATCAACCATCATGGGCCGATAATATCCAAGTCTTATAATTATTAATTTCATCTTAGGACTTGAGTGATAAGGACCATAAAGTGCTGCATGGACCTCTCTCATGATCTTTAGGGCTTCCCATTTGTCCAGACAACATTGCCACATATCATCGAATGATACATGATAGAAGTTGTCATTTTTGAGTGCATATGAGAGGGCATGTTTCTTGATTTGGTTGGCAAATAATTTGTCATGAGGAATCTTTCCTTTTTGAAGATAATTAATGAAATGCTATCTCCAATTTCCTTAATCATCCCTTATGAAGAGGTAGATAGGACTTCGGAAGGCTTCTTATTGATGTGCTCCAAATCTATAGGAGCTTGGACTTGTTGACCCTAGATTTTTATAGATATGAAGTCATCTTCAAGTCAAAAAAAAATTAACTTTGCAAGCATGCCATGGAATCCACCACGAAATTAATTCCATGTGTAATTATGAACAAAGTTACAATAGGAATTTGCTTGAGCAGTAATTTGTGTATTAATGTTAGTTTAAGAGTTTTGAGTTCAAACCCTTATAGGTTCCTACAATCAGATTAATATCCAATTGAGAATCCCCAAATATTTTTATTTATTTTATGCCCATCAATATTTCAAGCTCTAAATCAGTTATCAGAGCTTCATACTCAACCTCATTATTTGTACAAGGCTCTGATAAATGATATGAAAAATATAACATTCCCTTTTCTAGTGTTAAGAAAATTAGGTTAATTTTGGCTTTTCCAGGAAGAATAGATTATGTTGAACCTCACTAAAAAGATACAGCACAATCAAAATATAGTTCCCACACATGATCATCAAATTTCCCTAAATTCACGATTCACTCGTCATGTATATCAACTTTAAGGGGAGGCTCTGTTGGAAGTGGGTGTGCTGCAAGGAAGTTGGAAATAGTCTATCCTTTCATGGCACACATACGAATGAATATTATTTCAAATTACAGCAATATCATAAACCACCATACTAGACATCTTAACAATGTTGGTCGGGTCATAAGATATTAGTATAGAATTACCATAGAGATTAAACTTACCTGAGGGGAAAGCATGTAGTGCCTTAGCATTTGGGCTACAAAAACTAAAGCAAGACAATGCTTCTCGATAAAGCAAGACAATACTTTGAGTATGAGGCCTGCTTATCTTGATTAGTTTGTAATAGCTTTTTTCATTTCTTAATGCAAATTTGCAATTTTCAAAAAAAAAAAAAAAAAAAGATAAACGGATACCAAATTTCTATTGGAATGAGATGTCGACTAAGATAGTAGAGATCATTTTCCTTTCCCTCCTAATTAAACTGAGCCAACAAGGCACCAAGAGACTTAAATAATGTTGAAGTGTTAAAGATGAGTGGTTTCTGTGTAATAAGGGCTGCCAACTAAGGAATTTGTGAGATATTGTTTAATGTTATCAAAAGCATTCTGACATTTCTTATCTCATATGAATTTAAAGGTTGACATCTACTAGACAGATTTAAAATAAATATCCATATATATGTCAATCTACCTTGGAGAGACCTCAATTGTGTCAGGGTTTTAGGAGGGGGCATATCTAAGATGGCTTTGATCTCAGCAAGATCACTCTTAATTCCATGGTGCTTCACTACAAAGCCCAAATATTTCCCTGAGGTAACACTGAAGGTACATTTTAAGGGGTTTATTATGTGGCTATGGTAGCCAAACCGCTCAAGGGAAACTCTTAAGTCATAACGGTAAGGCTTTTTAACTTTACTTTTGACAACCAAATTGTCTATGTAACACTCCACTTGGTTATGGATAAGTTCATCAAAGATTTGTGTCATAGCTCACTAGTATATTGCACTAGTATTTTTCAGACTAAATGGCATCACTTTATAATAAAAGATTCCTACATGAGTTTTAAATGCCTTATTTCTCTCATCTTCTAGGTCCATCTTAATTTTGTTATACCGAGATGAGCTATTCATAAAGGATAAAACAACATGAATGGAGGCAAAATCCATCATAATTAAGGTATGGGTAAGGGGAAATATATTTGGGATATGCCTTATTCAGATCTTTATAGTCAACACAGATCAAAATTTGATCATTTTTCTTTTAAACAACACGATGTTGGCTACCTATGAGGGATATGGTTCATATTGATCAGAAATGTCCTTGACTAATTTCTTGATTTTAGAAATGACTTGTTCAATCTCCAAACGCAAGCATCAATAAACTTACTTGATAGGAATGGTATCAGGTCAAATTCCAAGTTTATTAATCTCTAAGTCAGGAGACAAGCCTAGCATTACAAAAAATTGGGTTCATCCCTTTTGTTTGCCTCTTTCAATTTTTTGGCCTTTTGCAATCTGAAGTCCACATTCTTTAATTAACTTTAAAAAATTTTCTTTACTTACTCTCTTTTAAATGAATGGGCTTTCACAATCCTATCTTCAAAAGATGCCAAGTAAGGACCTCTATTGGGTAATAAGAAACCTAGAACGGGCGAGGAGGTGAGTCGATTAGCTAATTTTTTATTGGTTACTTTCCATTATCCACTATTTAAACATTTCTTTAGTTTTTCTCAAAGGCTTTTTAAGGTTTTACCACTTTCTTCTCATTAGACAAAACCTTCAAGAATGGTATTTTAGAAGCCTTATCCTATAGTTTGTTTTCCTTATTTAGTAATCTCTCAAAAGTTTTTTTTAGAAAACCCTTTCAGGAGAAAAGCAAGTAGGGTCATGGATATTCTTTAAAAGAATCTTCAATGTGTATTGCTCTTACAACTATGGTTCACATTTCATCGAGATATTTCTCCATCTCAAGATGTACTCAACTAATGACTCTCTCGATTATTGCTTATTAATGATAAGATCACCTAAAGTAATTTGTTGCTGAGCTCTAGAGAATCTTTTTAAGAAAATACTTTATAACTCATTAAATGTCCTCACAAAACCATTTGGTAGATTGACATACCACTCAAAAGTAACTCTATATAGACTTCTAGTAATTTAATAAAATAATAGCTTCTGATACTCTGACATTACAACAGCTTGCACAAAGAAGTGCTAGATAGTGCCTCTGGTTTTCTACACCACTAAAGAATTTAGAAGATGGTGGCATAAATTCCTTAAGGTAAGGAACTGAATCATATTCCTCAAGATAGGGTCTACCCTTTAGAATAGAAGTGATCCCTTTGGACTAGCCTAAGAATGGGCAAGGCCTCCCTTACCTGACTTTTGATCATCAATTTTCTATATCTTTTTGTAATCAATGATAGTGTTGGCGGTGTTAGGGGGACCATTGGAGTTGATCCTAGAATTCATAACTCTGGCTTTGACTTTTTACTATGTTCTCCTATTATATGTATTATAGGTTGCAATAACTCAGGTTGAGATTATTGTGTAGGAGAGCTGACTTTGTATATCCTTCACTCTTAGTAGTATCTCTTCCACAATCTTTTCAATATTTTTAATGGGTTCATCATTATTTATCAGTCTAAATTTCTCATCAAAATCTAAATCAACCATTGTTGAATCTTCTTTTCTTCCTGGATGATCTCTACTAAGCTCATTTTTATTCAATAATGATTGGGTTTCTACCACAAAGATACTGCAAGTAGGAGCTATTGCGAATCTATTTTCAAGGAATATAATTTTGATGATATCAAACACTTCTATTTCTCTATGAATGTCTTGACTACTAACATTTCAGGTCCATAAGATCAAAATGCAATTTGAACCAGCTCAAGATTGGGTAGACTAAGTCTGAGTCAGTTTGTAAACTTTTCCTTTTCTCGAGTCTGTTGTAAACGATGTGGTTCCTGATGCTAAGTAACCTTGCACACACAAACTTGGGGGAAACTTTCTGACTATTTTTAGAGTTCTCTATTTTTGGTCACATCATATGGGATGATCCACAAATCGGCCTTGATGATTAAATAAAAATAGAAACCCTAATTAGGGCATCCTGGTTAAGGTAGCTGTCATTAAGATCATCGTCCTAGATGATAGTTGTATCAACCAGGATGATAGACTAAAATTTGAAAGAATCAGCTGCCAAATCTATTTAGGTAGTGTTTATTTATGGAAATCATCCAGGATATCATCCAGGACATCATCCTGGATGATGTAACATAATTATGCCTAAATTAATCTGGTAATTAAGGAAAGCAATTAAGGTTTGATTGCTAGATCATATCATCCTGAACGATTACAAGATCGGCTGGGATGATCAGTTCACAAACCTTCGTTATCCCTGGATGACCAAATATCGGTCAGCTTCTATTCGGGGAGATGCTCTGGATGATTTGCATGGATTTGAACTAATCATCTGGGACAATCATAAGATCGGCCTGGATGATCAAAATATTTTTCCATCATCTAGATATCTATTCAGTGTAATTCTCTGGATGATATTCAATGATTTGTACTAATCATACAGGATGATATCCTATTAGCCTAAACGATTTGAGCAAAAACCTTCTGATCATCCCAAATTGTCCTAGCTGATTGAGCTTAATTTGCACTGATCATACAGGATGATATTTATATCATCCTGGATGATAAAGTCAGTTTGTTGTAATTAAGAGCTATTCTAAAGCTCTTTTATTTAAGACCTCTTGTTCTACTGAGGAGAGTATCTTTTACTGTTGTTCTGACCTAAGAGAGCCAAGAGGAGAGGGAGAGAAAGGGAGAAAGAGAGAGAGGATCTTATAAGGGGGAGTTTGTGAGGGGTTTCACAAAAATTACTCCAAGAAAGAATCCATCGTCATCTTCTCTAGTCATCGTCCTTAGTGAGAGTTTGTCAGGGATGTTAAGCCCTTATGAACTAGTCTCAAGGCTAACTAAGAGGGAGGGTGAATTGATATTTAAATCTTCTTTAACTAAAAGAAAAATCTTTTTTATATCTTGCAGTAGAAATAAATTAAATTAATAATAAAAAGATCAATCACAGAGTTCACCCAAGAAGTTAATCATAACAAAAATAAAGTACAAAAATAATAAAGGAAAGAACACATAAGATTTATAGTGGTTCAGTCAAATCTTGACCTACGTCCACTCCTCGGATGTACCCTCCGAGTATTTTACTAAACTCAGTGTCTCTCTTTTAGCCCCCACATATAGCGGTGAAGCCCTTACAAAATCACTTCTACCTTCCCCGGTGCGGTGGAGTAACCAAGTCCTTTGACACCAAAGAGATCTTTTTCTTCCCAAAACTTCACTCAAGAAGACTCTATAATCTAATGGTACTAAGGTACGAGCTTGTCGAAGCAACTGTAAGAAACCCCCTCAACACTCCCTTGAAAACCCCTCTAAGGATCTTCTCCCTCTCTCAAACTCTACCCTTTCCTCTCTCCCTTTCAAGTTCTCTCTTCAAGTTTTCTCCATAAGATCTAAGCTACAATGGCTGTCGAAGACACTTTTAAAGTTTTTGACAAAGCTTAAATATAAGAGCTCCAAAAAAGCTCTTAAATTTAGCAAATCAACATTATCATCCAAAACGATCGCAGGATTGTCCCGTACGATGCGCTTAAAAAGAGGACTTTAGAAAACCCTAAAAACTGAATTTTGATGCCAAAAATCATCCTAGATAATTGCAAGATCATCTAGTATGAAGTGTATAATTTGACCTGATAGTCCCGGATGATATTACGATAGTCCAAGATGATTAGTGAAAATTTATACAGATTATCCAGGATGATATTCTGGAACGTTCAGGATGATTAGAAGAAAAATTATGGCATTCCATCTTGGATGATTTAGGAAAATCAAGAATGTCAGCAAACATCGTCTTGTACGATATACAGATCATCCAGGATGATCGGATTGAAAATTTTAACCATAATTAATCCCCTAATCACATGATCAATTTAGGCATGATTTGCATTAACTATCCAGGACGATCTAGATTGTTCAGGATGATTAGAACAAAAATTAAATCTTAAAATCTTGCCTAAATTATCATTGGTGTCAATTTTCCAAGATTAGAAAGGATCATCCTAGATGATCCAAAATCATCCAGTACGATTAGTTCAAAATTTTATATTCTAGATTTGACTAGATCTCACTCCCCTGAAAGTGTGTGTGCATGTTCACCAAGTAAGCATACTCCCTTATAGTACTTAACTCAAGAAATTAAAAATACATCAATGAATATTACAAATAAAATATGTTCTACAAAAGCTTGAGTCTTGAATGGTGCATCGTAATCTTGAAAAGCTAGTATACACACAAACAAATATATATTGCAAATACAAATATACAACAGAAAGTGAGCAGTAATATTTGTTATCATCAAAAACATAAACTCATAAGCTCGAGTTACATCAATCTCCCCCTATTTTATGATGGAAAATATTACTGGATGAATTTGCAAAATTGAAAATATTTTCTTCTAATCTCTCCATCACTAGAAAAAAAAATTAAAAATAGAGGAAGACAAAATTTTTGTTGTTTTTATTTTAAAAAAATACATGGAAAACTATTGCAAATACAACAATATGTTCTCCCCCTTTAACATTATCAAAAAGATGAGGGGCACAAACAATCAGAACAATAAAAATGATTAAAAAACAAAATGGTCCCTTATTAAGTGAAAGAAAAAAATCTTATATTCTTAAAATGAGAAAGTTACTTCTTGATTTTATTTAAAAACTTAGTAAGGAATGTATTGACAACACATAACCTAGAAAGGATAGAAATTCAGAAATTGTTAATCCAAGCTCAAGTTCTTTTAAAGGCTCAAAAACTTTTTAATCCAATATCTAAATCAATGAACAAATTAGAAAAAGAAATACAAATTTTTAAAGACTTCTTTCATAAAACATATCTAATAGAAGATTAATACAAAAATTGGTGAATCAATAATCATGATTTTCAAGCTCAAGTATCAAAAATATCAAGGGTTTTCTTAAGCTTTAAGAAGTACAAGAAAGAAAAGCTTATATTTTGTGGGCTCATTTTATGCCTCTTGTCAATTTTTGGCGCACTTTCTGCATCTTTTAAGTTTTGATAAACTTTATATATCTTTCTCAATTTTGGCATCATTGTGCATCTTTTGATTTGGCATCATTAACCACCATTTTTTTTCAAATATGCTACCTTTCTAAAATTTTAAAAATAAAAGAAAACCTTTTATTGATAAAACAAACTACTTGGATAAGAAAATTATGAGATAGATTCAACAACTTGCAAATGATCCTTATGCGATAGCCAAAATGTAGGGAGATGAAAAAGTTTAGTTTCAAAATCCAATTTATAATATGTTGAAGATTTTGAATCAAAAATAAAATAACCTCTTTAAGAAAAGAGATAAAGAGACAAAATCGTAAGTTTCCTTCCTTTGCCTGTTTTAGAGAAGTCAACCTTAACTTTCATAAGAATTCAAGAAAAATAGGAGGTAGGTTTTTTATTTTTAGAAAAGTGAATGTGTGTATTGATCAGAGAGAAATTCACAAAAATAAATAGTAATGACAAATTTAAAATTATAACGAAAAAGAAAAATAGAACAAAAAATAAACAAATAAATAAATAAACCCAAAGAAAACATTAAAAAAAATAAAAAAACAATGAACAAAAACATACATACACAAACAAATAAATACATAAACAAGGGTTTAAATATCATCTTGCTACTGGTCTGATGATTCAGAAGCAAGTTCTACTAAGAAGATTTTTGGCTTTTCATTATTTGTCCTTTTTATAATTTGCTTAGCATTGCCCTTTTCTTTTGCTGGAAGAGTTCTTAAATTAGGGCACTAATTTTTCATATGTCCAGGCTTCCTACAACAAAAGCAAATAACGTCATAAGAAATCTTAACATTTTTACCATTTTCACCTTTATTCCACCTTTTTTATGCTTTTGCTTTTGTGAGCTTTTTAATTTCCTTGATAAGTCATTATTTTTGTCACTAACTAAGCCACGTTTCTCCATATTTTTAGTGTTTAGCACTATCATCTCTCCTGTAATGAGTGAGCCAATCAAATTATCAATAGAATATTCATTCAAATTTTTTGATTCACAAATAGCAACAACTTTTGCATCAAACATATCAAGTAGACAACATAGAATTTTATTGACTTTTTCAAAGTTTAAAATTCTTTACCTAAAGCATGTAATGATGTCATAATTTGAATAAACCTAATATATATGTCTAAGATCATCTCATAAGTTTTCATGCAAAATAGTTCATAATCATTCATTAAAGTTTTCAACCTGGATTGCTTGATTTCACTAGTGCCTTCGTATATAGTGTGTAATTTATCCCAAATTTCCTTGCCAATAGTGCACGTGGATAAAAACATACAATCTTAAAAATTTAAAGCACATAAAAAATAGTTTACTTTTTTAGCATTCAAGTGAGTATTGATTTGTTCTTCCCTAATTCATTATTTAAAAGGAATATCAATTTTAATTCTATCTTTAACACATGATGGTATAGAATAACCAGTTAAAATCATTTGCCACATTAGGTAATCAATTGATTGCAAGAAAATAGACATGAAAATTTTCTAAAAATTAAAATTAAAATTTTCAAATAAAGGTGGTCGGGTGATTGAATATCCTTCCGCAATATTACGATTATAAAAATTAGCCATTGATCAAAATTCAAAAGTTTTCAAAAACTCATTTTTATGAATCCTTCTCTAATACCAGTTGAGAGTTTATCAGGATGTTAAGCCCTTATGAACTAGTCCCAAGGCTAATTAAGAGGGAGGGTGAATTGATATTTAAATCTTCTTTAACTAAAAGAAAAATCTTTTTATACCTTGCAGCAAAAACAAATTAAATCAATAATAAAAAGATCAATTAGAGAGTTCACCCAAGTAGATAATCACAATAAAAATAAAGTGTAGAAATAATAAAAGAAAGAACACACCATATTTATAGTGGTTTGATCAAACCTTGACCTACATCCACTCCTCAGAGATGCCCTCTGAGTATTTCACTAAAGTCAGTGTCTCTCCTTTAGCCCCCACAGCTAGGCGGAGAAGCCCTTACAAAATCACTTCGACCTTTCCCGGTGCGGTGGAGTAGCCAGGTACTTTGACACCAAAGAGATCTTCTTCTCCCCAAAACATCCCTCAAGAAGACCCTTGAATTCGATGGTACTAAGGTGCGAGCTTGTCAGAGCAACCGTGTGAAACCCCCTCCACACTCCCTTGAAACACCCTCCAAGGATCTTCTCCCCCTCTCAAACTCCACCCTTTCCTCTCTCTCCCTTTGAAGTTCTCTCTTTAAGTTTTCTCTAGAAGAACAAAGCTACAATGATTGCCGAAGATACTATCAAAGTCTTTGATAAAGCTTAAAAAGAAGAGTTCCAAAAAGGCTCTTAAATCCACCAAACTGACATTATCATCAAGGACGATCGTAGGATCATCCCGTACGATGCGCTTAAAAAGAGAGCTTCATAAAACCCTAAAAACTCAATTTTGGCACCAATAATTATCCTGGACGATCGTAGGATCGTCCAATATGATGTGCAAAATTTGACCTTATAGTCTCGGATGATATTAGGATAGTCCAAAAAGTTCAATGCAAATTTGTATAGCTCATCCAGGATGATATTGTGGATCGTCTAAGATGATTAGAAGAAAAATTATGGTATTCCGTCAGTATGTCGGCAAACATCTTGTATAATATACAGATCATCCAAGATGATCTGATTAAAAAATTTAACCATAATTAATCCCTAATCACATAATCAAGATTATTCGTGATGATTAGAACAAAAATTGAATCTTAAAACCTTGCCTAAATTATTATTGGTGGCAGTTTTCCAAGATCATAAAGGATTGCCCTAGACGATCCAAAATGATCTAGTACGATTAGTTCAAAATTTGATCTTCTGGATTTGATTAGATCTCATTCCCCTAAAATTATGTGTGCATGGTCACCAAGCAAGCATACTACCTTACAGTACTTGACTCAAGAAATTAAAAGTACATCAATGAATGTTATAAATAAAACATGTTCTACCAAATATTGAGTCTTGAAAGGTGCATCGTAATCCAGAAATATTAGTATACACATAAATAAACATATATTACAAATACATGTAGATAATAGAAAGTGAGTCATAATATTTGTTATCATTAAAAACATAAACTCATAAGCTCGAGTAGCAACACTTAGTTCCTTATGGGTTCTAGAGAGGTCTACTTCAGCATCTTCCACATTTCATTTCTGCACTTTGATTTTTATGGTGAATCTAGGTTTTTGTTTTAAGATTATGTTTTAATCGAAAGATTTTTTAAAAAACCAATTCAACCCCCCCCCCCCCCCCCCCTCTTAGTTAGCCTTAGGACTAGTTCATAAGGGATTAACATCCCTGTCAAAATTTCAAGTGCCATTAGAGCACTTTCAAGTGGTATCAGAGCGAGATTCATAAAATTTAATTTTTGAAAATTTTTGAATTTTGATTATGGCTAACTTTGGTAATCATAATACTACAGAATGATATTCTATTACATGACCACCTTTGTTTGATAATAATCCTTTTGATTTTTGGAAAACTCGCATGTCTACATTTTTATAATCGCTTGATTATCATTTGTGGATGCTTATTAAAGAAGGATATACACCTTCTTCTCATTAAATTATAGGCATTAAAACTTAACTTCCTTTTACTGAATGGACATTTGATGAAAGAGATTTACCACAACTTAATGCAAAATATTTGAACTATTTTTTTTGTGCTTTGAAATCTGAAGATTATATGCGTGTTTCAACTTATGCAACTGGTAAAAAATTTTGGGATAGATTGTGTGTAACTTATAAAGGAACCAATGAAGTTAAATAATTTAGGATAAATATTTTGTTGCATGATTATGAATTTTTTGTATGAAATCTACAAAATCAATTTCAAACATGTATACTAGGTTTACTCAAATTTTCACCTCATTGCATGCTTTAGGAAGAGAGCTAACTAATTATGAAAGAGTCAATAAAATTTTGAGATGTTTTTCTTCTTCTTTTGATGCTAAGATCACTATAATTACTGAATCTAAAGATTTAAATACTTATTACTTTGATAATTTGCTTAGATCACTCATTGCTTACGAGCAATGGGCGAATCAAAGAAATATTGATGCAGGTGAGAAAAAGAAGGAAAACACTATGGCACCGAAGGCCAACAACACGGACACTGATTCTTTCGGGTCTGAAAGCAATGATTTTTCCTTCATTACTAAGCAATTCAAAAGCTTTTTAAGGAAGAATAACAACTATCATCATAAGTGGAAAGAGGTAAGGATAGAAAAAATTATAAAAGTTCTTCTGATATTATTTATTTTGAATGCAAGAAGCCTGGACATGTTAAATCTGATTGTCCTACACTTAAGGATCACTCAACAAAAGAAAAGGGTGAGGAGAAATCCAAATACAGGAAGGACAAGAAGCAGAACCAAAAGGCTTTCTAGGTAGATTCTGCATCTGACTCATTTGAGACTGAAGCTGAAGAGGAGATAACAAATTTGTACTTAATGCATAATCATCTTGGTTAATCTGATTAAAAAATAAAATAAAATAAAAAATCTTGGTTAATCTGATTAAGAAGAGATATGTGAACTAACCTATGATCAATTACTTAAAATTATTGAAAAAATTTAAGCATCATATAAGAAACTTAAGAAATTGCATGCTAGTTTGAAATCGAATTTTTTGAATTTATAAAAAGAGCATGAAAGTTTAAGTAAAGATCACACTCTACTTGATAGCAATCTCATGTCTTTACTTGATAAATTTGATGATTTAAATAAAAAGCATTCTGAATTAATTATTGAGCATGATTCTTTGAAAGCATCCTACACCTCACTTAAATCTGATTTTAAAACTTCTACTAAATAATCTGAGCATAAAGAGCACTATTTGAATGTTGATAATGCTATTTTAAAAAGTGTTAACTTGAGGTTTAAAGACAAATTGAATACACTTGAGAGAAATTGGAATACATCAACACTTGATCTAAAGCCAAAACCTAGAAAGAGGTAATATAACCCAAGTAGATTAATAAATCCTTTTCATGGAATTAGATGTTTTTCATGTGGCATGCTAGAACTTAATTCACACACTTGCACTGTTCACCATAGTACACATTAGGTACAGAGACCAAAATTGCATGATTCACAGCATAACACACATGCATTGCATTCTTCTTTTTATAAGAAGGAACCCAAAGCTATTTGGGTTCCTAAATATGACATTTGATATTTTTTAGCTAACTCTCACAAAAGGCCTCATGAAAACATGTGGTACTTGGACAGTGGATGCTCATGACATATGACTGGAGATGCCAATCAATTCATTTTGTTTGAGACCAAGATAGGAGGCAAGGTTACTCTTGGAGACAACACCACCAGGAAAGTGGTGGGCTCAGGTATAATCGAAAATTCCAAGAACATTTTGATTGAAAATATTTTACTTGTAGATGGACTGAAGCACAACTTGCTCAGCATCAATCAGCTTTGTGATAAGGGCTTCATCATAAAATTCTTGGCAAACACTTGCATTATAAACTTAACTTGTAACATTTGTTCTTATTTTTATTTCTTTTTCATTTCTTTTTTTTTTTTTTTTGGGGGGGGGGATCCCGGTGACATATTAGAGTGATATTATTATATTAGCATGATGATCAGTTGTGGCTATGAAAGCCATTGCAATGTGATGATGCTTGCAGTACTAGTGATCTTATATGTTGCATTAGCTTATTTTATATCACATATTTTGTACCTTTCTATAATTCATATGAAAATATGTATATTTTAATTTTTATTTGATTAAATTCTCTTAATACTTACATTTTATATTATTTTACATTCATATCTATGCATTTTAATTCTAATTAATTCTAATAAAAGTATTATTAAAAAATATGTAAAATTAGGATAAAAATAAAACCCAATATCATAGTTCAAATGAACACTACTCTATAATTCATAGATTGAAAAACTAATTTTGAACTAATTTAGATTATTTAAATTATTGACTTAACTCGAATTAAGTTATAAATTTAAACATTGACCTTTGAATTGAAGATGAATAATTAAGGTTAAAGAATAGATATGGTTAAATTAAAATTGAAGATCATAGACACCTGAATTTTGAATTAGTAATCTCAATAAGATTGAAAGAAGATTTTAAGCAAAATTGATATTCAAAATTATTAACTATGTACACCTCAAAATAAAAAAGGAAAAAATATGATAAGAGTTTGAAAGAAAAAAAAAAGAATAAAAATAAAGAGAGTACATTCAAAATTTTGTAAAAATATAGAGTATGATTGTAATTTTATACATAAATTCATAAAGGATAAAACATAAGAACAAGTACAACTGGAAGGTGAACTAACGATATTTCAATTTTAACTATGAACATGTCTAATCTTTAAACTACAATATTCAATTCTTTTTTTTTTTTAATTGTAAAATTGCATTAAGGAGAAATCAAAAAAGAGAGGCTATTACAATCTAATCAAATAGTGCAATTTTCATATTCCTTCTTCAAAATGATGAACAAAGAAGAAGGAATATCATAAGAAGTACAAGAATCAAAACAAAAATTATTATCAAAAGCTAGAGTAGCACACAAATCAGCAGCTTTGTTACAATTCCTACAGATATGATGGAAGATTACCTTATTAAAGTCATAAAGGAATGAAATCCTCTCGGAAATCTGGTTCTTAGCCGTTGATTTCGTCATTGAGTCATGAAGAAATTTGATGGCATTGTAGTTATCTCCCTTAATTATTAAACCTTTGTTGTCAAACATCCAATCTTTAATGAATTCTTTCAATGTAAAAATAGCATCCAACTCAAGTTGGTTAATGTCCCAATGAAGTTTCTACATATCGAAGGTAAGGAGCAATCTTCCCTTGGAATCTCTGACTACACCGCCAACGCTAGCTGTGTTTGAGTCCAGTAAGGAAGAATCTACATTAATTTTTATCCAATCTAGTGGTGGGGGTGCCATGAATCTTCAGACTCCCTGAGGAGAGAGGCATCCTAGTTAACTAGCATTGGATAATTATTTGTAGCAGTGAATAAGATGTTTGCAGCAGTCACCACAATGGGTAAAATAGAATTGTCAAGCTTCACATCATTCCGGCAATTCCATGAACATAAAATAGACGTACAATAGATCTTGACTATGTCAAAACTCACTTTAGAAAAATGTCTAAGCTGGAAAAGACAATCTACCAAAGAGCTGAAAAGTGGAATGTTGAATCACCAAGATCTCAACATATAGATGATATCAATGAGGAATTTGCAATGAATCATAACATGTGCACAATCTTCAACTTCAATACAACCTCTAGCACAAAGATCACTGTTACAAAGTCTTCTATATTTCAAAAACTCTTTAGTAGGAATGGAAAACCTACTCATCTTCCACCAAAATAAATCAACTCTTGGTTTAAGTTTTAACTTTCAAAACCAATCTGCAAATCCAGAATCATCCTTATGATTATAAGATTTGATAATTTCAGCATATGCTATGGCTGAAATAGATTTACCATATAATTGGTAAAGAAGCTCCACTTGATCTTCCTCCCCTTCATGGATAACACTATGCTGCACAATGAGATTAACCATGTTTTTGTAAAAAAAATGATTGAGCTCCAGCAAATTCCAATTATCTCTGAGGAGGAAATTATGTAACATCATGTCTTCTAATCCAATACAATCAGCAACCATGGGCCATTTGTTAAAACATTTGTCCAATAACCAAATGTCATTTATACATTAATACTTTTACCATTCACAATCTTCCATTTAACAATTGGTTTTAGGAAAGAAGCTCCATCTAAAATGATAGACCGTGCAGTCGATTGTCCACTCTTGGACCCTCCACTCCAAATAGCTGGACCATACCTTGCAGTCATACATTTCTATGGTAAAGAAGAAGGATTCTGAGAAAGCCTCCAAGCTAATCTAGCTCTGAGAGGGCCAGATTTTTGAACAGCCAAATACAATCTCATACCACCAAAGGCTCTTGGTATGCATAACTCCTCCTAAGCAACACAGTGAAGGCCACTATTTTTGTGATCATGATGCCAAATGAAATCTCTACAAATTCTGTCCAATTCATAGAGAATACTTTTGGGAATCAAAGAATTAGAAGATATGAAAGTGGGCAAAGAGAGCAGAGAAGTCTTGGCTAGAGTCATTCTACTAGCTAAGGATAAAATCTAGCACCCCAAGCATTAAGTCTCTCCAAAGAAAACAATATTCAACTCAGAATTCAAAAGTTAATGAATATATTCATAACATGTAAATACAAATTAAGCAATAATAAGGGTGACTGTTTAGGATAATTATTAGTATTTTCAAATTAGAATTATAACTTTGTTCATTTCTACTACTTTTTAGAAGATAATATTTTATCTTATATTTTAGTAATTTTAAATTAACAATTTTTAACTTTGGTTATTTAATTAATAAGAATTGGAGATTTCTTTATTTACTTGAGGACAAGCAAGAGTTTAAGCTATGGAGAATTTAATAAGTGTAAATTATTTAGTATTTTACATGTTTTATTTTTAGTGAAAATATGTTGTTTTAGTTTTTTTTGTACATAAAAAATTCAAAAATGATATAAATTCTAAGGAGACTACAATGTCGTAGTGTATGACTAAACAATATTGTAGTGCCACCATCAATACCAACAAGGATCTATAAAGTGGACATTACAACGCAAAGTTCTCTATTTGATGCACTGTGGGGGAAACATAACTAGTGCTACAGCATTACCAGCACTGTGGCATCAAAAAGTCAGCTTAACAGTGCAAGATTCCTCATTTTCAAAGTTAGTTGTCATCTTGAAAATCCATAAATAATTATGCACTTAGATTTAGATTATCATTTCTCTATGGTTTATTTAAATTTGTGCAAGGGTTTGTTAGCAACTAATTTTACCCAATTCTAGTGAGTCTATATCCTAAAATAAATCACCAAAGCTATAGATATACATAGGTTTTAATGAGATCAAATTTAGTGTGTTTAAAGTACATGTATTCATATACCTATGTTTCAAATTTTGTTGTATTTGGAGGTCAATTAGTGAACCCAAGATTCATGTACATAATTAACCTAGGATACTTAAAAATTCATAATAAATTTATCTTAAATCCAAAAAATATTTCAAATTTCTTAGAATTAAAAGCATAACGGAGGAAAGATAAAAGCCCGATTAGATTCCTCCAAAAATAAAATTAACTTCAAAAATCAACAAATTCACTAATTGATTAAAATAAATATTTAAAAAAATATAAAATTAATAAAATATTTTTTTAATACTTGAAATCATCCTTGGAGGTCATCTCTGACATTTAGGGGAGATTTTAAGAGGTTTGAAATTGATTTGGCTTAAAAATTAAAATATGACCCTAATTAAATAACTAAATAAATCTATTAACTCACCAAACTTATAAAAACCATAACTAATTACTTAAAAATTCAAACTAAGAAAACTCATTGGAATTAGAATCACCTTCGGGTCTAGTATTTATGAAAAATATAAATCACTAGAATTCACTATAAATAAAAAAGTCAATAATTTTGTAAAACTTGGTTCAGAAAATTTGCCAAACTTGTTATACTCATAACTAATTCTTAAAAAATTTAAATTCAATAATATTAAAGGAATTAGACTCATCACTGGGTATAATATTTATAAAAAATAGAATAATTATAAAAATTGAAATATATATATATATATATATATATTAAAAGGTCAAGTAATGGGCTATTTGTTTAATGTCATAAAATATTCATTAAAATATGGAAAATCAATAGATCATTAAAACTCATGAAATCATCAATCCAATAAAATTAAATTAGTTAAAAAAAACTTAAATAAATAACCAATATTCCTATTATTAAAGTTTTTAGGTTGGTCTAGCTCAAGCTATAGGGTTACGTGTTATAAGGATCCCCTAAGTCCTCGTGCTCATTGTGAAAGTCCAATGAATGAATTTGACATAATGTAAATACTAAAATATAAACTTAAATAAATCAATAAAAAAAATTAAAAAAAAATATTTAAAAAATATATAGAAGTTACAGCTCTTCATACCCTAGTGATTGATTCATTTTAAGTGGGCAAAGGTATATTGGATTGAGAAAGCTTTAAGCATCAAAATACTTAATTAAAATAAAGGATTATATGGTATATATCTACCCCACTTTTAAAGGGTTAATATAATTACAAATATGTTCCTTGAACTTGCTAATTAATAGCTTCTAGCACTTAGAAGTTGTAGAATGCTATATTATATAAAACATAAAGATAAATAACTTCAACAATCAAAATATCTTTAAAAGAAATTTAAAACCTCAAAATTATTAAAACTTAAATTCAAACCATCCTATATAGACCTCTAATAAATAAATTCATTTATAGATAATTTTAAACTAATAAAGCCTATGAACAATCCAAGCCACAAAGCCTTTCTGTAGTCTCATAAATGATTTGCTAAGATAACCAACTCTAGCCTAGGCTAGGCCGATGATTTAATTTACTTGCCAGATGCTTTGCTTGGAGAGCACATTATATATGTTTATTTATTTCAAGCAATCAAGATATCATACATTTAAATTTTTGTTAGTTCACTTAAGCTCTTTAATGATTACATTAGAAGCATCAGATTATTACACAACTGCTTTACACTTTTGTATTCTTTATATGCCTTTATATTTATTTAAATACTTTCAAGAGTCAAAGTAAAATGTATTTAGGAATGATTTATACATGTATGAGTCATTGTAAAAGTAAAATGTATATAGATTGACTTGTATAATATCTTGAGTTGTAAAAGATTTAAATATACATGCTTATACAAATATAAATGGTGCTCCAAAAGATGATATTCCAACATTTGAAGGACACTCTCTTTTGGAATTCTTCAGAAGTCTTGATACTTGAAGATCATAAGCAAGTATACCTGAATCTATATATATATTATAGGATTAGAAACCTAGGTTTATTGTGAAGGAGCCTGACCACCTTTCTTTTCTACAGAGTTAGAGTCTTTTGTAACTTACCAAATCAATGAATAAATAATTTTTTTATATATATCTAGTCTTTAATTTATTACATTGCTTCATGCATTACATTCATATGGGTGGTAGTTTATATTAGTGGGTATAATTCTCCTAGATTTTTTTGAGTGTATATGTTTCAGACTTTATATAAACATATATGTACTTGTTATTGGATGATATAGTATTGGGTACTATATAACTCAATCATGTATATATAGATGCATTTTAAATTTTATAATAAACATTTAGCCAAACTTTTATGCCCATCATGGGTAAGGTAGTAGGGTCCCCATTGCACTCGGGCGATGCTACACTTTTCCTTTGGATAGGGTTGTTTTGCTGCCAAAATTTCAAAGAAATTTTGGTAGTTAGAAAATTTAGTTAAGTAAATTAAATAAGATAAAATGAATAGTTCTTAGTAAGTCTTCTCAGTAGTGTCATTGAACTTAAAGTTAAAATTACACATCTTGAGTCATAAATGTGAGAGTCTAATTCATCCTTTGAACTTCTTATAATAGAGCTCAGCCTATCATGCATTACATCTACAGTGATTGACTATGCATTATGATTTTTAGCTAGCAACTCACTCCAAGCAAGTATAAGTTTAGATTATAAACACCTCTTCAATCTTTGCACATTCATGTTAAATTCTTTTAAAATTTAAAATCTTAAATATAAATTTAGAGGAAAACTAGAGAATTTATGATCTAAATCCTATACATTAAATCTTATTAGCCTAAATATCTCCTTAGATCCATATGTATTTGAAAATATTTAGTCTTGACTTTAATCTAGAGTATTTTCTAATGAGATGTAATTTACCATAAGGGATTTTCCCTATAGGGATCTATAACCCAAAACAAATAAACCCTATCTTAGTTTATTTTTATGATAGTGGAAAGATTTATGTAACACATACCTAAGCTTTAAATATTAGATTAATTTCATAATTAAAATGATAGGTAAATGTTTCTTTTATCATTCAAGCCTAATTGATTATTCCCTATACATCATTCAATTTTGAATTAAAAGTTTCTCTTCTTAAATTAATAGTGATGCATTGTTTTATCCTTTGGGATGATATAATGTTAATCTATACAAATTTGACTAAAGAAACTCAAAATATAAATCTAAAGCAAATCTTGTGTGGTATTATATTTGGACATTAAATTAAATTTATCCACAATAGCTTAAAAATGAAGCCATTGGAGTGTACTTTTGGAGTTACTCTATGAAAGTTATTTAGTTTCACTATTCAGCATCGAGGAATTGAAATAGATCTAAACAAAATTAAAACATAATAGAAATTCCACCACCTAGAAGTCTTACCAAATTGAGATCTTTTCAACGCTGAATGGTATCCTTTAGAAGATTTATATCAAATCTTTCAAGCAAATGTTAATCTCTTACATCTCTATGTAATAAAGATGCTCACTTTTAGTGTGATGAAAATTTCCAAAAAGTATTGGATGGTATAATAATATCTTACAAATCCGCTAGTCTTGGCTTCTCCCATCCCAAGGAAGCCATCAATTTTTGCCACAACCCTAAGTGAATCTCTTGGCACCTTGTTAGCTCAGATAAATATGTAAGGAAAATAAAATTCATTTTATTATATGAATTCACATTTACTTCCAATTGAAGTGAATTATCCTCTGATAGAGCGACAATACCTAGCTTTAATCTTCACCACTTAGAAATTGAAATGTTATATGCTCTCTCATAAAGTGAATCTAATATCCATGGTAAATCCCTTATAGTATCTAATGACTCATCCAATGATATAAGGAAGATTAGCTCGATGTTCAATGATTCTATCATAGTTTGAAATTAGATTCATTCCTTTATGTGCTATGAAAGGGCAAGCTATGGAAGTCTTCTTGTCTTCTCTCATAATGATTGTTCAATAAATGATGAATTACCATAAAAATAAATTATGAATCTAAAATTAAATGAAAATTCTATCATAGAATTCTATTTCAATGGTGTTGCTTTTAGTTAATAAGGAGTATCTGATCATATTTCTCCAGGGAAAGCTATAATCAGTTAGTGTTAGTTACTCTTGATAAAGGTTTATTGTATTTTGATTACCATCTTTCAGAACCTTACACAAATAATGAAGCTAAGTATGAGGCACTAATAACTACGTTAGAATTGATAATCCTAAATTATTTAGAAATCAAATTTTTTGGATGATTCATAACTAGTGATCAATCAAATAATTAGCATTGCAAGTATTTAAAGAAATTTAATTCCTTATCATCAGTATATAATGCACCTCCTTGAGAAAATCATAAATGTCAAATTATAAAAAATTCCTCATGGAAAACACTATGCATTGGATGCCTTAATTAGTAAAGTTAGCTAAAGCTCCTCTTTATCTTGAACATGATTTAATTCTAATAGAAGTATAACATCATCAAATCTTATCACTTATAGACTTTAAACATATAAAAAGATTATCTCCAACAAAGGTGAAAATTATTTTTATAGGAAAAGATGAATTGGATTAGAGAAAACCCTTCACCAAATACATGTGAGAAAATAAGCTCATAGATTCATATAAGAAAATGATCCATCATTCAGAAACACTAAAATAAACATCTTTGCAAAACATCATAACATTGATTAGAGATACTCAACAATCTATTACCCAAGGGAAAATGGATTAGCTGAGGCCTTCAATAAATTTTGGTTCAAATTAAAGAATACATTAAACAAAAATAAATTTTAGTTGAATGAAAGGTTAAGAAAAGCATTGTGGGCATACAAAATCATATATATAAACACCACTCAGTTTACACCATTTTCTTTAGTCCTTAGACCAGAGACTATTCTCCCTTTGGAGGTTCAACTACATTCATTATATATAGCTATCAATTAGAAAATCATGGAAGAATAAAATGATAAACTAACACTAAAAGATATTAATGGTCTAGAAGAGAAGCATCTGCAAGCTCAACAGAATCTCGAGTTATATAAAGCCAAAATAGTTCAAGTACACGACAAGTTGGTTTGTCTAAGAACTTTCAAAGTAGCAGATTTTATCTTAGTTCTATTGAGACTCATCTCAACCCATCAAAAGATAGGTGGTAAATTCTAACAAACTTGGGAAGGTCTATTTATGGTGGAGAAAATATATCAAGGAGGATTTACTCTGTTAATTGATTGTAAAGAAAATCACCCAATATTACACTGTTGACCTCATTTTTGTATGAGGTCACTTGGACTACTCTTGATCCTAAATCAATTTAATTTCCAAATTAATTTAAACTCTAGGATCCTCCTAGAATCTTGACCTTAGGATCTATGCTAGGATTCTTCTAAAGCTCAGACCTTAGGAGCTACTCTAGATCCTAAACTTCTTCTATACTCCAAGTTCTAGGAATTTCATAGGCTCTAGGATCCTTCTAGATTCCTAATTTTAAGATCTATTCAGACCTTAGGATCTACCTAGATCTTAGGTCAATCAAGCCAAATTCAAAGTCTTAAGGCCCTGCCCTAAAGGCCTTTTCCATTGAATTTCAAACACTTTGAAACCCAGTTAAATGACCTCTGATTCAGAGTCTGTCAGTTGCATATTGATGGGACATGTCTCTGGAGGAAACCCTCCAAATTTGAGTCCATTCTGAGGTCTCTAACCTCAGAAACTTAATTAAAATCCAAAGGCTGTAAAACCTTCAAATATTTACATCTTATGCCACTGGACCTGTCACTTAGAAGATTCTGATCTTAGAGTCTTCACCAAAGCCTCTAGTCACTTCTAGACCCTTAATCCTGATATGTTGATCAATAAATTGCATTTTTCTGGACCCACTTTGATCCACAGTTGACCAGGAGTCAAAATGACCAAAATACCCCTATGGGGTTCAAATATTGATTTTCAACCAAATGAACTCTGAATTGAATGCAATCACCTCCAGCGAGTTTCAAATACCAAACCAAACCTGTTGAGTATGATCCCAAATCCTGGATCAACCTGGTTGACCCGGTCAAAATAATGTTGACCAAATCAATCATTAAGCCATTTCTACTTTGAATCAAGCCTTAAATTCATTCAAAACTTTGCCAAACTCTTTTAATCACTTTACTTAGTGATTTAGACTTGTTTGAACTCTTGACATGGTCAATAGTTGACTTGGTCAACTTAACCTAAAACTTAGTCAAACTTGACCCATATGAACCTATTCCTTGCATCCATTCAAAACCTTGATTGCATAGTCTCATATTCCCTTTAAATCTATTCCATGTGATGTATGGAATACTGCTAAAACCTGCCTTGAGTCGAACCCTAGCCTATTTGACCAAGTCAGCTCATTTACTTGGTCAAATATCCAAAGTTCTAATCAAACCACCATGCATTCTCATTTGAACCCACAAAACATCACTCAAACAGCTCCCTAAGCCACTCTAGCTGCCACCTCAGCTTGCATTGATCCATTGACTGGTCAAACAGTCAATGGGTGGTCAAAGGAGCTTCCAAATGGTTAAAATCCTTAAGCAGATTTGTTAAACTTAAATCCCATTTAATCTCAACTGTTAATTCATGCTCTAGAACCTTCCTTGGCCTATTATTGACCCTTGGATCATGATCAAGTGGCCTTGATTTAATCCATATGCTTAAAAGGACATAAGAGGCCTTTCCACCTCATGTGTCCTTGTGTACCTTGATTCCATCTACTCCCAACCACTCCCATGCCACATGGCTTTCATCTGGGAGTCCATCCAGCTGATCATAGCCGTCCAATAGATCTGGGGCAGCTTGAACAGGGTAAAAGTCGATTTTGAGCCATGATTCTAATTAGGGGTGTCAATATTTGACACGACACGAAAACCCGACCCGGAAAATCCGGGTTGGACCCGACCCGATTTCAAAACGGGTCGGGTTCGGGTTCCAAAAATTGACCCGTTTAAAAAACGGGTCGGGTTCGGGTTGACCCGTTAAATTTAAAAAATTTCGGGTTAACCCGCCAACCGCGTCGACTGCCCGCACTGCTGCCCCACTGCCCCGCTGCCCGCGCGCTGCCCCGCTGCCCCCGCTCGCTGCCGCGTACCGCGTGCTGCCGGCAGCGGCCCTCGCGCCTCGCGCCTTCGCCGCTTCGCGTGCCGCGCTTGAGCTCGCGCCCTCGCGGGCTGCCGCATGCTGCCGCGCTCGAGCGGCGGATTCCGCGTGCTACCGCGCTCGAGCGGGTCTGATTTCAGATTCCGCGTGCTGCCGCCCTCGCGGGTCGGGTCGTGTCAACCCGGCAACCCGCCGGGTCGGGTCCGGGTTCAGATTTTCGACCCGTTTCTCTACCCGGGTCGGGTTAGGGTCGACCCGTTTTCCACCCGGGTCAGTTCGGGTTCGACCCGAACCCGACCCGTAACCCGAAATTGACACCCCTAATTCTAATCCCTATCTTCTCTCACCATTCAAGCCCTCCCACAACTCAAACTATTTTCGTTTGAGCATTCCAGACCCCAATCTACACATTCCCAGCTCGATTCAGCCGGTCAAAGCTCGCCGGCGACTGGATTCCGGCGAGTTCAAGCAAATCTCCGTCCAAGCCGTTTTGCCGTCGATCTAGGCGTTGAAAGCTCGAGCGATCTTCTACAAAATGGAGCGTGGATAGCCTACAAATGCAACCATCCCTTAAAAGGTTCAATCCATCCCTTATCGAGGTGAAAATACTAAACCCTAGCGTAAGACACATAGGGTTATTTAACTTTTTGAAGAGCTCGTTTTAAGCCATATTTTTTAATCCCCATTAATTCCATTCATCATTAGAATCTCTGCTTAAATTTTCATTTAATTTAATTAAGTGTGAAAAGAGAACAAGCCGTTTTAGAGTATTAGGGCCTTGGTTCGTAACCTGCATGAGCTGTAAGTTTTAAGGACCGTTGATTGCGCGATCAACGGTCCCGATGAAGCTTCTCCGCGGCTTTGATCAGCCGGCCGCATGATCTCGCGGTTATCTTCCCGTTAGACGAGATCTGGGACGTCTGCTCATCTTTGCGGTTTTAAGTTTCCGCCGTCCGATCTCTTTCAGCTGAGATCAAATGACGGAATCCCGTCCCCGCCGTCGGATCAACCTCCTGAAGATCGGACGGCTACGACGGAGTGCCGCGCTAGATAAGTGGGCGGGGCCCACTTGACCGCTATCGAAATCATTGTGCCGCCGCCATTTCTGGCCGGCCAAATCATATCGGGCCACGTGGCGCCGCCGCCAATTAATTAAAAACGAATTAATTTGATTTTAAATCGTTTTTAACTAATGATTTCTCTTAAAATTTAATTAAAAATTATTTTTAAAAAAGGAAATTATTAGAAAATTTAAGGTATTAAATTCAAATTAATATTAATATAAAATATTAAATATTTTTTTATATTAAATATACTTTAAAATATTTTACATTTTCATTATCCTAATTTAATATTTAATTAAACAAATTAAAAAGAAATAGTTAATAAAATTCAAAACTTTATTTTAAGCTATATTTTAATATTTTAAATACAAAAATATATATGTATATATAAGTTTAAAATATTTTCATAAAAATATATATATCTAATTTAACTTCAAATTTAATTTAATTTAATATAGGATATATGTATTTTAAATGGTTTAAATATATTTAAACATTTAAGTACTTAATTATGACCTAATTAAGTCTAAATTTAAATACCATTTTAATAACTTAAAATTTTAGAAAGTATCTAATATTTCATTAAATTTAATTTAGATGTTAATTTAAATATTAATTAATTTTAAATTATTTAAATTCATTTAATTGTTTAAAAACTTTAAAAATTTCATACAAATGCATATTAAATCACAAAATTTAAATAATATATCAAAAATTTTATAATTTCAAATATTTTAATCTAAAACCTATTTCAAAGTTTAAAACCCAATTTATTTTGATTAACTTAAATTATTTGAATATCCTCAATATCTAATTAGTATTTAATTAATGTTGTATTAAATATTTTGAAAATTAAAAATTATTTTCATAATAATTTTAAGATCAGTGGATCTCTCAATTAAAAAAAATTTTATTGTGATAATATTTTGAATCATTTTATTTTTAAACATATATATGTATATATGGGTACATGTATATATACTTATGTATTTTAAAATCTATTTTAAAATCTATATGTATTTAAATATTTAAGCCTAGAGAGATCTCTTTGAAGTTTTAAGCATGGATTGAATGTGTGAATAGAAGTCATTGTGGATTAATTAGTGAGTGATTAGGTTTTAATCATTCACTAATCAAAACTTTATTATCTTAATTACCATCAATATTTGCATGCTTAGGTTGTGCACACACATGGACTTAGCCTAGGCTCTCCTAGCTTTAGGATTTGATTGTTTCTATGTGCTTATGTCATGATTAGTCCATGGGTTAGAGAGAACTTTGATTCAAACCTATGCAACCTAGTGACACTATTAAGGACAATAATTAAGGACATACATTTAGAAAATTTAGAATATTTCCAATAATTAGGATTCACTTCCTCTTGAGTTGAAACTTCAAACAATTGAACTTAGTGACATGTACAGCCACTAGAAATATTTTAATAATTACTTTAAATTCCAAAAATTGCCCAAACACTTGGGAATCTCTTTTTAGGTCATCCCTGACCTTTGGAGCTGATTTAAAGGAGTTGGGACCTCATTTGGAGCAAAATCACAAAAAGGGGCCTTTAATTAAGGATTTTCAATAATTCAATAAATAGTCAAAACTTTAAAAATTCATAACTAATTCAAGAAAAATCAAAATTGAACAAACTTACTTGCATTCAACTCATAATAATGTCTAATATTTATTAAAAATGTTAAAGTTCCAGAAAATTATTAAATTCAAAAAGTCAACAAATCGGTCAATCATAAGTCAAAACTAGTTCAAAACTTCGAACCTTCTTAATAAAATGTAGAAAAATAAAATTTCAGCGTACTTACTGTCTAACTGATCATATTAAGGTCTAGTATTTTAATAAAATGTTAACATTTTAGAAAACTTCCTTAATTAAAAAGTCAATTTTTAACCCTTTGATTAGGTGATTAAAATATTCATAAAAATTCATAAAATTCAAAATTGTCTTTAAAACTCCAGAATTCATTAATTAATTCTTAAAAACAGCAACCAATCAATTTTGATTAAAATTTATTAACTTTTGGACATTAACCAATTAAAACACTTAATTATATCGGGTACCACTAGGTAACCCAGGCCTACGAGGCTATTTACTTAACCCTAAGGAAGGTGAAATAAACTTCACGGCCTCGGTGTGAAAAAAAAGGTGGTTTCCAAAAAATAATTAAAAATTAATTTTAAGAGTCATTCAAAGCATTAATATTTAAATTCTAACTAAATTCCCTTAAGCCTTTTAACTAACCAGAACCTTAAACAACTTCAATCTAATGATCCTACTTAGGACATATCAAAACCACACGACCTACTTCACAAACTGTAGATGGTTTGCTAGGACAACCAACTCTAGTTTTAGGCTAGGCCGGTGTTTACTTTTCTGCTGTGTGCCGGGCTTTCGAGTTTTCACTGCATGCTGTTTGCTAGCCTAGGATTGATGTGATTGTTTATTTATTTATTGCATTTTATGTTGTAATTGATTAAGCATTTAAATTTCAAATATTAACTACTTGAGATTGAATATTAACTGCTTGGGACTGTAGATACAACTGTTGATTATTAGGATAACCCTGCAGGATCGAGTCTAGATTTTTCTTTTAAATTCAAATGTAAATTTGATTTGATTTATGTTCTAATTTCAAGTGATTTGAGATGGGATAACATCCAATTCAGAATCCAAAGAGGAAGGGACGTCCCTCAGGGAAGAGTCCCTATCCATTTGGAGCTCCAAATTAGGATGGTTTTGAAATATCCAAAGAGAAAAGATAACACCTCATTCAAGGGGGAGTTTCTTTTCATTTGGATATCCAGACCCGACAATCCAAGAAGCAGCAGAAGGACAAAGAAGTGGATAACGAGAAGACCCATTATCAAAGTCACTTGAGTCTTAGGATTAGAAATCCGAGTTGTTGTCAGTGGTGCCCGGCCACTTTACTTTTCTGCAATTCAGGATGTAATAATAAGGGGCACTTGCCTACGGACATTCAATTTAATATATTTAATTTGATTGATTTATTTAAATTGATTGTGCATTAGAGATACCTGATTTTCTAGTCTTTTTACCTGTATGCCGATTTTGATTTGACCTGGAATTCGATCGTAGGCTCTTAAGAACATAATAAAATTTTTCTACTTAAATAAAATTAAAAACTTTAAGCTCACATAGAAACTCTAACGTTTTAAGAAATAAGCCCGGGACCGCCGGAAGTTTTCATTTCATAGCATTCATTCAAATTCAAACTTTTAATTGAGTCAATTAGCATGCATCATATTAGCAACTAATTTAAAAACTCTTAAAATCTTTAATTACATTAGCTTAAGCATCAAACACAGCATCAGTTAAAGGGGCCAATTAGGATCCTCTCTAGATGTCGGCCCCGTTCTCAAAAACTTTTCTTAAACAACGTCCCTACCACTCTACAAAAAAGACCGGACTCATATTTTAAAATCATTTTGGTGGTTTAGCTGGCTCCCCAATCCAGGCCGGGGTAAGACCTGATTCGCATTGCATTAGCTAGGTTCGGGGCACTTTTAAGTGCCCAATTTAGATTTAGGTTCTGAGGCTAGCTCGGGCTATAAGACCTCACCCTCTGGGAATTGAATCCCAATTTTCTAATAAAATTGACCATTCAAAATTAAATATCTCTTTCAATCTAATTTGAGCCCAACACTTAGGATAGGCTGGAGTGTTTTCTGAAGTAATTCAGAATCTCAAAACACTCCCTACCCTTCTTCCTTTGACTCCAGAAATAACTATTCAGCCTTGATCCAATCCCGATTGAAAATTTTGACCTTTACCTCCTTTGATATAAAACTTTGAAAATCTTAAATAAAATTTTATACCGCTATTTTAATCAAGAGTTTTCATAGGAAAATTTCCAATTTTCCTACGATGTAATTAACTGCGAGGGCTTGCGCTCGTAGCAGATTTAGTAACCCAGATCTAATTTTCAAAAATCAATTTTTCAAAACCTTTGATTAATTATCTTTGGGAAAATTCAAATTTCAATGATCGTTACCTCTATTTTCAAATGATCAATAGCGATTGATAACTTGTTTCCTCGGAGAGATATATCAATTTCTATTATGATTTTGATTATGAAATTAACGGTCTCTTATTCAAATTATTGTAGTTGAACAACTGATTGAACATAATTTTGATTTTTCGAGATCATATGTTGTCTCTCATGAGTTTGACTACAATAACTTGGATAACTTTAAAACTTTGAAATTTGAACCAATTAGTGAATGATATTCTTTTCGTTTGAGATGATATATCATTCCTAATGTTGTGTTCGATTTCAAAACTAAAGTTAAAAATTTAATCTTCCCAAAGAAAATTAATCCTTTTTCAAAACTATATATATTTAAATATTTTTTTAAATCAAAACAAAAATGGCGACTCCGCTGTGGATAATCTCACTCTCCATCTTTAATAGCGGTATAAATTTTATTGCATCGGTAGTTTTGACTACCTTTCTCTCCGTTGGTCCCTCTACCCATTTCTATCTTGGGTGAGTGTGGCCAACTCAATTAAGACATGTAAAAAGAGAGGTGAGTGTAGGAAACCTCCCTTTAGGTCAAGCTTTGACATTTTGCCTCTAAGTTAATTGGTAGAGCGAAAGAATTAAGCCAAAACCTTTTGTATATGTTGCAAACTTGCGTGCGAGTAAATAACTAGCGTGCTAAGTTTCACAATTTACATAAGACTCTTCAATTTTAAAATCAAAATTTCAATTCTTTAACAAAATTCAATCACTTTCAAATCTCAATCAATCCATATATTATATCATTACATATGAAATTATAACTCTTATAATTTGGTATGTGTGATAGAATACAAACTTCTAGTCCAAATTTGATTCTAGAGTTTGAATCTTTTTGGCAAAGTCAAGCTTTGACATTTCACTCTCGAACAGTTCATCAGGGTGAAAGAGTCGGGTCAACTTTTTCTCCCCCTCTCCAAATTTTTGTTAACCTTTATGTTCAACGCGAGTTCAATATATTGAGTTTCAAAATAAAGAGGGATGATGCCAGATTTTCAAGCTCTCAAAATCTTTTTAGGATCGTCTAGCTTCAACCTTCGATGCCATATGTTTTATACAATGCCATTGTAGTTTAACATAGGCAATACAAATTCAAACCCTTGATCAAACCTAGATTTTGACATTTCACTCTAAGCTAGTCAGTGTAGTGAAAGAGTCAAGTCAAGGTCTCTAGATTTTTCCCTAATTTTTGTTAACCATTTTGTTAAAAATAAAAATTAACATTTTGAGTTTCAAAAGTAAAGGAAAATCTTTCAAACCAATTTCAGTCATCGATGTCATATGTCTTCTATGACATTCTGTTGTATTTGAACACATGCAATGCAAATCCGAAACTTTCTAATCAATTCTAGGCTTTGACATTTCACCCCCAATTTACTTTGTGGGATAAAAGAGTCGATCCTAGTTCCTCGAATCTTCAAGATATTTTTGTAAACCTGCACATTCGAATAAAAATCAATGTGTTGAGTTTCAAAGTTTGAAGAAGATCTGTTCAATTCTAACCTCAAATTCCAATCCGATCTTAAGTCCAAATTCAATTTCAACACTAAACTCAAGTTTAACTTCAACCTTGAAATCAACCTGAATCTTGATTTTAAAGTCAAAATATGGGCTTTGACATTTCATCTCAAGTCGATTGGTGAAATGAAAGAGTCAAGCCCGATTTTTGGATTTTCATATCAATTTGGTGAACCTACATGATTGAGTGAAACTCAGTGTATTGAGTCACAAAATTTGAAGGAGATCCATTCGACTTTAATCTCATATTTAAATTCAAACTCAATGTCAAGTCAAATTCAATCTCAAATTTGAGTTCAAATTCAAACCCGAATTTTGACATTTCGCCCCAAGTCAATTGGTGTAGCGAAAGAGTTAAATTCAATTCTTGATTTTTACTCATCAATTTTATGAACCACCGTGTTTAATACAAAATGACACGATTGAGTTATAAAATTTTGAATGAATCAATCAAATTCAAAACTCAAATTTCACTTCAAATCATTAATTCAAATCATTTTCTTAATTCCAGGAAATTGAACACTCAAATGGATGGAAAACTCGTCTTCTCACTGAATAGAGATGTGCATGTAGAAAAAATTCTTATTGGCAATTTAATTCAGTATGAGATACAATTTCAAAACCTCAAGATTTCAGTTAATGGAGAAAGAATCTTAGATCTGTTTGCTTGTACTCAAGGGAATTTCCCCTTAGTAGAAGTTACTTTAGGGTCAGGAGCTGACTCCCCCATCTCTAAGATGGAGGTCGTTGTCGCCCCTGTACCCACTGTACTCTCTGCTCGGGAGGATCGAAACCATAAATCAATAACGATAAAAGAGCTACCATCTCAGTCTGAGATCGGGTCAAATTCTAGCACCCCTGTCTTCGGTAGGAACAAGACGAAGAATAACCTTCAAAGAGCTAGAAAAAGGAACCTTAGGCTAGAAAGACCGTTGAGTCGGAAGCCTTATAAAAGGCTGACTTCGAGGCCAATCGAGAGTTCGTTGCTCCTTCTACGTACCCTCTCCTTCCACAAAGGAGGGAGGTTGTAGAGACGAGAGCACGATCTTCAATCCACCTGCTTGATTACTACACAGAAAGACTCAAGCAAGAAAGAATTGAGGAATCACCAGCAATAGGCCATAGGCCCCCAGCTGAGGGTTATGATCCGTCCACTCTACTAGAAGATGTTAAGGCGCATTACTATACGTGTCCCACTACATCATCTACAGAGGAGGAGGAGTAGAAACCACTCGGGGTGCCACTCTCTTAACTACTAGTCTAGTAGTAATTTGAGAGGGTAAATAATCTAAGATTGTATCAGATAGTAATACCGTCAAAATTTAAATTTCAACGAGGTCCTATTGCGATAAATCTTTTGATTGTAATGATGCTATGCCTTCTAGGGATAGTGCAGACTCGATAACAGTCTCTCCCTTCAAAGAGATTGTAGGAATTCAATTCCATGTTAACAAGGGTCTTGCCACCTAGACTTGCAACCTTTAAGGAAAACTTTCCAATTTCTCAAGTGTAATAAATCCTGATTTTCAAGACAAGTTGATTCCTTTTTTTTTTTTTTTTTTTGAAAATTGACCTCTACCTTAAATCTTAAGCAAGAGAGAGTTTTAGTTGACTCCATCAAATGTTTGAATACCCCTCCCTCCCACCGCTCTCGTGAGTTGAATTAACTTTTGAATTAAAATCTATGTCAAGATCAAGTTGACCTTAGAAATGAAAATTTTATCAAGCTTCTAGCAATCTTCTATCTTCATAAGCGATTCTCGCACGTCTAAAATCTATTCAATGATTTTCAAAAGTCAATTTGATACTCTTTTCAAAAAGATTGAATGTGCTTTGAGGTTTATTCTTCCTTGTATAAGAGAACGGATTTTCTTCTCTAATACTTCAGATATAATTCTAGCATTCAAAATAAAAAGATCAATCAATTTAAGGTATTTGAAGAAAGTGGAGCCTCTTCTCAAAAATAATTGAAATCAAAAGATGCGCGAATGCGCTAAAAATAAAAAGACGCGCGAATGCGCCAAAAATCAAGAAATGCACGAAGTGCATCAAAAGTCAAAAGATGTGCAATATGCGCCACCAGAAAAAGAGAAGAAGAGTAAGATGGCTCCCTTCCTTTAAATCCTTAAATCTCAAAAAAAATCGATCACCTTTAAATACTTAACTTTGAAAATCTTGAATCTAGATTCTTCACCATGCATGAATTATCTATCGGATAGAAGAAAATTGTGCAAGAAAATTGAAAAGATCAAATTTCTCTCTTCAACTTAAACCCCTTGAAGTTAATTTTAATTCAAAATCTGTTTAGGGGAGACCCTAGTTTAGTTTCTACGAAACTTGATCTGGGTCAACACAACCTAAGTTTTCAAACCTTTCAAGATTAGTTGGAGTCGACTCTACTTCTCACTCTAAAAGCCGAATTTGTTCCCGCTTGTCGTTCCGACAGGGTCCAAATGGCTAGAGGAAATTTTTAATAAAATGAATGAATCTTCTACTCCTGATAAGAAATCAAATCCTGTCCTTGAGGAATGTGTAAGTCCTTACGCGTAGGAATCTTTTCCTTTAAAGCCTTTGTAACAAAATTACACTCTATACTGGGTCCAAGAACAAACCCATTAGAGGAGTATTTTGTAATGCTGGAAATTGACGTTCAAAATCAAACCACGACTGAGTAGAGTGCCCGACTCCAATTCAAGGAGCTCGAGGCCTTGTAGAGCTTTGTTTTCAAGGCTCAATAAAACTTAAAGTCTTTCGAAATCTGATTGGTTAAAGCTCGTGATAAGATAGGGCAACTTAGAACCTTCCAAGGAGGAGACTTGGTCTAGGTTCTTTGGATGCATATCTTAGCCTACCGAGAAATCGGTGGAGGAGCTTGAGCCAACTTAAGACTGTTATCTTGTCATAGAAACGATCTTTGAAAAAATTTTAAACATTAATTGATCAACCCTGGAGAATGCCACCCGATATTTTTAAATGTTGGGGAGGCTCTTCAGGAAGTACCATGCCAGATGAGTGTCAAATTCAAAGTCAATAAAAAGTCTTTGAATTTCCTCGATTAAAGAAATTACTTAATTCAAAATCAAACTTCAAATTCAAACACATTCAAAATTCAAAAATCAAATCAATTCAAATTTAAAACTTTCAAATCTCAAATTTCAAAATTTAAGCCTGATCCTCTGTGTAGAGCAAGTTTCCTCTACATACGATCAATTTAAGCCTGATCCTCTGTGTATAGCAAGTTTCCTCTACATACGATCAATTTAAGCTCGATCCTCTGTGTGGAGTAAGTTTCCTCCACATATGATCATCCAGACCCGGTTCTTTGTGTAAAGCAAGTTTCCTTTCCATAAGACCGCCCGTTAGTGGTGAAGCATGCCCTCTGTGGCACCACCCTAGCATTCAAGTTAAACGATTAGTGGTGGAGCGTGCCCTTCGTGGCGCCATCCTAATTTGTACCCGTTAGTGGTGGAGCATGCCCTCTGTGGCACCACCCTAGCATTTGAGTTAAACGATTAATGGTGGAGCGTGCCCTTCGTGGCGCCATCCTAATTCGTATCCGTTAGTGGTGGAGCATGCCCTCTGTGGCACCACTCTAGCATTTGAGTTAAACGATTAGTGGTGGAGCGTGCCCTTCATAGCACCATCCTAATTTGTACCCGTTAGTGGTGGAGCATGCCCTCTGTGGCACCACCCTAGCATTTGAGTTAAACGATTAGTGGTGGAGTGTGCCCTTCGTGGCGCCATCCTAATTCATACCCGTTAGTGGTGGAGCATGCCCTCTATGGCACCACCCTAGCATTTGAGTTAAACGATTAGTGGTGGAGCGTGCCCTTCGTGGCGCCATCCTAATTCGTACCCGTTAGTGGTGGAGCATGCCCTCTGTGGCACCACCCTAGCATTTGAGTTAAACGATTAGTGGTGGAGCGTGCCCTTCATGGCGCCATCCTAATTCATACCCATTAGTGGTGGAGCATGCCCTCTATGGCACCACCCTAGCATTTGAGTTAAATGATTAGTGGTAGAGCATGCCCTCCGTGGCACTACCCTAATAAATTTAAATCTTGATTCCCCAGGGATGAACTTTTCATTCCCTTAGGATTAAAATTCCACACTTGATCTTTAAGCTCGGTCAACGCCAATATGTGCAATAGAATTTCATTCTATTACACGTATTGGGGGTCCATTTGTTGACCTCATTTTTGTATGAGGTCACTTGGACTACTCTTGATCCTAAATCAATGTAATTTCCAAATTAATTTAAACTCTAGGATCCTCCTAGAATCTTGACCTTAGGATCTATGCTAGGATTCTTCTAAAGCTCAAACCTTAGGAGCTACTCTAGATCCTAAACTTCTTCTAGACTCTAAGTTCTAGGAATTTCATAAGCTCTAGGATCCTTCTAGATTCCTAATTTTAAGATCTATTCAGACCTTAGGATCTACCTAGATCTTAGGTCAATCAAGCCAAATTCAAAGTCTTAAGGCTCTGCCCTAAAGGCCTTTTCTATTGAATTTCAAACACTTTGAAACCCAGTTAAATGACCTTTGATTTAGAGTTTGTCAGTTGCATATTGATGGGACATGTCTCTGGAGGCAACCCTCCAAATTTGAGTCCATTCTGAGGTCTCTAACCTCAGAAACGTAATTAAAATCCAAAGGCTGTAAAACCTTCAAATATTTACAGCCTATGCCACTAGACCTGTCACCTAGAAGATTCTAATCTTAGAGTCTTCACCAAAGCCTCTAGTCACTTCTAGACCCTTAATCCTGATATGTTGATCAATAAATTGCATTTTTCTTGACCCACTTTCATCCCCAGTTGACCAGGAGTCAAAATGACCAAAATACCCCCATGGGGTTCAAATATTGATTTTTAACCAAATGAACTCTGAATTGAATGCAATCACCTCCAGCAAGTTTTAAATACCAAACCAAACCTGTTGAGCCTGATCCCAGATCCTGGATCAACCAGGTTGACCCGATCAAAATAATGTTGACCAAATCAATCATTAAGCCTTTTCTACTTTGAATCAAGCCTTAAATTCATTCAAAACTTTGCCAAACTCTTGTGATCACTTTACTTAGTGATTTAGACTTGTTTGAACTCTTAACATGATCAATAGTTGACTTGGTCAACTTAACCTAAAACTTAGTCAAACTTGACCCATATGAACCTATTCCTTGCATTCATTCAAAACCTTGATTGCATAGTCTCATATTCCCTTTAAATCTATTCCATGTGATGTATGGAATACTTCTAAAACCTGCCTCGAGTCGAACCCTAGCCTATTTGACCAAGTCAACTCATTTACTTGGTCAAATACACAAAGTTCTAATCAAACCACCATGCATTCTCGTTTGAACCCACAAAACTTCACTCAAATAGCTCCTTAAGCCACTCTAGCTGCCACCTCAGCTTGCATTGATCCATTGACTGGTCAAACAGTCAATGGGTGGTCAAAGGAGCTTCCAAATGGTTAAAATCCTCAAGCAGATTTGTTAAACTTAAATCCCATTCAATCTCAACTGTTAATTCAAGCTCTAGAACCTTCCTTGGCCTATTATTGACCCTTGGATCATGATCAAGTGGCCTTGATTTAATCCATATGCATAAAAGGACATAAGAGGCCTTTCCACCTCATGTGTCCTTGTGTACCTTGATTCCATCTGCACCCAACCACTCCCATGCCACATGGCTTTCATCTGGGAGTCCATCCAGCTGATCATAGCCGTCCAATAGATCTGGGGCAGCTTGAACAGGGTAAAAGTCGATTTTGAGCCGTGATTATAATCCCTATCTTCTCTCACCATTCAAGCCCTCCCACAACTCAAACTATTTTCGTTTGAGCATTCCAGACCCCAATCTACACATTCCCAGCTCGATTCAGCCGGTCAAAGCTCTCCGGCGACTGGATTCCGGCGAGTTCAAGAAAATCTCCGTCCAAGCCATTTTGCCGTCGATCTAGGCGTTGAAAGCTCGAGCGATCTTCTACAAAATGGAGCTTGGACAGCCTACAAATGCAACCATCCCTTAAAAGGTTCAAACCGTCCCTTATCGAGGTGAAAATACTAAACCCTAGCATAAGACAAATAGGGTTATTTAACTTTTTGAAGAGCTCGTTTTAAGCCATATTTTTTAATCCCCATTAGTTCTGTTCATCATTAGAATCTATGCTTAAATTTTCATTTAATTTAATTAAGTGTGAAAAGAGAACAAGCCGTTTTAGAGTACTAAGGCCTTGGTTCGTAACCTGCATGAGCTATAAGTTTTAAGGACCGTTGATTGCGCGATCAACGGTCCCGATGAAGCTTCTCCGCGGCTTTGATCAGCCGGCCGCATGATCTCGCAGTTATCTTCCCGTTAGACGAGATCTGGGACGTCCGCTCATCTTTGCGGGTTTAAGTTTTCGCCGTCCGATCTCTTTCGGCTGAGATCAAATGACGGAATCCCGTCCCTGCCGTCGGATCAAGCTCCTGAAGATCGGACGGCTACGACGGAGTGCCGCGCTGGATAAGTGGGCGGGGACCACTTGACCGCCACCGCAATCATTGTGCCACCGCCATTTCTGGCCGGCCAAATCATATCGGGCCACGTGGCGCCGTCGCCAATTAATTAAAAATGGATTAATTTGATTTTAAATCATTTTTAACAAATGATTTCTCTTAAAATTTAATTAAAAATTATTTTAAAAAAAAGGTAATTATCAGAAAATTTAAGGTATTATATTCAAATTAATATTAATATAAAATATTAAATATTTTTTTTATATTAAATATACTTTAAAATATTTTAAATTTTTATTATCCTAATTTAATATTTAATTAAACAAATTAAAAAGAAATAGTTAATAAATTTCAAAACTTTATTTTAAGCTATATTTTAATATTTTAAATACAAAAATATATATGTGTATATAAGTTTAAAATATTTTCATAAAAATATATATATCTAATTTAACTTCAAATTTAATTTAATTTAATATAAGATATATGTATTTTAAATGGTTTAAATATATTTAAACATTTAAGTACTTAATTATGACCTAATTAAGTCTAAATTTAAATACCATTTTAATAACTTAAAATTTTCGAAAGTAGCTAATATTTCATTAAATTTAATTTAGATGTTAATTTAAATATTAATTAATTTTAAATTATTTAAATTCATTTAATTGTTTAAAAACTTTAAAAATTTCATACAAACGCATATTAAATCACAAAATTTAAATAATATATCAAAATTTTTATAATTTCAAATATTTTAATCTAAAACCTATTTCAAAGTTTAAAACCCAATTTATTTTGATTAACTTAAATTATTTGAATATCCTCAATATCTAATTAGTATTTAATTAATGTTGTATTAAATATTTTGTAAATTAAAAATTATTTTCATAATAATTTTAAGATCAGTGGATCTCTCAATTAAAAAAATTTATTTTGATAATATTTTGAATCATTTTATTTTTAAACATATATATGTATATATGGGTACATGTATATATACTTATGTATTTTAAAATCTATTTTAAAATATATATGTATTTAAATATTTAAGCCTAGAGAGATCTCTTTGAAGTTTTAAGCATGGATTGAATGTGTGAATAGAAGTCATTGGGGATTAATTAGTGAGTGATTAGGTTTTAATCATTCACTAATCAAAACTTTATTATCTTAATTACCATCAATATTTGCATGCTTAGGTTGTGCACACACATGGACTTAGCCTAGGCTCTCCTAGCTTTAGGATTTGATTGTTTCTATGTGCTTATGTCATGATTAGTCCAAGGGTTAGAGAGAACTTTGATTCAAATCTATGCAACCTAGTGACACTATTAAGGAAAATAATTAAGGACATACATTTAGAAAATTTAGAATATTTCCAATAATTAGGATTCACTTCCTCTTAAGTTGAAACTTCAAACAATTGAACTTAGTGACATGTACAGTCACTTGAAATATTTTTTACTGATTTTAGAAGTCATTAAGACCCTTAATCAATTTTCCTAAATTTAAGCCTTAATTAAGCTATTAAAACTTCCATAAAATGTAATAAATTTGTTTTAAACCCAAAAAATATGTGTAAGCCCTCTAACTGACCAGAATTCAGTCCTTAACCCAAAAAAATTGAAACCAACCTGATTTGACAGCAATTCTGTAGTTAATTTAATTTTAAGTAAAAACCAATATTTAATTCATTTAATTAATTAATAATTACTTTAAATTCCAAAAATTGCCCAAACACTTGGGAATCTCTTCTTAGGTCATCCCTGACCTTTGGAGCTGATTTCAAGGAGTTGGGTCCTCATTTGGAGCAAAATCACAAAAAGGGGCCTTTAATTAAGGATTTTCAATAATTCAATAAATAGTCAAAACTTTAAAAATTCATAACTAATTCAAGAAAAATAAAAATTGAACAAACTCACTTGAATTAAACTCATAATAATGTCTAATATTTATTAAAAATGTTAAAGTTCCAGAAAATCATTAAATTCAAAAAGTCAACAAATCGGTCAATCATAAGTCAAAACTAGTTCAAAACTTCAAACCTTCTTAATAAAATGTAGAAAAATCCAATTTCAGCGTACTTACTGTCTAACTGATCATAGTAAGGTATAGTATTTTAATAAAATATTAACATTCCAGAAAACTTCCTTAATTAAAAAGTCAATTTTTAACCCTTTGATTAGGTGATTAAAATATTCATAAAAATTCATAAAATTCAAAATTGTCTTTAAAACTTCAGAATTCATTAATTAATTCTTAAAAACAGCAACCAATCAATTTTGATTAAAATTCATTAACTTTTGGACATTAACCAATTAAAACACTTAATTATATCGGGTACTACTAGGTAACCCAGGCCTACGAGGCTATTTACTTAGCCCCAAGGAAGGTGAAATAAACTTCACGGCCTTGGTGTGAAACAAAGGCGGTTTCCAACAAATAATTAATAATTAATTTTAAGAGTCATTCAAAGCATTAATATTTAAATTCTAACTAAATTCCCTTAAGCCTTTTAACCAACCAGAACCTTAAACAACTTCAATCTAATGATCCTACTTAGGACATATCAAAACCACACGACCTACTTCACACACTGTAGATGGTTTGCTAGGACCACCAACTCTAGTTTAAGGCTAGGCCGGTGTTTACTTTTCCGCTGTGTGTCGGGCTTTCGAGTTTTCACTGCATGCTGTTTGCTAGCCTAGGATTGATGTGATTGTTTATTTATTTATTGCATTTTATGTTGTAATTGATTGAGCATTTAAATTTCAAATATTAACTGCTTGAGATTGAATATTAACTGCTTGGGACTGTAGATACAACTGTTGATTATTAGGATAACCCTGTAGAATCGAGTCTAGATTTTTCTTTTAAATTCAAATGTAAATTTGATTTGATTTATGTTCTAATTTCAAGTGATTTGAGATGGGATAACATCCAATTTGGAATCCAAAGAGGAAGGGACGTCCCTCAGGGAAGAGTCCCTATCCATTTGGAGCTCCAAATTAGGATGGTTTTGAAATATCCAAAGAGAAAAGATAACACCCCATTCAAGGGGGAGTTTCTTTTCATTTGGATATCTGGACCCGACAATCCAAGAAGCAGCAGAAGGACAAAGAAGTGGATAACGAGAAGACCCATTCTCAAAGTCACTTGAGTCTTAGGATTAGAAATCTAGGTTGTTGTCAGTGGTGCCCGACCACTTTACTTTTCTACAATTCTGGATGTAATAATAAGGGGCACTTGCCTACAGACATTCAATTTGATATATTTAATTTGATTGATTTATTTAAATTGATTGCGCATTAGAGATACCTGATTTTCTAGTCTTTTTACCTGTATGCCGATTTTGATTTAACCTGGAATTCGATCGTAGGCTCTTAAGAACTTAATAAAATTTTTCTACTTAAATCAAATTAAAAACTTTAAGCTCACATAGAAACTCTAACGTTTTAAGAAATAAGCCCGGGACCGCCGGAAGTTTTCATTCCATAGCATTCATTCAAATTCAAACTTTTAATTGAGTCGATTAGCATGCATCATATTAGCAACTAATTTAAAAACTCTTTAAATCTTTAATTACATTAGCTTAAGCATCAAACACAACATCAGTTAAAGGGGCCAATTAGGATCCGCTCTAAATGTCGGCCCCGTTCTCAAAACTTTTCTTAAACAACATCCCTACCACTCTACAAAAAAGACCGGACTCATATTTTAAAATCGTTTAGGTGGTTTAGCTAGCTCCCCAATCCTGGCCGGGGTAAGACCAGATTCGCATTGCATTAGCTAGGTTCGGGGCACTTTTAAGTGCCCAATTTAGATTTAGGTTCTGAGTCTAGCTCGGGCTATAAGACCTCACCCTCCGGGAATTGAATCCCAATTTTCTAACAAAATTGACCATTCAAAATTAAATATCTCTTTCAATCTAATTTGAGCCCAACACTTAGGATAGGCTGGAGTGTTTTCTGAAGTAATTCAGAATCTCAAAACACTCCCTACTCTTCTTCCTTTGACTCCAGAAATAACTATTCAGCCTTGATCCAATCTCGATTGAAAATTCCGACCTTTACCTCCTTTGATATAGAACTTTGAAAATCTTAAATATAATTTTATACCGCTATTTTAATCGAGAGTTTTCATAGGAAAATTTCCAATTTTCCTACGATGTAATTAACTGCGAGGGCTTGCGCTTGTAGGAGATTTAGTAACCCAGATCTAATTTTCAAAAATAAACTTTTCAAAACCTTTGATTAATTATCTTTGGGAAAATTCAAATTTCAATGATCGTTTCCTCTATTTTCAAACGATCAATAGCGATTGATAACTTGTTTCCTCGGAGAGATATATCAATTTCTATTATGATTTTGATTATGAAATTAACGGTCTCTTATTTAAATTATTGTAGTTGAACAACTGATTGAACATAATTTTGATCTTTCGAGATCATACGTTGTCTCTCATGAGTTCGACTACAATAACTTGGATAACTTTAAAACTTTGAAATTCAAACCAATTAGTGAATGATATTCTTTCCGTTTGAGATGATATATCGTTCCTAATGTTGTGTTCGATTTCAAAACTAAAATAAAAAATTTAATCTTCCCAAAGAAAATTAATCCTTTTTCAAAACTATATATATTTAAATATTTTTTTAAATCAAAACATACACATAAATGGATAATATCTTAAGTGATACTAACGTGGAAACTATTAAAGAATAATGTTATAATGAATGAAAGATTTTCTTGCCTTTATTTCAATATAGCGCTTGAATGTGTTGAAAATTTTAAAAGGAACTGAGTCCAGAGGATAAGATTGGGTTTTAAATTTATACTAATGTTTATAATTTTTAAATTCTCTAAACATTAATAAAATATATCCTTAAGGAAATGGTATAAAATCTTTTACAATATCCTTTCTCTTTGAATGTTGATGGCTTTATCATCTAAATCTTCTCATTCAAGAGTTACCTTTAATCAAGGTTCCATCTTCATCAAAAATAGACATTATGTATATGCCCATTTTCATGGCATCCTATATGCTCCATTGAGACCCACTTATCCAGGAGATGCTATTAAAGTCAAGTATAAATCTATTTATTTGAAAATTGTAATCTCATCCATTTTTCAATCTACTATATCGAGGAGATGCTATCCAAGTCAACTACAAATCCATCTATTTAGGAGTCACTATCCCATCAAAATTCTAATCCCAATTATCTAGGAGACTATATTCTAAACAAGTATAAATCCATATATTTGGGATACATTATCCCATCTAGATTTCAATCTATCTTATCTAGGAGAAGTTATCTTATTCAAGTATAAATCTCATTTTTTGAGCCAATATCCCACCTAGATTTTAATATATCTTATTTAGGAGATGTTATCGTAGTTAGGTTTAAATTTGTCTATTTAAGAGTCAATATCCCATCAAGATTTCAATCTATCTTATATAGGAGATTCTATTCTAATCAATTATAAATCCATCTATTTAGGAGTTGTTATCCATATTTAAATCTTACTTATCTAGGAGATGTAATTCAAGTCAAGTATAAATCCATCTATTTGGGAGTTGTTATCCCATCTAGATTTCAATCTATCATATCTAAGACATGTTATTCTAGTCAAATATAAATACATCTATTTGGGAGCCATTATCTCATCTAAATTTTAATCTCACTTATTTAGCAGATGTTATAATAGTCCATTACAAATCATCTATTTAGGACTTTTTATCCTACCCATCTTTCAATCTACCTTATTTAGGATATGAAATCCTAATCAAGTATAAATCCATCTATTTGGGAGCTTCTATCGCATCCAAGTTTTAATTTACCTTGTTTAATAGATTCTATCCTAGTTAGGTATAAATATGTTTATTTGGGAGCTGCTATTCCATCCAAACTTTAATCCATCTTGTCTAAGGGATGCTATCCTAGTCAAGTATAAGTTCATTTTTTTTGGCTTGTTTAATAGATTCTATCCTAGTTAGGTATAAATATGTTTATTTGGGAGCCGCTATTCCATCCAAACTTTAATCCATCTTGTCTAAGGGATGCTATCCTAGTCAAGTATAAGTTCATTTTTTTGGGAGACACTATCCCATCTAAAACTCAATCCACTTATTTCGGAGCCTCTATCTAATTCAAGTCTTGATTTCATTCCTTGTTTGGTAGTTTCTATCTCATTAAATTCTTGATTTCCTAGCTTATTTGGGAGATTTTATTCCATTTGAGTATCTGTTGAATCTATCTTCAAGTCTAACTCTGCTTTAGTGACATCTTATAAACTTCAGGTTTAAATCTTCTTTAACAGCATTTTTTCTTTACTTAAAATTTTTTAGTTGTGGAGCAAGCCTCTTGTGACACCAACATAGTTTAAATTTGAATTTCCCTATTTAGGATTATTACCTTTCACACCCTAATTACGGAAATCTCTTTGGATTCTATTGGTTGCTTTGGTCAACAACAATGTATCTGACTTACTTTTTAAGGTCATCACACCTATTGGGAGTCCATTTATTGTCCTCATTTTTAGTGAGGTCAATCTTCTAAACTAAAAATCTAATCCATCACTATGTTTTGGCATAGTGATCTAATCATATACCCATAAAATCATCACTTGATATCCATCTTTGGATTATCATTTGATCATCTGATCTATCATTTGACAATCACTAAATGATTATCAATGATATGGTCATTGTAGAACTAAATCATCAATTATCCTTTACTAACTAATTTAAATTAAAAAAAAAATAAACCTTGAATCCTTTTGTTGACAGTCACCACTAATTAGCACATGACCATTTATTCAACTATAGATTATCATCATTGATTGTCTATGATCTAAAAATGTTAAACCCCAAACTCCTCAAAATATTTAACAAAATTATATATAAATCAAGTTCATTGACCAAACCTAGTGCAAACTTCAAATCTCAATGCTCAATACTCAAATTCAAACCCTAAAACACATTGGTCCATAAGATATCCTTAGACAAATTTCAATCACCTCAAAACCCCACCAAATGACCTTTGATTCATGATTAGTTAGTTGTATATTAATGAGGCATGTACCTAGGATTAACCATATTAGTTTAGAGGTATTCCAAGCACTCTAATCCATATAGTTTTGAGCAAATTCCAAGGCTACAAAACCTTCAAATATTGATTGGATATGCCATTAGGCAAGGCATACTATGGAAATCAACACTGGAAGCTTCCCCATCCTATTGAACATTATTATTATTATAATCATGATACATTGAGCCAATATTGACCCTTTAGTGAACCATGGTTGACCATGGTGCCACCAAAATCCTAAACTACTAAAACTTGATTTCCTATAAACTTCAACAAGGCTCTGACAAACCAAGCCATAAAATTTCCTCTAACTCATCTCATATATAAAATGGAGTGTATTTAACCTGACTTTAATCATTGGTCAGCTCTAGTTGACCAGGTCAACCTAAGTTAACCAAAGGGGACCAAATAAACCTTACACTTGTACGTCATGCATTTGAACCTCACTATTGCATTAAACCTAGTCTAACATGTGCAAAATTTCATTTAGAATGAGTTAGACCAAATCCTAACCCATGGTCAAACCTATTTGACAAAGTCAACCTAGGTTAATCAAATGAAATATATGGCATTCAATTATACATTTCATATATGGAGACTTTACTAAGCATTGATACATCTTCTAATAGGTTCCAAATGTCATTTAGAATGTGTTGGACTCAATCCTAGCTCTTCGATCAACCTAGTTTGAGCAAGCATATATACATCAAAACCTTATTCAATTATATTGCCTAAAGCATGCCCAATCCAAATTAAATATATGGGAATATCCATAAGGTCCCTAGAACCAACCTTAGGTAACCCAACCCATGGATCCACTTGGGCTCACCACATGGCTTAACCAAAATGTCAAAAGTCAATTACCATTAAGCCAAAATCTAACCTAAAAAAAATGGTTCAAACCAACCCTTGCATTAAATGCCTAGTAATCCCTTACATCCACTCTGATCAGCCAAGCCCTTGGGCTAGATTGGGTCAACCAATTAGGCAGACCCAAAGCATTCAAAATAATTCATCTTGAACCATATTTCATGATCAAACCATACCAAGCCCAATTGACCCATAAATTAAGCTTACGAATATACCAGACATCTGTCATCTCAACCTTCCCCCATACGGTGGTTGGAGCCCACCAAAATCTTGGAAATTGATCACATGGCCCATCGGGTCAACCAAAGATTACAAGTCATGTGACCCTAAGCCTCAGAATTCTCCAAAATTATTCATTGGGCTTAGTGACCTAAGAGTGGTTGTATCCGACCAATTCACCAGCTAAGTGCATTGCTTAATGCCTATAAATACCCTGATTTTTCATGAATGAGGGTTTTCTTTTCAATTTCAAAAAACATCCCTAGCACTATAGGATTCAAACCACATATCCCCAGCCATTCTCACAAAGGTTTCCAACAAGTTTTAGTAAGCTCCGGTGAACCCATACTAGCCAAACTCCAACTTTTGATCCACTCTTCCTCTGATTATTACATCTGAGAAGAATTATTCATGAGGTCCATACAACTTGCCTAGGCTAACGCAGTGGCAATTGGAGCACTATATAAAGTATTCCCAAATTCTCAAATTCTTAGCTAGGTAGGTATTGTTAATCATAAAAAAAAAAACTCAAACCCAATGGGATCTAACCAATGGAAGTAAGGTTTAGGGTTAGATGATGCTATATGAGAATTTTTATAAATTCTAACTAGTCTATCTCAAAAATTTTGCTAGAATATTCTAATTCATGAGAAATTTAATGGGAGGTTTAAGACAAAATTGTAGCCATTCATTTTGATCAACATATTTGATTCAATCTTATTTTATCTTGCTATTTCATTTCATTTTAAATCATATCCATCTCATCTTACATTAGTTGGCTAGGTTTAACTATGTGTGATTCTATAAATCCACAATTATTAACAATCATTACCTTTCTGCGATATTTGACAATCATTAGTGTAGTTATAAAAGCATGGCTGACTGTGTAATTCAATTTAATAATTCTCATATATATATATATATATATATACTTCAAAAATGCATAACTCCTCACATAATTGTTTAAATTTGGTGATCTAGGACTCTATGGATTCAACTTGAAGAGTTGAATAAAAGCCCTAAGTTTGAATGCATTAATTTTTTATGTAGTAAAAGTAATTTTATGAAAAACACTCATGGGTATTTCTGATATTACTCTTCAAATACATTTCATTATGAGGTGAAATTGATATGAAGATTCTTGGGTATGTGCTTTACAAACCCAAAAAATTTTAAATCAATTGAAAACCTATAAGGCATTAATTTATTATTTCAAGTTCATAAGTCAATTTTTGACCTATGATTTGAAAACTCATTGTGTATGAATCCATAGAGAATTAGGTTATATGCTTTGGTGTATTAATTGTGTTATGTCCACGGGTTTGAATACCCTTGATTGTTATACAATTTCATGAATAGATTTCCAAAATTAAATCATCAATGGTATAGGTATATTTACCTTAAGGGATTCATTTTGAAACCTAGGGGAGATTTAATGAGCCCAAATTTATTGGGTGCAAAGTAAATGTAAAGATGAACATATGTTTCAAATTTCACTATATTTCGAGCTCATTTGGTCTGTTAATTAGTGAATCCAAATTTAATATTAATAATTGACCTAGAAAGTTTAAAAAATTACAAAAAAATCTAAATTAAATCCAAAAAAATAAATGGTAAGTGTCCTACCATTGAAAATTAAAAGCTTAATACAGTAAAATTAAAAGCCTCTTAGAATTCAATAAAAATAAAAAGTAATTTAAAATTCAAGAAAAATTAATACTTAATTAAAATACATAATTAAAGTAAAATTTTAAAATAATTTTGAACGCTTCTAATCATCATTAGGAGCCATTAATGACATTTGGTTAAGATTTTAAGAGGTTTGAAGTTTATTTGGTGTAAATATAAGAAATATTTTCTAATTAAACAATTCATTAAATAAGCTTAACTTGTAAAAATCATAACTAATTACAAAAAAATCTAAATTAAACGAACTCATAGTTATTGGACTCACCTCTATATAAAGTATTTATGAAAAATTAAACTTTCAAAAATCATTAAAAATCCAAAAAGCCAATAATTGGTCAAATCTAATTCATTAAATAATTCAAAAATACAAAAACTCATTAAATCACCAAAAAATTTGTAAATATATAATTCAAGGAATTAAATCAATTAAATAATATTTGCACTTTATCAAAGATGCTTTAAGGCTGGACTACCACAGCTATATGTCTGTGTGTCCTTAAGAGGCTTTGGTCCTCATGCCCATTATGACAATGCCGTAAAAGGATTATAGAAATACAAATGATAAATAATAAGCTTTATAAATCAGTAATTAATGAATTGCAATTAATTAAAATCAACACTTTGTGAATAATGTTTTTAGGTTGGACTACCTGAGGCTGTGGGTTACATGTCCAAAGGAGATTTTTGATCCTCATGCCCATTATAAAAATGTCATAAATGAATTGATAGAATATAAATATTAAATAATAAATTTTATAAATTAGTAATTAATGACTTGAATTAATTACAAATCAAAAATAGAACACTAAGAAATTAAATTTTTTAAAACCTTATGCTTGACTCCTTTTAGTAAGGCAAATGTGTACTGGATTGAAAAGCTTAAGGACTAAAGCACTTAATTAAATTGCAAGGACTATATACAACCCATCTAAGCCAATTTAGAGGATTATTAATCTTATGAATATACGCATTGGACTTGCTAATCAAGAACTTTTAGCACCTAGACGCTGTTGAGTGCTACATTCTTTATAACCTAATGCTAAATAACTTCAACCATTAAAACAGCCTTTTAAAAAATATATTAAAAAATAAATTAAAACCACCCTTCAATGTCATTAAATAAATATAATTATAAGCAACTTAACACTAATAAAATCTACATCATATCCAAGTCACATAACCATATACACGCACTTAGATGGTTTGCGAGGACAACCAACTCTAACCTAGGCTAGGTCAATGATTTGGTTTATTTGCTTGTGAAGTACTTTACATAGAGGGTACTCATGTTTAGATTGTTTACTTTTTGCACCCTAGATGTCATATTTATATTTTTGTTGGTGCACATTTGGAGTAGACTCTTAGGCTACTTTACTTTTTGGTATACACTTACACTATATTGTATATGTTTTATATATAAAGTGCTCTTTCATATGTATGTAAAGTAGAATGTACCTAGGGAATGATGTAAAGGAAAATAAAAATGTAAATATTTTAGATACTTACATAGCTAGATTGAGTTATATAATGTAATGAGTTATAAAAGATTTAAAGATGATTGTTTATATATATTAATAGGTTTAAAATCTATGTAAGAATAGAAATCTAGGCATGTTGTCTATGGAGCCTAACTACCCTTACTTTTTAGTAGACCCTGGGTTGTACTTTGAGAAATTATAAATGAATAATTTTTTTATTTATATATTATTATTTATGAATCATTTTATTGTGTGATTATATACACATTGCTAAGTCCTATTTATAAAGTTTTATAAATTATAATTTCTTAATTCCTAGGATAGATCATATCTAATCTTTCATTCACATGATGGTTAATAATGATTAGGATTGTTAACTAGTAGCTCATTCAAGATAAGTTTAAGTCCAGATTGTATACACCCTTTAGTCTCTATACATCCTTCCTATTTTGTCCTTTTAAAACTATAAATCTAAATCAGAATTTATAATCTAAAGTGTATGCATTAATATCGTGATAGCCAAAACATTTCTTTAAATATATATGAATTTGAAAACTTAAGTCTTCACTTTAATCATGAGTATTCTCTTAGGAGATGTAATTAACTATAGGGGCTTGCCCATATAGGAAGTTTAGAACCTAGAATTAAAATAAATCCTAGCTTAGTTCCTTTCCAAGATATGAGAAAAAGTTTATTGACACAAATCTGAGCATTAAATATTGAAGTAATTTCATAATCAAAAGATAAGTGAATATTTTTTTATCCTAAGGGATAAATTAAATATTCCTTATATATTTATTTATTAAAATAAATATTTAAATTTAGTTTCATGATTAAATGATTATTAAAATTTCATTTTATCCTTATTGATATATTGAATATTTCTTATATTGTTTCATTATGAAAATAAATTCATTGATTTAATTTTATGAGTAGAATGATAAATGAAAATTCATTTTATCCTTAGGGATGAATTATATATTCCTTATGATGCATTTGATCATGAAAATAAATTGAAAGTATCTCTTCTAAACTAGTAGTGAAATATTAGTCTATCTCTTATGATGGTATAATATTAATCTATGCATATTTGATTAAAAAAATCTAAAACATTTGAAGCAAATCTTATGGCATATAAGAAATTTGACCATAAATGGTCTTTATGGGAGAGACCAAGTGATTAAAGTACAATCAGAGCATATGATAAGTGTTAAGTTGCCAATTTAGAGTCAATCATCAAATTTCCCAAACCAAGATGAGTTCATAAGAAAGCCTAGGTGAGTGAATCCTATTGGTCATCTCAAGAGAGTTCTCCCATGAGTTTTAGGTGAGTTTCCTATGTGGGCAAAATATTATTTATCAAAGCATTGCCTAATGATATTAACTTGTATAGAAGAGGTAAAAAGAATTCCAAATAGAATCTTTGACCTATTTGAGGTTGTTTGTTAGAGTGTTGCTCAATGATGTTAACTTAGGTATAAGAGATTGAAAAAAATTCATCAAAGATGTTTGACCTATCTGAGGTTATTTGTCAAAGTGCTGCTTGATGATATTAACATGTGTGTAAGAGGTCAAGATAAATACACTTAGGATGCTTAACATATCCATGGTTGGAATGCTTCTTAATGAAAATAACCTAGGTGGAAGAGGTCAGAAAAAATCTATCAAGGATGTTTAACCTATCCAAATTTAGTAATTAAAGCATTGCTAGATGACATTAACCTGTATGAAATTGGTTAAATCAAATTCTCTTGAGATCAATATACCTTGAATGGGAGAGGACAAATATCATATATATCCTAAATAAAAGGTGAAGAATGGTCTGCCTTTACTATCATTATGAGGTCAAGACTATGATTTTGCCTAAGAAGTAAAAGTCCATCTTGGGACTACATAAGATTAATATTCACTTAAAGCTTTCTTATATTTGTTAGAAGCTTTATAAAATATTATTATCGACAATATTATCTTTGACACATAAAGTATTAGAGAGACCTGTTTAATCTTAGCCATTTTTTAGATTTCAAAATAAATTTCCTTTTGAGATTGTAGTCAAAGTTGCCCCAAGTCCAAATTTGTCCCCGCGTAATTAATGCACTAAAGGTTGATAGTTGAGAGGAGATTGAATAATGCCAAATTGTAGCTGTCAATAATGTTGCTTTCAATATTAAAAAAAAAAACTACTTTAAAACCTAATATTGGTTAATTATAAAGGGACTAACGTGCTACAACTATACCCAGGATCTTGACATGAATGAAATTTTAAGGGTGTAACAAAGGTTTCACCCCAGCCAAGAATCATTCCCATTGATAATGCCAAATTATTGTGTTTCATAACATTCATGGATATAGAGAGATATAAAGAGTATGATATTCTAGCTTTATATGAAGATCTAGTATATATTTACATAAAAGAGAGAGGGTTGCATGAGCCATTAGAAAAATCATAATTTTTATATAAAAAAACCCTAAAAAGGGGAGAACTTATGGGGACTGCCTAGTTGAAAATATTCCACTAAAGTTTTATTAATTAAAAATGATTATCATCCTTTGGGGAAAGAAATAGCATACTATAAAAAATATATATCTTATAGAGCACATTATATGGTTGGGCTTTGAAGATTCTAATAGTATATGAGATATTCTTAAGAGAATGTTTTCTTTCTTTAATGTTTGGAAGGACAATAGGTGGGTATTGATAGTCAAAGGACTATAGTCAGGAAAAAATAGTTAGAGTGATTATAATTAGTGGACGACTGAGGTTAATGGGATCATAGTTGAGCGAAAGTGGCCTCACGAACTACAGTCAAGAAAATGAGGTCTATGGGAAAGTAGTTGATGGCAACGAAAATTATGCTGACAATGTTTAGGTGATGGTGGTAAGATGATGGTGGTTAATAAGATCTTAGTCATTATATGATGGAAGTTAGAATGATCATAATCAAGTGACTTTGGTTTGAGGATCGAAGCTGGGTCATAGTTTTCTAAGCATTGTTAGAGAAGAGAAACACAAGTTGAAAGCACCGTGGTATGTAGATTGTGGTTTGACGTGTAATAGTCCAAACTCTTAACTATCTAGATATTATCTTCTTTGGACTAAGTGAAAGTATGAGATGCGCCAAGGGGGGTGAATTGGTACTTCTAAAAATAATCCTAAATAGGAGGTACTAATTTTTTGTAAATTTTTTAAACTTTTAAAAATAAGAACTTAATTACACAATCTAGAACCTAATAATTTTAATAGTAATTTCAGTGATTATGATAAAATTATAAATTGCACAATCAAATATTGATCTTAAAAATTCACCAAGCAGTTATAACAAAAACGAAGTGAAAAAAATAAAATGCAAAAAATTAAAAAAGTACATCATAATTTTTTATAATGGTTTGGTCAATCTTGATCCACATCCACTCCCTAGAGTGCTCCACTCTGAGTATTGCACTAACACTATGTGACTCTCCTTTTTCTCCCTCAGTAAGGCATAGAAGTCTTTATAAACTTTCTTCCACCAACCTAGTGTGGTAGAGGACCAAAACTCCTTTCACAAACAGAGAACCTTGACTCCTATCTCTCCCTCCTAGAGAAGGTTGAGAACCTCGACTCCTTTTTCTCTCTCCTGGAGAAGCCAGAGAACCTTGGGGACTGGACTAAGAAACTTCTCTCCCTATAGAGCTTCTAGTAAGACTCACCAAGGCTATAGGAGGAGCAAGCGCGCAGCTAGCCTGCAACAACCATGTGATCCACTCACACTACTTCTCTCTCACGCCAAAGCTCTCCTTCTCCTTCCTCTTATAACACCGATTTTCTTCAAAAGCTCTCTCGTAGAGTTCCTCCTTCTATCACATTCCTCTCTTCACAAGCTTTATAGAAAAGGTTAAAGAAATCGATTTTATAATAGGCTTCAAGAAACCCTAAAAATTCAAGTTGGTCATCATTGTTCGTACAGTACGATCCAAATTTTGTACACTATGATATGCTCAAAATAGTCATGTCCAGTATAATGTAAACACTTGTTTAAAAAAACTATTTAATTTTTATGAACACATCATACAGTAAGATCCATAGATCATTTAATATGATATATTTAATTTTCTCTATTCATATGAGATGATTTCTGGGAGGATAAAAATTCATCAGTCAGTCATCTCATATTGTTCTCATCATACAATATTGTTAGTTGTTTTTAGGTAAATCATCCAATACAATATGACTATCGTACAGTATGACTAGTTCAAAAATTGCAGCTTCATCTGATATGATTTTTTGGATGACCAAATTCGTCTCTACTAGTCATTTGGTATGATCATCATCGTAGTGTATGATTAGGTCAAAAATCATGGTTTTGTTTGATATGATCTCTAGGATGACTAGATTTTGTCTCTGTCAGTCATTTGGTACAATCGACATCATATACTACGATCGATTATAATTAATTATACCATAATTTAATTAACTAATCACGGGAGTTAATTTTAGGAAGATTGCACATTTTTGTAAAGTAGAATTTGCATCATAAAATATGATTAGTTCAAAATGTCAATTTAAAAATCTTATTTAAATTAATTTGGCAGCTAGAATTTTGATAATAAAACGAATCATACAGTATAATATAAATTATATAGTATGATTAGTTTCCAGAATATGAGATTTCAATTAGTGGTTCAACCATTCTTTACAACAACTAATCATATAATATGACTTTCAATCATATAATATGATTAGTTAAAAAAATTATAATTTTTGAAAAAATTTCTCTCTCCCCTATGTGTGTATGGTCACCAATTTGCATATACTCTAATGTGGCCTGACTCAAATCAATAGAAAATTAAAGAAAAAAATACAAACTCTTTTGACTTGACATCCTAACCTACCCAATCATGAGCCTTTAGTCTTCTTAAATATTATACCTGTAATTATTAGTATAAAACACAATAAAAATCCAACATATTTTTTGACAATATACAATTCAACCAATAAGGTTTGCCATCATCAAAATCATAGGCTAAGGATCCTAGATTTGTAATAATCTCCTCCTTTTTTTTTATGACAAACAAGTTTGGTTGAAGTGTAGCTTGAAAGATTTTCATCCTAAGCTCCCCCTTACTAGTAAAAGCTGTTAGAAAAATAGAGGATGCATGCCTTTTTTTTAAGATAAAAAGAGCAATATAAAATATATAAATAAAATAATAATTTCTATTAAATAAAAAATAGGCACACATACAACAAAGAAAACATACAACAACAGCTAAGCAACCAAACATTTTCTACCCTTTTTGATATCACCAAAAAGAGGAGGTACATAAAAATAAAGAAAGTAGTACAAAAAAAGAACGACATAGTAGACACAAACTATTGGAAAGGTAGATCTTGATCAGGTGGTGCTGGTGTTGGCTAAAAGAACTGATGGATTGAGGAAAATTGATTATCTATTGAGGCAAATTTTTCTCTAAGCCATAACATGTCATCCTCATACTGCAGGTGTTATTGTTGGATATGATAATTTAATCAAGTTTTTAGTCACTGAATGATATCATCCAGAGGGTAGATTGGTGGAGGTAGTGGTATTGGTGGTGGTGGTGGTCATGGAGGTCCTCCTTTAGAAGAAGCTTCCCCTTCTTCATCAAAATCCAGCTTAGCATGCTCTTGCTCCTGATGAAAAAGGATACAGAAAGAGGCATCCATATAGAAAATAGGGAAATTATCGGGTGGAGCAGGAAAGGTGAGTTGGTATTTGTGTTTAAGGATATAGCCTATGATGTGTCCTAAGGCTACATTTTGTTTCCTATGGGTGTTTGAATGTCAAATATGAGTCATATTTTGTAAATAGTCAATAATCAGTTGGGCTTCATCGAATTGAGTATTCAACATTATGAGGTAAGTGACAATGGAGAGAAGTGGGGTTGTGTTAACCCGATCTCAAGTTTTTTTTTTTTTTGGGGAATTTGCAAATTACATTAAAATAAAAAAAATGTAATTAAAACCAACTAAGTGATAGATAATCTATCACAATCCTCCTTTAACAAAGAAATAAAAGTAGGAGGAACCTTTTTACAACTTAAATCATCACAAAAAAATTACTAATTATAGCAACGTTAGCACAAAAATCATCTATCATATTACAATTTCTATTAGAGAAATGAAATAAAAATTTTCCAAAACCTTCCAAGTAGGAAAAGTCCTCAACCTTGTCATTATGAACACATCAAAAAGCTTTACCAACCAATCCTTGCAAATACTTAATATTATATTATATTTATCTCCTTCAATTATGATACCTTTTTCTTCCCACATCCACTATTGCATTATTTTTTCAATTAATGAAAAGCCAATAGTTCCAAATGGCCACTATTCAAATGAATGTATTTGAACCAAAAAGTAAGTAAGAATCTACCCATATGGTCTCTAAAAATTCTGCCAATACCAGCTTCATTAGAACAATAGTTTAGTATAATAGAAGTACGAAGTACATGCTGAATTATACAATCATTTTGATTTAAAGTTTGGAGAAGGGGTAGGTATTGATTTGAATTCAAGTTTCAAATAGTTAAGTTAACAATAGTCCAGTAAAACTCATGAGAAATTAGGGATTGAGGGCAAGGTCCTTCAATAGAGAGACCAATGTATTTTACCAAATCATCTTTAGTAATTTCTACATTTTGGTGGCAAATAAAGGAAATCATGGTAGAGACTTCTAGGTTCAACCTAAGATTTGCTAAGAATTCATATAGAAGTTTTGAATTCAAAGGAAAAGCCAAGGTAAGGAGTAATTGAAGGGTGGTAGAGGTGAAAAGGCTCATTAACTCAAAGTTTAGGGAAGGTTAGTTTAACATTTGGGAGGGGGTAATTTTTGCCTATTTATATTTATAATATACATGTTCATCCCATGCAGAGAGGAAGCGATCATCAAAATGATGAGAGGAGGAGGAGCTCCCCTGAGTCATTCTTCCATGTTTGCTTCTATCGATTATTGAGTAGGAAAGATTAGAAAGTAGAAGTGTGAAGAAGTTGTGAGTGAATTGAACTAGTTAACCCTCCAATTTATAGAATTTTTGTCATTCGTATAGTACGATCAAAGATCATACAATATGATGTGGGAGTTAATTTATATAAATAATCACTCATAAAAGTGGTCAAATCATATAGTACGATCAATATCCTACTAGATGATCTTAATGATTTTAGTTCATCCCGAGGGGTTATCAGTACGGCATTGATGAAAAGCATCGTACAATATAAATAGGCGTTCGTACAGTATGAACTTTAATTATTATCATACCAGCCAAATTAAATTCATCCTAATCCATGTTGACACGTGTATCATATAATACTAATGAAGGTATCATACAGTGTGAATGGCAATAATTTCATATCAAACAGATTGAATTTCTCTACAGTTAGTGATACATGGACCGTAAGGTATGAAGAGAGGTTCGTACAATATGATGTGTATAATAGTGATTTAATATGGATCATTGATGTGATAAAGGGCTATGATATGTACATTTTTTCATATCATTTATACTCTTAAATATTCATTTGCATTTTCATAACTTGTCACTTCTAGTTTTAGTTCATGCTCACTACCATCTAATTAACCGACAAGTTCTTCTAAATCCTAAAATGCTTTTTCTAGCTCAATATATGATGTTTTCATGGAATTATATAAATTAGATAGATCAATATACTTCTTATTCAATGCATCAAACTCATCTAATAAAGTCATATGATCGTTATCTAATGTAGAGTGCTCGATAATTAAACTCATGCTCTTTTTATAAAGCAAAACATTTAATATTAAGACTAGCATGCATTTTCTTAAGCTTCTTAGATGAATCATAAATATTTTTAGAAATAATAAGAAATTCATCATAAGAGAGTTGTCATACCTCATCTTGATATGATTGATCAAGATTATTATTAGGCATAAGTTTGTTACCTCCTCCTCTGCTTCTTCTTCTAACAATTATGAGCCAAAGATGGCCCAAAAAGTTTTTTGTTTCTTTTGCTTGTCCCTCTTATACTTTAGATTCTCTTCACCCTTCTCCTTATTTGAGTGAGTCTTCAGATTGGGGCAGTCAACTAGAAGTTGACCTAGTTTCTTGTACTCAAAGCAAATTATATCAGATAAAAATTTAGTAAATTTGTGGTTTTTACCTTTGCTCCAATTATTTTGATGATGCCTTTATTTTCTTTTTAAAAAGCTCTTGAACTGGCACGCATCAAGGCTATTTCATCATCCTCATCTGCTAAAGAGTTATCACTATCATAATCATTTGCTTTTAGTTCTATAATTCTCTCCTTCTTTTCTCATGCATCATTTTACCTTTATCTCACTCCTTGCTCGTAGGCAATGAGTGATCCAAGCAAATTATTAATAGAGTAAATATATAAATCTTTTGAATCAGTAATTACAATAATTTTTCCATCATAAGAGTTAGGTAAACAACTTAGAATTTTACTAACTTCTTCAAAATTTAATAGTTCTCTACCTAAGAATGTTACTATCTGGGTGAACCTAGTGTATATTTCAAATATAGTCTTGCTAGGTTTCATACAAAATAGTTTGTAGTCATATAAAATTAACTTTAGCCTAGACTATTTAACTTCACTGGTTCCCTCGTAGGTGATACACACTTGTTGATATTATCTACATCATGACTTATTTTAGAGATTTTGATGATAACAAACATATGCTTGGATATTCTAATTTGTATGCAAAGTATTTTAGGTGTAATGATTTGATGGATGTGCATAGTAATTACTTATGGAATTTACATTACACAACTCAAGTTCAATCAAATTTTAAGCGTAAGATGGACCAAGATGGACAACTTTAAGGCCTTTCTATTATCGTAGGAGTATGTTAGTGATCCATTAATATTTACTTGCATAGTTTGATTTGCTCATAATTTAAATATTTATTAATTATATATTAATCTTGATATAGAAATCTATAAGATTTTTTTATTAAATAAATTTTATGAGTTTCATTTATTACATAATTGTTATTAAATATGGAAAGATATATAATTAGGGAAATTAAATGTAATAAGCTTATGTGGTAAAACTTTTGTTATTTATTCATTTTAAAATTGACTTGTTTCACAGCATTTTATTGATGTATGATTAATTTTATCTAAATTGCATCATATTATTATATAAATATTCAATATATCCTTAAATATTTAAAAATGTGCATAAGTTTTTATTTTGTTGAATATGATATTTTTTTATGGAAGGATGGTATAATTTTTATTGCATTAGATTTATTGGATTATGTAGATACAAATTGATAGATTATATGAGTCATTTGGAGCTCATTTGAATTTATAATGAATTGCTAAGCATTATCTGATTTTAATATAATTTGATGGATAGCCATTTTTTGCCTTATTTTGGATGTATATGAAGACTTTTTTTACTTTCCCATGTGACTAACCATTTTATAGCCATTTGAACATAATATCTATTTAATATAAATGAGTTCTTAATCGAATATAATATTATTAGTTGATAAATTAATATTATATTAACAGTTTTATTCAAATTTGGCTTTACTTACCATTTCCCTTTAAATATCTCTCTTCCTCTTCATGTATGGGTTGCACAAAAAGGAAAACTCCAGCAATTCTTTCATTCTTCTTTTCTTCTTTACATAATAATCTTAAGAGGAGAAACTTTGATTTTAATTTCAAGAGCTCTTTTCATTTGCGATATCGAATTCTTAGTTCGAAAGCTTCAAACCATTAAATAGTGTAACATCTCTTGGAGTTCTTGTGTTTGCTGTCCTTCACTAAATCTTTACTTAATATTCTTTTAGTGTTTACTATATATTTTTTTCTTGAAATTTTTTATTATTTGGTGAAATACTAATGTTATTAAGTTTTCTATTTTACATCTTTTAAATCCATCAAGTTACCAAAATAAGTATTTTTATTTTCTTTTACGTGCATAGATTTAGATTTAAAATATAATTCATTTCTTGATTTGAATAGTTAAAGTTTAAATCAGTAAGAAAATATTTTTAATTAAAAAATTATTCATATTTTTATCAAAATATAAATCTATCTTAAAGTGAGTAAATTTAATATTCCATTTGTAAGTAATGTTGTGATTAAAATTAATTTGTAAGATTACCTCAAATATTTTGGACATTTAATTGCAAGATAATTTGAGGTTGTATTATTTACATTAAATTGTATTTATTATTTTCTTGATCTAAGCCATTTGGCTTAGTGAAGTTTATATTATAATTAGATTGGGTTGTACTCACCTATGTAGAAGAGTATTTAGGTTGTAAGGAAATTTTTTGGTTTAAAGAAGTGAGGTTTGCAAGGTAAACTTGTTATTAGTGAATTTGAGCCCAATAGTTGGCTAGCATGAACCTATGTCAAATTGGAATCAAGATCGAACCACATAAAAATATTGTGCCTCTTATTTTCATTTCTTGTAATTATTTTTCTTTATCTTTTTCATAAAAATAGTGTAATTTCTTATTCTTTTCAAAATAGTTTTAAAATCATTTTAATTGCCTTCTTTTAATAAAAATTTAAAAAACCCCAATTCACCCCCTCTTAGGGTGTCATAGTCATCCAATAATTGGTATCAGAGCCTTGGCTTTTTTTTATTTTGGCTTAACATCCTAGAGTACATCCACTTATAAACTATGGCACAAGGTTTCCTAAGGGTTCACTTCCTGAAGGACAATCTACTCATCGTCCACCATTGTTCGATAATCCTCCTTTTAATTATTAGAAAACTAGAATTAGTACATTCTTAAGAGGGCAAGACTCTTGTATGTGGCACATGCTTACACTCCAATATCATACACCCACTAAAGAAATTAATGGAATTTGAATTGAAAACTTTTTGATGAATGGACTGCATTAGAGAGGGAATTAGATGAGTTAAATGCTAGGACATGTAATACTTTACATTGTGCACTTCTTCTAGAAGATTACATGAAAATTTTCATGTTAAATTTAGTAAAAGAAATTTGGGATAAATTAATTATAACTTATGAAGGTACTAGTGAGGTTTGAGATGCACACATAAATAAACTTGTTCATGAATATGAATTATTTCATATGTCTCCTTTTTAATCTATTTCAAATATGTATACAAGATTTATAAAAATAATTAGGACATTATATTCTCTTGGAAGAATATATAAGAATCAAGACTTAGTCTATAAAATTCTTAGAAGTATTCCCAAAGAATGGGTTGCTAAAGTAACTACAATTAGTGAGGCTAAAGATTTATCTACTTATCCACTTGATCAACTTGAACATAATATAGCTCAAAGGGATAAATTGGATAATCCTTCTAGGAAAAAGAAAGAGAAAGGTAAATCTATTGCCTTACAGGTTGATGATAATGATGAACCTAGTTTTTTTTTTTAGAAAATGCAAAGAGCATAAATTTTATTAAAGCAACTAATTACAAATAAACTCCTTCTTTATCAGATGAAGAAAAGGGGGGATATTATTCTCATTCAGATCTTTCCAACAAAAATCTAAACTAAGAGCAAGGTTAGCACACATGTCGGCTAACTTATTACAATCTCTACTAGCATAAGAAAAAATAACTTGCTTAAAATCTTTAAGAAAATCTAAATCCTTAGGATTTAGATATTCTTCTGAAATAGAATTATTTTGAAGAGCTCTTTGAAAAAGAATAATAGCGTTGTGATTATCACCTTCAATCATGAAGCCTTTAGCATCAAGCATCCATTCTTGAACAAACTTTCTAAGGGAAATAATAGAATGTATTTCAGTTTGAGCAATATCCCAATGATTTATACTGAAACCAAATGCTCCATAAAATCTCCTTTATCATCTCTGAAAACACCTCCTATTCCAGCAAGATTGTTACCGGATAGTGAAGCATCAACATTGCATTTGATCCAACCTAGAGGTGGAGGAAGCCAAGCTTTTAAATCCAGCACAAAGTGCTGATTAGCTTCCTAGATATTTCAAATCAGATTGTTATGGAATGAACCAAATACATATTCTAATGCATTAGTAGCTATAAGATAAGAGCTATCTTCATTGCCACCATGAACCAATTTGTTTCTGCTTTTCCAACAGCAAAAGACCATTGAACAATATAAATTTCCAATAATTGGATTCTGGACCCAAAGCTTCATTAATTCTTTCAGGCAATCATCCAAAGAATTAAATGCAGGTAACTGAAAATTCCATTTTTTCAGCTTTTCACAAAAAATTTTAATGATACCGCAATTAACAGCTATATGTTCCGAGTCTTCCATGCTTTTACAAAGTCTTGGACATTCATTATCTTCAATAATACCTCTATGATGAAGAAATCATTTAGAAGGTAAAGCATTAATACAGAGACGCCACCAAAATAATTCAATTTGAGGTCTTAGTTTGAGCTTTGTCCATTTCCATTTAATAGTATCAATTTCCTGTTCTCTAGTTTTTTTGTAAGCCAAAGCAGCAACAGTTTTATCTGAATGTTTGGAAATAAATTCCAGCCAATCACTATCAGAATTTGAGAATATAGGTACTTGAAAGATTAAAGAAATAAGCTGTGAACCAAAGAAATTCTTTAAGAAGTCTTTATTCCATTCACAGTTTGAAATGAATGCTGAAACATTCTGGCATTGTTGATCTATTATGGATGTAAAAGTAGGCCACTTACTTAAGCATTTATCCATAATCCAAACATCATTCATAGTATTAACATTTTGTTCATTACAAATTTTCCATCTCAAGAGAGGGTATATAAATTTTGCTCCATTCAAAAAAATTTTCCAAGTAGAAGAAGAATAGCTTCTATTACCACCTTCCCATAAATCATTCCCGTATTTGGCAGACAGAGTCTTATTCAATAATGAAGAAGGATTGGAAATAAAATTTGAAAGTTCGTTAGGGATGTTAAGCCCTATGAACTTAGTCCCAAGCTAACCAAGAGGGGGGGTGAATTGGTATTTTAAAAATTTTTTAACAAAGAATAAAAAACATAAACCAAAATCACGCCACAAAAATAAATGCCGAATTAAAAGTGCGGAAGCAAGAAAACAAGAACATAGAAATTTATAGTGGTTCGTTCAACTCGACCTACATCCACTCCTTGGAGCTACCCTCCAAGTATTGCACTACAAAACGTGACTCTCCTTTAGCCCCCACGGCTAGGCGGAGAAGCCCTCACAAGAACCTCCTTTTTGCCACCCCGGCAAGGCAGAGAACCTACCTCCTTTTGCTTCCTCCTGAAGCTGGCAGAGAACCACAACAAAAAGCTAACTCCTTACCTCTACCGACCCTTCCACGGATGAGAAACTCTAGACGAAGAAGAAGCAGAGCGATCCTTGAAGCAACCCTTGTGAATCCCCTCACAAGCTCCCCCTCACAAGATCCTCTCTCTCTCCCTTTCTCTCTTTCTCTCCTTAAGGCCTTCTCAGGTCAAGGCAGCAACCAAAGGTCTTTTTTTAAAATGTTGAGCAAGAGCTCTTAAATAGAAGAGCTTCAAAGGAGCTCATTAATTGCAAGTTGCCGACAATATCGTCCAGGCCGATATGGATATCGGCCTGGCCGATTAGTACAAAACTCAGAAGATCGGCCTAGGAATCGCCCTGTTTTGGGTGCTGGATGATTGAAATTTGGCTTGATCATCCTGGCCGATCTTACAATCGTCCAGGCCAATTAGTTCAATTCAGAGGAAAAGTGTCCTGAGCATCGCCCTATTTTCATGCTGGCCGATCCTGATCATCCAGGAGTGACCAAAGATATTGAATATATCGTCCTGGCTGATCCTGCAATCATCCAGGACAATGTGATCGTATCAATCATCCTTAATTACTTCCCTGATTTGTCTGTTCAATTAAGGCATAATTGTGAATATCGTCCTGGCCGATAATTTAAAAATACAGTATACCTTAATTGTCTATGGTGGCTACTTCTTTCTATTTTGAGCTTATCGTCCTGGCCGATACACGTATCATCCAGGACGATATGTTAATGTCGGCTGCCTTAATTAAGAATCCTTAATTAGACTTTCTGCTTTAAGCCTGATCGTCCAGGACGATGTAAATATCGTCCTAGCCGATATAAGCAAAAATAGAAATTCTAAATCTATCAAGTGTGTGTGTGTAGGGTTACTTAGCATCAGTCTCTTTGACCATTACAAGTAGACTCAAAAAGTGAAAAACAAAAGTACAGACTAACTCAACCCTAAACCTACGCAATCCTGAACTGGCTTCGTCTTGTTCGTCCGATCTTCGATTCCTGAAAAGTTAGAAGCAACAAGCAGTCCAAAAGAAATAGTGTTTGGAAATCATCAAAACAAAGGTCATGAAAAATAGGTTTGCAACAATCTCCCCCTTTTTGATGATGGCAAACACAAGTAGGAACATATCCAAAAAAGTTCATAAGAATTTTAGAGTTACAAACCCAACAACTTTTCCTATCTTACCCTACTCACCCTTTTGTCATCACAAAAAGAGGGTCCAGATACAAAAGAAAACACCACAACAAACAAAGACTAACAAGCAAACTACATAAAACAGGAAACAAACAACAGAAAAACACAGACTAGAAAAATGAAGGATCCTGATCATCAGATGAAGGTGGTGGAGGTGGCTGCTGAAAGTAGCTGGCAAGCGTGGTAAACTGAGCATTGAACCAGGCGATGTCCTGGTCATGCTGCTGGTGGTGGTGAGTAAGGAAACTGTCAAATTAGGCTAAATCCTAAATGCGGTGCTGCTCGTAGCGGGCAATGTTCTCAGAGTGTTGCTGCTCCTGTGCAGCAACGTAGGCGTCAAAGCGGGTCTTTCATCGATCAAACCTCTCAATCAACTGATCAACCAGAGAGTGCTGGTGGAGAGGAACAGGGTTAGGAAAGGGAGCGGGAGCGGGAGCGGGAGCCTCCTCCTCTCTAGCCCCCTGAGGTTCCTCAGGGTGGAGACGAGTACTGTGAAGGGTACTGAAGGAACTGTTTGAGTAGATAAGGATTGGGAGGTCAAGAGGTGTAGGATATTGGAGTTGATATTTGGTTTCAAGGATATAGGCTATGATGTGTCCTAAGGCTAGATTGGGTTTTCTCTTATGACCTGGATCGCGAATTGTGGTTAGATGGTCAATGTACCAAAAGAGCAAGTCTGCAGAATTAAATTCTCTATGAGCCATGATGTAGAAAGTAGTCAGGGAAAGTAAAGGGGTGATGCACAATTTATCCCAAATCTCTTTACCAGTTTTGCAAGTTGAGACACGCATGTAATCCTCAGATTTTAAAGCACAGAAAAAATAGTTCAAACATTTTGCATTTAATTGAGCTAAATCTCGTTCATCGAAAGTCCATTCAGTAAAAGCAACTTCAGTTTTAACACCATTAATTTACGAGAAGGTGGAGAATAACCTTCTTGAATAAGCATCCATATGCGATAATCAGTAGATTGTAAAAATGTTGACATATGGGTTTTTCAAAAATCAAAAGGTAGGTTATCGAACAGGGGAGGTCGGGTAATAGAGTACCCTTCTATAGTGTTGTGATTCCCAAGGTTAGCCATGGATCTAATTCAAAAAGTTTTTAAACTTAAATTTCAAATCCGGCTCTGATACCACTTGAAAGTTCGTTAGGGATGTTAAGCCCTATGAACCTAGTCCCAAGCTAACCAAGAGGGGGGGTGAATTGATATTTTAAAATTTCTTTTAACAAAGAATAAAAAACATAAACCAAAATAACGCCACAAAAATAAATGCGAAATTAAAAGTGCGGAAGCAAGAAAATAAGAACACAGAAATTTATAGTGGTTCGGTCAACTCAACCTACGTCCACTCCTTGGAGCCACCCTCCAAGTATTGCACTACAAAACGTGACTCTCCTTTAGCCCCCACGGCTAGGCGGAGAAGCCCTCACAAGAACCTCCTTTTTGCCACCCCGGCAAGGCAGAGAACCTACCTTCTTTTGTTTCCTCCTGAAGCTGGCAGAGAACCACAACCAAAAGCTAACTCCTTACCTCTACTGACCCTTCCACGGACGAGAAACTCTAGACGAAGAAGAAGCAGAGCAATCCTTGAAGCAACCCTTGTGAATCACCTCACAAGCTCCCCCTCACAAGATCCTCTCTCTCTCCCTTTCTCTCTTTCTCTCCTCAAGGCCTTCTCAGGTCAAGGCAACAGCCAAAGGTCTTTTTTTAAAACGTTGAGAAAGAGCTCTTAAATAGAAGAGCTTCAAAGGAGCTCATTACTTACAAGTTACCGACAATATCGTCCCGGCCGATATGGACATCGGCCTCGCCAATCAGTACAAAACTCAGAAGATCGGCCTGGGCATCGCCCTGTTTTGGGTGTTGGATGATTGAAATTTGGCTTGATCGTCCTGGCCGATCTTACGATCGTCCATGCCGATTAGTTCAATTCAGAGGAAAATCGTCCTGAGCATCACCCTGTTTTCATGCTGGCCGATCCCGATCGTCCAGGAGTGACCAAGGATATTGAATATATCGTCCTGGCCGATCCTGCGATCGTCCAGGACGATGTGATCGTATCAATCATCCTTAATTACTTCCCTGATTTGTCTGTTCAATTAAGGCATAATTGTGAATATCGTCCGGGCTGATCAATGATCGTCCTGGCCGATAATTTAAAAATACAGTATACCTTAATTGTCTATGGCGGCTACTTCTTTCTGTTTTGAGCTTATCGTCCAGGATGATATGTTAATGTCGGCTGCCTTAATTAAGAATCCTTAATTAGACTTTCTGTTTTAAGCCTGATCGTCCAGGACGATGTAAATATCGTCCTGGCCGATATGAGCAAAAACAGAAATTCTAAATCTCTCAAGTGTGTGTGTGTAGGGTTACTTAGCATCAGTCTCTTTGACCATTACAAGTAGACTCAAAAAGTAAAAATAAAAGTACAGACTGACTCAACCCTAAACCTACGCAATCCTGAACTGGCTTCGTCTTATTTGTCCGATCTTCGATTCCTGAAAAGTTAGAAGCAACAAGCAGTCCAAAAGAACTAGTGTTTGACAATCATCAAAACACAGGTCATGAAAAATAGGTTTGCAATAAAATTGAGAGCCAATTTAGCTCTTAAAGGTCCAATTCTGTCCAACACCGATTGCGCTCCTCTACCACCTTTGCATTTCGATTTACACATAACATTCCAAGCTACATAATGAATACCAAAATTTCCATCTCTTTTATTCCATAAAAAGTTTTGCACATCTTCTCTAGCTCTTTAAGAATACTTAATTGAATAAGAGATATAGTAGAAATAAAAATTAACATAGAAAGGAACGAAGCATTAAGCAACACAACATTTCCGGCTAATGAGATGAACTTGTTTCCCCACATATTAATTTTGGCCACAGCTTTTTCAATTAAAAAATTGAAGTCATATTTCACTAATCTTCTTAATACAATCTTAGTACCAAGAAAATCCAATTCTCTCTTCACCTTAAAGTTCATTATATTAGAAAGAGTTCTAATAGAACTTCTAGAAATGGATTTGCTGAAAATCAAAGAAGACTTGCCTGAATTCACCCGTTGTCCTGTCCACCTACAGTTTTTAAGCTCTTCTTTTTAGCCTCTGAAAAGATGATTATATCATCTGCATACATAAGGTGAGAGATCAAAGGAGCATTAGGAGAAATTTTCATCCCAATATTACCTCCTATCCTTGAAATTTCTCCAGATAAAAGTTGGGAGCACATGATGAAGAGGTAAGGAGAAAGTGGACATCCTTGTCTAAATCCACATTTAGACTCAATCCAATTTGAGTATTTTCCATTAATCAAAATGGAAAATTTTGGATTCAATACACATTCCATAATAAGTAATGAAAATTTAGAAGGAAATCCAAACCAAAGAAGCACTTGATGTAGAGTAGACCAACTCATGCTATCGTATGCTTGCTCCATGTCAACTTTAATAGAAACAAAACCATTTTTAGATTTAGAAAATCTAAATTTATAAAATAATTCTTGTTCTAGAATAATTTGATCCTACATGAGTCTCCCTTTTACAAAAGCATATTGAACTTCATAAATAATTTTTGGAAAAAATTACTCATTCTATTTAAGAGCATGCTGGCCACAAATTTGTAGATTGTATTACACAAACTAATGGGTCTGAAATTAGAAGGTAATACCGGATTGTTGACTTTAGAGATGAGCACCACATTAGTATCTTTCTAATCTGAGCACATATACCCTATTTTGAAGAACAAATTAACAGCATTTCACAAATCAATGTGTATAATATGCCAATAAGCTTTGATAAAGGAATAAGAAATTCCATCTCTCCTCGGGGCTTTATTCGAACCCAATTTTTTGATTACATCTTCCAATTCTTCTTTAGAAAATTCCTTATCAAGCATTATAGAATCTGCTACTTCAATAGTTTTAGAACAAAGAGGCCAATTATCCAAAGAGCAAACTCTACTCCATTTATTATTAAAGAAATTCAAAAACACTTCTGAAATTTCCTCCTGATTTTCAATCAATAAGCCAGCTTCATTATTAATATGATTGATCCAATTAAAGCTTCTCCAAGCTATAGTTGAAACATGAAAAAATTTTGAATTACAGTCACCTTCTTTGAGCCAATGAGTTTTAGATCTTTGTCTCCACCATGTGCATAATCGGCCAAGAGTTGCATTCAATTCTTGAACTTTGGATCTCAACAATTTGATTTTCAGATCAAAAATAATACCTGCTGAAGACTCTTCTTCTTGTAGTTCCAAAATTTCATTCTTTAAACAGTTTTTAAGATCAGTTAAGCTCTTATGTTTGGCTTTATTCCCAAAAAAATAACACTTTTAAGGAACGTCTGAATTTATTATTCAAAATAGAATCAGCATTGCCACCTGAAGGTTTATTCCAAGAATACCAGACAACTGAGTGAGAAGTAGGGTAAGAAAGCCAAATATCCTCAAATCTTAGAAATCGGTTTTTTTGAAACTCTGCAGAAGAAATCCTTAACATCACTGGACATTGATCAGAAGCAATACGAGCTAGATTTTTAACCACCGTAATTTTCAAGTGATTTAAAGCTTTACAGTTAAGAATACAACGATCTAATCTTTCTAAGATCCGGGCATTACCTGATTTATTGTTACACCATGTAAACTTGGGACCAATAAATCTAGTTTCATGAAAATCACAATCTCTCAAAAAAGAAAGCATGTCTTGAGCACCTTGTGTTAGAGTAAATTTCTTTCCTCCTTTTTTATCATCTTGAGATAAGATGCAATTAAAATCTCCTCCCACAACCATAGGGGTTTTAGAAGATTTAAATTTCTCCAAACTATTCCAAAGGATTTTTCTTTCACCACTGTCTGTGCTGCCATAGATAGTTGCTATAATCTAAGAAGATTTGTTAGCAATGCTTAACTCTCCCACAACTAGCTAATTATTAGCTTCCATAACAGAAAATTTGGCCAAATCTGACCTCCAACATATCATAATGCCTCTAGATAAGCCTCTTGCTAGAAATAAGAAAAAATCCCATAAATCTCCTATAAATCTTTTAAACTTGAAAGAGTCTATATGAGAAATTTTGGTCTCAATATAACCCACAAAAATTGCATCATTATCCTTTATAATCTCCTTCAAATATCGGGAGGCCTCAACTTTTCAAGCCCCCCTACAATTCCAGAATATAAAAGAGCTCATATTGGAATAGAAGTGGGTAAAGACTCACTACCTTTCCTTTTGATCAGTTCTCCTTTCCTGAGTTTTGAAGGTAAGCTAACATTACCCAAAGATTTCAATTACTTTTGAAGCTTGAATTTGATATTACTAGGAATCCTTGCTATGACTGGAGTGGAAGATATCACTTTTCCATCTTCAATATTCTATTTAATATCTTTAATCACAGTAGATTTGATTCCAGTATCAACATTTAAAATATCCAATTCCTGATGATTTTCTTCCTCAGCAATTAAAGACTTTGCTTTGCTAGAAATCTCATTTCCTTCTTCATTCACATGTTGCAGTAAGAAGAACTTATTATCTTTCTCTTTAACTATAGGAGTTTCCATATTAATAGTTTCTTCTGTTATCAATTCAGCAGAATTGATGATTGAATCCAGTTCAACATTTTCAATTTGAGTTATAAGATCAGACTTATGATAGGGAATACCTGAGTTCACAAATAATCCATTAGGACTTACTTGAGTTTGCAAGCAACCCTTCCCCTCTATAGTAATTGGAATAGAAGGAGAATTGTTCTTCTCCAAGCAGTCATTCTGAAGACTGTCAAAAATATTAAAGTTGTTCTTCAAAGCAATTACAGAATTCTGATTTTCAGAATTAATATGTGATTCAATAATTTCACATTCTTCTATAATGGATTGCAACAAGGCTGGAGGATCTTTTAGAAGAGCTGAAACTTGTTTAGGAGGATTCTTCCCAAAGGCTCTATTCTTCTTGAATTTAACCTGAATCCAAGGACCTAATTCATCTTGTCCATTGGAATATCTTTCTTCTTGATTCAGATTTTTTACAGCATCATTTGTCATGGGAGCAACTATTATTGCAGAAGGACATTTGTTCTTCAAATGGCCAATTTTGCCACAGTGGAAGCAAAGAGAAGAAATCTTCTCATATTCTACTTTTTGGAAGGATCTACCATGCTTTCCTTCAATCCAAACTCCTCTTTGTAATTTCTTATCAAGATCAATTCGAACACATACACGAGCATATTCTCTCTTTCCCCATTTAAAAGAGTTGCCATCTAGATATAATGGAGCTCCTATCATAGATGCAATTCTACAAATATTTTGTTCATCCTAGCAGTGAAGAGGTAAGCACGACATATGAATCCAAATAGGTGCTATAAGACCTTTAAGAGATTCAGGGGAGAAATTGGGTGACCATCTATCCAAACCAATGATGTTTCCTCCAATAAACCAAGGACCTCCTTCAAGTACTTCATCGACAGCATCAGGATTGGTAAAAGAGCATAGGATCCAATCAAGACCCAAGGTGGTTAGATGAAATTTACCAAATTTGGACCATTGCTTCCGGAGCTCTCTGCTGCAGACTGGGAATGGAATATTACTTCCCAAGACTTTGATAACCAATGAGTTTCTCAAAACATAAGAATTAGAATTTTCCATTTCTGTATTCATAATAATAGCAATCCTGTCATCAGTAACAGGAGTAGAACTCAAATCATAATTGAGTTTAATTTGTTGTGTCTTCATCCAAGCTTTAGGAACTTTGTATGTGGTGCCAAATTCTAATTTCTTTAACGTATCTTCACCAGAAACCTTATCTTTAACTACTGTTTGCATAAAACTCTTAGCTGGCAAATCAGAGCAGAGATCAGATGAAAGCTTATCGTATGAATGAGAAGAATTGTTAATAACATTCTGGATACTCGGAATTATCTTTGGCCATAGGTCAGAGATTGTATTTGAATAACTAAACTTATTAACAAAAATCTTCACATTTGATGATGAAGCTTCCATAACATTCTGATTCAAATCTGCTTTAGATTTAATAGGGCTCGGAGTATTATCAGATGTAAGATTCAAAATACCTTTTCCTTTACCAACCACAAATTCAACCTTCTTCTTCGCAGGAGAATCGCTAACCTCTCTGATGATCAGAGGTCTTGCAGAATTTTTGATATGGATGATATCTTCAACCAATTGCGAAATTGATTCATCGACTAATCTGAATTGTCCCTCCAAACCTTCAGTGATGATAGACTCGCCGACCATAGATCGGCGGTCCTCCTCCGTCATCGCCAATGACCGGCGGCGTTGGAAGCAGAAAAATCGGGAATTGAAAATTCAAAAAAATTTGGCTGTTTCTCTCTCTAACGGCTGTTTTTCATGAAGCTCTAATGAAGATAGCGATGAGGTGGCAATGCTTTCATGAAGACTTGGAAGCTTATTAATGAAGAAAAATCAAAGTTATAAGAAATCTAAAAATTAAAAATTATTTTTTGCATGAGAAGGGATTATTTGTTACCATTACAAGAAGCCTGGACATATAAGAAAAGATTGTCCATTTCTTATTGATTCAAAGAAGAAAGAGATGGAGGTAGAGAGAAAGAGTGTTAAGAAAGAAAAGAAGCATTTCAAAAAGAAGAAGAAGGCTCTATGGGCCAACCTAGATTCAGATGAATTAAGTTCATCAAATGAAGAGGTGAACATTTGCCTTCTGGCAAGAGGAGAATTGGATCATGATTCTCAAGAGGAATGCATTCAAAGTAAAATCAGTGAAGGCATATGGTACTTGGACAATGGATGTTTATGACATATGACGGGCGATAAAACAAAATTCTCTACATTAGAACCAAGTGATAAAGGATATGTCACATATGGAGATAATGCAAAGGGAATGATTATTGGCATTGGATCCATATGTAAGAACTCTATTACTTTAGAAAAAGTCTTATTTATTTCTATTTTAAAATATAACTTAATATCAATTAGTCAATTATGCGATAAAGGTTTAAATGTTTCTTTTTATGATTCATATTGCATTATTAGAAATAATGAAACTATTTTGCTTATAGGAAATAGACAAAAAATATTTATTTAATTGATTTAGAGAATATAGATAATGTCATTTTGAATTTACTTTGTATGAAATCTACAAATTATGATGCTTGTTTATGGCATAGAAGGCTATGTTATGCCAATATCAACATTTTAAATAAAATTTCTAAACTTGATTTAATAGTTGGTTTACCAAAATTAATTTTCATTTTGATTCTATATGTGCTGCATGCATTCATGTAAAACATAGGAAAAGTTCATTCAAAAGTAAAAAATATAGTTTCTACAAGTAGACCTTTAGAATTATTACACATGAACTTATTTGGGCCAATTAACACAACTAGTTTAGGTGGTAAAAATTATGAATTTGTTATTGTAGATGAATACTGAAGATGCATTTGGGTATTATTCTTAACTAATAAAAATAATGCATTTGATGATTTTAGAAAATTTTCTTGGTATATTAAAAAAGAATAAGGTTATTTAATTCATAAAATTCAAATAGATCATAGTGGAGAATTTTAAAATAAATCATTTGAAAATTATTATAATGAAAATGAAATTAGACATAATTTTTTAGCTCCTAGGACTCCTCAATAAAATAGTGTTGTTGAAAGAAAGAATTATACTTTGATAGAATTAGCAAGATCACTGTTAGATGAATATAAATTTCCAAAGTATTTTTGGGCAGAAGCAATAAACATTGTATGTTATGTTACAAATAGAGTTTATTTAAGACCTATTCTTAAAAAGACCCCTTATGAAATATTTTTTTGGAAAGAAACCTAAGATTAGTCATTTACATATTTTTGGATGTAAGTGTTTTATTTTAAATAATGATAAGAATCCTTTAGGTAAATTTGATAGTAAGTCAAATGATGATATATTCTTAGGATATTCAAATTTTAGAAAATCTTTTAGAGTTTTTAATAAGAGAAAATTAATTGTTGAATAATCCATTCATATAATTTTTTATTAACCCTATAGATTTAATAAGAAATGATTTGAATAATGGTGATATTGAAAATATAAAGAAAATAAATTTGGAAGAAAAGGATGATGATTAATTTCCTAAAGAATAGAGATATAATAAAAATCACCCAAAAGAATTAATAATTGGTGATCCTTCCCAAGGTGTTAAGACTAGGAGAAACCTTAGGGATGAGGTAGAACATTCTGCATTTCTATCAGAAATTGAACCTAAAAATATATATAAAGCTTTACAAGAGAATTTTTGGATAATTGTTACAGAAGTGGAACTTAACTAATTTATAAGAAATGAAATTTGGGAGATATTCACAAGACCTCATGATCAAAATATAATTAGAACAAAATGGGTTTATAAAAATAAGCTAGATGACTCAAGAAATATTGTCAGAAACAAAGCTAGATTAGTTGCACAAGGGTACACACAAATAAAAGGAATGGACTTTTAAGAATCTTTTGCACCTGTAGAAAGACTAGAAGCCATTAGATTACTCATTGCTTTCACTTATTTTAAAAACTTCAATTTTTTTCAAATGGATGTCAAAAGTGCATTTTTTTATTGGTATATTGATCAAGATGTTTTTGTAAAACAACCACCATGTTTTGATAGCATTAATTTTCTTAATTATGTATATAAATTAAAGAAAGCATTATATGGTTTAAAGTAGGATCCAAGTGCTTGGTAGGATAGGTTAAGTAACTTTTTAATTGAACATAGTTTAAAAAGGTAAGGCAGATACAACTCTTTTTATCAAAAATATTGGATATGATTTAATTATTATATAGATTTACGTTGATGATATATTATTTGGAAGTACAAATGAAAGTTTATGTCATGAGTTTTTCTCATTAATGTTAAAGGAATTTGAAATGAATATAATAGGAGAACTCACCTTTTTCTTAAAACTTCAAGTAAATCAATTAGAGTCTGGCACATTTATATATCAAACTAAGTACATAAATGAATTATTAGAAAAGTTTGATATGAAGAGATTCAAATTAAGTAAAACTCCTATAAGCCCATCAACTAGACTTGATTTAGATGAATCAGGAAAACTAATAGATTAAAAGCTTTATAGGAGTATGATAGGTTCACTTTTGTATCTTACTTCTAGTACGCCTGATATTATGTTTGTTGTATGTTTGTGTGCAAGATTTAAAGCTAATCCAAAGGAATCAAACTTAACAGTAGTTAAGCAAATATTTCGCTATTTGACTAGAACTCCTAAGTTAGGTTTTTGGTATCCCAAAAATTTATTATCATGTAATTTAGTTGCTTATTCTGATACAAACTATGCTTATTGTAACTTTGATAGAAAAAATACTTTTGGAACCTATCAATTTTTAGGATCATCACTTATTTCTTGGTTTTCTAGAAAATAAAATTCAATCGCTTTATCCACTATCAAAGCAGAGTACATAGCTACAGGTATTAAGGAGAACAAAGATAGTGTGCAGAATTCATTTGAAGCTAAGAAAGGTTTGAAGCAATGAAATGATGCAGTTGATAAAGGCTTACAACAGCAAGGAAAAGATGAATATGGACCTTGGATCCATGTTAATTTCAAAAATAGAAAATTCAGGCACACAAATAAAAACTATGGATCAAATGCTCCAGTTAAACAGATGTATAGACCCGTGGAGAAGGTGATTAATAACAAAGATGGTGTGCAAAGCAGTGAGCCAGTTATTTTTGAAAAAACTACAAGGTATCATTGGTAGTCCGGAAGCTTATAAAGTTGTTGAAGGGAAGAGGGTTCAGGAAGTACCCATGGTTTTGAATAAATTTCAAATTCTGGATAATGATTTGGAGGAAGGGGAAGTTATTGAGAAGGCTATCACTGGATTAAATAATGAAGCCAATACGGAAAATTCTGTTAATACTGCTGCTGTTCCTGATTTGGTTGCTGCTAAAATAGAGCAGGATACTGGAGATCCAGGGATACAATTAACAAATTCAGGCAAGTTCAAATTATCCAAGGAGTTGAGATCTTTGGGACCAATGGAAGCAGATCAAAGGAAAAGGAGAGGTGAGAACAAATCCAGTAAAATGATAGGGGATAACTCCCCTATTATTACTTAATGGCATCTCTTATCTTTTGGAATTATAGGGGGGCTAGAAAGAGAGAAGCCTCCTTATATCTTAGGGAGATAGTGAAAGACTGTGAAGGTTTTTTTATTGGTCTTACTGAAACGAAGTTGTCATCTCTAGATAGATGTGATATCAACATGATTATTGGTAATGAATGGGATTATTTCCATCATCCTGCAAATGGTATTTCGGGTGGTATCTTGGTAATGTGGAAAAGAGCTTTGGCATCCTTTGATGTTATTGAACATTCTTCCCAATTTATAATGGGAACGCTTAACAGTAATAATTTGGGAAAATGGAATATTGCTACAGTTTATGGAGGAAGGGATGTTCAAACCCTAGGAATTTATGACAGGATCTTGTAGGTTGTCTGGTAGGTGATAATCTAGCTATCATTGGAGGAGATTTTAATTGTATCATCTCTAAGGAGGATAAGAAAGGTGGGAAGAGATTCCATTTCTCTAAAGGGACTAAAGAAATGAAAATGTTCTTAACTAACAATGACTTCCATGATATTGGGTTTGTGGGTCCAAACTTTACTTGGTGTAATAACAAAGAAGGCAATTCGAGAATATGGGAGAGATTGGATAAATGTTTTTTAAATTCTTCAGCTCTTCACAAAATCCCAATGGCTAAGGTTCGTCATTTATCCAGTGTTGCTTCGGATCATGCTCCCATTTCTCTTAATATGGTTGAGCCTCAAAATCTGAAATCAAAATCTGTTAGATTTGAAGATACATGGAAATATTATCCAGCTACTTGGAACATTATTCTAAAGGCATGGAACAAAGCAGATTTTGGTACTAATGCTGAAGTCCTACAAAGAAAATTAAGGAGAACCTTGAAAGCCCTCTATTTCTGGAACAAGAATAAATGCAAAGAGCTGAACTCTCTAAAAACTGAGCTGAAAAGGGATATTTTACAGTTGCAAATGGAAGAATCAAGTGTGGGTCTTACGGCAGATAAGCTGGATCAGTTAAGAAGCAAAGTTCATGAGTTGAATGTGACTTTGGGTAGATTATCTACTTGGTGGAATCAAAGAGAAAAAAGTAGATGGCAGCAAGATGGTGATACAAATTCAAGATTTTTTCATCAGTATGCTTCTGCTAAAAGAAATGGTAATTTTATTTGGCAAATTAGAAATGAGAATACTACTATGGTAGAAGACTTTGATCAAATTGAAGATGTGTTCTACAACTTCTTTAAGAAAAAATGGACAGCTAGGGAGTGCAAGCTTTCGGAATGGCCTTCAGTTCCAGAAAAACTGAGAATTTCCTATGAAGAAGCTAAGTTCCTGGATGCTGAATTTACTAAAGAAGACATGGTAAAATCTATTTTCAGTCAAGGTAATAACAAATCACCTGGTTCTGATGGTATTACAACCTCTTTTTCAAATTCTATTGGAAGATAGTGGAGGAGGATACTTGGAAGGCTATTGATAATTTTTTCAAAACTAGGTGCATGTATAATGAATAGAAAGATATACTTATTGTTCTAATTCCCAAGATTAATAAGCCTATTGTTCCTTCTAACTTTAGGCCTATAAGTTTGTGTCAAACAACTTATAAGATTGTGGCTAGCATGATTCTAAATAGAATGAAAAGCTATATTTCCAAGTGTATCACTAAAGAATAAGTGGCTTTTATCAATGGTCGTTCTATGTCTGACCATTGTCTTCTAGCTCATGAGATTTTTCAGAAACTTAGGATCTCAAAAAGCAAAAAGGGTTTAATGGTGGTTAAGCTTGATATGGAGCAAGCTTATGACAGTATGAGTTGGGAATCTCTTACCCAAGTCTTGGATATATTTGGCATGCCGAAGAATATTTCTAGACTTATTATGGAATATGTAAGGAATGCTAGATTCTTGTTTATCAATAATGGAAGAGCTTCCAAATGGATTACTGCAGAGAATGGCTTTCGGTAAGGTTGCCCGCTTTCACCTTATCTTTATATCCTTTGCTCTCAACTCTTCTCTTTAGTCATGTCTCAAGGAGGTCAGAATCTGGGAATTCAAGTCTCACCGAGAGCTCCCAAAGTGAACCATCTACTGTTTGTTGATGATGTTTTGATTTTTTCACAAGCTACATACCGTTTGGCTGTTAAACTGAGAAGTATAGTGAGGGATTTCTGTTCTTGGACAGGTTTGAAAGTTAATAATTCCAAATCTAAAATTATGTTTAGTAAGTGTATGTCCAGAGCTGCTGTTTCTCGAATACAGAAGCTATTGGAGTTTAAAACAGTGAAAGAAATGCAGTATTTAGGCATCAATATGATGTTAAGGAGACCTCTAAAATCTGATTTCCAATTTCTGCTGGATAAAGTGATGCAAAAGCTGAATTCTTGGGAAAGTAAAAATCTATCCTTAGCAGGTAAAATTACTCTTGCTGAGACTTCTCTTTTAACTCTTCCTAATTTTGTTTCTACACATACATTGGTACCAAAAAGATTTTACAAGAGGTTGATAAATGTTGTAGAAAAATTATTTGGCATAAGATGAATGGTAAGAGGGGTATGCATTACGTTGGTTGGAAAACTTTGTGCAAGCCAAAAGCGAGTGGAGGTTTGAATGTTCATTCGGCGACTAGTAGATTAGGACCTCTTAAAGCAAGACTGTCTTGGAGATTCCTTCAAAACCATGATTCTTTACTTTATCAAGTTATTTATGCCAAATATGGAAGTAATTTGTGGGATGTTAAAAGCAGGAAAGGAAGTTCTATTACTTGGAAGATCTTGCTTGAAGGTGCTCAATACTTAAAACCTTTATTAAGGTGGAAAGTTGTCAATGGTAAGAAGATAGATATTCTTAATGATACTTGGATGCTAGATAAATGCTTGAATAAATGGCCAATCACTGTAAACTGTTTGGAGCTAGATGGTTTAAAATTAAATCATCTCATTGATGAGAACGATGGATGGATTCTTGAGAAATTGAAAGATTATTTCCAGAATGACATTATCAATACCATCCTTCATATTCCAATTGATAGAAGAGCAAATGAGGATAATATGGAAGAAACCTGCTGTTTATCTAACAGGTCTATTACTGCACGAGCAGTTGAGGCTAACAGTATGTTTAACAATATTAATGATGATATGGGCTTTTATACTTGGTTAAAAAACTAAGACTTCTAGTTAGGATTGAATTGTTTTGGTGGAGATTGAGTAAAGAAGCTATCCCAACAAATGAGTTCTTAAAATATAAGAAGCTTAAAGATGTGGAACTTTGTGCTAGGGGGTGTCAAGAAACAGAAAATCTGGAGCATATAGCTATCCGGTGTATTCATTTGCATGAGATTCTTCGGATGATTCAAAGTGGGGATTATATATTCCAATCTTTAATTCTCTGGAAGAAGGTTTATGTGAGCTGAAGAAGCTTGTTAGTTTTGCTCCTAATATTGCCAATTTATACTGTACTTCAGTATACTTTAATTGGAGGAATAGCAATGAGGTAAACCATGGGAAATGTGCAAAATCTGTAGCAGTTATAGCAGTTAATGTGCTGTCTTCAGCCTTCAAATCTGCTAGTCTAATCATAGATAGCTGGGGTGCTAATCTCTCTAGGGAGTTTCAAAATGTTTGGCACCCTCCACCACTTAGTTGGATTAAGATCAATGTTGATGCAACTCTTCTAACTTCTTATAATGCTGGAATTGGTGGTTTCTTCCGTGATCATAAAGGAAGATTATTGATTGCTTTTGGAGAAAGAAGAACGCATTGGGATATAGCTGACCTTGAGTTAGATGATGTGATGACTATTATAAGATTTCTTCAACCGTGGATGCTTGAGAGTAAAGGGATCATAATTGAAGGGGATAACATCAATGTTATCAATTTCATTCAATATTCTTTAAATAAGAATTGGCAATACTATAATCGGATGGAGGACGATTTTCTCTTATTGGCCGATTTCAATAAGGTAATTCTTCACCATATACATAGAGATTGTAATAAGGTAGCCGATATGTGTGCTACTTTGGCTTTAGATAACAATTTTTGGTTTGATAGTTCTTCTTTTGCTAACATCCCTTCTTCACTTTGTTCTTTATTGAAGAAGGAATGTGAACCTCTTTTCTAGCTTGTATCTTGGTCTTATTTTTTCCATTAGTAATTGCTATTGCATTCTTCAAAAAAAAAACATAGCTACAAGTACTTATGTTGCCAAAGTTTTATGGCTAAAGTAATAATTATTAGATTTTGGAATTAAGCTTAAAAATATTCCCATTAAATGTGATAATACAAGTGCTATAAGTTTAACAAAAAATCATATACAACATTCACGAACTAAAAACATAAAGATAAGATATCATTTTATTAAAGATCATGTTAATAAAGGTGATGCAAATATAGATTTTGTAAACACATATTCTCAAATAATTGATATATTTATAAAACATTTAGCTGAAGAGATATTTGCATGTTAAGACATATGCTTGGGATGTTAGATCCTAATATTTAAATTTCTTTTATTTTTTAATTATTCTTTTTGATGTTATCAAAGGAGGGGGAGAATTATATATGTTGGTCATAATTCATTTTATATGCATATATTGAGGGAGAGAATTATTATTTTTTTTAGCAAATTAGCATTCAAAAATATTTCTCAATTATCATATATACTTTTCAAATGCTTAAAAGTTATAATAAAAGGTCAATTTGCACCTTTGTTTTAACTATACCCAATATAAGTTTGTCATCATCAAAAAGGAGGATATTGTTGATATCATCTACCTCGTGACCTATTTTAGAGATTTTGATGATAACAAATATATTCTTGGATATTTTAATTTGTGTGCTAAGTATTTCAGGTGTAATGATTTAATGGAAAAGCATAGTAATTACTTATGGGATTTACAGTGCACAACTCAAGTTCAATCAAATTTTGAGCTTAAGATGGACCAAGATGGAAAACTTAAAGGCATGTATATTATCATATGAGTATGTTAGTGGTCCATTAATATTTACTTGCATGGTTTGATTTGCTCACAATCTAAATATCTATTAATTATATATTAATCTTGATATTGAAATATTAAGATCTCCTTATTAAATAAATATTATAAGCTTCATTGATTGCATAATTGTTATCAAATATGGAAAGATATATAATTAGGGAAATTAAATGTAATAATATTATATGATAAAACTTTTATTATTTATTCATTTTAAATTGACTTGTTTCACATCAATTTATTGATGTATGATTAATTTTATCTAAATTATATCATATTATTATATGAATATTCAACATATCCTTAAATATTTAAAAATGTGCATTAGTTTTATTTTACTTAATATGATATTATTTTGATGGAAACGTGGTATAATAATTTATTGCATTAGATTTCTTGGATTTTGTAGATAAAAATTAATAGGTTATATGATTCATTTGGATCTCATTTAATTTTATAACAAATTTCTAAGCATTATCTGATTTTAATATAATTTGGTGGTTAACTATTTTTTCTTTACTTTGGTTGTATATGAAGACTTTTTAACTTTCCCATGTGACTCGCCATTTATAGCTATTTGAACCTTATATCTATTTAATATAAATGAGTTTTTGATCAAAAATAATATTATATATTAGTTGATAAATTAATATTAGATTAATAGTTTTATTCAAATTTTGCTTTACTTACCATTTCCCTTTAAATACATATCTTCCTCTTCATCTAAGGGTTGCACAAAAAGGAAAACTCCACCAATTCTTTCATTCTTCTTTTCTTCTTTACATGCTAAATCTTAAGAGAAGATACTTTGATTTTTATTTCAAGAGCTCTTTTCATTTACAATATTGAATTCTTGGTTAGAAAGTTTCAATGCACTAAATTATGCAACATCTCTTGGAGTTCTTGAGTTTGCTTTCCTTCACTAAATCTTTACTTAATATTCTTTTAGTTTTCACCATATATTTTTTCTTGAAAATATTTATTATTTGGTGAAATACCAATGTTATATTAAGTTGTCTATGTTACATCTTTTAAGTCCATAAAGTTAGCTAAACAAGTATTTTTATTTTCTTTTATGTGACATAGATTTACATTTAAAATCTAATTCATTTTTTGATTTGAGTAGTTAAATTTTAAATCAAGAAGAAAATATTTTTATTTAAATCATTATTTATATTTTTATCAAAATATAAATCTATCTTAAAGTGAGTAAATTTAATATTGCATTTGCAAGTAGTGAGGTTGTTAAAATTAATTTGTAAGATCATCTTAAATATTTTGGACATTTTATTGCAAGATAATTTGAGGCTATATTATTTACATCAAATTTTAAGAACCTAGAGAGAGAAGCTGTGAGAACCTAGAGAAAGAAAGTTCATCATTGATTTGAATTTTTGCTTTGCAAGTTTTCTGTGATCGGTGTCGTTCAGTGGAGATGGTTGTTCCTGACTGCCGGTAGCTGCTAGCCAGTGGTAATCTTCATGCTACTTCCTTACAAAGCAATCCCATCAAGTATTTTGCTCCAAAGATTAACAAGATTCGTAATGATTCTGCTGATCAAAATTCGGTACGACATCCTACAAATCTGGTGATTAGAGAAGGGTTCATGCCACCTTTGCAGCAAGAACTGATTGTTGAAGGGAAAGGAAAAGGATCACTAGAGGTTTAGCAAGATTTGGTGACATCAAAACCAATTTCTTCTGGAAATCTGGGTAAGGATTCAACTTCTTCTTCAGGTTTGGTGCTGAAGGTCAACCAGTTTATGGGAATTCAAGAAGCTGATGTTCAAGATCAGGTTAGCAAGAACCTATCTGCTACCTTTGAGAATGACGTTGATATTGCTGAAATAGCAGTTGAGAAAAATGATGATTTTGTTCCTAAAGATAGCTTTATGTCGGCTTGGAAGAAGACTCAACATATAAAGTTAAATTATAACATGGATTCTACATAAATGTCCGAAGATGGAGTGGCTTTAAAGCTAAATCCTGATTTGAATTGGCCAATTCTCAGGTATTAAAGAATTCTCTTGTGATCAAAGTTCTTGTGAATGATATCACATTCTCTATTTGCAGCCAGGAACTCCGAAGGCAATGGAGTAGGTTTGGTAGTTTTCATCTAACAACGCTGGGATGTAATTGGATTCTATGTTCCTTTAATAACAGTGAATCTATGGAGGAAGTGCTAAGTGGGGGACCTTGGTATATTGGGAATCTTATTGTTGGAATGGATAAATGGTCCACCTTTTTTTTCTCCGTAATCTTTAAAAGGTACTACTTCTCCAGTTTGGATTCGATTTCCGTGTTTAACATTAAGTTGTTGTGATGCAACAACTTACAACAACAACTTAATGGTAAACACGGAAATCGAATCCAAACTAGAGAAGTAATACCTTTTAAAGATTACGGAGAAAAAAAAGGTGGACCATTTATCCATTCCAACAATATGATGAATTTCAGCATTAAGTTGTTGTGATGAGGAAAATATTTCTAGAATCACTTCTATGATTGGAATTCCTATGTTCCTTGATGGGAACTCTTTTAAATGGGGAAAGAGAGAATATGCACGTTGTTGTGTTCGTATTGACCTGGAAAAAAAACTTCCTAAGGGAGTATGGATGGAAGGAATTCAAGGGAGAACATTTCAAAAAGTTGAATATGAGAAGTTGACTTCTCTTTGTTATGATTGTGGGAGAGTTGGACATAGTAAAAATTTTTGTCCTGAGCTTAAATCTTTGCTGATCAAAGAGAAGAACGTGCCTGGAGCAAGGGAAGTAATGAAGAATGATTGTATTCCTACTGTAGATGTTTTAAAACACCAAGAGAGTGATGAATATGGCCCTTAGATTCATTTGAATTTTAGAAGTAGAAGATACAGGAATGTGAGGAGGAATGTTGGCTCAAAGGTGCGGCATAAGTTGGTGTTTAAACCTGTTTGTAATTTGATCCAGGCTCAGGATGAAATTGTGCAAGGTGATCCAGATACATCAGAAAAGCTGCAGGGAAATTATGCAATTCTAAATCTCAACGAGGACACTGATATTATTGAACAGGTCCAAATTCAGGAGGTTCCAGCTGATATTTGTATCAATAACAAATTTCATATTCTGCAAGATGATCTTGAGGAAGGAGAAGTTTTTGAAGTGGCTGATACAGAAGTTAAAAACAAGTCTAAGGATCCCTCTAAAGACTTTGCTGAAATTGTTCTGGTTCCATAAAAAATTCAAGTTGTAACTTCTGATGAGCTACAGGGCAGAGGAGATCAAGAGTTGTCTTTGAAAACTTCAGGCAAAATCAAATAGTCTAAGGAATTAGAATCAATATGACCTATGGAAGCAGCTCATAGGAAAAGAAGAGGGGAAAACAAGAGTAGTAAGACAATAGGGGAATTTTCCCCTGTTGTTTTTTAATGGCTTCGTTTATCTTTTGGAATTATAGGGGGGCGAGAAAGAGGGAGGCCTCCCTATATCTAAGGGAGATAGTGAAGGATAACGAGGGGTTTTTTGTTGGTCTTTCTGAGACTAAGATGTCTTGTTTGGATAAGAATGATGTCAATTTGTTGTTGCAAATCTATTTTCATAGCTTATGTTTTAATGATTGACAAACACTATTTCTCTTATACTGCTTGTTGCTTCTAACGTTTCAGGAATCGAAGATTGGACGAACAAGACGAAGCTAATTCAGGATTACGTAGGTTTAGGGTTGAGTCAGTCTATACTTTTGTTTTTCACTTTTGAGTCTACTTGTAATGGTCAAAGAGACTGATGCTAAGTAACCCTACACACACACACTTGAGAGATTTAGAATTTCTATTTTTGCTCATATCGGCCAGGACGATATTTTACATCGTCCTAGACGATCATACTTAAAACAGAAAGGATAAATAAGGATTCTTAATTAAGGCAGCCGCCATTAACATATAGGCCTGGACGATACATGTATCGGCCTGGACGATAAGCTCAAAACAGAAAGAAGTAGCCGCCATAGACAATTAAGGTATACTGTATTTTTAAATTATCGGCCAGGATGATCATTGATCGGCCTGGATGATATTCACAAATTATGCCTTAATTGATTAGGAAATCAAGGGAGTAATTAAGGATGATTGATACGATCATATCATCCTGGACGATCGCAGGATCGGCCAGGATGATCTAGTCAAAAACCTTAAGTTACTTCAGGACGATAAATATCGGCCAGCTCATATCCAGGGCTATTCTAAGGATGATTTTCCTCTGATTTGAACTGATCGGCCAGGACGATCGTGAGATCGACTTGGATGATCAAGCCAAATTTCAATCATCTAGGAGTGTATTCAGGGCGATGCTCTGGCCGATCTTCTGAGTTTTGTACTGATCGGCCAGGTCGATGTCCATATCGGCCTGGACGATAAAGTCGGCAACTTACAATAATGAGCTCCTTTGAAGCTCTTCTATTTAAGAGCTCATGTTCAACGTTTTTGATGTCCTTTGGCTACTGCCTTGACCTGAGAAGGCCTTGAAGAGAGAAAGAGAGAGAGGGAGAGAGAGAGGATCTTGTTAGGGGGAGCTTGTGAGGGGATTCACAAGGGTTGCTTCAAGGATCGCTCTGCTTCTTCTTCGTCTAGAGTTTCTCGTCCGTGGAAGGGTCGGTAGAGGTAAGGAGTTAGCTTTTGGTTGTGGTTCTCTGCCAGCTTCAAGAGGAAGCAAAAGGAGGTAGGTTCTCTGCCTTGCCGGGGTGGAAAAAAGGAGGTTCTTGTAAGGGCTTCTCCGCCTAGCCGTGGGGGCTAAAGGAGAGTCACATTTTGTAGTGCAATACTTGGTGGGTGCCTCCAAGGAGTGGACGTAGGTCGAGTTGACCGAACCACTATAAATTTCTGTGTTTCTATTTCTTGCTTACGCACTTTTAATTCCGCATTTATTTTTGTGGTGTGATTTTGGTTTATACAATTTTTATTCTTTGTAAAAAGAAATTTTAAAATACCAATTCACCCCCCCTCTTGGTTAGCTTGGGCCAGTTCTATAGGGCTTAACATCCCTAACAAACTTTCAAGTGGTATCAAAGCGGGATTCGAAAATTTAAGTTTGAAAACTTTTTGAATTTGATCCATGGCTAACCTTGGGAATCGCAACACTATGGAAGGGTATTCTATTACCTGACCTCCCCTGTTCGATAACCTACCTTTTGATTTTTGGAAAACCCGCATGTCAACATTTTTACAATCTACTGATTATCGCATATGGATGCTTATTCAAGAAGGTTATTTTCCACCTTCTCGTGAAATTAACGGTGTTAAAACTGAAGTTGCTTTTACTGAATGGACTTTTGATAAATGAGATTTAGCTCAATTAAATGCAAAAGGTTTGAATTGCTTTTTTTGTGCTTTAAAATCTGAGGATTACATGCGTGTCTCAACTTGCAAAACTGGTAAAGAGATTTGGGATAAATTGTGCATCACCTATGAAGGTACTAATGAAGTTAAACAATCCTGTTTGAACATTCTCTTGCATGACTACGAACTTTTTCGTATGAAACCTCATGAATCAATTTCTGACATATACACAAGATTTACTCAGATAGTTACTTCACTACAAGCACTAGGAAAAGAACTTTCAAACTATGTAAAAGTTAACAAGATTTTGAGATGCTTGCCTTCGTCTTATGATGCAAAAATCACTGCAATCACTGAATCTAAGGATTTGAACACCTATTCTATTGATAACCTACTTGGCTCACCCATTGCTTACGAGCAAGGGGTGAATCAAAGAAATCTTGATGCAGGTGAGAAGAAAAAGGAGAAAACATTTGCACTTAAGGTGCACAAATCAGATTCTGAATCTTCTGGGTCTAAAAGCGATGAAGTTGCCTTCATCACAAGGCAATTCAAAAGCTTTCTAAGGAAGAAACAAAAGCATCATCAAAGTTGGAGAAAAGGTAAAGATCATAAACATGTTAAAGGATCTTCTGATATTGTTTGTTTTGAATGCAGGAAGCCTGGACATGTGAGAGCAGATTGCCCAACACTTCAAGATAACACAAGCAAGGAAAAGATTGAGGAAAAATCTAAGTTTAAGAAGGAGAAGAAGAGAATCCAAAAGGCATTCTGGGCAGAATCTGGTACTGATTCCTCTGAGACTGAACCAGAGGAAGAGACTACAAACCTATGCTTAATAGGGGAAGATTATCTTGAGCAAAGTGATGAGGAAGAGGTATGTAAACCAACCTATGATGAATTGTTTGAAATTTGTGAAAAAATCCATGCATCATACAAAAAACTTAAGAAGACACATGCTAGCTTAAAAGTGGAACTTGTAAATGAGCAGAAAGAGTATGAAGTCATTCTTAAAGATCATTCAATGATTGATTCTAATCACATGGCTCTTCTTGATGAATTTGATGAGTTGAACAAAAAGCATTCAGAATTAATTGATGAACATAAGGCATTAAAAGTTTCACACACCTCACTTAATTTTGATCTTAAGAAATCTAAAGAGATTGAGAAAAATTTGAGGATTGAGAATGATGCATTAAAGAAAACTAACTTGAGGATTCAAAATGATTTGGATACATGTAAGAAAAATTGGATGACATCTACTTTTAATCCTAAGCTAGAACCTAGGAAGAGGCATTATAACTCAAACCATTTAATAAACCCTTTTTCTGGAGTTAGATGTTTTTCATGTGCATGCTAGGACACATCTCACACACTTGCACCGTTCACCATAGTACACATTGGGTGTGGAGACCTAAGATGCATGATTCACAGCATACCATATCTGCATTGCACTTTACTTTTCCTAAGAAGGGGCCCAAACCTGTTTGGGTTCCTAAATCTGACTGTTGTTGAGTTTTGCAGGTGTGCTCTCACCAAAGACCTCGTGGGAGCATAGGATAACTGGACATAAGGAGGCTGGCAGCTCAAAATTGCTTAAACTCGCTGCCTTATCACTTGCTTGAAATTTTTAGTTTTTGTGTTTTTTTTTGTGCTAGTTTTGTGCTTGTTTTGTGCTGTTCTAGTTTGCTTTATTTTCATTTTTTGTTTTTTTTGTTTGGTGTCACATATGGTAAATCTTGTCAATCTTTTAGATTTTGGAGTTTTGGATATAGTGTTTAGCTTTTCTAAATTGGTTAAAGGGAGAAATACTGTTGATTTTCCCTTCTTCTGACCTTGGTTAGTGGTATGATTTTCTTCTCTAAACAAAAGTCTAAACTCAGTTTAACCAATATTTTTTTAATTAAGATCCTTTTCTTATCTTGTTACATTAATTTATCTTATGCATAATAGCCAAAGTTCTTATATATCTTTCAAGTTTTTTGAAATCTTGCCATTGCATTTATCACATGATTTTGATTTTGTGTTGTGGATTGTTCTTCCCTATGTTAGAGAGAGAGCTCCTATTCTCTAATATTTGGAGGATATACTCACAACTAAGTTTTTTTTAAGGGTATATTAAAGAGTTTCTAGCTTGCAAGAGTTAAAAAGGAAAGAGGCCAATGAAGCCAAATTGAAAAGAAAGCTATATACACAAAAGTGTATCAAAGAATCAAAAGATGCTCAAAAGAGCCAATCGAAGTGACAAGAGGCATAAAATGAGCCCACTAAATGCAAGCTATCCTCTCTTTGCTAAAACTCTTAAAACTTAGAAAACTCATTGATTATGTGATGCTTTCAAAGACTTGATTTCAATTTCCATGATTGAGAAAAATTACTTTGTTTTATTAATTATGAGATATTTTCTTTGTAAACAAGTCTTGAATGGATCTTCTTATCCTATTTAGTTATTCTGAGTTAGGCCTCTGTTTTCCAAAAGAATTTTGTACCCTGAAGGATGTCCGATCTAGGGTTAACAGAATCAGATGTTCTACCTTCTTCTGATTGGGATTTGTTAAACTCCTTGATCTCTTGGAACTTTAAAAGTTTAACTTTTTGAAAAATTCTCATATGATGCCTCCATAAAAAATAAAAAAAAAATTAGAAAAATTAAAATCCAAAAATATTCGTTTTTTTATTTTCGTTGTATTTTTGCTTTTCTTTTACTGTGCTTTTTGACTGTTTTTCTTTTATTTTATTTTTGAGGGCCTTGATCATCACCATCTTTTTCTTGGTTTCAATTTCTAGTCACATCGTCCTGGCCTATATTTTTATTGTCCTGGACGATAGAGCAAATTCTCTTCAAAATCCATCTGCTGACCTTTTCTATGCTTGTTGTAACTCATCGTCCTGGACGATCCTATATCGTCCGGGATGATTTGATCAAACTCTATTACAATCATCAAGAAAATCCTGGCCGATATAATATTTCGTCTGGCCGATGTATTTTATGTGCATCATCCTGGCCGATACACTGGATCGTCCTGGATGATCCACGTGTCAGCACATTTGAATCTTTAAAATTAGCCCCGGACGATCCATTATTGGACAATCGGCCGGGCCGATCCACTGTTCATCCTGGACGATACACGTGGCAGTGATTTAAAATGTTTTAACTTCGGCCGGTACGATCAATTATTATGCATTGTCCTGGACGATACACCTAATCGGCCCGGACAATCTGCTTTTCAACGGTCGTCCAGATTGACTCCTCGGGCCGATCGCTTGTGTCTAATCGGCCTGGCCGATATCTGATCGGCCTGGACGATCGGACCGCCTTTTTGACCAATCGGCCTGTACGCAATTATTGAGCCATATCAGCCTGGACGATTCTGCGATCGGCCAGGACGATATGGCCGTTTCTTTAAATTCTGGCAGTTCCAGCCATGGTTTTTCACTCTTCAACCTTTCTCCTCTTGTGTTTTCTTGCTAACTCCTCTCTATGGCTGGTGGAAAACGTGTCCGACAAACTTCTGGGAGTTCTTCGAGGGCTAGGATTGACCCTCATTTCAGGGAAGCAGAAGATGAAGCCGCCTACCATCGTTACAAAGAGTGTGGGATAACTATCTCTAGAATCATCAATCCTGCCCACATCTCATACCCGGTAATGGATCTTTTTGCTCACACCTCCCTTTGCTTCATTCTGTCTCTTGCTTTCCCTTTCAATACCGAGTTTCTTCGAGAATTTTTCGCAAACCTTCGCATTAACCCTACCTTCATAGCCCTGACCTCCTATGCGAATCGACGCCCTGTCGAAATCACATATCAGGATTGTGTTGATCTTTTACAGCTATCCACCACCGGGGATAAGCTGCACTTAATCGCCTTAGATCCTGATCTTGACTGGTCCACGGCAAATCACTTCCTTCGCCAGACTAATGCACCTTACCATGTTGGAGAGACTAACTCTTTAGTCAAAGATGCTAGGACAATCCAACATGTCCTTCGCACCTCCATAATTTCAAAAGCAGACGACCGAATCCACATCACCCCTCTACTTTCCCTCACTACTTTCTACATCATGGCTCATAGAGAATTTAATACTGCGGACCTAATTTTTCGATACATTGATCACTTAACCACAATCCGTGATCCAGGTCACAAGAGGAAACCCAATCTAGCCTTAGTACACATCATAACCTATGTCCTTGAAACCAAATACCAACTTCAGTATCCTATTCCACCAAACCTCCCAACTCCCTTCTACTCAAACAGTTCCTTCAGTACCCTTCACAGTACTCGTCTCCACCCTGAGGAACCTCAGGGGGCTAGAGAGGAGGAGGCTCCCGCTCCCGCTCCCTTTCTTGACCCTTTCCCTCTCCACCAGCACTCTCCGGTTGATCAGTTGATTGAGAGGTTTGATCGATGGGAGACCCGCTTTGACGCCTACGTTGCTGCATAGGAGCAGCAACACTCTGAGGACATTGCCCGCTACGAGCAGCACCGCACTGAGGATTTAGCCCGATTTGATAGTTTCCTTACTCACCAGCAACAGCAGCATGACTAGAATATCGCCTGGTTCAATGCTCAATTTACTATGCTTGCCAGCTACATTCAGCAGCCACCTCCACCACCTCCATCTGATGATCAGGATCCTTCATTTTTCTAGTCTGTGTTTTTCTGTTGTTTATTTCCTGTTTTATGTAGTTTGCTTGTTAGTCTTTGTTTGTTGTGGTGTTTTCTTTTGTATATGGACCCTCTTTTTGTGATGATAAAAGGGTGAGTAGGGTAAGGTAGGAAAAGTTGTTGGGTTTATAACTTTGAAATTCTAATGTACTTTTTGAATATTCTCCTACTTGTGTTTTCATCATCAAAAAGGGGGAGATTATTGCAAATTTTATTTTCATGGCTTATGTTTTGATGATTGACAAACACTATTTCTCTTGTACTACTTGTTGCTTCTAACATTTCAGGAATCGAAGATTGGACGAACAAGACGAAGCCAATTCAGGATTGCGTAGGTTTAGGGTTGAGTCAGTCTGTACTTTTGTTTTTCACTTTTTGAGTCTACTTGTAATGGTCAAAGAGATTGATGCTAAGTAACATTACATACACACACTTGAGAGATTTAGAATTTCTATTTTTGCTCATATCGGCCAGGATGATATTTTACATCGTCCTGGACGATCAGACTTAAAACAGAAAGGCTAAATAAGGATTCTTAATTAAGGCAGCCGTCATTAACATATCGACCTGGACGATACGTGTATCGGCCAGGACGATAAGCTCAAAATAGAAAGAAGTAGCCGCCATAGACAATTAAGGTATACTGTATTTTTAAATTATCGGCCAGGACGATCATTGATCGGCCTGGACGATATTCACAAATTATGCCTTAATTAATCAGGAAATCAAGGGAGCAATTAAGGATGATTGATACGATCATATCGTCCTGGACGATCCAGTCAAAAACCTTAAGTTACTTCAGGATGATAAATATCGGCTAGCTCGTATCTATGGCTATTCTCAGGATAATTTTCCTCTGATTTGAACTGATCGGTCAGGATGATCGTGAGATCGGCCTGGATGATCAATCCAAATTTCAATCGTCCAGGATTGTATTCAGGGCAATGCTCTAGCCGATCTTCTGAGTTTTGTACTGATTGGCCAGGCCAATGTCCATATCGGCCTTGACGATAAAGTCGGCAATTTACAATAATGAGCTCCTTTGAAGCTCTTCTATTTAAGAGCTCATGTTCAACATTTTTGAGGACCTTTGGCTGCTGCCTTGACCTGAGAAGGCCTTGAGGAGAGAAAGAAAGAGAGGGAGAGAGAGAGAGGATCTTGTGAGGGGGAGCTTGTGAGGGGATTCACAAGGGTTGCTTCAAGGATCGCTTTGCTTCTTCTTCGTCTAGAGTTTCTCGTCTGTGGAAGGGTCGGTAGAGGTAAGGAGTTAGCTTTTGGTTGTGGTTCTCTGCCAGCTTCAAGAGGAAGCAAAAGGAGGTAGGTTCTCTGCCTTGCCGGGGTGGCAAAAAGGAGGTTCTTGTAAGGGCTTCTCCGCCTAGCCGTGGGGGCTAAAGGAGAGTCACGTTTTGTAGTGCAATACTTGGAGGGTGCCTCCAAGGAGTGGACGTAGGTCGAGTTGACCGAACCACTATAAATTTCTGTGTTTCTATTTCTTGCTTCCGCACTTTTAATTCTGCATTTATTTTTGTGGTGTGATTTTGGTTTATGCAATTTTTATTCTTTGTAAAAAGAAATTTTAAAATACCAATTCACCCCCCCTCTTGGTTAGCTTGGGCCAGTTCTATAGGGCTTAACATCCCTAACGAACTTTCATTTGCTCATTGGAAGCGATTGAGATTTTTTTTACCATCCTGCTGATGGAACATCGGGTGGGATTCTGGTTTTGTGGAATAAGAATGTGGTTTCTTTTGAAGTTATTGAACATTCTTCTCAAGTAATTATGGGAGTTCTTAACAGCAATGTATTGGGCACTTGGAATGTAGCCACTGTTTATGGGGGGAAGGATGTGCAAACCAGTAGAAGCTTATGGGAAACTCTTAAAAATTGTGTGCCTTGTGATACACCTTCTATTATTGGAGGTGATTTTAATTGCATTCTTTCTAAGGATGATAAGAGGGGTGGGAAGAGGTTCCATTTTTCTAATGGACCTAAGGAGTTGAAGATATTTTTGACAAATAATGACTTCCATGATATTGGATTTGTTGGGCCATGTTTCACTTGGTGTAATAATAAAGAAAGTGCTTCAAGAATTTAGGAAAGGTTGGATAGATGTTTATTAAATTATGCTGCTTTACAGAAAATCCCTATGGCAAAGGTTCGACATTTACCAAGGGTAGCATCAGACCATGGTCCTATTTCCTTCAATGTGGTTGAGCCTCAAAATTAGAAATCTAAAATTATTAGATTTGAAGATACTTGGAAGTCATATCCTGCAACTTGGAGCATTATTTTGAAGGCCTGGAGAAAATCTGATTTTGGTAATCATGCTGAAATTTTACAAAGAAAGCTTAGAAGAACTTTGAACGCGTTATATTTATGGAATAAAAATAAATGGAGAGAATTGAATTTATTAAAGAGTGAGCTGAAGAGGGATATTCTATAACTACAGATTGAGGGATCCATGGGAGATGGGCTCACGGTGGACAAGCTGAAACTTCTAAGAAGTAAGGTACATGAGCTGAATGTTACTTTGGGAAGATTATCTACTTGGTGGAACCAAAGAGCTAAAGTTAGATGGCATAAGGAAGGTGATTTAAATTCTAGATTTTTTCATAAATTTTCCTTTGCTAAGAAGAATGGCAAACTTATTCGGCAAATCAAAATTGAGAATAACAACCTTTTGGAGGACTTTGAACACATTGAAGCTGTCTTTCATAATTTTTTTCAGAAAATGTGGACTGCTAGTGAGTGCAAGTTGACAGGTTGGCCTTTATTTCCTGAAAATCTAAAGATTTCCCAAGATGTTGTTGATATGTTGAGCGTTGATTTCACTAAAGAGGAGCTTATTAAAGATGTTTTTCATCAAGGTAATAACAAGTCTCTTAGTTTAGACGGTATTACTACATCCTGTTTTAAATTCTATTGGAAAATTGTGGAAGGTGAAACATGGATTGCAATTGATAGTTTTTTCAAAACTAGATTCATGCATGCTGAATGGAAAGATACATTGATTGTATTAATTCCTAAAATAGGAAATCCGATTGTTTCATATAACTTTAGGCCTATAAGTTTGTGTCAAACTACTTATAAGCTTATGACAACTATGATTTTGAATAGAATGAAAGGTTGTATTACAAGGTGTATCACTGAAGAACAGGTAGCTTTCCTTCTTGGAAGATTAATGTCTAACCATTGCTTGTTAGCTCATGAGGTTTTCCACAAGTTTAGATTATCAAAAAGTAAAAAAAGCAAGATGGCGGTTAAGCTTCATATGGAGCAAGCTTATGATAGCATGAGTTGGGAGACTTTGCATCAAGTCTTAAAGGTGTTTGGATTTCCTTTGAAAATTTCTTTGCTTATTATGGAATGTGTTAAGAATGCTAGATTCTCCTTTATTTTAAATGGAAAAGTTTCTAACTGGATAAGGCAGAGAATGGGTTTTGTTAAGGATGCCCTTTATCTCCTTATCTTTTTATTATTTGTTCTCAACTTTTCTCACTTGCTATGGCACAAAGAGGACAAGATTTGGGAATTCAAATCTCACCTAGAGCTCAAAGGATTAGTCATCTTATGTATGCCAATGATGTTCTAATTTTTCTCAAGCATCTAAAAAGCTAGCTCATATTTTGAAGAGTATTGTATCAGATTTTTGCTCCTGGACGAGGCTGAAGGTGAACAATTCAAAATCACAAATTTTTTTTTGCAAGGGAACTAGCAGATCCAATATACAACGGGTTAAATATAGATTCTAAAATTCAAAATCATCAAGGAGATGCAGTACTTAGGCGTTAAAATGATGCTGAGAAGAGTGGTGAAATCTAATTTTCATTATTTATTGGATAATATTCTACAAAAGCTGAATACTTGGGGGAGTAAATGTTTCTCCATGGCTGGTAAGATTATTCTTGCTAAATCTTCTCTTCTATCTCTTCCTAGTTTCATATCTACACATACTTTGGTTTCAAAGAAAGTGCTTCATGAAGTTGACAAATGCTGTAGAGAGTTCATTTGGCATAAAAGAAATGGCAAAAGAGGTATGCATTACAAATCTTGGGAAGATCTTTGTAAGCCAAAAGCAGCAGGTGGGCTGAATTTTCATTCAGCTGTTAGTAGATCTGGCAACTTAAATCAAGGTTGTTATGGCGTTTGATACAAAATCCATAGTCGTTACTTCATCAAAATATTATTGCTAAATATGGTGATAATATGTTGAATGCTGATTGCAGAAAAGGATCATCAATTGCTTGGAAAATTTTAACTGTGGGTGCTGAATACTTAAAACCTTTATTATGGTGGAGACTGGGCAATGGAAGGAAGATAAATGTTCTTAAAGACATTTGGATGTTGGACAAATGTCTGGATGATTGGCCAATAACTGCTGATTACTTATGATTGGAAGATGTAATGCTCAATCACTTCATTAATTTGAATGGAAGTTGGAAGGTGGAGGAGTTGCATCACTTCTTTCATGAGGATCTCATCTCTTTAATCTTGCAAGTTCCAATTTATAATAATGTTGTAGATGATTATTTGGAGGATATTTTCCATCTTTCAAGCAAAACTATTACTGCTAGAGCATATGAATCCTATGTGTAACGTGACATTAAGGAGGAAGATTTTGGATTCTCAGATTGGGTAAAAAAACTGAAGCTTAGCTCTCGGGTAGAGCTATTTTGGTGGAGGATGAGCAAATTTGTTATTCCTACAAATGAATTTCTGAAGTATGGGAAGCTTACAAATCATTATTTATGTGCAAGAGGCTGTCAGGATGTGAAAAAATTTGAGCATATTACTGTTCGGTGTAAGCATCTGCTGGATGTTTTATGGAAAATTCAAGAGTGGGGATTTTATATTCCTACTTTTTACTCTTTGGTTGAATGTTTGAAAGAGCTAAAAACTTTCACTGCTTTGCTCCTAATTTGGTCAAATTATATTGCACTATGGTGTATTTATGTTGGAATAATAGAAATGAAATTGTCCATGGGAAGAAGGCCAGTCCGAGCTCTGTTATTGTAGCAAATGTTTTATCTTTAGCAATTAATCATTCTAATCCATTTCTAGATAGATGGGGTGCTAATCTCCTTAGGGAGTTCCAAAATACTTGGCACCCTCCACCGCTAGATTGGATTAAAATTAATGTTGATGCATCTCTTCTAACTTCAAATAGTGCTGGAATTGGAGGTATCTTTAGAGATTACAAAGGAAGATTATAACTTGCCTTTGGGGAGAGAAGAATTCATTGGGATATAACACAACTTGAGATGGATGTTGTGGTGTCAATTAGAAAGTTCATTCAATCATGGATGCTTGATAACAAAGGAGTAATAATTGAAGGTGATAACCTCAACATTATCAAGTTTATTCAAAATTCTTTGAATAAGGCTAAGTGGCGAAGCTACAACCAGATAGATGAAGATCTTCTATTCTTGGCCGACTTCAATGAGGTAAATTTTCACCATGTTTATAGAGATTGTAATAAGGTAGTCAACCTTTGTGCTACTTTGTCTTTAGAGAATTTTTTTTTTTTTATAGTTCCTCTTTTGCTAACATCCCTTCTTCTCTTAGTTGTTTGTTGAAGAGGGAATGTGAACTTTTGCTTTAGCTTGTAACTAGTTTGTTTTTCTTATTACAATTTGCAAATTTCAAAAAAAAAAAAAATTCTTGATCTAAGTCATTTGCTTAGTAAAGTTTAAATTGTTATTAGATTGGGTTATACTCACCTATGTAGAAGAGTACTTAAGTTATGAAGAACTTCTTTGGTTTAAAGAAGTGAGGCTTGCAAGGCAAACCTGGGATTAGTGAATTCTAGCCCGAGAGTTAGCTAGCGTGGATGTAGGTCGGATTGGAATCCGGGTCGAACCACATAAAAATATTGTGCCTCTTATTTTCATTTCTTGCAATTTTTTTCTTCATCTTTTCCATAAAAATTATGTGAATTCTTATTCTTTTCAAAAAAACTTTAAAATCATTTTAATTAACTTCTTTTAATAAAAATTTAAAAAACCCCTATTCACCCCCTCCGCCCTCTTGGGGTGTTATATTCATCCAACAACAGACTATCCCAAATCTTTTTTCTAGTAGTGCATGTAGAAACTTGTATATAGTCTTTGCATTTTAAAGCACAAAAGAAACAATTTAGACACTTGGTATTTAACTATGCAAGTTCCCTATCATCATTGCTCCAATCATTAAAGAGAATAATAGTTTTAACACCATTAATAATATGCGATGAAGGTGAGTAATCAGTTTAAATCATATGCTAAATTCTATAGTCAATGAATTACATAAATGTTGACATTCAATTTTTTCAAAAAACAAATGGTATGTTTTCAAATAAAGGTGGACGGGTTTTTGAATAACCATCTACCGTGTTAGATTGCCAAAATGTGTCATTAATCATTTATCTCAAGGTTTTCTAAAACACCATTTTTTAGACACCGTTCTAATATCACTTGAAAGCTTAAGATGTACCAAGAGGGGGGTGAATTGGTACTTTTAAAAATAATCCTAAACAAGAGTACTAATATTTTATAATTTTTTTTTAACTTTTGAAATAAGCAACTTAATTTCATAATATAAAAGCTAATAATTTTAATAATAATTTCAGTGATGATGATGAAATTCTAAACTACACAACAGAACATTGATCTAAGAAATTGCCTAAGCATTTATAATAAAAATGAAGTGAAAAAAGTAAAATGAAGAAAAAGGAAAAAGCACACCATAAATTTTTATAGTTGTTTGGTCAACCATGACCTACGTCCACTCCCCGGAGTCCTCCACTCCGAGTATTACACTAACACTAAGTGACTCTCCTTTTTCTCTCTTAGTAAGACGAAGAAGCCTTTATAAACTTTCTTCCACCAACCCGATGTGGTAAAGAACCAAAACTCCTTTCATAAGCCTAACCTCCTAAAGAAGACAAAAAATCTCGACTCCTTTTTCTTCATTCAAAAAAAGGCAGAGAACCCCAAGGACTGATTAAGAAGCCTCTCTCCCTTGAGAATTTCCCATAAGACTCACTAAGGCCACAAAAGGAGCAAGCATGAAGCTAACCTATAGCAACTGTGTGATCCCCTCACATCACTTCTCCCTCCACTCAAACTCACCTTCTCCTTCCTCTGACAACCCCAATTTCCTTTAAAAGCTCCCACTTAGAGTCCCTCTCTTAGAGTTCCTCCAATCATATTCCTTTCTTCACATGTCTTGTTAAAAAGTTTAAAGAAATTGCTTTTATAATAGGCTTCAAGAAACCCTAAAAAGTCAAGCTGGTTGTCACTGTTTGTACAATACGATCAATTCAAAACTAGTCCCATCTAGCACAGTGTAAATAGTCATTCAAACGAACTATTTATTTTTTATGAACACATCGTACAATATGATTTGTTTAATTTACTCGTTTCATATGAGATGATTCTAGTATGATTTGTTTAATTTACTCTATCCATATGAGATGATTCTTGGATGACAGAAATTCGTCTCTGTCACTCGTCCCATATTATTCTCATCGTATAGTATGGTTAGTTGATTTTAGGTAAATTGTCCAGTATGATATAACTATCATACAATTCGATTAGTTCAAAAATCACAGCTTTGTCTGATACAATTTTTCTAACGACCAAATTTTTCTCTGCTTGTCATTTGGTATGATCATTATCATACAATACGATTAGGCCAAAAATCATGATTTCATTTGGTATGATTTTTAGGATGACCATATTCGTCTCTATTAGTTATTTGGTACGATTGACTTTGTATAGAATTATCAACTATAATTAATTAAATCATGATTTGATTGACTAATCATGTTTAATAAGGTTTTAAATTTTTGTATATTATAATTTTCATTGTACAGTATGATTAGTTCAAAATATCAAATTTTAAATCTTATTTAAATTAATCTAGCGGCTAGAGTTTTTATTATGAAACAAATCATACAATATGATATATATTGCACTATATGATTAGTTTACAAAACATGAGATCTCAATTAGATGTTGAACAATTCTTTAAAATAATTGATTGTATAGTACAATTTTTAATTGTATAGTATGATAATTTTTAATCGTACAGTACAATTAGTTCAAAAAATTTTAATTTTTGAAAAACTTTCTCTCTCCCCCTATGTGTGTATACGGCCACCTAATTATAGACACTCTAATGTGGCCTCACTAAAGAAAATAGAAAATTAAAGAAAATAAAAATACAAACTCTTTTGACTTGACATCCTGACTTACCCAATCTTGAGTCTTTAGTCTTCTTAAGTATTGTACCTTCAATTGTTAGTGCATAAAATATAAATAATATCAAATATATTTCCTAAGAATATACAATTCAACTAATAAAGTTTGTCATAATCAAAATCACAGGCTAAGGATCTTAAATTTGTAACACTAAGGGCCTTATAATTTTGACTAATTAGTGTAACTTCCTAGGAGATCACCAATCTTAAGATTTTATCGGGATGAACATGCTTAACTATAGAGTTTCATAATAAAATTCTAATCATTACACCAAAAAGTTCCTTGATGTTTAGTAGTTTAAGTTTTTAACTTAAGGGGGTTTCATAATCTACCTCACTTAACTAACGTTCTCATTAATATCTTTATGCCATAATCATCCATTAAGTTGATAGGATTATAGAGGTTGCCCCTACAAGTGTAAGTGTTGACCCTACCACATAGAACTTTATCTTATACAGGGTTTAAGAGGTGGCTCCCATTGCATAAAACTTTGTCTTGTATGATACATAGTTCCTATCTTCTGGATGATGTATTACTCTAATAACATTTGTAATAGCCCAAAATCTTAATTATCAAGTTATTGTTCGCTTTTGCTTAGGGACCTCATAATTTTATCCTATTGGTATAACTTTTTAAGAGGTTACCAATCCTAGAATTTCTTCTGAATAAACACTCTTAAATGTAAACTTTCTCAATAAAATTCTAAACATTACACCAAAAGGTACCTCGATGCTTAAGAGTTTAACTTATTTTACTTAAGAGGATTCACATGAGGGACCTAGTCAAGTAATAGAGGTCAATGGGACCATAGTTGGGCAATGGAGGTTGGTTGGATCATGATCATGTGCTAGAGGGCAAAGGGATTATAGTCGGGTGACTAAAGTTAAAGGGATCATTATTGGTCGACTAATGTCAAATGGACTATAATTAGTAGATGATGGAGGTTATAGGCATCATAGTCGATGGCCAATATAGGTTAGAAAGACTATGTTTGAGTGACTATGGTTTGAGGGACCATAGCCAACATGAAGGAGGTCTGTTGGACCATAGTTAGGTGATGGTGGTCCAAGCGACCATAGTTAGGCGATAAAGGTTAAAGGTGTTGCAACTCAAGAATCCAGATTGTGAATATGATTTTTGATGATAGCAATATATTATTGTTCTATTAATTTTATTATTTCTCCAAGCATGTACAATACATTTTCTATTTATTATTTATGTGTACTAACATTTTAGGAAAATCGTACTCCAAATTATTGAAGACTTCAAGATAGACTATATTAGGATTTTATGTAATGAAGTCTATAAATCCTTATTTTTTATTTTCTTAAGTCTGAGATAGTGTGATTGTAATTGGATAATTATACACACATGGGAGGAGAGAGTCAAAACATACAATTTTAAAACTAATCGTACTATATGACTTCCAATCGTAATGTATGATTTGTCATATTTTTTTCTCCAAAATGCAGTAATCAATATGGCTTTTTTTGTACTGCTCATACTATACGAAGTTAATTCATACATACGACTAATAGTGTACAAAATCAGGTGCGTACCAGTTCATCCCAAATGAATTCTTTTATTTTAGTACTATTCATACTATACAAAGTTAGTTTGTACATATGAGTGATAGTGTACAAAATTGTGATCATCCATGTTTGTACCAAACAAAACATGACTTGTATTAATTATTTATATTGTACAAAGTTAGTTCGTACAAATGACTAACGGTGTACAAAATTAGGTGCATACTAATTCATCCAAAATGAATTCTTTTGATTTAGTATTGTTCATACTATACGAAGTTAGTTCGTACAATTGACTAACAATGTACAAAATTGGGATCATCCATATTCATACCAAATGAAACATGATTTGTGTTAACTGTTCATACTATATGATATTAGTTCATACAGATGACTAACAGTGTACAAAATAATGTTCATATAATCTTTTTCTAGATGAATACATTTAGTTTTGAATTGTTCATACAGTACGATATCAAGTCGTACAAATAATTGATAATGTATGAAATAAGGTTCATACAGGATCATACCTGAATTTTGAACTATTTGTACAGACAATCCATGATTGTAGTATACGATCTGAAGTTGGTTCACTTGTAATTTTCAGTTTTTTGGATTGTTTTTATTGTATTTTCTATATAATATGTCCTAAAACTGCCAGTTAATACATTTACTATAATTTTCTCTTAAGAGTAACCATTGAGTGTGAGTGTTTGGGAGAGATTGTGAGAGTGAAGTGTGAGAGATCAAGTAGGGGGAGTTGTTAGGGATTCACAAGATTGCCCAAAGCTAGAATCTCTTTGACTTCTTCACATTTCTACCCATTTCCTTTCGAGATTTTTGAGAGAAGATCTTCAACATTGTGTCTAAGTACTCAGCCTTCATCAGGAAGGTGAAAAAGGATGAAAGTTCTCTTCCATCACCAAGAGAGTGAGAAAGGACAAAGCTTCTCAATCTTCACCAGTAGGGTGAAAATTGACGTCAGCACTCTATCACACTGGATTGGTGGAAGAGAGTTTGTAAGGGCTTCTTCGCCTTGCTTTTGGGGCAAAAGGAGAGTCACTTTGATTTAGTGCAACACCTAGCGAAGAGTCTCCAAGGAGTGGACGTAGGTCTAATTTAGAAAGAACCACTATAAATTTGGTATTTTTTTGTTCACTTTTACTTTTTTATATTTATTTTTTTGTAATTTAAAATTTTGTGGTTGAAAAATCTTTTGAAATAATCATATATAAACAACTACATACTCAAGAATCGTTACTAAATTTTTTTATAAACAATTTTTGAAAATCCAAGAATTTTTTTTTTTAAATTACCAATTTATCCTCCCCTTATTTAGCCTTAGAACAGTTCAATAAGATCTAACAACCTACACGAACTTTCAAGAGGGACTATTATCTACCCATTGAGATTAGAGGGACTATAGTCGATGGGAGGTCAAAAGGACCATATATTACAATCCGACCTAATATGACTTAATATCACACATATTATATCGTATAGACTGATCCCAAGATCTAGTTAGAGAAGCACTAAATTAAAATTTCTAATTTAATTAAACCATGGAACCACTATTCAATAAAAATGAAGTTGAAGAATAATGAATCTCAAAATTATTGTCAATTTATCATCCATATATATATATATATATATATATATATATATATATATATATATATATATATATATATAATATGAGGTATCTACGATATTGCTTGGCCAATAAATAACACAACACAATAAAAGTCAAGCCTACAAAAGCTAAAACTAATAAAAGTATACATACAATACAAATCAAAGTATGCTATTTAAAACTACTCAGCTTGCTTCTTAACCTTTTCTTAGCTTGAAAATAAAAGTAAAAACAGGAGTGAGCTAACACAACTCAGTAGGCTATCATAATCTAAAATTTAAATCAATGACTGAAATCAAAAGAATTGAAAATATTATGTTATAATAATAAATTAAAGTACTATAAAAAAGTTAAAATTGAAACATACATTGATGCTGAATGCATTTAATTAACCAATGAATTGTATTGAAAATGAATATAAAAAATATCTTATAGACATTTTTAGAATAGCCCTTTGGCTACAACATCTTAACACATGTCATATTTGAATCCCACCTTAATCGCCCACTAGCATTAGCATAACGGAATCCCACCTTGATCGCCTACTAGCATTAGCATAACATCACATCAAATCATATCACACCACATCATATTTATTTCATATTTTTGTTTCTTTTCATTAAATAAAGTATAATTGGACTAAATTTAAAAGTTGCCAAAATACCTTAATAGTAGACAATAGAAAATCCTATCGAGCAGAAATTCATACTTTCAGAAATTAATCAAATTACTAAAGATTATATATAATAATATTTTGGAGCTTTAATAAAACAAAAGATCTATTTTTAGATGTTAACATAAAATTTTGAATTGGTAGAAGTCATTATTTTTTCAAAGTTTAAGGAAAACAATTTCCAGAATGTATTCAAAATATTCATATTCTCAATTTCTATAACATATAAATAGTTACATGGTGAAAGTTTTACTAAAATAAAATTATCCTTATTTATCATAAATAATAAATAAATTTGATAAAAAAATATCAAAACTACTAAATTATTGAAAATTGAAATAGACAAAACATAACCTATCTTGAGACGAATAAAATTTTCAACTGGGCTGACGACCAAAAATGACTCTATGATCCCTAAATCATAGGTTTTCTTCTTTTCCTATTTTATGTCACTATTAATGGAAATGAAAAATTAAAAAAAAAAATTAATGATTATGTATAATGTTTAAATATATTTATAATATAGTAATATAAGGCTATAAAGGTAATTATGGTATTTATTTAGGTTTTGCCACAAAATTCATATAAATATTTTTATATCTTCAAATTTGGGAGATAGAGGTCAGAAGAATCGTAGTTGGGTCACTATGGTCAGAGGGATTATAGTTTCATGATAGATGTCGGTGGGACCATAATTGGGAGATGGATGTTGGTGTGGCTGTAATCAAGCAATGATGATCAAAGGGGCCATAGTTAGGCAACTAGGTCTTAAAAGCCATCATCGATGGATAAAAGCCATAAGGATCATAATCAGATAATAGTGGCTTGAGGATTATGTTGAAACTCGAGCTTATGAGTTTATGTTTTTGATGATAATAAATATTATGGCTTATATCCTATTGTTTACTTATTTTTGCAATATATTTTTATTTTTGTGTGTACTAACTTTTCAAGAATACTATACACCATCCAATAAAGATTCAAGGCTCAAGATTGGTTAAAATAGGTTATGTTATAACAATTTTGTAATATTCATTAATATATTTTTTATTTCTTGAGTCAAATCCTATAAGGTTGTATGCTTGCATGGTGACCATGCACACACACACTTAGGGGAGTGAGATTGAGTCAAAACTAAAAGTTCAAGTTTTGAACTAATCGTATTAGACGATTTATAATGTTTAGGATGATCAACTCATTGAACTGATCATATTGGATGATTTCGATCATCTAGGACAATTCATTATGATCTTAGAAAATAGCCGCCAATGATAATTTAGATAAGGATTCAAGATTTACATTTTGTTTTAATCATCCCAAATGATCTAGATTATCCTAGATAATCAATAACGATCATGCTTAAATTGATCATGTGATTAGGGAACTAATTATGATTAAACTGTTTAATCAGATCATCCTAGACGATGTGTATATCTACTAGATGATATTTGCCGACATATTTAATTTTCCTAAATCGCTCAAGATGAAATATCATAATTTTCTTCTAATCCTCCAGGATGATCCACAGTATTGTTATGGATGGTCTGTACAAATTTGAACTGATCGTTCAAGACTATCTTGTTATCGTCCAGGACTATCAGGTCAAATTATGCACATCATACTAGATGCGATCGTTCATGATGATATTTGGCGTAGAAATTGAGTTTGTAGGATTTTATGAAGCCCTCTTTTTAAGCACATCGTAAGGGACGAACCTGCGATCGTCCTGGATGATCTTTGCCTCCAAGATTAATTTTTAGAGTTTTTTAAAGCCCTGTATTTAATATTTATCAAGGTACTTGGTCAATATCTTTGACAACCATTATGTCTTCGTTCTTCTAGAGAAACTTGAAGAGAGAACTTGAAAGGGATAGAGGAAAGGGTGGAGTTTGAGAGGGAGAAGATTCTTAGAGGGGGTTTCAAGGGAGTGTGGAGGGGGTTTCACACGCTTCCTCCGACAAGCTTGCACCTTAGTACCATCGAATTCAAGGTTCGTTATGAGGGAAGTTTTGAGAATAAGAAGATATCTTTGGTGTCAAAGGATCAAACTACTTTGCCGCACCGGGGAAGATGAAAGTGATTTTGTAAGGGCTTCTTCGCCTAGCTGTGGGGGCTAAAGGAGAGTCACTAAAAGTTTAGTGCAATACACTGAGGGTGCCTCCGAGGAGTTGACGTAGGTCATGTTTGATTGAAACACTATAAATCAGGTGTACTCTTTTTTATTATTTTTTGTACTTTATATTTACTACGATTAACTGCTTGGATGAAATTTATGATTAATCTTTTTATTATTGATTAATTTATTTATGTTGCAAGATATAAAAAGAATTTTCTTTTTGTTAAAGAAGTTTTTAAATATCTAATTAAGCCCCCTCTTGGTTAGCATCAGGACTAATTCATAAGGGATTAACATCATAACGAACTTTCAGATTTAGTCAACTAGCAACTAATATCAGAAAGACCATGGTCAAGTCGTGGTGGTTCGAGGACCATAGTCGAGCAATGGTGGCTCAAGGATAATAGTCCATTAGACAACTCATATTGATCCCCTCGATTATATATCATTTATTCAACGTTGATAATGCTTAATGATGTTATAATTAAATAATTTTAGGCTCGTTGGATTCTTCTCATCAAGCTGCTCGATTCGACTATAAACTTTCTATATTTGAATATTATTTGATTATTCAATTAATATCTTGAAATTTCCAAATATACTAGAGTTATGATGGTAATTCCTTTGATTTCCAACTCATGTCTCAAGCTCTCTCCTCGTTTTGATTATAAATCTTAGATTTTTTAAGATTTAAATTTATTTAAAAATTATATTTAGAATTTATTTTATAATTAATGAAATAATTATTATATTTTTTACACTAATTTAAATTCTACTTATTTTTTTTAATATTTACCATAATTTTGAAAATTTGATCGGACTATCCGATTAGATCATGAACCAGTCATATGGCCAGTTCAATCCACCTTAAAAATTGGTCTATCGTTCGCGTGATGTAAACCGGTTTGAATCGCCGCTTTAACAAGCCAATCGTTGAACCGATTTTGGTTTAAAAACTGACTGGTTTAATTAATAACTTATTTAAATAGTTAAATAAAAAAATTTAAAATAAAATATTTAATTAGTTATTAATTAAAAAATTACATTTAAATATAAAATATCTTAATTTTATAATAAACCTAAATTTTTATAATGATTGTTTAACATCTAAGCTCCAAACTACATGCCCCATGGTCACACAACCCATATGAGCTCTTAACATATATATAAAAAAAAGTTAAATACATCAAATAAAATAAAGCTTCTAAGTGATCTATGGCTAAATAACTTAATTGAAAATATATATTTTAAACACATATATTATACTTTTTAAATAGTTTTTTTTAATAATGAGGATTATATTTATTTTTTTGATTAATTATATTTAATTGTTTATCTATCATATTTTTTAATTTTTAAATGTACATCATTAATCTAACATAAATGATTTATAAATATAAAATTATAAAATAAATTTAATTCATAAGTTATACTTGTAAATTTTATCTAAATATATAATATAAATTAATATTATTTTATAATAATTTATATTAATTTAACTTAAATTAGTAATAATTTTATTAAATTTCTAAGTTTATATATAAACTAATATTATTTTTATCCACAAATTTATATAATTATATAATAGAATAATTATTCTATGATTATTCATAATTTAATTTTTATTTAAGTAATAATAATATTTTTTTAAAGTATTTTCACAACCTTAATACTTACGACAAAATTTGAGTTGTATCCTCCGAGACGGCACCAGAGTAATCCTGGTCAAGTTCTTACAAGAGCCTCTCCTATTCTCCGTATTTTCTGCGTTGTCGAATTAGGGTTAGGGTTTCCGTTACTCGTCTCAATATCGCGTAAGCGCTCTGCAACTTAACTAGACCAGCCATCTAAGAGTACCAATGGCGGCCGCCGTGACAGCCCCAAACACTACCAATGCCAGGTCCTCTAAGACGGAGAGTTACGTCGACAACAAGCGCCGGGACGACATCCGACAGGCCAACATCCTCGCTGCACGCGCCGTGGCTGATGCTGTGCGCACGAGCCTCGGTCCAAAGGGCATGGACAAGATGATTTCCTCAGCCAACGGGGAGGTCATCATTACCAACGACGGCGCCACCATCCTTAACAAGATGGAGGTTCTCCAGCCTGCCGCCAAAATGCTGGTCGACCTATCTCGATCACAGGATGCCGCTGCTGGTGATGGCACCACTACCGTTGTCGTTCTTGCTGGCTCCCTTCTCCGTCGATCCCTCTCCCTCCTCTCCGCCGGCATACACCCTACTGTTATCTCCGACTCCCTTTACAAACTTTCCGTTCGTGCAGTTGACGTCCTGCACTCCATGGCTATCCCCCTAGAGCTCTCCGATCGCGATTCACTTGTCAAGTCCGCTGCTACCTCCTTAAATAGCAAGGTTGTGAGCCAGTACTCCTCCCTCCTTGCCCCTCTTGCAGTCGATGCCGTTCTTTCCGTTGTTGATCCTGAACATCCTGACCTCGTTGACCTCCGTGACATTAAGATCGTCAAGAAGCTAGGAGGCACTGTTGACGATACGGAGCTCATCCATGGCCTTGTCTTCGATAAGAAGGTAAGCCACACGGCCGGGGGACCCACTCGCGTTGAGAACGCCAAGATTGCAGTAATCCAATTCCAGATTTCGCCGCCAAAAACGGACATCGAGCAGAGCATCATCGTCTCTGACTACACTCAGATGGATCGGATCCTTCGAGAAGAGCGCAACTATATACTGGGCATGGTAAAGAAGATTAAAGCCTCAGGATGCAATGTGCTTCTTATCCAGAAGAGTATCCTTAGAGATGCTGTCACTGATCTTTCACTGCATTACCTTGCGAAGGCCAAGATTCTGGTGGTGAAGGATGTCGAGAGGGATGAAATTGAATTCATAACAAAGACTCTCAACTGTCTCCCAATTGCTAACATAGAGCACTTTCGTGAGGAGAAGCTGGGTCATGCTGATTTAGTGGAAGAGGTTTTAATTGGTGATGGAAGTAAGATAATTAAGATTACAGGCATCAAGAACGTGGGAAGGACTACTACAGTGCTTGTGCGGGGTTCAAACCAGTTGATGATCGATGAGGCAGAAAGGAGTCTTCACGATGCACTTTGTGTGGTGAGGTATGGTGCCCTGAATCTTCTTTTGTATATTGCCTCCTTTAGCTTATTTTGGTTTCAAAGCTATTGCAAAAATCACATCTTATTTATTAAATAAGTTATAGCTGGTGTTTTGAACTGCTCTTTTTTTTTGGAAATGTTCATTGTAACGGATGAGTGCATGGGGGTAATTATTGTTAGCGTTAGCTTTGATTTGTTCTTTTGTATCGAGATTTGTATTTTGTCCTCGTGGATTAAGCAATATTAATAAACCAAAGCTTCTGTTTAAGCTTGCGTAGTAGATATAGATGGGGTGTTGCTACAGCTTCAGCTATGATGCAAGCCATGCATTTGAACATTTCATTTTTCTTTACTCTTTACATATCTGTTAAACTGATTTGTTACACTTCAGTTGCCAGTCTATTTTGTGGATGCAGACAACTCAAAATATTAATTGAGGAGCCTTCTTTTCTTGATGTCATCTTAGCATTAATACATGGCCTGCTGGAGTTCTAAAGATTAATAGAGGTCCTATTTTATGAAGATTGTGTTTGATATGCTGGCAATTGATTCTTTTCATTGAAATGGACAAATTTTGATGCCTTATGTGTGGACAAATCTTATATTTCATTTCAACTTCTAAACGCCCATTTTTCCTCATTAATAATTTTTTTTTCAGGCACTATTATTTTGAATCAAAGTAGAGTGGATCTTGAGAAATAACTAGGCTTCCCACTATGATTTAGATGTTATTGGTTCGAAAAACTACAACAACAACAACAAAAAGCAACAACAACATCAGGGGGGTCGGCTACATGAATGATTTTCTTCCATTGTGTCCTATTAAGAGTCAAATTCTCATTTAAATCTAATAAAGAAAGGTCATTTTTAATATTTTTTAACCAAGTTTTTTTAGGTCTACCTTTATTTTTCTTAACATAAGTTAAATCTAATACATTTATTTTCCTAACAACGTCATCGAAAGGCCGCTGTTTTATGTGACCAAACCATCTAAGGAGACTCTCTCTAATCTTATCTTCCATTGGAGCTACTCCAACCTTTTCACGTATATGCTTATTTCGTATCCTGTCTCTAAGAGTAAAGCCAATCATCCACCTGAGCATCCTAATCTCTACAACACTTAACTTAATATTATGCTTCTCTTTTAATGGCCAATATTCTGCAGCATAAATTTTTTTGCTAGTATCACAACCATCATATAAAATTTCCCTTAAGTTTAAGGGGCACTTTTTTATCACACAACAAGCCCAATACATTCCTTCACTTCAACCATCCAACTTGAATTCTACTTATAATATCCCATCTATTTCAGCATCACTCTGAATAATAGACCCAAGATATCTAAAACATATACTCTTATTAATGGTTTGATCGTCCGAAGTCACAATCCCCCCACTAGATCTATTATTGCTAAAATTACACTCCATATATTCAGTTTTAAATATACTCAAACGAAAGCCTTTAGACTTTATGATTGACCTCCATAATTCAAGTTTACATTCAACTCCTCTAGCCTTATCAACGAGAAAAATATCATCAGCAAAAAGCATACAAAAGGGTATTACCTCTTGTAGATTTCTAGTGAAAACATCCATGACTAAAGTAAAATAGATTTGGGCTTAAGGCTTTTCATTGATGTAGTCCAACTGACAGAAGAAAATACTTGGTCAAACCACCTTGTGTTTAGCAAAATATCTCATCCACCTTTGTTAAATATTTTTTTTCTAATAAAAGTACTTTTTAATTTTCATCCTTAATACACTTTACTTGAATTAAATTTTTACTACTCTTATCTCTTTGTTTGACCAACTTATATATATATATATATATTGCCCTCCTTAACATCTAATATATTATATAAATAATTAAAAGTTAAAATCTTTACATCGCATATTACTTTCTTACTCCTCGCGAGTCTCTTTATATATTTTCCAATTATCAGAATTTTTATATATAAACTAATTTTTATAACAATTATTCATATTTTTTACTATTAGAAACTTTCTCCTTTGATACTTTAAGCACATCTTTTGCAATATTCTTAATATCACTGGTTACTTTTTCTCATATAACATTAACTTTTTCATTCACAAACAAAATTTTAAGATCTAAAATCTTACTTTCAAAAATATTTTTGTTAATACTCTTTAAATGCCCTCTTATAATCCTAAAATAATGTTTTATATTATTTTTTATTTTACTATTAGGAACTTTTTTCTTTAATACTCCAAGCACTTCTTTTGTAATATTCTTAATATCACTCGCTACTTTTTCTTACATAATATTAACTTCCTCATGCACAAACAAAATCTTACTCTCGAAAATATTTTTTTTAATACTCTTTAATTGCCTCCATATAATGCTAGAATAATATTTTATATTATTTTTTTTTAATTTTCTACCATTTCATTTTAAAGTCCAAAACTAATAAACGATGTTGGGTACATAAATTTTCACTCAGAATTACTTTACAATCTTTGCAATCTAAACGATCAATTTTTTTATAAGAAAATAATTAATTTGAGTTTTACTATATTTATTTTTATAAGTGATGAGATATTAATCTCTTTTCTTAAATAAGGTATTAGCAATTACAAAATGATAAGCTAAAGAAAAATCTAATATGGTCTTACCTTCTTCATTTATTGCTCCAAATCCATTGTCTTGATGAATGTTTTTAAAATCATCTACTTTTTTACCAACATGTACATTTAAATATCCTTCAATAAAAACTCTTTTTTCGAGAGGTACCTTTTGTATTAATTATTTTAAGTCATTCTAAAATTTTAATTTTGAACACTTATTCAAACTACTTGAAAAGCATAAGCACTATAATATTAATAATCTTAGCATTAACAATAATCTTTAAACCTATAATTCTATTAATTTTTACAATATCATTCTTCAAACTCTTATCTATAATTACACCTAAACCATTTCTAGTATGACGCTTATCATAATATCATAGTTTAAATTCTAAACTATTAATTTCCTTAGCCTTCATTCCTACTCATTTAGTTTCTTGAATGCATATAATATTTATCTTCCTATGAATCATAATATCTATTAATTCCATTAATTTATCTATAAGGGAACATATATTCCAAGTTCCTATCCTATGTTCTAAAAACTACAATTGGTTTTTTTAATGCATTTATAAGGTTGTGCACATTAATCACTTCACAACTTGCATTGGCAAGAAGCTTTATGCATTGTCTTTTTTTTTTGATATAGCTTGTTGATCTTCCTTGGCTTATCAATTGGTAGAGTTGGAGGGTTCGTCTGTTGCAACACTTAATTTCTTTCTAAATTTTAACAAATGTCATCATATGCATGCTATCATGAATTTGGGGGAGTTTTGTTAATTTGTAGTGTTAATTTCTATGAAGCATGGGTACGATAAGCTTGAATGCTTATTGTACTAATGAAACATTTTGGTCCACTGACACCACTAACCTCTAGTGGCTCAAATCCAACCTATCTATTTACTCATTAAATCATATAAACTTCCCCCACCTAGTTCTATCCCTTTCAACTCCAAAGCTTTTCCTTGCTGATTCATATAATATTTTAGGCACATAACGAGCTATATATTATATCCAAAAATAATATAAGAGATCTAAAAGCTTGAATTAAGTTAGAGGCGCTAAAATTGAAAATAATTGGATTTTGATTGAGGAGGAATTCAGCCAAAGTCTTTCTATTTATTTTTATGTATTCTTTAATCCTTTTACTAATTTTAAGTATTTATAAGTCCTATCAATGCCAAGTTATACCAAGCAATTATTTGTAAAAGCAACTATCCTTCTACACCCCCCTGTCATATCCATACCATGCGCTTTAGCTGCCATTAGGGGTGTAAACGAGTCGAGTCGAGTCGAGTTTTGGCCCTTATCGAGCTCGGCTCGTTTGATAGAAAGCGAGCTCGTGTCACTGTTAAAGAGCTCGAGCCGGCTCGCCAGCCATGGGCGAGAATTTTTAAATTTAGGCGAAATTTTTAAAAAATTTTAAAACTAGGCAGGATTTTTAAACTTTAAGCAGGATTTTTAAACTTAAACAAAATTTTTATAAAAATATGAAATATTTCACTTTTATATAAAATTTAGGTGACTATTATTATAATTTTTTAATATTTAAATTTAATAAATAAAATAAAATTATTTTTAAAAATATTAATATTTAATCCGCCGGCTCGCGAGCTCACGAGCCAAGCCGGCTCGAGCTCGAGCTCGACTCGCGAGCTCGATAAGCTCGGCTCGCGAGCCCATAAAAGAGTTGAGCACGAGCCGGCTCGCGAGCTGGCTCGGCTCACTTACACCCCTAGTTGCCATTGCTCATTTGAACTCCTGATACATAAACTATATCAACATATATTTATTGTCAAAACAATAAAACATTGGTTGTTTTCCTTCTTGGAGAACTGCAGTAGTAGTGGGTAGCCTTTGGAATCAACGATAGTCCATGCTGACAACAGAATTACAAGTATTTTTAGCTAGAAAAAGCACACAATGCTTGAAACAAAGCATAAGCAAGTAACAACAACAAACAAACAAGGGAAAAGTAGTAGTAGACACACAATGCAACATTGACAATACGCATGGCAACAAGTAGAATGATGACAGGTGCTATTGTTTCTTTAGAAGAGCTTGCGACTATCTCTAGCGTACCCAAAAACATTTGAGTGCTAGAGGGCTTCAACTTGAGAGGAAGTTGAAATGCAAAAGAAAGAATTTTGGGAGAAATTTTCAATTGAAATTATTGCAAGATTCATGCATTTGAAAGACATTCAAATGAAGGAATGATTAATCCACTTTTAAATAAACTTACAAAAGAAAACCTGTTTACATATAATAAATCATGTAACTTCCAAAGTAATAGTTAATTTTCGTAGAAATGATCCAAGTTCTAGATTTAAAATTTAAAGAAAGCTTATTCAAACAAGTTTTAAAAATATTAAGCCCTTCCATATTATGCTATAATATGAAATTTAATTTGGTAGCTCAAATTTTTGGGTCTTGATCTCTCTCACGATGTTTGATTGATAATCCAAGCGGGCCTATGGATGACAGATGACAATCTTTTTTATTACAATAGTTTTATTTGAGAATTGCCACTACGATCAGCCTTTATCAAGAAATTATTTGGTCCAGAATCAACTAATATGATCTTGTGATCCTCTTTAGTGATCTGATGTCCAACTTATGAGGTTTCTTTTTCATGTGGTCTTCATTAACATGGATGTTCATATAAACTATTTAATCCCTTGATCAATGGACCCTCTTTTAGGAGGATTTCACTTTAGTGAAATTAAAGCTCTAAATAAGGGAGTATTGCCCGTTCAACATCTTTGGTGTATCAATTTTTGCTTGGTAATTGCTCCTTTATGCCAATTCATAATGTTTTTTTGTACTTAGTGGTGGTGGTTTTTTATAGGAAGCACTTGAAGATTTCAAGTAAATCCTATCAATTTCAGAAAATCAGTGAGAAACTCTTTCAAACTCCAAAAGAAAATTAGAAAAATAGTAATTTTATTGCAAGAATCAAATAGATCAAAAGAAATCAACAAGATAGAAGTGATCCTTTATTCAATAGGAGGATTGATCTCTCCCAATCTCTAGACGAATCTAGAGCCCAAAAAACCTAAACCTAAGAAATCCCAATGCCCTAACCTTAGGAAATCAAGATATTTAATGCATACAATTGAAAAGGAAATCTCTAAATAGTCCCTACATTCAAATTTCCCTCCTAACTCCCTATAAAATCCTTCCAAATTGGTTCCCGTAGATCTTGCGGCTCGTGCGACTAGAGCAGGAGGTAGAGACGTTCCGCCTCATTCGTGCCTGGACCAGTCCCGTGTGAACCGGCTGGATCGGCCCAATGGACTAGTCTAATAATACTCCCCTCCCAAAGATTCATCTTGTCCTCAAGGTGGTGATATGCTCGTGTTCCCATGGAGGTGGCCATCCTTGAGATGGCTCAATCACCTTACCAAATTACTGAATCAAGGGCTGCACTGAAAGAGAAACATTCCCTCCCTATTCATTTCTGATCACATCCAGCTTGTGTAGTCCCACCAGATAATCTTCCCCCACCTCTTGTATTCTCCTAACCATAGCCTTAAGTGATACCATGGTTTTGGATAGCTTTGTATCTCCCCTTATAACCACCTTTCTCCCATCCACCATTAATTCAATCATGAGTGCTCCCCAATTGTCTTGGTTTCCCCCAAGATTTGCAACCACTTCATCTCCAGGATGACATCAGTACTTCCTAACTCTAGTGGGAGAAAATCCCTCCTTACCTGAATCCTCTGGATGGTCAACATCACTCCTCTATAGATCCCTTGGCCTTTCTCCACCTTCACTGTACCCATCATCACCCCATAATAACCTGTGTTCACTAATTTCACTCCTAGTTGGTTGACGACTTGAGTGGAAATGAAATTATGGGTAGCCCCACTGTCAATCAATATAGATGAGACATTATGATAGATTGCAACTGAACCTATGTTGCACCAAGTTCAATTATGATAAAAGATGTGATATACGGATAACTAGATAGTTTTATTGGCATGTACTTCCTAAAGATGACTCCTATGACTATATACGTACGCAATTCCATTGTATTTTAGAAATTCTACTACCAATCTAAAAAGATTTGCGAATTCCTTTTTTAACATTTTTAACATTCAATTGCGTGTGCTAAAAAAAGAGAAACTCTATGTTGTTTTCTTTTGTTTTTATTTTATCTTATTCACAGAGAACATATTCATTCCTGAATTCATTGATTTTTTATTTTTTTGCTGTTTCCCCCTTCACCTTCATTGTATGATTCGAAGTGAATCATACTACTGAATTCAGGGAGACCTCTATCACATCTAGATGCAACCTGTCATCTATCTCTCTCTCACCTCCCTTAGTTTCCTCGCCATCACAGACGGTAAGAACCTGAAGAGTTTGATCCCTACACCTATGCCATGGAGTGTACTTCTCATCACACCGAAAACATAACCCTTTTGCCCTCTTCTCCTGCATTTCCTTCTCTGTCAGCCTTTTGAAATTTTCCCCACACTCCTACTGGTTTCTCCCTGGTGGTTTCATTAATATTGCCTGATGCAGGCCCCTTGGGTTCTAGAAGAGTGGTCGTCGTCTTGTAAGAGTCTCCTGAGCAGCTTCTCCTGGCTCTGTTCTCTAGATTATTCTGATTTTCCACTAGCTATGCCAACTTCATGGCCTCTCTCAAGTCACGAGGCATCAGAACTTTCACTGCCGCTTTGATCTATACCTTCATCCCCTTTATGAAGTTTCCCTCCAATATCGTATCTGATAATTGTTCCACCCTACTAGCCAGGTGCTCAAACCGTTCATTGTAGTCTGCTATTGATCCCTCCTGCACCAGAGTAAAGAACTGTTCATAGAAATTTTCTTCTTGGTCAATTTGGAAACATTATATTATGCAATCATTGAATTCTCCCAAACTCTTGATGGGTCTTCTCTGGTCTCTCCACTGGTACCATGACAGCGCCTTTCCCTCCAAACATAAGCCTGCTGCTGTCAATTTCTCTTATGTTAACCCATTAACTACGAAGTATCTCTCCACTCTATAAATCCACTCATACGCATCCTCCCCTTTGTATATTGACATCTTCAGCTTCCTCACCTTCTAACATCTCCCGTTTCCCCTTATTCCTCCATAGCTTCCCCTCTCCCAAGTGTTTGGCCCTCCTCATGTCTCCCGGTCTTTTCTTGCCCTGTCATAACCCAAGCCACCTTAGAACTCCTCTCACCTTCCTTCAAATTTAGCACCTCGGCGACCATAATGTCCCTCCGACCATTCCTGATCAGCACCCTTTTGCTCCGCTACTCCATACCCATGCCTTTCCCCATACCTACCTCCTCTATCCTCCCTCTAGAAAGGCTCCAGATAAGGTTTTCTTCTTTCTCCCTCCACGATCTACACCTCATCTTCCTCCATACCAATTTCAGAATTAATTCGTGTTCTTCCCTTCCAACCCATTTGCCACTGAAGCCGCCTTTTGGTTGTGGATTTCTAACATTTTCTTCATCATGTCCCGGAGATCTGCTACTTGTCCTTCCATGGTGGAAATCCTGTTCTCCACCGTCGTCTTGATTTGGTTCATCTCCCCTTCAAGTCTTTCTTCTATCGCATCCACTTTCTTAGCTGCCATCTCTATCCAAATTTTTGTACATGAAAAAAATTTGGATTTGGATCACAAAAACAGCAACTTTCTCCTTACCCGGCCAAAAATCAGCCGCAAAAATTTGCCAAAATCAGCCCCCAATAGTCCTAAGACTTGCTCTGATACCAATTTTATAGGAAACACTTGAAAATTTCAAGTAAATCCTATCAATTTTAGAAAATCAGCGAGAAACTCTTCCTAAATCCAAAAGAACACCAGAAAAACAATAATTTTATTGTAAGAATCAATTAGATCGGAAGAAAACAATAAGTACAAGTGATTCTCTATTCGAGAGGAGGATCAATCTCTCCCAATTTCTAGACGAATCTAGAGCCCAAAACCTAAACCTAAGAGATCCGAAAATCAGCCAAATTTAAGATGCCATAACCTTAGGAAAATAAGATATTTAATGCATATTCAAAAGGAAATCTCTAAACAGTCCCTACATTCAAATTTTCCTCCTAACTTCCTAAAAAATCTTTTCAAATTGGCTCCTGTCAATCTTGCGGCTCGTGCGACTAGAGAGGAGGCAGATACATTCCACCTCATTCGCGCCTGGTCCGGTCCCATGTGGATTGACTGGACCGGTCTAACAATTTCTTCTCCATTGGAGTATCAAACTCTAAGGATCCTTCTTGCTCTAGTATTTGATCATCCATAATTGGGACTTCAAGCTCTTTATAACTATATATGGTTCAAAGAGCTTAAAAATTTTCACATTTACCATTGAATATATCTCCATTTGCGATATCAATTCAAATTGGCAATTCAAAAAGATTGTGGCCAAACTTTTTGATGATTTAAAATATCTTGTACTTGATTAACTTTAGCGTCTTCTTGACATTTTTCCTTTGCTTGAGCATTGTCCAAATTAAACTTGACAATTTCTACTACTTAGAAGTTGGGCTTGATAAGATAATGATTATGCCTCCCCTTGTATTTTTTATGAGTCTTCTTGAATTGCTTCTCCAACATTCAATATTTAAAATTGCGCAGTTGGGTATTGAAATATTTTCTATCCTTGAGGCGAGGTGTAAGTCTCAAAGTGTTTCGAGACATAAATTACATAAAGTGAAAATGAGGCTAAATTGTTTTATTTTTGTTATGGTAGCCAAATAATATATTAAATGTCTGTATATTAATTCTATTGAATTAGGAAGTAATAAATTGACATATGTATGAAGCAAAAATTATACAAGATGTAAAATGATAAATAATAAATTGCATGAAGTACAATTAAAATTCAAACATCACTATAGCAAAATAATATAAATATAAGAATTGCCTAAAATTATTATATAAAATCAAGTTCAACTCCAAATTCCTATTTTCTCAATTTCTTACTTATCCACATTTATTTCCTAAATAAAACATTAATTGTAGGATAACAATGTAGAAGTCATCTGCGTTATCATCATTGATGGGATTTTCATTTGAGTCATTGTTGTAATGAATTGTTCTCTCCCCTGCTTCTTTATTTGTGAAGTCTAATGCCTCCAAATTTACTTTTTATTTATTTATTTCAATCATTTTCATCTTTAATTAATGCTTGTGATCAACATAAAATGACAATAATACTTCTAATTAAACTAGCTTAAAAAATAAATTATTTTATTATACATTTTCTCTTTAATTTTTTTTGGAGTTAGTTTGTGATGGGCGCGGATGTTTTGTTTTTCTCACCATAAAAAAATCAATGTTCAAATATTCTTCTTGTAATTACGATAATGTTATCTTTACTTCATCATTCACAAACCACTCATCATCTGAGACCATATTCTCACAAATTAAGGGGTCGTCATCTTTCTTTAAATCATTTTTTCTTCAAGTTTATATCATTGAGTTTCATATTATATATGATGTTAAAAAATTTATTTGTATAGCTGTCAGGCGATTTCTTCTTTTTGTGTGCACTTGATTGTACGTGCTTTAGTTGTGTAGATGTTTAAATGATGAACATGTTAATCTAAATCTTAAACAGCGAAATTCTACAGTTCTATAGTTCCATCATCAAATTGTATGCGTCATTTAATTGAGGTTTAAGTAAATGAGTATAGTAAATAGAATATGAATTATTTTGACTTATAAATTTTTATCCAACATAAAGAAATAAAATAAATTAACTGGAAATTACTTAAAAACTGTCTCTTTCATCTGTTGTAGTCTATGTTGCACCGATACACCTATTTATGAAGGCGTGCTGTATCAGATATGTGTCGAATATGGATATGCGTCCGATACGACAATGATACGTGTTAGTTACGACAAAGCCGTATCTAATCAAAATACTATTTAATTTCAAAAGGACACGCGTATCAGATGCATGTGTCCGTCGAAAAACTAAAAAAATCCAAAAAAAAAAACATACGCTTCATATTTACTAACGCGGTGCGAGCTGGGCTCTCTCATTGCCGAACCCGTGAGACGAGGTTTTAAGGCTCCTTCATTTCTACGGCCGGCGAATGTGCATCCGCGGCTACAAGCGAGTTTCATCAAAGCCATTTTGTCGAAGGAGTAGGAGAGGAGAGTCGGCCGGCGTTGAGAAGGCTAGGCGATTGAGGGCTTCTTTTCCATCGTTGATTACTCGAAATGAGGGCGTACGCAAGACAATTGTTCTTATGAGAGGCGTTTGTTTAGGCGAGACGACCGTTCGTTTATGCGAGACTAGTTCGACCACAAGCTTCAAGTTCCATCATTGATTACACGAGACCTGATCGACCGCAAGCTTCAGGATCGGTTCGTTTCCTGTCTTAATTCTTGGAAAATGATCTATGGTTTAGTATGTTTTGAATTTTTTATACTTTGTGAGATAAAATTGCAAGCAACCAAAGGCATTCTAGAATATTCTAGAGAAATTCCATTGATTATGGTTGACCTCTTAATATAGATTATAGGATCTTGATTTGAAATGTATAGTGATCTATCCAAAAGAAAGTTCCCAATTGTTTTTTCCTTGTTGAATTATTGTAATCTGAGGATCAATTTGTCATAAATTAAGAAAAAAATGTTATATTCCCTAAAAAATCACATCGTCATATCACATTTTGATTATGTGAACTGATAAAAATATTCCCAAATTAAAGTTTATAAAATTTTACTAATTTGAGTGGAATGTTCTTGAGTGATCATGGTGTTGGTCATGCTTATTTTATAAAGAAGTTATTTAAATTCCTTTGATTAATACATAATATATGTTATAAACATATAATTTACACAATCAATATAATGTAAAAAAACATGTTATTATTGTTTGTATGTCTTCCATTCTTCTTAAATGAAAAAAAAAAGAAATTTAGCTCTCATACAACAACATAATTAGTGGAATCATGCAACAAAATTCTTATTATGAGTTTAACGCTTTCCTTGACTTGATGAATATCTAACATTTGATCTTTATGTTTGGAGTTGTAACATTTGATCCGACAATTTGTGTCAATCCTTTTATTATTTCTTAGGATAATGAGCTGTAGTGGATGTGGAATTGGGACTGGTGAGGGTTCAACAGAGCCCAGCAATGAAGATAGTAAACCTTTGTGGAGTCATGTTACCAAATTAGGAAAAACATTTGAAGGCGGGGGCAATGTTGCATTCAAATGTAATTATTATAATGCTACATATAAACGATCGTACTATAGAGTGAAAGCTCATTTGTTAAAGATTGCTAGGCATGGAATCCAAAATTGCCTTAAAATAAGTTAATCACAGTTGGCTGAATTACAAAAGAAAGTTAGTGAAGCTGAGCAAAGGAGTAGCTGATAACTTCCTTATGGGATTCCACTTTCAAGTTCCTATGCTTCAAATCCTTCATCCTTTTCTTCAATTCGAAGTAATGATATCAGTGTTAATAGAGGACATTCAGGATGGAGGTATACAAACCTAGAAAAAGAAAAACAGGTGCAGATAGCTCTTTGTTGGCCTTGCCTTCAACCTAACAAGGAATCCGCATTACAGAAATGCATTTACTTTTGCTTCCAACAACAACCTTGTAGGTTATGTACCACTAGGATATAATACCATTAGAACGAAGTTATTACAAAGAGAGGGTTAACATTGAGAAGTTGCTTGAGTCAACCAAAGGAGCATGGTAGGAAAAAAGAGTTACTTTGGCTTGTGATGGGTGGACATATTCTCAAAGAAGACCACTTATCAACTTCATAATCATAACAGAGAGCTATCCTCTTATTTTTATCAAAGCTATAAACTGTGAAGGAAAGTACAAGGATAAGTTCTTCATTTTTAATTTAATAAAAAAAGTCATCATGATGGTGGGGCCTTCAAATATCATCCAGGTCATTTCTGATAATGCACATATTTGTAGAGCTGCAGGTCAACTTGTGGATTTGAGTCTGTTAATGACATGGGAATATTAGAAATTGCTAACATTTCATTTGATGAGTCTGAATTGGAAGCTATGATATTTATTGAAGATGACATAGAAGTTTAAAGACAAACCACTAAAGAAGCTAATCCTATCTTTCCTTCTATTGAATAGTTGAAACTTCATTTGCTAGACATTTTATGTTTATGTTTTGGTTGTTGTACTAGACATCTAATGCTTACTTTTTATTTTGATATCATAAGCTTACGAGGCTAGAAATGATATGGCTTTCATTTTTTTGTCATTTCAAATATTATGCTTTGATTGCTTTATTAATTTTTATGTATAATTTTTAAATTATAATGTCGTGTCTGCACCGTACTCATATCCTATATTTTAAAGAATTGACGTGTCCCGTATCCATATCATGTCGTATTCGTGTCACCATATCCGTATCAATGCAACATAGGCTGTAGTCCAAAACAAGGTTTAAAATTGCGTAATTGGGTATTAAGGCGTTTTCTTTTGTGAGGCGAGGCGTGAGCCTCAAAGCGTTTTGAGGCGTATGCCTGAAAATTCAAAAAATTGCATAAAGTGAAAATAAATGTTAAAATTGATTCCTTATATAATGCCTAAATAATATGTTTAAGAATAACATTTTAACTTTCTATTGAATTATGAAGTAATAAATTGACATACATATGAAACAAAAAATTTTATAAGACGGTAAGTGGCATGTGATAAATAGGGTGAAATATAATTGAAATTCAAATATTACAAGTGCAAAACAACATGAAATATATAAATTACATAGAATGATCCTATTACATCAAGTTCAACTCCAAATTGCTTCTTTCTCAGTTTCCTATTCATTCATATTTAATTCCTAAAAAAGCTGACATGATTGACAACAACTCAGAAATCATTTGCGTTGTGATCATTGAGTGGCTCTTTATTCTAGTCGTTGTCATAATAAATTGGTCTCTCTCCTGTCTCATCTTGTGGAGTTCAATGCCTTTCAATCTATTCTTCTTCATTTATTTCAATCATCTTTCTATTTCATAAATATTTATCATTAACATAAAAATGGTAATAATACTCCAAAATTTTTAGAGGTGTTGGTGGTGGTGATGTGCGGCTTTCAAGTGATTCTCGGCTGTGGCTATGACAAAGGCTGTGGGTTGGAGGTCACGGCGGTTACGACTTGGGGGTGCATGAAGGCATGATTTGTTCAGGACTTTAGTTTAGGATTTAGATAAGTTTTAATAAAAAATATATAAATCGGAAAGGCTTACGCCAATAAGGAGAGGCGTATGCCTCTAAGGCGGGCCTCAACCAAGCTGAGGTGCAAGCCTCATAAAAAAAGCTTGAGGCGTGTTTCACTGGAATTGCGCTGAGGCGGGCCTCATATTGCACAATTTTAAACAATGTTCCAAAAAACTCATTCTTGAAAGGTACAAATTGTATGTTAGCAGTTCTCTTAAATGAATCAACTATAAACATAATGTTATAATCTCAATTTTATCTTAAGATTCTTTGACTTTTTTTGCATATTGAATTAAGGATTCAGATAATAGTCTATTGCATGTAAGTGATAGTGAAATTGTGGCTCTCATCTTTCATCAATAATATCTTAAATTTATATATAGCTACCCTCTTCTCCTCCTAGGTTGTGGGTAATCGGCTCCTTTGCTTCATCTATATCATTATATATGAAATCCATTGCAGACTTTATCTTAGAATCTACTATCCTCATAACCTACACTAGCGCGCTAGTTGTTGTAATATCATAAACTACATTACCACCCGTTCTTTCTAACCGATAAAAAAAAATCATAAACTACATTCTATAAAAACATGTCATTTAAAATAATCCTCATAACTTCTTTATCTTAAGGTTTTCTTGCTTAAGCTCAATTTTTTCACTTTGAAGTGAACATATCCTGTAAAGGCTGCCTCACTCTGACATGCTTTGCAAAGTAAAATGGGTAGTGACAATCTTGTTGTGGTAACCTCAATATTTCTTTCTTTGAAAACTTTTTAATAAGTGTCATAACCCAATAATGATTATATTTAAATTTACGTATCTTTTTTGTTTTAGTCATTGTATTCTTATGTTGTGGTAGCTCCTCAAGTTTTTCAAGGATCATTTCTATGCAATGTGTGCCACATAGAGTCTAATATAAGTGCTATATCTTTTTTTCACAAATTTTGCACCTATAGTCATATAAGCACTGGCATTATTTGCCACCACTTGAACCACCAAGTGCTCTCCAATCTCATTAATAACACTTTCAAGTAGTCCAACTATAAACTCAACATCTTTTGCCTTATTAAATGCCTCAATGGTTTTCATGAAGACTATACCATAAGGGTAATTGAGCAGTATATTCATCAAGCTTCTGTTTTTTATATATGACCATCCATTAAACACGATAGTTACCAATGTCTAGTTCTAAGTATTCTTGATTTCTTTAATGCCTTTCTTAGTTGCAAGCTTTTCCTTTAAAATTTATATTCTCAAATCATATAGATGAAGATTTCATCCTTTGCCTATAGGCTCCAACTGAACGAATCATATTGTAGCAAGTATGATATGTTGCATTGTTAAATGGGATAACATTCTCATAAAAATATCTCCATATATCCATTTATACTTGTGTTTGTGCCATCCTAGCAGTATATAGGGCTAGCTTCTATAATGCATAAGACTTATCTCCTTATCTATATTCCACCATGTTCGTTATGTAGCAATCCATGGGACCTCTTGCACCTGTACAATACATAGGTTGCCATGAGGATGATGAGTCTCGAGTACTACACGCTCCCATAGTATGAGTTAGCATCAACTTCGTCATCAAATTATTGTTGTGTTAGATGCTTCAACATTATTGACTTATTCATTGATGCTTTGTTCTCCTCTTTCATCATATTGGGTGCTTTGGCACAGGGTGCCACATTCTGTTGGGATTCAGATAGGTGCTCCTTCATCATAGTGACATCATCTTTCATCATTTTCTGACAATAATTACATTTCAAGTAAATATATTTCTTGACGTTCCATTCCACATCAACTTGACAATTATGTTTCCATGCTGGGTTCTTCTTATGACTTGATGTGGTTTTATCCTTGCCTCTAACCATCATCTACACAATTATATAATAATAGGTTGAGAACATGAAAAAAAAGGGTTCCAAAAAAAGTAGGGCCTCAATGAAAAATTAGGGTTTCAATTCAATAAAAAAAGTTTGAAAGAAAAACTGTAAAACGGATTAAAAAAATTAGGTTTCAATAAGGTCAAGGAAAAAAATTGAAAGAGTTTGATGAATAATCGGAGAAGAAAAAAGCAGGCGGCTCCCAAGAATTCCTTGGTGGCTACGTCCATGGTGGTGGCGGGTTGATGGCATGGAAATCATGAATGGGCATTTTCTTGTCAGGATGAGAGTTATGGCCTGGAGTGTGGGTGCGTGTGAAGGTACAGTTCTTTAATATTTTAGATCGGGTTATTTTTAAATATTTTATAATTAAAAAAAAAACATGAGGTTGATGCCTCACTCCTCAAGGTGTGCCTCAGCCAGAGTGAGACATATGCTTCAAAACAAAAAAGTATGAAGTGTGCTCCTCGATACGTTTTACACTCAAATTGTATTGCGGCCCTCCTTGAGCTGCGCCACGCATTTTATAATTTTAAGCAATGTAAATTTCATTTGAATTTTGCAGATGCCCTTCAAGATTAATTATTTTCTTTCTTAGTTAACATCATCCTCATCAGTAATAGTAGAGCTAAAACAAAAATGTTTTGTAAAAGATACCCTTGATAGACTTTACATAGTTTCTTTATTATGGAGTGCATGACCTGGAAATTGCTGGTGTTTGCATCAACGATGACGACGACAGCTAGTGCCAGGATGGTAGCGGGTGGATGTTTTCTCTTTGAGATGGGAGCTATGGCTTGGTGTGTTGGGCTCGTGTGAAGGTGCGGCTGCTTAGTACTTTAGATTGGGTTAGTTTTATATATTTTATAGCTTATAAAATATAGCACGTGGCTATGGGGCGAGGTGCACCTTATAGCTAGATTGAGGCATACGCCTCAAAACAAAAAGTATGAAGTGTGCGCATTGATGCGTTTTACACTTGAATTGCGTTGAGACGCGGCTCATAATGCAAAATTTTAAATTGTGTCAATTTTATTTGAATTTTGCAGATGCCCTTCAAGATTCATTGTCTTCTTTCTTAGTCGACTTCAACCCCATCGATAGTAGTAGAACTAAATCAAAAGTGTTTTGTAAAATGTACCCAAATAGAATTTAAATTGTTTCTTTATATGGAGTGCATGACTTTGTTGAAGGTGAAGGCGTGACATGATAATATCTCAAAATTTTGGTTGCTTGTTGTTGTATTGTTATAACGGATGTGTTATGTTTTTTTTACCATCTCTGTTGGTTGTTAGTTTATAAATGGATGGAAATATTCTTATTCAGTCTATAATATCTATCATTTCCCACAAAGCTTCTCTGAATCAGCTATCTCGTTCAAACATAACTGAGTTGGGCTTGACATATATCTTCGAAGTTTATGGTTGTTTTCTCGCTAGGTAATATTTTCTTGCTATGAATTGTAATATCCTTTTTTAAAAATATATGACTGAAACACATAAAGGTATTCAAGGGCTTTTTTTTGGGAAACCTCCCAAAAATTCATAAGATACGTTCTCATAGTTGGTTTTTGTATTGGCAATGATATGCACAATCTTAGCTTCCTACTTGTACGTTTGGAGGTGCCATAAAGTATGCATCCTCTAATGTACTTACTAATTTCTTTTGGCATGTTTTGGTCAGTAAATATATCGTTGTAGATTTTGCAATGACTTTTCCACTCTTAAGTGTCCAAACCTTTTGATATTCGCTCCTTCCACATCCATTGGACTTGGTTTATAGAGTTTACTATGCACAAATGCTCTCATTTATAGAGAATGGCATCTTTCAGAGCAAAATTATGAATGTGTTAATCTTCTTGAAATCCTTCAATATCCTTTAAGCAATGTGTTCTTTTGTTTCAGATCTCTGCATTGAAGAATCAACTTGTATAGTAGTGCATAGACAAGAAAGCCTTAGAGGTGGGTGAGAGAGATGTCGGTTATTTTGTTGTTAGCTCCCTTTTTTTTAATGGATCACTAGATTGAACATTTAAAGTCATCCAGCTCATGTGCCAAGTCTACTAAAGCTTCTTTTGGTGTGTAAATCATAAAGTGGCCTTTTGATCTGTAGGCACCATAACTTTTTAGCAGAGTTAAGCACAATAGTCTTTTATTGCTTGATGTAGTGAAAATAGCTCCTTGTTGTAGGTGATTTAAGCTCGTTAAAATGTCTCAGGGCGATAGCTAATTAGTTTTTTATCTTCTATTAATATTGCTCCCATTGTTTATCTGCTAGCATCTGATTCTAGATTAAATAATTACTGCAAATTGGGAAAGGCCGGCACAAGGGCTTTATGTTCTTCACTAAAAGAAATGTATCCTCTTGCTTATGTCTTATTTTAATTTTGGAATTTGTAGCCTTGTTGAAATCTTGTAAAGGGTAAGCAAGTACTAAAAATGACAAGTGAGTTTATGGACAAATTGGAATGCTCTAATGAAACTCTTTACATTAGTCATTACCGATGTTTTGGGCCACTTGATTGCTTTCCACTTTCAGGATCAATCATGATCTGTCCATTTTCGACCTCAAATCTAAGTTAAAGGAAGGATTTCTTAGTGAGTTCACATTTCTCTTGGTTGATATGGAATAGATGTGTTAGTCCACGCCTGTATGAGATGGGAGCATCCTGCCCATTTCAAAAGTATTGAACCCAATAGATATGCTGGGCAGGAACCAGAGCAGTAGGGAGGGTTCGACCCCCCTTGCGGGGATGACAAAAGCTGTAATTCAATATATAAGGAAGAGATTAACGGAAAGATATATATGAAGATTTTAATTAAAATTAGGAGGGAATATGTAGGGAAAGAGATCCAATTTGAATTCAAATATGAGAGGAAATCATTTTACGGTGAGGGGGTTGATACGGGAGAGAATTTGAGGGAGTCTATTTAGGGCTAACTATATTGTTATGCCATGATTATGCAATTTGCTTTTGCAGTAGTTTTATTTTGGAGAGCTTCCTAGCAACATCTAGGATTTGTGGGAGGGTTGATCTATCTCTAGAATAGTAGATCAATTGTATATGTTGTTTCTGTTGAAGGAAAAAAATACAAAATTCAACCCTAGTATTTGATTCCTCTGTTTTTCTTCTTGTTTGCTTGATGGTTTTACTTCCAAATCGCATTGAATTGGTATTGGAGAGAGGTTTTAGAGAGATGATAGCAAAGAAGGTGGATGCGTTGGAAGGCGAGATGGAGCAATTCAAATCTGGGATGGAGGAGAAGTTCTCAACCATTGTAGGAGAACTTTCAATCATGGAAGAAAGGTTCTCAACCATGGAGAGTTTGGATGGAGAGCCGGTTTAGAGGGATGGAGGAGATGAGGAAATTGATTGAGATGCAATCCAAAACTCCATCGGCGGTTCCTATTGCTAACCCTCACCATGATTTGATCATGATTATGTTGGCCGAATTTAAGGGAAAGGGATAGGACTGGAAGATTTTGGAGAGAAGTTTCTTTTACCAATAACCACCTCTTAGGGGCTTCAATAAGGGGTAGAATGGGACTTCAAATGGGGGGACAACATGAAGGGAGTTTTTGGTGGAGGTGGTGGGGTGGCTGACCACTATCGGAGATAGATGGAAGAAAGATGAGATTCCCACCCTCGATACAAGGGTGGAACACTTGGTGGGAGAGGGAGTTGATGCTAGGTTGAGGAAGCTGAAGATGATGAAATTCGAAGAGGAGAATGCCCATGTGTGGGCATATCGAGTGGAGAGGTACTTTGTAGTGAATGGATTGAGAGAGGAGAAGCTTATAGCCACGGGGCTATGTCTAGAGGGTAAAACCCTTGCTTGATTTCAGTGGAGGAAGGCTTGATATCCGATCCGTTCATTTTAGTAGTTTAATTATTTCCTGTTGTAGGGTTTCCGAGCCATACGGGAAGGAGACCCATTCGGGAAGGAGACCTACACGAGCAATTCCTTGCCTTCACTCAGAAGAGGACCGTCATGGAGTATTGGGAGAGATTTGAGTTACTGTCACGACGGTTAAGGGGAATTTTAGAGGCGGTACTGGAGGGAAATTTTTTGAAGAGCCTCAAGCCTGAAATTTGAGTGGACCTCCGATTGTTGAGACCAAGAGGGTTGAAGGAGACAATGTTTCTAGCCCAGATAGTGGAGGATCATAGATAGATGGAGAGAATCAGTAAAAGTGGAGTTACGGGAGGCTCTTATAGAAGCACCATAACTTCACTGGCATCGAGAATCTAGACAGTGTCTTTTCTACAAGAGGCACCCAGGGAGAAGAGTGGGGGAGTTCGCCTCAGGGCCAACTTGAAGCGTCTTACAGAGGCAAAGGTACATGAAAAGAGAGCGAAGGGTCTGTGTTTTCGCTGCATTGAGAAGTATGCACTAGGCCATCGATGCAAGGACTAATCGCTTCAGGTCCTTATGGTCTTTTTTGAGGAGACCGACAATAAGGATCTAGTTGAGGAAGAAGTGGGAGTGGAGCACCTACACCGTGATGTGGCGGACATGTTCCTAAATTCAGTGGTGGGATTTATTCCAAATCACACTTTGAAGATGAGAGGACACATCTGGGAGCAGCTAGTAGTGGTCTTGGTGGATAGCGAGGCAATGCATAATTTTTTTCACAAATCGGGTCATGGACAAGTTGGGGCTGAAGTTGGTGGATATTGGGAGTTTTGGAGTTATGATGGACGGGGAAGGTGGAAAAAAGTAGGAGGATTTGTAGGAGGTTGATACTGACACTTTAAGACATACAGATAGTAAAGGATTTTCTTCCCTTGGAGTTAGGGAGCATAGATGTGGTTTTGGGCATGAAGTGGTTGTAGACCCTGGGAGAGACCAATGTGGACTGGAAGGCATTAACCATGGAATTCATGGAGGGAGGGAGGAAGTTGACGATCAGGGGGATCCTAGACTGCCTAAAGCCAGGCCTCTTAAGACTCTAGTGAGGGCAATCCAGGGAGTAGGAATGGGATTCTTGGTGTATCTCCAGAGCCTCAAGGGAGAGGAATGCATGGAGAAAGGAGAGGATATTCCTGAGATAATCCAATAAATCCTACAAAAATTTAGTGAGGTGTTCCAACTGTCTCAAGGTCTACCTCTCCCAAGGGAGCATGAGCATGCCATCAACCTGAAAGAAAGGGTATCTCCTATAAGTGTTTGACTCTACCGATACCTACAGGTTCAAAAGGATGAAATTGAGAAACTAATTCAAGGAGATTTTGGGGGCTCAGATCATTCTTCCCGGTGCTAGCCCATTCTCCAGTCCGATGTTACTGGTGAAGAACGATAATTGAAGATTTTGTGTAGACTAACGAGCTATGAATAAGGAAACTGTGTTGGATAAGTTTCCTATACCTATCATTAAGGAGTTTCTAGATGAGTTACATGGAGCAGTGCGTTCTCCAAGATTAATATGATATCAGGATACCATTACATTAGAATGTGGCCTACCGACATACACAAGACCGCCTTCAAGACTCACAAAAGCCACTATGAGTTTTCAATGATGCCTTTTGGGCTTACCAGTGTCCCAGCTACTTTCCAGTCACCAATGAACAAGGTATTCTAGCCCTACCTCCTCAAGTTTTTATTGGTTTTCTTCGATTACATTTTGGTGTATAGCCGATCAGAGGCAGAGGATGTGGAGCACTAGATGGCTGTGTTAGTGACATTGGAGGAGCATCAGGTGCGTTAAAGTAAGGCTAAGATCATACCTAGTCCTAAATAAACTTCGTAGGACAGAAATTCTACCTACAAAAAAGTAATAAAATTAGTCTAAATTCAAAGACAATTTGATAGAAATTAGTTTAAATCTTGAATTAAAAATTCAAAAGGCTTATCCTAACAAGCTCTTATCCTATTATGTGGTGGATTTTATTCTGAAAGTCTAGCTTTGGGGGACTTGATCTCTGTCGTAAGATGCCTAGTTGATGATTTGATCACACCTATGAACGCTAACTGCCATTTTCAATCTCATTGGTATAGTCTAAGATTACCACCCTTACTATTCTTAATCAAGAAAGCGGTTTATTTGGAAAACAATTGATTTGATTTTTTGATCCCTCCATAAGTTGATGCTCAAATTGTGAAGGTTTTTGTCCTCTAGTGTTATTTAAGTGGTTGGTTAATTTGGCAATCCATTTCATGATTTGATCCCTAGATGAAGCCTCAACTCTCTCGTCGCCTCTCCTAGAATCTTGCTTTTGATTGAAGCCATTTTGCTATAAACTCATAACATGTGGTCATTATCATATGCTTGGTATGTACTAGGTGTAATTTTCTTACAATGGGAAGCTATCTAGAAATAGCAAGATTGAGAGAGAATGAGAGGATTGACAAGTAAATGTGAAAGGATTAACTAGTATTATTTGGAAGGACTACAAAGGGAATAAAAGCCAACTTGAGAAACATATGAATTCCCCTTTTAAGTAACGATGAAAGTTAAGACAAAATGAAAATGCCATTTTAGAAATTAGTTTTGTGACATCCTTTTAGAAGAGTATTCTAAATAAAATAGTTAAGAATAGTAGAGATCAGTAGAAAAAGGGTGAAGTTGTGTTCTATTTAACGAAGAGCATAAATATATATATATATAGCTTTAAATTCAAATAAAATACCTCTGACAATTTTGTTTGTTTTACGAGATATTGGAGTAATTTGTTATTTGTTTTTTTAATAGAATCTTAATTGACTATGAAGCTGCCAAATAACCAAAAAGTACACTTGTACAAAGCCATGCATGAGTGAATTTATTTTGATGGATGCAACAAAATAATATAAATATACAAGATTTGAGTTTTACACATATAATTGCCTCATTTTTTGCATTGTTTATGGGCATATACTTATAGAAATTATTCAGAGAGAATTACCAATGTTATTTTCATCACCAATGTGTATGGCTACAGAATGTATACAACTTTTGGAAATTAGGGGACTTGGGATTATTGAACAATTATTAAGTTTATGGTTTACATTTTTATACCATTGTTATTTTCTTCACCAATCTGTATGGCTACATATTGTACAAAACATTTGGAAATTAGGGTACTTAGGATTACTGAACAATTATTAAGTTTCTGGTTTACTTTTGGAGTGCATGTTAATCAGTAATAATTGGTCAAATAAAATCCAAATTTGTTAGATTTAAGTATCTTCCTAATGAACCATAATATAACTTATAAAGTTAAGTTTAGTGGTTCAAACATAGTAGTAGAATAGTTATGCTCTAAGAGAATATCATCATGATTTAAAAATAAATTTTATAAAATTGCAATCAGAGTTTTAGGTCATTCAATGAACGGTAGAAGACGATGTGCAGATAATATTTAAGTTGAAAGATTATGAAGGAAAGGGTGTAAATCCAAGTCGACATCAATATAAGTTGTTCGAAAACTGTATTGTTTGTAATGTGAGAAGAATTAAGGGCAATGCTATGTTAACCACCAATCTTAAAATTTATGCCAAAATTTATGGAATGAATTTACATCATTAACAAGTATGAAGCTCAAGAACCAGATCAGCTTCTTTTTTTTCCTCTTCATATTCATTTCATTCAGGAGTTATGAACATTTCAATGCACATTTTCCCTGCACAAGCAAAGCATGAAAATCAAAGTTTCTATTCTATCTATATGGAGTATAGAGAAATATTTGTTAGTAACTAAATGAATAAGAATTTATGGTTTCACAAAAATTCAGTATTTGCGGATGAAAGAAAAAGGATTCATAAATTCAACCCAATTAGTTGGATAAACCTAATGATGATGATGATGTGTTGGCTTGACTGACGAACCATTTAAGCAAATTGTGTGTGACAGAAATGACATTATTAAGAACTTAAGCATCCATGTAATAAAAATAGGAGTAATAAATTGAAAAATGCTTAGACTTAGATTGTAGATCCAACATCTATTGAAATTAAGCTAGTGGAATATAGAGTTAGTGGGAATGATCAGGAAAAAAAAAGTTAATGTGGAAGGATCAGGAAAAAAAAAAAAAGCTACTGCTTGTAGTTATACAAAAAGATTATCAAAAATAAAGTTTAACACCTCGCTAATACTCAACGAAGAATGAGGATTCAAGACCTTCCCAAATAGTTAGGATAATGTTAATGAGAATATGGTTGTCTTCTTTGAATTGGCAATAACTTTTATTGGCATTTGATTTCCCATTGGTTCCAATTTTTCCTATTAAAATCGTTTGTTGTTTGGCATGTTGTAATGCCTTCAATCCCTTGAAACTATGGTCGGCTCTCTTTCCCCAGGAGGATTGAAAAAGAAAAGAAACTGTCCCTATAAATAAGGCAATTCATTGTTGGTTTCTTCAACTCTACGGGATCATGACAGTACTGACTATAATTTCTAGATCTTTTTGTTGGGTCTTGGTGATCTTTTGCTAGTAGGTTGGATGGTGGGTGGTGAGTTTTTTTTTTTTAATATAGAAAATGAAACTTGTTTGGTCTTGCATAGTTTTCTCTAATTAATTGTTATTTGGAATTATACTAAATTTTTATTTTTGTGCTAATGATGTTTTTTATAATTTTTCTTTTTCTTCCATTGTAAGACTTTTCTCTTTAATTTATTTCTTACAACAACAACAACAACATCAAATCGTTATCCCACTTTATGAGGTTGGGCTTCATTATTCTTTTTTCTCCATTGTGCCCAATTAAGAGTCAAATTCTCATTTAAATCTAATAAAAAAGTTTATTTCTAATACCTTTTAACTAAGTCTTTTTAGCTCTACCTCTACCTTTTCTTAACATAGTGATGAGGACATCCGATCATGGAGAATTTACCAGAGAAGGGGCCGACGATCTACTGTAACGATCACATCACTTTATTTTTGAGCTATAATTTGTATTAGATTTATATGTGTATTTGATTTATTATCCCAATTTTTCCATTTTTACCCTCACTTGAAGGAGTAGTTGTTTGTGACTTTTAGGAGCACTTTTATCTTTATTCTTGCTATGGTTTTTTGGCTATTTAAAGCCCCCTCCTTTTCCTTTTGAGGGGATGATGAATATTATTAAGAAAAATTTCTGCAATTGTGTTTTGAGAGCTTAGAGAGTTCTTGTGATAGGTCGAAATCCCTAAGCGAGGGAAGCGTACTATCCACTAGCCCCAGGAAGCGCCCGGGGTCGTGGTCCACCTCCACCAACTTCCTCTCCTCTCTTCTCCCCAAACCGCTGGCCCATCCTCCCTTCCCCTTACCTCTCTTGGCCGAAACCCTACATCCCCTCCAAACCCTACCAGCTGGTCCCAAGCTCCTTCCATCCTACTAGCCACCGGCCCAAACTCTTTCCCCCAAACCCTTCCTAGCCGCTGGCCATACATCCTCCCCTTCTACTTAGCGCTGGTCACCTCCTCCCTAGACCGCCAACCACTCACACCTTCTCAAACCACCGGTCACCCAAGCCCTCCATCACCTTCACAATTCTCTCCCTTAAATCAATGCTCTCCAAATTTAATGCATCATAAATCAAGAAAGTTTTCAAAATTCAGATTTTAAATTATTTAAAATCCGAAATTGTTTTCCTAAAATAGATGGGTTAAATTAGGAAAGGCCCCACCATTCAAGATAATTTAAATTTTTAAAAGAGATACTCTAAATCTCCTATCCTAATTTAAATTTCCAAACTTAGCAACCCCATTAATCATCCAATTAAATCCCCATCAAAGGGCAGACCCACCTATCCCTCCCTTCATTATTTGGAGAAGATTTAATTCAAATTACATTTTCCCAATTTGAATCTCAATTAACCCCATCCATGTGCCACCCCTCTCTTTTTCTCCTTTATTTTGAGAGTTTTAAAATTCAAATCTCCCTTAATTCCTCCTCCATTTAAAGAAACAATTGAATCCTATTTCACTTATACTTAAGTCTTGTCTTATTTTGCTTACCACCTAAATATGAAACCAGTCCAAGATCTTATAATTGCTGAAATTAAATTTCAGATTTCCCTAGTTGTTTCCTTTCCTTATTATTTCCTCAAACAAGGATTTGACTTGTACCCTAGGGCCGACCACAACACCCTCTCCTCTCTACACTGAAGTTCCTTCGTTTGATATAATCACCTAAGATGGAGAAGTGAAGTACTTACTGCCCATAAATTTCAGCAAAGGCCATTGCTGTCAGCCATCTAAAAGTCCTTTGTTTGCTGTCCAAAAGTTTCCCAATTCATAGTTTGCTCTCCCCTCATGTATGGCTGATCCAGAACATGATCACGGCTTCATTTTCGACGATAAAAGGGTTAATTGACATTCTCCGGTCTCCGTTCTTCGACATAGACCTTGAGATTGAACACTTCGTCGAAGAGTACGTGTAACGAATCATCTTCTCCCTTGCAACCACTATTGATCAACGAAAACCTCTCGTTCAGTTGCAACTTTCTTCAGAATCCTAACAAATGTGAACTCTCTCCCGAATGATTGGCCTTCAATGAAACACAAGCTCAAACAAAAGTATTTTCCTCCTCGTGCTTTCCTAGGCTCCTTGATAGGTGGAATAGGTTAACCTACGGTAGTAAACCGATAAAGGAATACATTGCATCTTTTGACGATTACCTGATTCTCTACAAGGGGGAGACCTGAACTACCTCCGCTCAAATTTTTCCATGTTTCGAACCGAGTTGTGTGAGGACCTACGCAACAAACTGTTTGTCCGAAGCGTCATTACATTAGAGAATGCCTACAGTCTAGTCCTAGACCTTGAAGAAACTTGTTCCCAACACCCTAGTCGACACAAGGATGTTAGATCTTCCTACTGACCCTCCAATGGATCGGCCCACAACACTTTTGCACACGACCGACCCAAGGGAGCTCTAGTAAACCACCTTCTGGTCCTCCTTAGCCCATTCTAACCTTAGGGGCAAGTCTCCACTCCCAGAACACCTCGGTCGCACCCATGAATCAAGTGCTTCCGGTATCAGGGATATGGGCATATCTCTTCCTAGTGTTCTAGTCCATTCAATGTCGCTGTTATAAAATAAATCACTGAGGATGAGTTTGAGCCCGAGACTAAACAAATTCACCAATTCGATCCTGAAGGAGAATTCTTTGAGGATAGCGGCACTGTTGTCGTCCACTGTTTACTAAAGTTCGACATCTCTCCCATCTGCGTGGTGAGATGTGCACTATCACACCTTGTTACCAATGATGACTGGGTTATGATCTCGATTTTTCACATACACCAAAATAAATGATAAAGATTATAAAGTCATCGTGGATAGTGGCAGCTGCTTCAACGCTGTCTCCTCTAGCATGGTGTCCTCCTTCGCTGATTATAAGAAGAAAGTGTGGTGTGATGTTCTTGTAATGGATGTTGGACAAATTATCCTAGGGTGCTCTTGGCTCTTTGATAATGAAGTCCACATCTATGGGCGTTCAAACACCTACGTGTTTGAATATGCATTCAAATAAATCAAGCTTCCGCCTATGCAACCCAGGGTTAGGGCCGACCCTAAACCCAATCCAGTCAAGCCCAAGAAAGGGATGAACCTTGTGACAACCAAGGTCTGTAATTCTGAAATTGTACAAGACGCAACCCTGTACACCTTGGTTTGCGGTCTTCCTTTGAGTCTCATGAGTCTATTGCTCAGGAGGTCCAGCTCATATTGAGTGACTTTGCTGATCTCTTCCCTGATGACTTCCCTTATCAATTACCTCCACTAAGAGACATGCAACATGCTTTTGATCTTGTCCCCGATGCCTCACTTCCCAACCTACCCCACTATCACATGAACCCCATAGAACATGCTTGAGCTTAAAAAGTAAGTGGATGAGTAATTTCAATGGAGCTACATCAAGAAAAGTCTCATCCCTACTATTGTACCAGCTCTTCTTACACCGAAGAAGGATGGTACTTGGAAAATGTTCGTTGATAGCCGTGCCATCAACAAAATAACTGTTAAATATCGTTTTCTTATCCCGAGGTTAGATGATATGCTTGAAATGATGACGGGAGCTACTCTTTTATCCAAGATTGAACTTAAGAGTGGGTACGACCAGATCCGAATCCGACTTGGTGATGAGTAGAAGACCGCCTTTAAGATATAGGATGCTCTATACGAGTGGATTGTCATGCCTTTCGATTTGAGTTCCAGTACCGCTCGGTACCGAGTAGTACCGAGCAATACCGAGTTACAGTATCGAGCGGTACCGAGTTCCAATACTAAGCGGTACCGAGTTCTAGTACCGCCCTGCATCGAGCAGTACCGAGCAATACTGAGTTCTTATACCGTTCGGTATCAAGCGGTACCGAGTACCGAGTTTCGATACTGAGCCTATGATTAAGAAAATGAAGAACGAAGAAAACGAACCTTCACTGCTCACGTTGCCTTCACTGTTCGCGTTGTCGAGCCGCTCCGTCGACGAAGGATGATCCTATCATCTTTAATGCTCGTGTCGTCAAGCTTCTTTGTCGATAAAGGATGATCCTGTTTGCTTCTATGCTCGCGTCATCGAGTCGCTCCTTCAACTATAACGAAGAAGACGAACGCTTGTGTGGAAACGAAAAACCTAGCTCTTTGAAATGTTTCAGCCGCATAAATGAATATGGATATTGAGCGGAAACGCCGAAAAGCCGAAAAGAATAGGGTAAATTGCGGCTCCATTTTTTTTGTTTTTTTAATAGGACACACGTATCGGATATGCGTGTCCAGTCAAATTTAATTAATATTTTAATTGGACACGACAAAGCTGTATCCGACACGTATCCGTGCCGTATCCGTATTCGACATGTGCCCGATACAGCAAGCCTCGTAAATAGGAGTATCCGTGCAACATAGCTTCTCATCAAACCTCTCAATAAATATAAAAAAAGAATCAAATGATTTTGAGAAACATTAATATCATGTTGTAACCTATGTTTAATTACTCTTTTCCATACTGTTAATGTATGACACATTAAGTTAATTCCTCTATAATTTGCACACTCATATGCATGGCTTTATTCTTAAAAGTAGGAACCAATACTCATTAACTAATTTGACATCTTTTTATTTTTCAAAATAATATTAAAAAGTTTAGTAAGCCAAGAAATTTCTCCAGCTTTTAAGATTTTTCACATTTCTATTGGAATTTTATCAGATCTAACTATTTTTTCCACAATTTATTTATTTTTAAATCTCTAAGTTTGGTTTTACTAATACGACGATACAAAAAAATCTGTTTTTTGATTTAAAGTGCTAAGGTCTTTAAAGTTAACTGTATTTTCACAATCTTCATTGAAAAACTTATTGAAATATCTCTTTCATTTATGTTTCACTCTTCTAATAAAAACACTTTTTAATCTTCATCCTTAATGCATTTTAAGTGAATTAGATCCTTATTTATTTTATCAGTTTTTTGACTAATTTATACATATATTTTTTGTCATCTTTAGCATCTAATCTATTAAATAAATCATTAAAAGCTAAACTCTTTACATCACATATTGCTTTCTTAGATTTCTTACCGGCTCTTTTATATTTTTCTCAATTTTCTAAACTTTCGCTCCTTAACCAATTTTTATAACATAGTTTTTTTTTTTTATTTTCTTGCATTTTCTAATTTCATCACCAACTATTTTTACTATTATGAACTTTTATTTATGATACTCTAATCAAATACTTTGTAATATTTTAATATCACAAGTTATTTTTTTCTATATAATATTTTTTTTCTTGCACAACCAAGGTTTTAAAATCTTAAATTTTACTCTAAAAATTATTTTTATTAACATTCTTTAAATATCTTATCTAGTTCTAGGAAAATATTTTATTTTATTTTTTTATATTCCGCCTCTTTATCTTAAAGTCAAACTAATAAGAAATGATGTGTATATAAATTTTTACTCAGAACGTTTTTACAATCTTTGTATTCTAAACAATCAATTTTTCTTATAAGAAAATATCTAATATGAGTTTTATTATATCAACTCTTATAAATGATGAGATACTCCTCTCTTTTGTTTAATAAAATTATTAGTAATTACAAAATCATAGGCAAGAACAAAATCTAATATGATCCTAACACCTTGATTAGTCGCTCCCAATCAATAGCCACAATGAATGTTTTTCAAATCTTTTGCCATTCTACCAACATGTCCATTTGAATTTTCTCTAATTAAGAACTCTTTCTTCAAGAGTTATCATTTGTATTAATTCTTCTAAAGTCATTTTAAAATTTTTATTTTGAACATATATCCAAACCTACTTGAGGAGCATAATCACTTATAATATTAATAATTTTAATATTAACAATAATATTTAAAGCTATATTTTTATTTCCAATTCTATTGATTTCTACAACATTATCCTTTAAGCTCTTAGTTTTAATTATGCCTTTATCATTTTTAGTATGACTCATACATGAATACTAGATTTTAGATTATGAACTATCAATTTCATTTGCTTTGTCTCCAATCCATTTAATTTACTGATTGAATAGAATAGTAATTTTCCTATGAATCATGATATATATTAATTCTATTAATTTGTTTGTAACAAAACTTATATTCGAAGTACCTATCATAATTTTAGTTTCATATATTAGCTTGTTTGGAACACTCCGTTGCCAGGTTCCAAGTTCTGGATGAGAAAACTAGAGGGTTGCATTAGATTTGTTAACAGTCAGTGTAAAACTTGTCGAATAATAATGATATGAATTTTTTAAAAAAGTGTGTTAATGCTAAGACATCCCCTTGAAGCGATGCAATATGTGACTTGAATACAACGACAAGTGTGCAAGGGCTGCTACACCGGTACCCAGGTGCAGTGTTAAATAGGGAAGAGTTCCGACATCAAAGACGAATGTGGGCTAAGAAGTTAGTCCATGAAACTAAAATTAGGATTGAAACTTGGATTATAGGTTCTTTTGCAAGAAAATTATTGGAATTAATAGATACTATGATTCATAAGAAGATAAATATTATGTGTATTCAATAAAATAAATAGGTTGGAGAGAAGGCTAAAGGATTTATTGTTTAGGATTTAAAGTATGGTATTCGGGTAGGAGTCGTATTAGAAAATGATATATGTGTGATTATAGAATTGGAGATAGAATTACAACTTTAAAGATTGTTGTTGATGCTAAGATTATTAATATTATAAGTGCTTATGCTCTTCACGTATGTCTGAATATGAGTACAAAATTAAAATTTTGGAATGATTTGGACGAATTAATACAAAAGATTTCTCTTGATGAAAGAGTTTTTATTGGAGGAAATTTAAATAGACATGTTGGTAGAGAGGTTGATTTTAAAAGCATTCATAGTAGCATTGAGTTTGGAATGACAAATGAAGGTGGTAAGACCATATTAGATTTTTTTTTTAGCTTATGATTTTTTAATTGCTAATACATTTTTTTAAGAAAAGAGATGAGCATCTCATCACTTACAAAAATAAATATAGTAAAACTCAGATTAATTATTTTCTTATAAGAAAATTAGATTATTTAGATTGTGAAGATTGTAAAGTTATTCCGAGTAAAAATTTATGTACCTAACATTGATTATTGGTTTTGGACTTTAAGATAAAAGGACAAAAATAAAAATAAAGTAAAATAATATTATAGGATTAGATGTGGGCATTTAAAGAATAATAATAAAAATAATTTTGAGAGTAAGATTTTAAATCTTAAGATTTTACCCGTGCATGAGGATGCTAATGTTATGTGGGACAAAGTGTTTAGTGATATTAAGAATATTGCAAAAGATTTGCTTGAAGTATCAAAGGGAAAATCTCATAATCGTGAAAATAGTTAGTGGTGGAATCTAAATGTGTAAGAAAAGATAAAAAATAATAAGATTTGTTATAAAAATTAGTTTATATGTAAAATTTATGATAATTAGGAAATATATAAAGACGCACGTAAGTAATCTAAGAAAGGAATATGTGATGCAAAGATCTTAGCATTTAATGATTTATATAATAGATTTGATACTAAAGAGGAAGAAAGATATATATATATATATATATATATATATATATATATATATATATATATATATATATATATAGTAGTAAGGATTTAGTACAAGTGAAATGTATTAAGGATAAATATCAAAATGTGATTTTCTTAGAAGATGATATTTAATAAAAATGGATGAGATATTTTGCTAAACTTTTTAATGAAGAATGTGAAAATACGATTGACTTTAGTGACCTTAACACCCTTAATGAAAACAAAGATTTTTGCTTTTATCGGTGTATTAGTAAAACTGAAGTTAGAGAGACTTTAAAGAAAATGAAGTGTGAAAAAATTGTTAGACCTCATGATATTCTTATAGAGGTGTGGAAATGCTTAGGAGATGAAGGAATTTTTTGGCTCTCTAAACTTTTTAATACTATTTTGAAGACTAAAAGATGACTAATGAGTGGAGAATGAGTGTGTTAATTCATATTTTTTAGAATAAAAGGTGACACATAAGATTGTGCGAATTACAGAGGAATTAAGTTAATGTGTCATACTTTAAAACTATGGGAGCGAGTTATGTAGCGTAGGTTATGATACTAATGTTTCTCAAAACCAATTTAGATTCATGCAGGGTAGGTCTACTATGGAGGTCATACATTTATTGAGAGGTTTGATGGAGAAATATAAAGAGAATAAGGATGATATATATATATATATATATATATATATATATATATATATATATATGATATTTATGATTTAGAGAAAGCATTTGATAAAGTTCCAAGAGAAGTGCTATGGAGAGTTCTTGATAAGAAAGGAGATAATAACGCATATATTCAAATCATTAAAGGTGGTATACAAGAGCTATTACTTGTGTTCAAATACAAGGTGGTTTGACCAAGTATTTTCTTATTTCGGTTGGATTACATCAAGGATCAGCCTTAAGCCCATATCTTTTTGCTTTAGTCATAGATGTTCTCACTAGACATTTGCAAGAGGATGTACCTTGTTGTATGCTTTTTGCTGATGATATTATTCTTGTTGATAAGACTAGAGAGGGAGTTGAATGTAAACTTGAATTATGGAGGTCAACCTTAGAGTCTTAACATTTTCGCTTGAGTAGATCTAAAATTGAATATATGCAGTGTAATTTTAGTAGTAATAGACCTAGTGAGGGGATTATGATTTTGGGCGATTAAGTCATTATTAAGAGTACACATTTTAGATATCTTGGATCTATTGTTCTGAGTGGTGGTAAAAATAGATATGGATATTATCAACAAAATTCAAGTTGGATGCTTTATGGCGCCAAATGTTGGAGAGATTATTAGGTGCGGAGTGCGGACGGGGAAAACCGTCCGCACAAGCATTGGGTACCTAGTTGTACCCGCACTTGGTACCGCTGGGTACCGTTAGGTACCCAGTGCTTGTGCGGACGGTGCGCACTTCGCACCTAATAATTTTTTCAAATGTTGGACATTAAAAGAGAAGCATAATACTAAGTTAAGTGTTGCATAGATGAGGATGCTCACGTGGATAAGTGGCTTTATTCAAACTGAGCATATAAGTGAAAAGGTTGTAGTCAATGTTTAAAATTGCGTATTCGGGTATTGAGGCATTTTTCATTCGTGAGGCGAGGCGTAAGCCTCAAGGCGTTTTGAGGCGTAAGCCTCAAAATCAAAAGATTGTGTAAACATAAAATGATAAATTTTTTATATACTAATGAGTGAATAATATAAAACATAAAAAAAACATAATATATGAAGTGAAATCAAAATATCTCAATAATAAGACAACATGAAATATAGTTAAATTCAAAATTCTATCTTTCCCAAATCCCAGTATTCTTTTCATTAACATATAATTCAAATTTCCAAAAATAAATAGCAATGACATATCATATAAGAACTCATAAGTCATCAGCACTGCCATCACTAAGGGGTTCTTCATTTGAATCATCATTATGGTGAACTGCTCTCTCCCCTTCCTCCTCTCCTGTAGAGCCAATGTTGGTCATTTACTTCAAGATTTATGTAAGTTTTAATATATATAGCGTGAGGCGTAAGGCTCATGCCAGTGAGGCGTAAGGCTCATGCCAGTGAGGCGAGGCCGGCCTCAACCAAGTTGAGGCGCAAGCCTCATAAAAAAAACTCAAGGCGTAAGCATCGAGGCGTTTTTTATTGGAATTGCGCAAAGGCGGGCCTTAAGGAGAGCCTCATATTGCGCAATTTTAAACCATGGTTGTAGTGTCAGTGGTAGATAATATTAGAGAGAGTCTCTTTAAATGGTTTGGTCACATAAAACGATGGCCTTTCGCCCCAGTTAGAAAAGTAGAGGTATTATAATTGACTTATGTTAAGAAAGGTAGAGGTAGACCTAAAAAGACTTAGTTAGAAAATATTAGAAACGATCTTTCTTTATTAGGTTTAAATTGGAATTTGACTTTTAACATGATACAGTGGAGAAAAAGGATTCATATAGCCAACCCCACATAGTAGGACAAAGGCGTCATATTATTGTTTTTTTTTTTGTATTCTAGCTTATTTGGTCACATTCGTACTTGATGCGGGAACCCTTATTTAGCATTGAACTTGTGTTCTAGTGCAGTGGCCCTTGCACACTCATCGCTATATTCAGGTCATACAATATGATGCTTCTCGGGAACCCTTTTTAAGACTACACCCAGACGCTAGTGTAGCTGCCTTGCACGTTCACGCTTTATTAAAGCTAAACCATGAGTAGCTTCTAAGGAATGGCCTGATGTTAATATAATGTATTAAAAGAATCATATCATGATTGTTCGATAAGATTTAAACTGGTCATCGACTTCCTAATACACCTTCGCTTATCTCATTTAGGGCTTGGGACCTGACAACGACAGTGCTTTTTGATTTGTTTCTTCTATAATAAAAAATATTATTGGAAATGTTGTTTAGTTTTTTTGAATGTGTGGTTTCCTTTTTTGACGCATGCTTGGTTCAGCTGCTAAGATTTAATAGTAGTCAGGTTTTAGACAATTGTTTCCCTTTTTGGAGGATTTTTCATGTTTTTTTTAACCTTTTTCAGATCCCGCCTACAGCCTTTTTGGATTTTTTCCTCCTAATTGGGGATGCATTCCTCATATTTGCTGTATAAACATATCATTGTCATTTCTTAATGTCTTGTTTTGTTTTCATCATACCCTCATCCAACAAGGTTTTTTATCATGATCGTCTGACCTTTTAGAGGTAACCACCTACATTGAGCTCCTACAGACTTGATGAATGCTGGTTCACTTACTGCGCTCAGTTACTAACTGCTGTCCTTAGTAATCCATGGTGCATGAACACTACAGATGGACACGTATATAAAAGTTTGAGGTTCTGTGGCTTAGGAAGGAGGGGCTATGAAATATGTATTGTGGTAGATGAAATAGCAAATTTGTCTGCTACATTACAATATCTTGCTCCTTAACACGAAAGTGCCTCAGTTTCCATCAAACAATTTTGAATTTTCAAGCATATTATTGTTATAGCAATTGCTCTCTTAGTCTTTAGAAAATGGACTCAGGTTCCTCCCTTTTGCATACCTTTTATGCTTGAATTTTGATCTGAGGTTTACATTAATTACTTTGGGTATATGAGATGCTTCTATCCATATGTTTCCTTAAATTCATTTAGGTTAACTTAATGGGTTAATGAAAATGCGAGAATGTTGATGTTCTCCCCTATCGGTTTACATATCAAGTATGTTAATGAATATGATTTTAGTACAAGTATAATGGACGTAAATGATTCAATGAAATTAATAACTATATAGAAACACAGCTCTCAATTTTTAGTTGTTTCATTGCTATCCCATTGGAAAATTAGTAATTTTGTTATTATTTTTAATAAAGTTAATTGTGATTTTAATTCCATTGTCTTTAAAGTTCTATTAAGTCAGTTCTGATCAATATTTAAAATTGTGTATTCGGGTATTGAGTCGTTTTTCATTTGTTAGGCGAGGCGTAAGCCTCAAGACGTTTTGAGGCGTAAGCCTCATAATCAAAAGATTGCGTAAACATAAAATAATTTTTTTATATACCAATGAGTGAATAATATAAAACATAAAAAAGCATAAGATAAGAAGTAAAATCAAAATATCCCAATAATAAGACAACATGAAATATAGTTCAACTCAAAATTCTATCTTTCCTAAATCCCAATATTTTTTTTATTAACATATAATTCCAATTTTCAAAAAACAAATAGCAATGACATATCACATAAGAACTCATAAGTCATCAACACTGTCATCACTAAGGGGTTCTTCATTTGAATCATCATGATGATGAATTGCTCTCTCCCCTTCCTCCTCTCCTATAGAGTCCAATGTCGGGCATTTACTTCAAGATTTATTTAAGTTTTAATATATATAGCGTGAGGCGGAAGCCTCATGCTAGTGAGGCGAGGCGGGCCTCAACCAAGTTGAGGCGCAAACCTCATAAAAAAACTCGAGGCTTAAGCATCGAGGCGTTTTTTACTGGAATTGCGCAAAGGCAGGCCTCAAGGCGAGCCTCATATTGCACAATTTTAAACCATGGTTCTGATATATTTTCTTCGCTTTTGAAAGTACACCAGATATTAATTAACTTAACAGCTTAATAATTTTGAGATTTATTTGATATTCTTTCCATGAAATTTAGTAGTATCTTATGTTCTTATTTTTTAATAGTTAATTGTATAATTTAAAGATAATTTTTTATGCTCTTATTCGGGATCTTGGTTCTGCCACTGGTCGAAACAATGCATAGGTGGCATTATCTTGTCATGCATAGGAAAAACCATGATTTAAATTCTTAAAAAAAGATGGAAAAGTAAGTCATGATTCCGTCAGGTCTCAATTTTGCCTCTTCGTGTTGAGAAATTTATGTAATTTTTTTTCTTTTAATTCAGGGCATGCCTTTGCCGCAACCATAGGTCCTTGTGATTTGAAATATCATTGGATCCTAGCTAGTAACTCAGCCTTTAATGGGTGTCTGATTATGGTAACATAAAAATTTGTTTTCGGACCTTTTTTTTTTGAATGAATGTCATCACATTTGGCTTTATGGTTCAAATATTTTGCGTTATTAATTTAATTTTCTCACATTCTCCTTCCAAACCCATGTATAAAGAAGTAATTTTTTTTCAACCCGCAGTGGTAACAAACACTAATGTGTGTGCATTCATGTAACATGGCTATTGGTTGCCTCATGGCAGCAGTTGTTAGAAAAACTCGTTTGGCATTTTTCCATAGGTTTCTCGATCTTATAAACAAATTTAATTTTGAAAATGTTAAAATTAAGACAACCATTTCACTTTTCTGATAATCTTGTTATCCTGTCACCGAAATTAAACTTCTAGTGTTAAGCCAACAATTCAAGGAAATTAAGGTTGATTCTTGTTTGTTATTTTTTTTCTAAATTTTCTGCTCAATTTGACTGACTGTTCTTTCAAAAAGTTTTTTTTTGTTCTTGTAAATCTAAAAATTCTGTTTGTTGGCTCCTAGATGCTTGGTTAACAAGAAGTACTTGATCGCTGGTGGTGGCGCTCCAGAAATTGATATGTCATGGAAACTGGGTTTGTGGGCAAAGGAGCTCAAAGGAATGGAGAGTTTCTGCATCAAGGAGTTTGCTGAAGCTCTTGAAGTCATCCCCTACACACTGGCTGAGAATGCTGGACTGAACCCCATTTCTATTGTGACAGAGCTGCGGAACCGACACGCAGAAGGTGAGACTAATGCTGGTATCAATGTGAGGAAGGGCCAAATCACAAATATCCTGGAGGAAAATGTGGTTCAGCCACTACTGGTCAGCACGAGCGCGGTCACTCTTGCAATTGAATGTGTGAGGATGATTTTAAAGATAGATGATATTGTTACTGTTCGGTAGATTTATCAACATTGTCTGGTAATTAAGATGGGTGTAGTGAAGGAAATGATATTGTCGTGGAATATGGCTGAGTTCCATATTACCTCTTATTATGTTTTGGGTTTGGGTTTTAGTTCGCTTGTTGACCTTTTCTTCTTGTCCAATCTAATTTGTATTCTCGACTTTTCGCTTTGGCTGGTCTGGTTGCCGTGTTTTGTTTCTGGATTGAAAATTTTATCTTCTTTTGATGTCCGATTTGTTGAAACTACTGAGAGATCTAGTGAATTGTATGTATAAAAAGGGTTTTTTGGCGCATCTCATTTATGCAGTTATTTGTGATGTTCAAATTCTTTTGCGGTATTGTACATAAGTTAAGAATTCATGAATTTCCCTCCATCACCTTCAAACCCTGCAAGCGTCACAATTATATAATAAATTTTTATTAACTTTAGTATGTTGTTGTGGGTATATAAGTCTCTCTAAAAAATGAGTCTGGTAAGAGATTTTTTTTGTTTATGTTATATAGCAAAAAAAGTAATGTCTATAAAGATCATTTCTTTTCTCGTTGGTTTGACTTAGTCATGGCATTATTTTAACTTATGACATGTCAGAGCAATCATTTTACTATTTTAATTGTCGTTTCAAATTTTGTTTTTTTAATAGCTTTTCAAATAATAATAATAATAAAACAAGCCATGTTCAATTGTTTTATCAAAACATACCTAAATCAAGTCCAAGTGTTACAACCCATGAGATATTTCAATACATTTGTTGCGGGCTAAAATAATAGCTGCAGTAAAGTATTAAATTTCACATCTTATCATTTCACAAGTATTCAGCTCACAAACACACAATAGAAACAAAAGAATTTTTTATGTTAAAAATCCATAAGGATGAAATTATTGGTCCATGTACAATTGAAATGATTCTACTAGTGTTTGAATATATTACAAATGATCGGTTCGTCATTGAAATTGAGGACAATCAAACTACAACATTAAAAATAAAAAAAATAAAAATAAAAAACTACAACATTCAATCTTTAGGTCGAAATGTTGTGATGAAAAAGGATTAGACAGAAGTTCATTGGATTTCGGCGGATAGGTGGAAATCAAGTCTCAATTGATGGCTGGGCAAAAATCCAGCCTCAGCTGGTGGTTCGGCAGAAGTCTGGCGACAGATAGTGGCTGAGCAGAAGTCCGTCGATAGTCTGGGTACGGACGGTGGTCGAGGAGGAATTTGTTAACAAAAGAACTCTTATTTATCCATCTTACTTCTCTTCTGTCTCTTCCTTGCTTTGGTTCTCTTCAATGAAGAATGAAGGGTATATATATATATATATATATATATTTTTTTTTTTTGGAAGTGACATGGCTAGTAAATAGGTATAAGATTTTGGGCATGTTGTGAGTGTTTTCAATGGACACCTGATATGGACTCCCTTGATCCTGGACTGCTTATTGAATATTTGAGTATCTTAGTGACATCATAATTTGACAATCTTAGGCTCGTTAGATTTATCTTGTCGATCCGCTCGATTTGACTGTCTGTTGTGTATGAAAAATATTTGGCCGTCCATTTTATGGTTTGAATCTTCTAAATGTGTTTCAAGTCTTCTAAATGTGCCTGCTAGCGACTGCCCAAGTGATCCTATCACGACTGCCCAAGAGATCCCGTCTAGCGCCATTTCAGCACCGCATGCTAGTTTGCATGTTAGCCGTAGCCAATCAGCTGTAGTTAAGCATGTGAAGAAATAATACAAATTTAAAAAACTTTAAAGATTTTCAAAAATAATTTTTAAAAAATTTCTAGAAGCTTCTTTTCCCCAATTTGCTCCTATAATTACCCCCCGTGGGGTAGGGGGAAAGTGCACCTCTTCCTCTTCTCCTCTCTTACTCTAACTTTCTTATAGTTGAGGTCTTCCACTCTTTTGAATAGGTGGCATCCCCTATCAAGTACAAGTGCCCCTCTATATAGAAGATAGAGTTTTCAGCCTCCTTTTCTTTTCTCCCATATTTCTTCTTACTTCAGAGGCCTTTCATTTCTTTTGATAGACAACATCCCCTATCAATGTTTAGTGCTCCACTTTAGTGTAAAAGTTGAAATGAGTGACAACACTTTAATAAAAAATTTCATGGCTAAATTAAATTAATGTCCTGCTACTCAGAATGAGGGTGTAAAGAAATTTCACAAGGTGGAAAAAATTGACGATGTAGTTTCCACAATTCCCATTGATTCTTTGATCATCTTTAGATAGAAGTTCCACTTCCCTAACAATCTTATGATTAAGGTGCCTAAATAGTCCGATCAGGCCTATTCTCCTCCTCTTGGATATCTGACTTTTTATGAGTATAGTTTGTGACCCGGGCTTCAATTTCCACTTCTCCCGGAGTTGATTGACATTTCAGTAATATGTGGAGTGCATTTATCCTAGTTCTCCTATAGAGCCATTCCAACTGTAGTGGGATTTATTATTTATTTTAGAGATCTTGGAGTAGTTTTGACTCTATTGTGCTTTTCTTAGATGGGTCATTTCACTTGTGATACATAGGGACATATCACTTTTAGATCTAAATGGCTGGACATTCCCACCTGAGATCCGTCGAAGAGCTGGGCTAGTGGATTTTTCTTTGTATAAAATGACTAGAATCACTTGAAGAAATGGGGAAAGCTGAAGGATTTACCCATTCCCCTTCATGTCAAAGTAGAAGGTATCCAAAAGATGCTTAATATTCCACATATTGACACTCTTCATTATGAAGTACAATATCATGGCAAGTATGTAGAGTAAGTCTTTATTCAAGCATGGATTATCTACTCAAGTGAGGAGGTCTCATGCAATTAAGTTGAAAAAGTTATCCATAATTCAAGAAGCATTTTCCCACACTTTAGATTTCTCTGAAATGATTAGCACATGATTATGATCCACAGACTTCGTCTAAGAAGAAGAAGATGGAGGAGATTTTAGTAGGTGCTAACAAAGGTTACACTTCTTCCCCATCCAAGTTACACATTCTAGAAGATATTTTAAAATAATAGTATGTTAGACGTCGATGAGATGACAACCTGGTGAGTATCCACTTCTTTTTTGTTCTCCTTTTATGCATATTTATATAGATATATCCCTTATAAATATCATTATATTGTTTCAATTGTTGTGACACATGGATCATGAAATTGAGTTTACTCAGACTTTAAATGATTGGAATGATAAATTCGTGAAGAATAAATACCTTCAACGTGAGTATAAATAAAAATATGATAGCAAGATCATAGAGATGAAGGATGTGGAAGAACTGTTAGCAAAATACATAGCTAAATTTACAACATTGGCAACTTCTGCTTCTTTGTAGAAATAACAGATGAACCGAATCCATATTGAACTAGTGGATGTATAAACCAAGATTAATCAGCATGTGAAAGAGCAGTATATCTTCGAGGAGAAGATAACAAACCATGAAAGTTAAAATAGGAGATTTTAGAGTCTTCTGTCCGAGAAAGAGATTGTTATGTCAAAGGTCAAATCTACATTAGAATTATTATCTCTCCAAGCCATTGAAGAATTTAAGAAGTCTATAGCCTATGAGAGCATAATTTAGAAACATGTTCAATAAGCTCATAATCACATATATGTCGTATAGGTGAAGGCATTGGAATGAGATTATGTTGAAGAAGGCTTTATAAGAGGTTTACTAAAATGATTTTGTCTAGTGCAACACAAGATTGGAGCTGAAATTGAAGGGTTGACACCTAGTCAAGCTTGTAATGATCCCCATTCAAATTCAAGCGATGATGATGATAGTGAAAGTGAGATTCATAAAGTCTTTTCCAATGACGATGAGATTGTCGAGATTGTGTACTATTTATTTACCACTAGCTATATCACTTTTTCTTTCTTATTATTGTTATATGTATCAGACATTTGTATTCATCTATCATGTATGCGATCTTTTTGAGATATAAGGAGTTATTGATGATCATTTTTCCTTTTCATATGAACTTGTAGTCAAAATGTCTACAATAAATTTAGTTGGTATGAGTGAATGTAATAGACAACCTCCTAGGATGTTTAACCTATCATATGTTATTAGTCAAAGCATTACTTAATGAAATTAAAATGTATGAAAGAAGTTAGATCAAATAGAACTAGGATTGATCATCCAATGATTGAGATATAATAAAAATTGTGTATTTCTCAAATCAAGGGTAAAAGATTAGATTTTGTTATTTGCTTTTGATTGTCGTTATGATCTTTTTGAAGAAGAAGATAATATCAGTAAAGAGCAAATAACATATCACTATATTATATAAGATACTGTAATAGTTTCTCTACTACAACTTAGGGATATATAAGAGTTACACAACACTCAACATAAAAGAGGTACACATATATGCCTACTACATGACATTTAACTTGTAAGAAATATAGAACACAAGAAAAGCAATACTATCGTCACCTACTAATAATACTTGCGAAGATTTTCCATATACCAAGTTTGATGGAGCATTTTTTCAAAAAAGGACCTTCCTAGAGAGGAGAGAGTTTATTATGTTGGGGACCCTTTCTTGCTACCTACATGTTACATAGAACTAAGTCACCAATTGAGATATATCATGGTTTCGCCCTTCGATTATAGTAATGGCCAATTCTTCGTTGATACACAGTAACTTTGATTAAGGCTATATCTCTTAATTTTGGGAGGAGATCCATGTTATTTTTTATTCTATAATAGAATGATGAATTTTTTTTTGTCTGATGGCTATAAAAATAGATTCCCATTATATAAATTCCCCATTAGGCAAAAGACTATGGGCTCTAGAGTGATAAAAGCTCTACAATAGTCATGTAGGTGAGATTAGAATGTAATTGATAGTTTTTATACTTCTTAGTGAATTCTACTGATTAGAATGTAAACTGATAAAAATTTATAGTGAAATTTTGAAAATGATTCAACCACAAATTAACAGAAACAGTAAAGTAAAAAAGCAACAAAAAATAAAAGACAAAATTTATAGTGGTTCGGTCAAACACAACCTACATCCACTCCCTGAAGTCTCACACTTCAGGTATTGCACTATTACCACTTAGTATCTCTCCTTTTTCCCCCACAGCAAGACAGAGAAGCCTTTACAAAAACTCTCTTCCACCACTACCCTGGTGCGGCAGAGAACCATCATCCTTTTACACCCTCCAAGTGTAGGCAGAGAACCTTCCATTGTTCACACTCTCCAAGTCTAGGCAGAGAACCCTTCATCCTTTCACACTTTTCCAAGTGTAGGAAGAGAACCCTTCATCCTTTCACACTTCTCCAAGTGTCGGCAGAGAACCCGATCTCCTTGAATAGATCTTCTAACGAGAAATCTTGAGGGACAAGACAAAAGAGTGAAGTAATCATAATTCACAAATAAAGATCCTTACCTTTGAGTACCAAGTGAACCCTTTACACTCCAGTAGTAAGAATTCTCCTTCAAATACTCTCCAATACTCTGTCCTTTAATCTCCCTTCAGTTTGCACGAAGACCAGTGGACAAAAAGATAGATTAAAGTCTTAAATGGACCTTTTATATGAAAAGACAAGAAAAACCATCCAAAAACTACAATTATTCAAATCTGTGTGTTATTGATCGTCCCTTACAATCCTAGTTCGTACGGACGAACAATGTAACTACTGCTGTGTACAAACTAAATATGAACTGGTATGATTTTCCTTTGTACCTGATCATCATCCCATACGAACAATGTTCATCTAGTACGAACGGTTATTTATATAGTTTGTTGTTACAAAAAATAGAATTACTCTTAAGTTTTCAGAACAGAGAAGATCATCTTAGGATGAACCATATTAATCATCTAGACGAATAGATCATTTGACTATTCCAGAGCGCATCGTCCTGGACGAAGGCATCCAGAGAGTATCATCCTGGGACGTAAGCAAATATCGTGCAAACGAATACGTCCATAGAGCATCGTCCTGGGATGAAGGCAATTATCTTCTGGATGAAGGCATCCAGATAGCATCGTCCTGGGACGTAAAAAAATATCGTGCAAACGAACGCATCCAGAGAGCATCGTTCTGGGATGAAGGTAATTATCGTCTGGACCAATAGTACTTAGAAAAAATTTGACCTCTCTCGTTAATTTCATTGCTCTTTTAGGAGTAAAAACTGACCAGATCGTCCTGTACGAACATGGTTCATACTGTACGATCAGTTTCAATAATTATAAATTTTGAAGCTCTCCCCCGAAGTGTGTGTGCTAAGTTACTCAATTACAATCACACTCTTTTAGACTTAAAAAAAGAAAAAAAACATACACTTCAATTTATAAAATAATCTAAGCTGAACTTGATTTGAAGTCTTCAACAATCTGGTGTATGATTTTTTTGAAATGTTAGTACACACAAGAGCAAAAATAATTCTTCTAAAAATATGTTAGGAGAATATAATAATCAAAATAATAATATTTGGTATCATCAAAACATACAAGTTGTAAGAATATAAAATATGCAAAGTTAAGTAGCAACTCTCTTCAACAAACTCCTCTTTTTTTATGATGGCAAAATAATTATTGTTTGTATAAATTTCAACGTCCTAAGTTTCTCCTAATCTTCCTCTGAATGAATAAACATGTGAGAATAAGGGGCTTATATGTTTAACGAATTCTAATTTTTAATTTATAAATTTTTTACAATAAAAAACACAACAAAAATGATATTTAGACACCAAGAAAAAAATACGAATGATACGTTAAAGACATTTTAAAAACAACACTTCAAATAATATATTTCCCCCTTTTTGACAACAGAAAAAAAAGAAGTAGAGATAAACCAAACTAATCTAGAAATGAAGAAGTCATATTAAAAACCTTTAATACTTGATCCTTTAAGGAGATTGAGTTATATTTACAACTAAAAATGAAATGTCATTAGAGAAATGAGAAGATTCATATGATTTAAGTATAAAAATAACATAGACAAGAAAAGAATATCAAAATCATGAATCAGTTTAGACAATGAGATAAGAAAAATTATTGCAAAGTAGATGAATAAAAAATTTTAATATTTCAAAATTCAATACAAAATAAAATTGCACAAAAGATTAAAGATTGAAATATTGAGGAAAGAACTTGTACTTGTGGCGCTTTGTGCATCTTTTCAATATTTGTGGCACATTTGTGCATCTTTTGACTTGTGGGCTTATTTTGTCCATCTTTTTCAAATTATGAACTTTTGCGCTTTCTTTTGATTTTTTGTTCATTTATACATTTTCAAGTGTATTCTTGATCTTTCTAAAATTGATAATCTAAAATCTCAAATTTCTCTAAGTACAATGATATTTATATTGATAAGAGAAATATAAAATAAGAAAATATCATAATTGCAATAATAGTATAAAAATTATATTAGTCTAACAATAGACATGAGATTGACATTTTTAACTAGATCAAGTTATAACACAACTTAAATTTTTAAAAAATTAGATTTTCTAATGAATTTAATTTTGTATTGCAATTCAAAATATAGCACTTGTTAGATCAATATTTCAAGGATGATCATATAGGCTAACACACATTTCTGAAACAAAATCAAAAACTCTAAAAGCAAGACAAGATAACTTTTATTGATATCATGATACTTACATCGATTATGGATGATATCAATACAACGACATTTTTGACATAAAAACATGAAAAACTAACACAGCACAATACATAATAAAAACAACTACAACATATAACATAAAATATAAACAACTACAACACATAAAAACCCATCAGATTAAGTCATCATAGGTAGTGAGAAGCAAGAAGCAAGTACAATCATTACTCTGAAGGGCCCTGATATGGAGGAGGTTCATTGAAGAAATTAAAGTAGCTACTTATCATAGTCATATTCGAGCTCACAACATCGAGTTGGCCTCGCATCCAACCCATGTCCTCCTGATGCTGCACGTCCTGCTGATGAAGGTGATTCTCAATTTGATCAAGGCAGTGATCAAAATGAGTCTCAAGAAGATCAAACCTGTGAACCAAATCTTGAAAGTTTGGTTCACGAGCAGGTGCAGGTGCAGGTGCTCTTTCCTCTCTCTCAAAGTCACCACCTTCATCATGTTTTGAAAAGACTGATCAGAATGAACCATCATTGTAGAATAAAGGCTCTTCAAGGTGAGACACATCAGTGTGAACTAATTCATACTTCTTTTCAAGAATATAAGTCATAAGATGTCCTAGAGCAATGTTCTTCTTTTTATTATGGGATACATGACCAATTTCAGAAAGTCCATAAAGGTAGTCAAGAATGAGTTGGGCTTCGTCAATAGGTTGACCAGTAATGATCAGATAAGTGACAGTGGAAAGAAGAGGAGTTATATTAATTCTATCACCAGCTTTAGGAATGATGGAAGTTCTAAGCACATGCTGGATGATTCAAGCATCTTGATGTAAAGTGTTCACTTTGGGCAGATGACATTCTTGTCTAATTCCTCTAAGCACTCAGTTAATCTCAACCAAAGTCATAATGGGTCAAATCCATCCATTAAGAGCCATTTAAATCCTATTTAGAGCTCCAAACTCTTTCCTAATGCTCTCTAATTTCAAAACCATGACACAAAGGGCCTAGTTTCCCTTCTATTCAGCCCTAGGATAGATTTAGACCGTTGATTATAGAGTTAGGAGGTTTAAATAGAAAAAATTAGGCTGAATTAGAGATCTTTGATTGATTTATCTCTCTTTAAGCCTTCTCAGATCGAGATCTTTGGTTTGAGAACACCCCTCACCTTCTTCTACTTCATGTTGCAAATATATTTTCATAACTTATGTTTTGATGATTGACAAACACTATTGATCTTCTTGGACTACTTGTTTCTTCTAACTTTTTAGGAATCGAAGATCGGACGAATAGACGAAGTCAGTTCAGGATTGCGTAGGTCTAGGGTTGTGTCAGTCTGTACTTTGATTTTCTCTTTTTGAGTCTATTTGTAATGGTCAAAGAGACTGATGCTAAGTAACCCTACACACACACACTTGAGAGAATTAGAATTTCTGTTTTTACTCATATCGGCCAGGACGATATTTACATCGTTCTGGACGATCAGGCTTAAAACAGAAAGTCTAATTAAGGATTCTTAATTAAGGCAGCCGACATTAACAGATCGTTCTGGATGATAGTGTATCGGCCAGGACGATAAGCTCAAAATAGAAAAAAGTTGCCGCCATAGAAAATTAAGGTATACTGTATTTTTAAATAATCGGCCACGACGATCATTGATCGGCCGGGATGATATTCTCAAATTATGCCTTAATTGATCAGGAAATTAAGGGAGTAATTAAGGATGATTGATACGATCATATCATCCTGGACGATCGCAGGATCGGCCAGGATGATTTATTAAAAAACCTTAGTTACTTCAGGATGATAAAAATCGGCCAGCTTGAATTCAGGACGATACTCTAGACGATTTTCCTCTGATTTGAACTGATCGGCCGAGACGATCGTGAGATCGGCCTGGACGATCAAGCCAATTTTAAATCATCTAGTTTGTATTCAGGGCGATGCTCTGGCCGATCTTCTGAGATTTGTACTGATCGGCCAGTCTGATGTCCATATCAGCATGGACGATATTGTTGGCAACTTGCAATTAATGAGCTCCTTTGAAGCTCTTCTATTTAAGAGCTCTTATACAATATTTTGAATAACCTTTGTGCTACTGCCTTGACCTGAGAAGGCCTTGAGGAGAGAAAGAGAGAGAGGGAGAGAGAGAGGATCTTGTGAGGGGGAGCTTGTGAGGGGATTCACAAGGGTTGCTTCAAGGATCGCTCTGCTTCTTCTTCGTCTAGAGTTTCTCGTCAGTGGAAGGGTCGGTAGAGGTAAGAAGTCAGCTTTTGGTTGTGGTTCTCTGCCATCTTCAGGAGGAAGCAAAAGGAGATAGGTTCTCTGCCTTGCCAGGGTGGCAAAAAGGAGGTTCGTTGTAAAGGCTTCTCCGCCTAGCTGTGGGGGCTAAAGGAGAGTCACGATTGTAGTGCAATACTCGGAGGGCGCCTCTAGGGAGTGGACGTAGGTCGAGTTGACCGAATCACTATAAATTTCTGTGTTCTTGTTTCTTGCTTCCGCACTTTTAATTTCCACATTTATTTTTCTCGTGGTGTGATTTTGGTTTATGTGTTCTTTGTTCTTTGTGAAAAGAAATTTTTTAAAATACCAATTCACCCCCCCTCTTGGTTAGCTTGGGTCAGTACTATAGGGCTTAACATCCCTAACAAACTTTTAAGTGGTATCAGAGCGAGATTCATAAAAACTGAGTTTGAAAACTTTTTGAATTTTGATCCATGGCTAACCTTGGGTATCGTAACACTACTGAAGGTTATTCAATTACACTACCTCCCTTGTTTGACAACTTACCCTTTGATTTCTGGAAAACCCGCATGTCAACGTTTTTACAATCTACTGATTATCGCATATGGATGCTTATCAAAGAAGGTTATTCTCCACCTTCTCGTGAAATTAATGGTGTTAAAACTGAAGTTGCTTTTACTGAATGGACTTTCGATGAACGAGATTTGGCTCAATTGAATGCAAAATATTTGAACTATTTTTTTTGTGCTTTAAAATCTGAGGATTATATGCGTGTCTAAATTTGCAAAACTGGTAAAGAAATTTGGGATAAATTATGTATCACCTATGAAGGCACTAATGAGGTTAAACAATCCCATTTGAATATTCTCTTACATGATTACGAACTTTTTCGTATGAAACCTCATGAATCTGTTTCTGACATGTACACTAGGTTTACTCAGATAGTCACTTCACTACATGCATTAGGAAAAGAACTTTCTAACTATGAAAAAGTAAACAAGATTTTGAGATGCTTGCCTTCGTCATACGATGCTAAAATTACTGCAATCACTGAATCTAAGGATTTGAATACTTATTCTATTGATAACTTACTTGGCTCACTCATTGCTTACGAGCAAGGGGTGAACAAAGAAATCTTAATGCAGGTGAGAAGAAGAAGGAGAAAACAGTTGCATTGAAGGCGCACAAATCAGATTCTGAATCTTCCGGGTCTGAAAGCGACGAAGTTGCCTTCATCACAAGGCAATTCAAAAGTTTTCTAAGGAAGAAACAAAAGCATCATCAAAATTGGAGAAAAGGTAAGGATCATAAACATGTTAAAGGATCTTATGATGTTGTTTGTTTTGAATGGAGAAAACCTGGACATGTGAGAGCCGATTACCCGACACTTCAAGATAACATAAGCAAGGAAAAGATTGAGGAGAAACCTAAGTTTAAGAAGGACAAAAAGAGAATCCAAAAGGTGTTCTGGGCAGAATCTGGTACTGATTCCTCTGAGACTGAACCAGAGAAAGAGACTACAAACCTGTGCTTAATGGGGGAAGAACATCTTGAGCAAAGTGATGAGGAAGAGGTATGTAAACTAACCTATGATGAATTGTTTGAGATTTGTGAGAAAATCCATGCATCTTACAAAAAACTTAAGAAGACTCATGCTAACTTAAAAATGGAACTTGTAAATTTGCAAAAAGAATATGAAGTCATTCTTAAAGATCATTCAACGATTGATTCAAATCACATGGCTCTTCTTGATGAATTTGATGATTTAAATAAAAAGTATTTGGAATTAATTGATGAACACAATGCATTAAAAGTTTCACACACCTCACTTAATTCTGATCTTAAGAAAACTAAAGAGATTGAGAAAAATTTGAGGATTGATAATGATGCAATAAAAAGAACTAACTTGAGGATTCAAAATGATTTGGATACATGTAAGAAAAATCGGATGACATCTACTTTTAATCCTAAGCCGAAACCTAGGAAGAGGCATTATAACTCAAACCATTTAAGAAACCCTTTTCTTGGAGTTAGATGTTTTTCATGTGGCATGCTAGGACACATCTCACACACTTGCACCGTTCACCGTAGTACACACTGGGTATAGAGACCTAAGATGCATGATTCACATCATACCATATCTGCATTGCATTCTACTTTTCCTAAGAAGGGGCCCAAACCTGTTTGGGTTCCTAAATCTAATTGTTGTTGAAGTATTTACAGGTGTGCTCTTACCAAAGACCTCGTGGGAGCATAGAATAACTGGACATATGAAGGCTCGCAGCTCATAAATGCTTAAATCTGCTGCTTCAATAATTTCTTGAAATGTGTTTTATTTCTAGTGTGTTTTATTTCTGCTTTTTAGATGTTTTGTTTTGTTTTCACTTTGTTTTTATAATTATTTTTTTTCATATGATGAATCTTTTCAAGATTTTAGATTTTGGAGTTTTGAAGATAGAGTTTAGCTTTTCTAAAATTGGTTAAAGGAAGAAACACCATTGATGATTTCCCTCATTCTGACCTTGTTTTGTGGTATGATTTTCTTCTCTAAACAAAAGTCTAACTCATTTTAGCCAATGATTTTTAAAACTAAGATTCTTTCTATCTTGCTATAATAATCTATCTTATACATAATATTCAAAGTTCTTACATATCTTTCAAGTTATTTAAAATCTTGTCATTGCCTTTATCACATAATTTTGATTTTGTTTTGTGACTTGTTCTTCCGTATGTTAGAGAGAGAGCTCCTATTCTCTAATATTTGGAGGATATATTCATAACTAAGGGTCTTTTTAAAGGTTATTTTTAAAGAGCTTTTAGCTTGCAAAAATTAAAAAGGAAAGAGGCCAATGACGCCAAATTGAAAAAAAAAAATTATACACAAAAGTGTATCAAAAATCAAGATGCTCAAAGAGCCAATTCAAAGACAAAAGAGGCATAAAATGAGCCCACAAAAAAAAAAAATGCAAGCTATCCTCTCTTTTCAAAACTTTTAAAACTTAGAAGAACTTATGGGTTATGTGAGATTTTCAAAGGCTTGATTTCGAATTCCATGATTGAGACAAATTATTTTGTTTTATTATTTATGAGATTTTTTTTTGTAAACAAGTTTTGATTGGATCTTCTTTTTGCCCAATTAGATTTATTCTGAGTTAAGCATTTTTATTTTATTTTTTTCAAAAGAAAATTTATACCATATGATCTAGGTTTAATAGAATCGGATATTCTACCGTTGTCTGATTAGGATTGGCTAAACTCCTTGATCTTGTGGAACTCTAAAGTTTAATTAGTTGAAAACTTCTCATATGAAGCCTTGATAAAAAAAAAGAAAAATTAAAATTCAAAAATATTTGTTTTTTATTTTTTTTCATTATTTTTAGCTTTCTATTACTGTGTTTTTATCTGCTTTTCTTTTGTTTTATTTTTTGAGGGCTTTGATCATCACCATCCTTCACTATTTTTCAAATTCTAGTCACATCGTCCTGGCCGATATCTTTATCGTCCTGGACGATAGGGCAAATTCTCTTCAAAATCCATCTGCTGGTGTTTTCTGTGCTTGCTATAACTCATCATTCTGGACGATACTATATCATCCTGGACGATCTGATCGAACTTCATTGCAATCATGATGATAGTCCTGGCTGATAGAATATTTCATCCTGGCTGATGCATTTATGGTCATCGTCTTGGCCGATACACTAGATCGTCCTAGACGATGCACGTGTCAGCACGTTTGAATCTTTAAAATTGGCCCCGGACGATCCATTATTGGACAATCATCCTGGCCGATCCACTATTTGTCCTGGACGATACATGTGGCACAGATTTAAAACATTTTAACTTCGGCCGGTACAATCAATTATTGTGCATCGTCCTGGATGATACACTTAATCAGCCTGGACGATCTACTTTTTCAACGATCGTCCGATCTGACTCCTCGGGACAATCGCCTACGTCTAATCGTCCTGGCCGATATCTGATCGGCCCGGACGATCAGACCGCCTTTTTGACCAATCGGCCTGTACGCAATTATTGTGCCATATCGGCCTGGACGATTCTACAATCGGCCTGGACGATATGGCCGTTTCTTTAAATTCTGGCCGATCCTGCCATTTTTTCCAAATCATCCCTTCTCCTCTTGTGTCTCCTTGCTAATTCCTTGCTATGACTGGTGGGAAACATGTTCGACAGGCTTCTAGGAGTTCTTCGAGGGCTAGAATTGACCCTCGATTCAGGGAGGCAGAGGATGAAGCTGCCTACCATCAGTATAAAGAATGTGGGATTACTGTCTCTAGAATTATCAATCCTACCCACATATCATACACGGTAATGGATCTTTTCGCTCACACCTCCTTTTGCTTCATTCTGTCTCTTGCTTTTCCCTTTAATACCGAGTTTCTTCGAGAATTCTTTGCAAACCTTCGCATTAACCCTACCTTCACAGCCCTAACCTCCTATGTGAATCGACGCCCAGTTGAAATCACATATCAGGACTGTGTTGAACTATTACAACCATCCACCACCGGGGATAAGCTGCACTTAATCGCTTCAGATCCTAACCTTGACTGGTCCACGGCGAATCACTTCCTTTGCCAGACTAATGCACCTTTTCATGTTGGAGAGACTAGCTCTTTAGTCAAAGATGCTAGGACAATCCAACATGTCCTTCTCACCTCCATAATTCCAAAAGCCGGGGACCGAATCCACATCACCCCTCTACTTTCCCTCACTACTTTCTACATCATGGCACGTAGAGAATTCAATACTGCAGACTTAATTTTTTGATACATTGATCACTTAACCACAATCCGCGATCATGGTCATAAGAGGAAATCCAATCTAGCCTTAGGACACATCATAGCCTATGTCCTTGAAACCAAATACCAATTTCAGTATTCTATTCCACCTAACATCCCAACTCCCTTCTACTCAAACAGTTCCTTTAGTACCCTTCATAGTACTCGTCTCCACCCAAGAGATGGGGAACCTCAAGGGGCTGGGGAGGAGGAGGCTCCCGCTCCTGCTCCCGTTCCTGATCCTGTTCCTCTCCACCAGCACTCACCGGTTGATCAGTTGATAGAGAGGTTTGATCGATGGGAGACCCACTTTGACGCTTACGTTGCTGCACAGGAGCAACAACATTTTGAGGACATTGCTCGCTACGAGCAGCACCGCACAGAGGATTTAGCCCGATTTGACAGCTATCTTACTCACCAGCAGCAGCAGCATGACCAGGACATCGCCTGGTTCAATGCTTAGTTCACCACGCTTGCCAGCTACTTTCAGCAGCTACCTCCACCACCGCCATCTGATGATCAGGGTCCCTCATTTTTCTAGTCTTTATTTTCTGTTGTTTGTTTCCTATTTTCTGTAGTTTGTCTTTAAGTTTGTTTTAGCTTATGTTGTGATGTTTTCATTTTCTTTTATATACCCTCTTTTTGTGATGACAAAAGGGGGAGTAGGTTATGGTAGAAAAAAGGTTATGTAACTTTGAATTTTTAATGAACTATTTTTTTTTAGTTTTTTTTCCTACTTGTGTTTTCCATCATCAAAAAGGGGGAGATTATTGCAAATCTATTTTTATGACTTATGTTTTGATGATTGACAAACACTATTTATTTTCTTGGACTACTTGTTTCTTCTAATTTTTCAGGAATCGAAGATCAGACGAACATACGAAGTCAGTTCAGAAATGAGTAGGTCTAGGGTTGTGTCAGTCTGTACTTTGATTTTCTCTTTTTGAGTCTATTTGTAATGGTCAAAGAGACTGATGCTAAGTAACCCTACACACACACACACTTGAGAGAATTAGAATTTCTGTTTCTACTCATATCGGCCAGGACAATATTTACATTATCCTGGACGATCAGGCTTAAAACAGAAGGTATAATTAAGGATTCTTAATTAAGGCAGCTGACATTAACAGATCGTCCTGGATGATATGTGTATTGGCCAGGACGATAAGCTCAAAATAGAAAGAAGTTGCCGCCATAGACAATTAAGGTATACTATATTTTTAAATAATCGGCCAGTACGATCATTGATCGGCCGGGACGATATTCTCAAATTATGCCTTATATAATTAGGAAATCAAGGGAGTAATTAAGGATGATTGATACGATCATATCGTCCTGGACGATCGCAGGATCGTCCAGGACGATCTATTAAAAAACCTTAGTTACTTCAGGACGATAAAAATCGGCCAGCTCGAATTCAGGGCGATGCTCTGGATGATTTTCCTCTGATTTGAACTGATCGGCCGGGACGATCGTCAGATCGTCCTGGACAATCAAGCAAATTTTAAATCATCCAGTTTGCATTCAGGGCGATGCTCTGGCCGATCTTCTGAGATTTGTACTGATCGGCCATGCCGATGTCCATATCGGCCTGGACGATATAGTCAGTAACTTGCAATTAATGAGCTCCTTTGAAGCTCTTCTATTTAAGAGCTCTTGTTCAACGTTTTTGAATAACCTTTGTGCTGCTGCCTTGACCTGAGAAGGCCTTGAGGAGAGAAAGAGAGAGAGAGAGGGAGAGAGAGGATCTTGTGAGGGGGAGCTTGTGAGGGGATTCACAAGGGTTGCTTCAAGGATTGCTCTGCTTCTTCTTTGTCTAGAGTTTCTCGTTTGTGGAACGGTTGGTAGAGGTAAGGAGTCAGCTTTTGGTTGTAGTTCTCTGCCAGCTTCAGGAGGAAGCAAAAGGAGATTGGTTCTCTGCCTTGCCAGGGTGGCAAAAAGAAGGTTCGTTGTAAAGGCTTCTCTGCCTAGCTGTGGGGGCTAAAGGAGAGTCACGATTGTAGTGCAATACTAGGAGGGTGCCTCCTGGGAGTGGACGTAGGTCGAGTTGATCGAACCACTATAAATTTCTGTGTTCTTGTTTCTTACTTCCGCACTTTTAATTTCCGCATTTATTTTTCTTGTGGTGTGATTTTGGTTTATGTGTTCTTTGTTCTTTGTTCTTTGTGAAAAGAAATTTTTTAAAATACCAATTCACCTCCTCTTGGTTAGCTTGGGCCAATTCTATAGGGATTAAAATCCCTAACAAACTTTCACTTTCCCCAAGGTAATCCCAACGTTTAAGCCCGTCGCCAGCGAGATCTGCAGTGAACCTAGGCTCTAAACATCCCAAGCCTTATCCCAACCGATCTAAGGAGTTTTAAAGCTCGTGTTTAACTAAGAAATTGTGCGTGGACAATCTACAAGTGTAACAAGCCTAAGAACGCAAAAATCTAATGGTTGGATCTCTAAAAAACCCTTATAATAGATCACTACACATAGGGTAAAATAGCTTTATAAAAAGATGCTTTTAAGCCAAACAAACACTACCCCATGAATACTCTTCATGTATAGAGCCTACGTTTCAAATTTCATCGTGTTTGGTTGAGAATTTTGGGAGAACGAAGCAAAATACCCTTTAAGGTTTCGATCCGGTCTCACATGTGTGAAGATCAGATCTGGGACCGTTGAATCCACGATCAAGGTCCTGATCGAGGTTTTATAAGCCCTCGGATCTGCCTGCATTCGCCCGGTTTCTAGATTGATCCATTTGGCTCGATCAAAGCCGTCCGTTTGGGATAAGTGGATAAGTGGATGCGGCGTGATTGCCACAAGATTACGGCAATGATTGCCTGGCGGCACCGCCGGCAATGATTGGCCGTGGTTTGACCAGCGAATCCGGTTCAGCCACTTGTCGCACCGAGGGTTTTTTGGTATATTTATTTATTTTAAAATGATATCAAGGCAAGTTTACTTAGAAAATTCATAATAAATCAAATTATCAACCAAAAAATTTGTATAATATATCAAATTGATCATATTTTCTCCTCTTTAATATAAAATTATTTTCAGTTAAAAATATTATGTATATTTTAAATTATTATTAAAATAATATAATACCTATTTTTATTATTATTTAAATTGTTATTTTTATATAGTTATTATTATATTATTATTTTAATCATAGTTATTTATCATAATTATTACTTTTAAATTATTGGTTGCTGTTCTGTCATTATTAAAATATTATTTTTAATTATCTTATTATTATTTTATTATTATTATTATTATTATTATCATTATTATTATTACTATAAAAAATATTTTCATCACTTATTATTATTATTATTAAGTTTTATTTTAAAACTTATTTTATTATTATTAACATTATTATCTGATATTTTAAATTGAATTATTTTTATTATTATTATTTTATTATATTATTATTTTAAAACTATTATTATGGCTTATTCTAATTCAAGAAATATTACTTTGTTATTATTATTTTAAAACTATTATTATTATTATTATTATTTCATTAAATAGCCTTTAAATTTCAGAAACTTTAAACTACTTTTTTATTTTATTTTATTAACTATTTTCAAATATGAATTATTTCAAATTATTTAAAAAATACCTTTTATTGCTTTAAAACTTCAAAAATTCATAAGTAATTAATTTTAAATCCAGTTTTAACGCGTAATACCTTGAAATTTTCAAAAAAATGTGTATTTTATTTTAAAATTTTTTGCAAAAATTATTTTTAAATTTTTTGACAGATTTCTGTTTTATATTGTTATTTTGAGTATTTTAATATTATTTAAATAATAATAATAATTATAATTGTTTTAAAATGAATTTTTTTTTTAAAATTATTTTGAAACTTTGTTAGGGTGGTCAGTGGGTCTCCCTATAGTTATGTATTATGAATTGATTTACTTTCAATTACATTAATTTTAAAAATTATATATATTTTTATAAGTATTTTAAAACTATTTTAAAATTACTTATATATTAAATCTCCTAATTTTGGTAGACCCACTACATGAAATTTTAAACATGGATCATTCATATGAAGAGAAATCATGGGGGAGTGGATTAGTGGATTAGTGGATGATTGAGTCCCAATCATTTTCTAATAATTTCATTAGTTGCACTTACTTTTTATTATCATAGTTTGCATATATAGGATGCACCACCACTTAGTTTAGGCTCTCCTAGATCTAAGGACATGGTGTGTTTGCTGTTGATTTTTTACTTCTTGCATTGTTATCTTGAGGGTTAGTATAAAACTCAAGTTTAAACCTATGCAACGTAATGACACCCTAAGGACAACAATTAAGGACCCGTTTAGCGAACTTAGAAAATTCTAGGAGCTAGGATAGATCCCGGATGGACATGAAAACTTTAACAATTAAACCTAGTGACATATGAAACATCTTAGAATTTTCTAGAAATTTATAGGGCTCTTTAGACTCCTTAATCAACCAACCCTAATTTACCCGTTAAATAGGGCCCTATAGCCTTTTAAAATTTATAATAAATCCATTTTAACTCAGAAAAATACCCAAGATATCTCAAATTTCTTAGAATATGATCCTTAACCTTATATAAATGGCGTACCCTAGTTTTACCTTAATCTAACCCTTAATTTAACCTTAATTAAAAATTATATTTTTTGCCCCTAATAAATCATTAAAAATTATCAAAAATTCCAAAATTTTCTCAAACACTTGGGAATACTTTATTAGGTCATTAATGACCTTTGAGGGTGATTTCAAATAGTTTGAAGCTGGTTTGAATCAAAACCATAAAATCTCCCCTTAATTATACAATTTAGATAATTCCCTTAGTTACCCAATCTTTAGAACTCATAACTAATTGTAGAAAATTCTAAATTAGGCAAACTCAGTTGCATTCAACTCCAATTAGAGTCTAGTATTTATTTAAAATATTAGAATTCTAGAAACTAACCTAAATTAGAAAGTTAACTTTCTGGTCAACCTCAGCCTATAGTCTAAGGCCCGAAACTTATAAAATTCATAACTTTGCATAGGAAACTCAAAATTCAGTGAACTACCTATCTAATTACTCATCTTAAGGTCTAGTATTTACCTAAAATGTTAAGAACCCCAAACCTTGCCTATTTCCCCTAGTGACCTCTTGGACCCCCTTAGCCTAGTACCTAGGAGGACTCGGGACTTTCCAAAACTGGCTAATATAATTTAAATTTCAAATATCACTACCCTAAGCATTTAAAAGTGATCAACAAACTAAATTAAATAAAATGGACCCTATTCTACTAATATCTGAACTTTAATTAAAGTTTTCTTTTCTGGCCTTCAATGAACCTGAATTCTAGGCAACTTTAACAAACTATCCAATTTAGGATCTATCCAAACCACACAAGCTTTACACATATATAGAATTATTTTCTAGGGCACCAATTATAGATTTAAGCTAGGCCGATGTTTCCTTTACTGCTATGTGCTGGGTTTTCCGATGGTTTCATTGCATGCTGTGATGAATTACTAATGTGTTTGCTTACTTTTATTGCACTGTGGATTGATGTGCGTTAGTTTTACCTCTAGGTTAGGAACAACATATATATTTCTTTTCTTGCAGGTATCCATGCTCATGCAATTCTAAAGGGGGGGGGGGCAACTGTCATGATTTCTGATACTGTTTTGTGCAGGTTCTTACTCAGCCCCCCTAAATAAATGATAGCTAAATTCATTAATAATAACTACTACAGGTGCTACAGGTGGACCTCTTAGCCCTCAATAATTAAGAGCATGGCCAATAATGTAGCTGTGGATGTGTACTTTTATTTCATATATAACTGCTTGAGATGTCATAAGTGCTTGAGATTTTTATTAGGATAACCCTGCAGGTGATTTTAGATTTACTGTTTTCCTATTAATGTAATATTTATAATAATTGTTAAGAGTTGTGAAAGTGTCTTTGAGTGTGAATATTCTTATCCAACTAGAATTTCAAAATAAGAAGGCATCCTAAAAGGGGAGAGTCTTCTTCCATTTGGAAGATCGAGTTGGATGGCTTTAGATATCCAAAGAGAAAAAGCAATACCCCTTTTTAGGGAAGATTGTCTGTTCGTTTGGATATTCAAGCCACGACAAATCCAAGGAGTCCAAGGAGGAGAGATCCAAGGAGTCCAAGGAGAAAAATTCCAAAGAAGACTGAAGAGTTGAAGATTTGAAGACCCAATATCCCACTCAAAGTCATTTGCGTCAGTCATAGGCTTAGAAATTCAGGTTGTTAGCGGTGGTGCCTGGTTACTTTACTTTTCTGCAGATCCTAGTTTGTAATTAAAGGGAAGTTAGCCTATGAACATTTACTTAATTAGTTGATTTATATTAATGTGTTTACTTTTGCTTGCATAGTAGAAATTACCTACTTTTTTTAGGTTTCTTTCTTGCATGCCGCTTTTGTTTTCTCCTAAACTTCGTTAGGCTCTCTAAGGACTATAAAAATTCTTATACTCATAACCAATATTTAAAATTTTAGGATATAAATAACATAGAAATCTAACAAATCTAGGGAACTGCCGGAATTGTCTGGGGTTGCATGCATATTAATGCATTCCTCTCTCCTTCTAATAAGACACCTCCCCGCCTGCAGGTAGAGTCCGGATAATCTAGCCTATGAGGATGAAGTGCTGGACCTAGGGAGGCCCAGTCTTTTCTAAAAAATAAATATTTTTTATAAGCCTATTTTTAAAATTCTAAAGCATACATGATTTGGATCTTCTAAACTAGCATGCATCGCATTAGAAATCAATTAAAATAAAACTTTAATTGCATTAGTTAGGAGAATCTACCAACATAAGTCCAAGACCAATTAGGAAACTCTCTAGATGTCGGTCCTATTTCCAAAAACTGTGCCACCCACCTATCTTTCATAAATGACTTGATAGCATGGTTTTGAATCGATTAGGTGATTAGTTGGCTCCCTAATCCAGGCCGGGGTAAAATCCAGGTTTTACACTGCATTAGTTAGGGCACGGGTCTTAGAGTTGTGTAAAATACTAAATCCAACTTAGATTTAGGAATTGAGGCTACTACACACGGTCTCGTAGTATGCCTAAATAGTGGGTAGGTCCCTCCTTTTCAGAAACTATAAATCCTACATATCCGCATCACATGATGACGACACCTCCATCTTTCTCTCACACATGTATTGAGTGCTTGATTTTATTTTTTCTAATTTCTTCTTTAGTACCCTAGATACTCTGGATGCTAATATAAACCACACATGTTGACTGAGCCATTTGAGATCTTTCTTTTCCTTTGAGTAAGGCTTCTTAGTCTATACCCTCATGCCAATCCCACTTCAGAGGGGATAATGTATGATTCTTAATCGAGAGTCTTCTCGAGCTCCAGCCTGGGATGTAATTAACCACAGGGGCTTGTGCCCGCTGGAAACTTTGCCCCACATCTACTAAATCTCATTCAAGCTGATGTATCGGGTGGGGGAAACCCGTTGTGATCAGGTCGTGTATATTACTACCCATCAGGATGCACTGGTGAGAGCCGCTATCCTCAATGGTTAGTCGTATGCATGGTCTAATCTGCCCTTCCATTGACCTGTTTATGTCGAGTGTAAAGGTCTGCGATCATTTTGTCCTACGGGATAGTGTGGCCGTACCCTTTGCGTTCGAACCCCATAAGCGGTGCTCTTTTGGAGGTCCACATGCTCAACCATTCATACCAAGCCCTAGGTGCCTATTTCAATCCATATAATGCCTTTTTCAATTTGAAAATATGATTTGGGTGTTTAGAATTTTCAAAGCTTGGAGGTTGTTCTACAAAAATATCCTCTTGAATTACTCCATTTAAAAAAGCTCTTTTAATATCCATTTGATACAATTTAAATCCTCTAAAACAGGCAAAGGCTAACAAAACCCTAGTTGCTTTAAGTCTAGCTATAGGGGAAAAAGTTTCCTCAAAATCAATCACTTTAATCTGATTATACCCCTTAGCCACCAATTAACAAAGTTCTTTTATTGAATACTTTATAAGATTTTCCAATACTTGAGTATCCTATAAAAATTCCTTCATCTGATTTTGGATCAAATTTTCCTAAGGCAGATTTTTCATTGTTATATATGAACACCTTACATCCAAAGACATGCAAATGTAACAAATTAGGTGTTCTTCCCTTTAGTAACTCATAGGTGTTTTATTTAAGTTCGATCTAACATTCACCATATTAAGAACATAACATACCATGCTAACCGCCTCAGCCCAAAAATATTTAGGAAGTGAATATTTTGCCAACATGGCTCAAGCGGCTTCTATTAATGTTCTGTTTTTTCTTTCGACTATCCCATTCCGCTGAGGGGCTCTAGGTGCAGAAAAATTGTGATCAATTTCTTTCTCCTTACAAAAATCCTCAAATTTTTTATTCTCAAATTCTCCTTCATGATCACTTTGAATTGTCATTATCTCGCATCCTAGTTTCCCTTAAATCCAAGTAGAAAAATTTCTAAATTTCTCAAATGATTCACTCTTATGATATAAAAATCTAACCCATGTGAATCTAGAGAAATCATCAACAATCACAAATCTATATACCTTCCCTCCTAGACTTACAGTTCTAACTGGTCCAAAAAGATCCATTTGTAAAATCTCCAATGGTTTACTAGTTCTAAAATCCTTATTGGACTGAAAAGAGGACTTCACCTATTTTCCTAATTGACATGCATCGCAGAGGTGATCCTTAGTAAAGTCTAATTTTGGTATACCTCTTACTAGGTTATTTTGGGTAACCCTCTTAAGATTTTTCATGCTAGAGTGACAAAGTCATAATTCATCAGAAATAGTTTTTAAATAAAAATCAGTAAAAGTTTTGATACAATTTAAGTCTAGCATGAACACATTGTTTTCCCTTATACCATTCAAAATATCTTTACCATTCAGGCTTAATATCCAGTTAGTAGGAAAATTTTTTACACAATAACCTTTATCACATAGCTGACTAATACTTAAAAGATTATGCTTTAAACCTTCTACCAACAAAACATTCTCTATAAAAAAGTTTTTCCAGTTTCCAATTATACCTGACCCTACCACCTTCCTTGGGGTGTTATCTCTAAATGTAACCCTACCTCCACTCCTGACTTCTAGCGATATGAATTGTGCAGTATCTCCAATCAATACTTTGAACAACCGCTGTTCAGGTACCATATGCTCTCACAAGACCTAGTGTGAGAGCGCTCCTACAAAATCATCAAACGTTAGACATGGGAACCCAAACAAGTTTGAGTTCACCTTTTTGTAAATTATAAATAGATGCATGTATGATATGTCTATGTTTATGCATCTTAGGTCTCCACACCAAATGGGTTTTCTTTTTTAATATACAAGTGTAAGCTATATGTCCAAATAATCCATAATTATAATATTTGACTCATGAAAATGGATTTCTTAGTTTTCTATAATTCTTCTGTCCATTTATGGATTGCATAAATTTAGGATACAAAATAGGATTCGTGAAATCTTAAGTCTTGGGGGTATCCTATTATCCTCGAGAGTTTTTATCTTTAATTTATAATAAGAATTCATATATTCCAAGATACGATTTGTATAATTTATCCGATACAATTTGCTCTCTATTTCATCCTTACTATTTTTAAATTCTTTTTGAAGTTCTGTATAGGATGATTTTAAATTTTCATGGTTCTTATTCAAATAATCAAACTCATCAAGCAATTTCTTATCGTTGTTATCAATTAATGCATAACTTTCCTAAGGATATTTTATTCTCTTTGTAGTTCCTGAAATTCTAAATTCAAACTAGCATGCATTTTTCTTAACTTTCTATATGCATCATGTATGCGTTCTGAGACTTCTAAAAGTTCATTGTAAGTCAAGTCACATACCTCTTCTTGATCTGACTGATCAAGATTATCGGCCATTAAGCATAGATTGATGACTTGCTCTTCCTTTTTAGTTTCTATCGAGTCTGAAGCTGAGTCTGCCAGAAAGCTATTTGGAATTTTTTCTTGCCCTTCTTCACCATTGGTTTCTCCTATACCTTCTCCTTGCTAGGAGTGGCTTTGAGTTTTGGGTAGTCTGACTTAATATGTCCAGATTTCTGCACTCATAACAAATAACATCATTTGAAACCTCAGTATTTCTATTAAATTTACCTCAATTCCATTGTTGGCATCTTATTTGCTTCCTCTTCAGAAAGTTTCTGAGCTGTCTAATCATCAGTGGGATGTCATCTTCATCCTTAGGTACAAATTGATCACTCTGACTCCTCCACCTTATAATATTATTCTCTTTTCATGGCTCTCCTGCATCAACCTTTCTTTGACTCACTCCTTGCTCGTAGGCAATTTGTGATCCAAGAAGATTATCAATAGAGTAAACATTTAAATCTTTATACTATGTAATCACAGTTATTGTAGCATCATAAGTAGTAGGTAAACAATAAAGTATTTTATTAACCACTTCAACATTCATTAGCTCCCTACCCAATACATGTAAAGAAGTGACAATTTGTGTGAATATTATGTACATGTCAGAAATGGATTCATTGGGTTTCATACAAAATAGTTCATAGTCATGCAACAAGATATTAAGTCTAGATTGTTTAACTTTATTTGTCCCCTCATAAGATATAAAAGGTCTATCCCATATATCTTTTCCACTTTTGCAAGTAGAAACCCACATGTAATCTTCAGATTTAAGAGCACAAATGAAACTATTCAAGCATTTAGCGTTAAGTTGTGCTAAGTCACATTCTTCTACTGTCCAATCTACAAAGGGAGTTTCAACTCAAACTCCATCAACTAATCTAGTTGGTTTTGTTTACCCTTCCTGAACTAAGATCCACATACGGTAATCTAGTGACTGTAAAAATGTAGACATGCGTGTTTTCAAAAAGATCAAAAGGAATATTATCAAACAAAGGAGATCTAGTTATAGAGAAACCTTCAGGTGTGTTTTGGTTTCCAAATATAGCCATGGTCGTTAATCAAAATCTAGTCTAAACTTATGTTTGTAACTATGCTCTAATACCACATGTTAAAACTTGTTAATTATGAAGTAGGATGTTAGATCTAAGCTTATGTCCCAGCGGCTAACCAAGAGGGGGGATGAATTAGTAATTTAAAAAATTTCCTCTTATTTTTAAACCTATAAAAATTTATAGTAAAATTTTGAAAATGATTTTTCAACCACAGATTAATAGAAACAGTAAAGTAAAAAAGTAGCGAAAAATAAAAGACATAAAATTTATAGTGGTTCGGTCAAACACGACCTACATCCACTCCCTGAAGTCTCACACTTTAGTTATTGCACTATTACCACTTAGTGTCTCTCCTTTTTCCCCCACAGTAAGGCGAAGAAGCCTTTACAAAAACTCTCTTCCACTACTACCGGGTGCGGTAGAGAATCATCATCCTTTTACACCTTCCAAATGTAGGCAGAGAACCTTTCACTGTTCACACTCTCCAAGTGCAGGCAGAGAACCCTTCATCCTTTCATACTTTTTCAAGTGTAGACATAGAACCCTTCATCCTTTCACACTTCTCCAAGTGTTGGCAGAGAACCAGATCTCCTTGAAAAGATCTTCTCACGAGAAATCTAGAAGGACACGAGAAAAGAGTGAATGAATCATAATTCATAAATAAAGATCCTTACCTTTGAGTACCAAGTGAACCCTTTACACTCCAGTAGTAAGAATTCTCCTTCAAACACTCTCTTACACTCTCTCCTTCAATCTCCCTTCAGTTTGCACGAAGACCAGTAGACAAAAAGATAGATAACAATATTAAATGGACCTTTTATATGAAAAGACAAGAAAAACCATCCAAAAACTGCAATTATTCAAATCTATGCGTTATTGATCATCTCGTATGAGCCTAGTTCGAATAAACAAACAGTGTAACTACTGCTGTGTATGAAGTAAATGTGAACTAGTATGATTTCCCTTTGTACCTGATCATTGTCCCGTACGAACAATATTTATCTGGTACAAACGATTATTTACATAGTTTGTTGTTACAAAAAATAGAATGACTCTTAAGTTTTTAGAATAGAGAAGATTATCCTAGGAAGAACTATATTAATCGTCTGGACGAATAGATCATTTGACTATTCTAGAGTGCATCATCTTATGATGAAGGTAATTATCGTCTGGACGAAGGCATCCAGAGAGCATCATCTTGGGACGTAAGCAAATATCGTGCAAACGAACGCGTCCAGAGAGCATTATCCTGGGACGAAGGCAATTATCGTCTGGATGAAGGCATCAGAGAGCATCATCCTAGGACGTAAGAAACTATCATGCAAAGGAACGCGTCTAGAGGGCATCATCCTGGGACGAAGGCAATTATCATCTGGGCGAATAGTACTTAGAAAAAATTTGACTTCTCCCATTCGTTTCATTGCTCTTTTTAGGAGTAAAAACTGACCAGATCATCCCGTACGACCATGGTTCGTATTGTACGATCAGTTTCAACAATTGTGAATTTTAAAGCTCTCTCCCGGTGTGTGTGTGCTAAGTTACTCAATTACAATCACACTCTTTCAGACCTAAAAAAAGAAAAAACACAGACTTCAATTTATAAAATATTCTAAGCTGAACTTGATTTGAAGTCTTCAATAATCTGGAGTATGATTTTCCTGAAATGTTAGTACACACAAGAGCAAAAAAAATTCTTCTAAAAATGTGTTAGGAGAATATAATAATCAAAACAATAATATTTGATATCATCAAAACATACAAGTTGCAAAAATGTAAAACATGCAAAGCTAAGTAGCAACTCTCTTCAACAATTATTAGTTGCAGGAAATTTTAGTCGTGGCATGTATTTAAGAGTAACTTAATATGGGGAGATCAAAAAATTCTCACCCCAAAGCCATAATTTCTAGAAGCTCCATTGATATATAAGGTCCAACAAAAGGGAGAAGGAGAAATAGATAGTGGCTCATTAGGTGTGGGGATGGTACATTCTATCAAAACAATTGTAAGTACTTGAGATTTGTTATCAGGTCTAGGTAAGTAATGGATATCGAACTCTTCAAGCTCTACTGATCTCTTGATTAATCTACCATGCACTTTTATTTTTGGAAAGATGTTTCCAAATGAGATTCATATATGCCCATATTAGATATAGATCGCCTCTTACTTATTGGCTTGAAATCATCCCAAAAATTAATAATATTATTCTTAGGGATAAGAACAATAGAAGTAGACCCAAAAATTTTGGGAAGGGGATTACCATAAAAAAAATTGAGTAAACATTAAAGACATCATCACCAATAAATTTTTAAACCTTATGAAAAAATTTAGTTGTGAAACCATCAGACCATGCCATAGAATAAAAAATTATAAAAGGATAATGACAATGATGTCGTTATGCATAGGACATTGAATAAGGGCCATATTATGCTCATCCCTTGAAAGAGGAGAAATAATATGAGGAAAATTAGTGCGGTTTGGGTAAAAATCTTTGTTAAACAAAATTTTAAAGTGATCTACATCAGAATTGGCAATATCCTCAGCATCCACTAAATAAGAGCCATCATGCAAAGAGATCTTATGAATGTGATTCTTACATCTTCTATTATTGACTAAATCATGGAATTACTTGTATTATTATCACCATCAATAATATGTTTAAAATATCTTTTTGTTTCCAATAAAGCTCCTCTTAAGCCTAAAATTTGAGGAGGAAAATTTTTGCATAATTGAGAAGGCTGAACTTATGATCCATAGGATTATTATTATAGTTGATGTCCCTTCAAGTAACCATCTCTTAAGTAGTCAAAATATTTATGAAATCATTTTTAAGGATATTTGTATTCCATCATTTGATTTGAACTTAAGTCTTTTAACTTTATCCAAAGTCTGTTCATGCATTAAATTGGATTGTCAGGGTGTATAGGATCTTGTTAATTCTCATGAACCAATGTTAAAAAAGAGCTATTTAAGATTCACAGGATTTGAAATCTAAAGCTAGAAGGATAAGATGTTTAAACAAGTTGATACCAGCTAGAAAGGGCGAATGATCTGAGAGGGTTATACTAAGTTGCTCCACATTGGTATAAGTGAAATTATAGATCCAAAGATTATTACAAATCATATGATCCAAACATTACAAAAAATTAACACAATTCCAAGTGAAAGTATTACCAGAGGAACTAATATCCACTAAATTACAGTCTAAATCATGTTATTAGAATTATCCATAAATTGATAGATTGGGTTAGTACCACCAATCCTTTTAGAGGGATGAAGATATAGTATTAAAATCACCACCAACAAGCCAAGGAAAAGAAACCATGGAATGAAAAAAGATAGTTTACCCCAAAGGGATCATTTAAAAAATTGAGAAGAGGAAACATAAACAAAAGCATCAAAACATTTGAATTTAAAGACCTTCATGTGCCAATGTATATCTTGAGTAAAACTTCCAATGACATCAATAACAATAAGATCCTTACTAAGCACCCAAATCTTTTTAGAAATATTAGAAAAACCATGATGAAAATACCCAAAGTGAGTAGTAGCCTACAATCTAGCATCAGATATGAAAGGTTCTAATAAGACTAAAAAGAGATATTATGGATACAACAAAGTTTCTTAACCCTAGTCCTTGAAGAGTGGGACACCCATTACCGCTAACATACCAAATAAGGGCTTAATCATTAATAGATAGATTACCAACAGAAACTGGAGAATGAGTGATCCTAGGAGATTATAAAATTATACCATTATTAATTTATCTTTTCCACATGAACTTTAGTAAAATCATTGTCATGGTCTTCCAATTCATGCTTTTTTTTTTTGAACGAAATGCACTACAAATGCATTAAAGAGGAAACAAGTAATTACAATTAGCAAGAGGATCACATTCTTCCTTGATTAAACTAGACAACAAGGAAGGAATGAGATCAAAAGTAAAACTATCAAAAAAGAAATTCTTCTCCAATGCTAAAGTAGCACAACAATTAGCTACCTTATTACATCTTCTATTAGCATGGAGAAAAACCACTTTATTAAAATCATTGAGAAAAAGCAGCTCTTTATTAAGCCTATTATGAACATACCGTTCACCCTTTTTCAACGAATCTTGAATGAATTTGATCACATTGGCACTATCACTTTCAATGATTAATCCTTTGCATTCCAACATCCAGCTTTTTAAGAATTCCTTGACCGAGAACACAACTTCAAGCTCCAATTGGGCAATATCTCAGTGAGTTCCCGTCTTTCCAAAAGCACTAATTAACCTGCCTTTGTGATCTCTTAGGACTCCTCCAACTGCAGCCAAATTTGATTTAAGCAAAGAAGCATAAACATTGATTTTGATCCATTCTTTCGGTGGAGGGCACCAAGTGCATTGAGACTCCCTTGGGAGATTAGCACCCCAGCAAGAAAGAAGAGAATCAGATTTTGAAGTGGCTGTGAACAGAGCATTAGAAGCAACCACTGAACTTGGTAAAGCACATTTCCCATGCTTCACATTATTTCTATTCTTCCATGAATGGTAGACTATATTACAATAAATTTGAGCAATTCCAGATTTTTCCTGTGCAATGCTTTTTAGTCCCTGTAAACAGCTGTCAAGCGAATTGTAAACCGGGATAGGAATGCCCCATTCAACCATTTTTGTTATAACCTCAGTCATATGTTTGCAATGCACCATTATGTGTTCATAAGATTCACATTCATTGCAACCTCTCGGACATGAATCATCAGATGCAATATTTCTGTTCTTTAAAAAAAGATTAGTTGGAATGGCTGCCTTCCACAATCTCCACCAGAAAACTTCTACTTTCTTCTTAAGCTTCAATTTCTGTAGCCAAGAAAAAAAATCCGTATCTTCCATATTAAATCTGTTAATGAGAATTTGTTCATTACCAAAGCTGAGACCGTCTTGCCTGAACATTTCTTTATCAATTCCAAATGGTCTTTTCCTTCAGATACAATATGAACTTGGCTAATCAAGTGGACCAGATTAGGGTGAAAAAAATTCTGTAACTTCTTGTAGTCCCATAATCCGTTACTAAGAATAAACTGCTGTACGTATACTCCATCCAAAGCATTGCAATCGATGAATGTAGGCCACCTGTTGAGACATCTATCAAGGATCCATGTGTCATTTAGAACATTAACCTTATCACCCTTCCCTATACTCCAACGAACGGCCATCTTCAAGCATTTACCACCATCAACTAGAATTTTCCAAGCAGTTGAATTGATTTTTCTATGAAGTCCATTCATTACATCATTGCCATATCTTGCCGCCATAACACGATGCAACAGGGACTGAGGTTTCTGGATAAAGTTCCAAGCCAATTTGGAACGGAATGCACCTATTCTGTCCAGTGGTGAATGTACTCCCAATCCTCCATAACATCTTGGTTTACAAATTTCTTTCCACGCCACATAGTGCATACCTTTATTTTCATCCTTTTTATGCCAAAGAAAACTTCTACAAAGTTTCTCTAACTCAAATAAAACCCTCTTGGGTACTATAGAATGAGTTACTAAAAAAATAGGCATAGATAACAAGGAGCTGTCTATGAGAACCAACTTCCCACCTAAGGATAGGGACTTCTTACTCCAAGCATTGAGCTTGTCCGTCACATTGCACAAAATGTCTTGAAAATTAGCAATTTTAACTCTATTAAGAGTTATCTTGATCCCCAAATACTTCATATCCTTACAACTTTAAAACCAAGAACTCTAGCAATCTTGTTTTTCATAGGATATTTAACAGCCTTTCCAAACATCAATTGAGATTTGTTAATATTCACTTTTTGCCCAGTCCACCTGCAAAAGTCTTCCACAATGTTCTTCAAATTCCTTGCTAATTCCACATTTGCATTAGAGAAGATCAAAACATCACCTGCGTACAAAAGGTGGGTAATAGTAGGCCCCCTGGGAGAAATTTGAATACCAAGTTTTTGTCCTCTTTGCATAATTGAATTTGATAATAGTTGAGCACATAAGATGAAAAGGTATGGAGATAATGGGCATCCTTGACGGAACCCACTATGAGCATTAATCCAACTAGAATTCTTCCCATTGATGATAATGGAAAAACTAACATCCACCACACATTCCATAAGGAGTTTAGAAAAAACAATTGGAAAGCCATACCATTCAAGAACATACCAAAGAGAAGTCCAACTCATGCTATCATAAGCTTGCTCCATGTCAAGTTTAATAGCCATCAGTCCCTTCTTATTCTTTGAGATTTTGAATTTGTGAAACACCTCTTGGGCCAAGAGACAATGATCTGCAATAGATCTACCATGAACAAATGCCACCTGTTCTTCTGAAATCAGCTTAGAAATAATTTTCTTCAATCTATTAACCAACATTGTAGCCACAATCTTGTAGTTGGTTTGACAAAGGCTAATCGGCCTATAGTTTGAAGGAGTCAAAGGACTTTTAATTTTAGGAATCAAAACAATCAACGTTTTCTTCCACTCCTTATGCATATGATAGGACTTAAAAAAGCTGTTTACAGCCTTCCAAAGAGTCTCACCTACTATGTTCCAATAGCTTTTGTAGAATGAGTAAGTAACACCATCTAATCCAGGAGATTTGTTGTTGCCTTGCTGAAAAACAGAGTTTTGAAGCTCCAAAACCAAAAATTCTGTAGTGAGAGACGTGATATCCTCCTCAGAAATTTTCTGAGAGTCAAAAACTGCAGGCCAGTCCGAGGTTATGCATTCCCTGTTTTTCCATTTATTTCCAAAAAAACTGGTAAAAACTCTTTCAATTTGATCATCTTCATCATGCACATTGTTTAGATCATCTCTGATTTGATTTATTCTGTTCCCTTTTCTTCTTGCCGTGGCATAACAATGAAAAAAATTGGAATTAGTATCTCCTTCTTCATGCCATCTCACCTTAGCCCTTTGATTCCACCAAGTGGATAACCTCTTCAAAGTGACATTAAGTTCATGTACTTTACTTCTTAAAGCCATCAGGTCATCTCCCGACAAATTTATTCCCATTGCTTCTTTGTTTTGAAGTTCTAATATTTCTTGTTTCAAATTATCTTTCAGCACATTTAAATCCCTGCATTTGTTCTTATTCCAAAAGAATAGAGCTTTAAGAGTGCGTTTGAGCTTTCTCTGCAGGATCACAACTTCATCACCCGAGTCTTTCTTGTTCCAAGAATGAAAAACAATACTCTTGGATGCTGGATAGGACCTCCAAGTATCTTCAAATATGATATTCTTTGAATTGAACTGCACCTTTTCATCCATCTTGAGAACAATTGGACAATGGTCCGAAGCCAATCTCATTAGATGTTTAGTAACTGCCACAGGAATTTTCTGAATAGCCATAGAATTAACCAAACATCTGTCTAATCTCTCCCAAATACGAGAATTCCCCTCCTTGTTGTTGCACCATGTGAATCTAGGTCCCACAAATCCTATATCGTGGAAATCAGCATTCATCATGAAACCTTTCATCTCCCTAGGACCCTTAGAGAATAAGAATCTCTTTCCTCCTCTCTTATCTTCTTTGTTGATAATACAGTTGAAATCTCCTCCTATGATAGAAGGAATGTCATTTGTCAAATGCTTTTCCAATTGTTTCCAAAGTTCGGTCCTCTCCTTGCAATCTCTGCTACCATACACACTAGCAATTCTCCAAGTTCCTAAAGAAGGAACTAAAAGATTGCCAATAACCACCTGAGAAGTGGCTTCCAAAACATTAAAAGAAACCAACTTGCTATTCCATAGAACAAGAATGCCACCAGAAACACCAACTGCAGGATAATGAAAGAACTCCCATTCACTGCCAATGAGAAAATCAATCTCCTTTCTATTAATGCTAGAAAGCTTTGTTTCCATGAGTCCAACAAAGAAAACACCATGTTCCTTAACAACTTCTTTTAAATACAAGGAAGCCTCCCTTTTTTTAGCTCCCCTGCAATTCCAAAATAGGATGGAAGACATATCAAAAAAGTAGAGAAGATCTCCCCCCACTGTTGGGATTCGACCTTCCAACTTTTTTCTTCTTCTTGTGATCAATTTCAACCGGTCCTAAGGATCTCAATTCCTTAGCTAGCTTGACCTTGGCCAAACTAGTTTGAGAGCCCAAAGCATTACTCTTTTCTTCAACAGCTGTAACAATACCAATTTCAACCATGGCTATATCTTCTTCAGCAATAACCTCTTTATTTTCATCCATAGCTTTCTCAGATAAAGCAGCAAATCTGTTGTTTGTGGATGACTTACATTTCTCAGCAACCTCAGTAGAAACCACCATATTATTAGGAGATTGTACCGGAATCTTCTCAGCTAATTTCGTAAGATCTTTAATCTTATTCCTGCCCTTCTCATTCTCATTTGTATTGGTTTCAGCTGGAATCACTTGATCATTGTTGGTAATTCTATTCTCCTCCGTATTTTCTTTCACATTTCCTCCTCTTCCTGCCAACACATTTCTCCTGAATCTTCTATTTTTGAGTTGGACTTGTATCCAAGGTCCATATTCAGTATTTGTTATTGAATTATTACCTACATCATCTGGCTTCAAGTTTTCACCCGAAGCTTTGTCCGCCATCTTCTTAGATTGATCATGGATGCCAATCTTCACATTATCAGGACATATTTTGGAATCATGCCCCACTTTACCACATTGGTAGCAAAGTAAATCAACTTTTTCATATTCCACCCTTTGAAAAAATCTTCCAGCACTTCCTTCCACCCAAACTCCATTTGGCAGTTTCTTCTCCAAGTCAATTTTGACGCAAACTCGAGCAAATTCCCGCTTGCTCCAGCGAAACGTGTTACCATCAAGGTATAAAGGTGATCCAATACATGAAGCAATTCTAGCAATACTGTCTTCGTCCCAGCAATACAGAGGTAAGCACGGTAATCTGATCCAGATTGGAGCCGAAATTCCCTTAAAAGAATTCGGATCGAACTCAGGCGTCCACCTTTCCATCCCCACAATGCACCCATTCACATACCATGGTCCTCCGTTCAAAATTTCATCCACCACCTCGTTTGACTTGAATGAACACAGAATCCAGTTCATCCCTAATGACGTCAAGTGGAAATTACCATATTTGCTCCATTGTCTCCTTAGTTCAATACTACTCACCGGAAATGTCACATTATTCCCCAGCACTTTGATCACAATGGAATTTTTCAGAACTCTTGAATTCTCAGCCTCCTTCTCAGCGTTTAATCTGACCGCTACTCCATCTTCAGAGAAATCCATCTGTTCTTTGTTGAACGAAATTCTAATAGGCTTGATTTTCATCCAAGCATCCGACACTTCCACGATGAAATTACGTTAAGAGTAATTACCATTAAGATTAACATCATTCTCCAGAATCTTAGAGCAAGCCGCCAAATTATCATTCTTCTGTCCTCCTTCAGGGTTTATGTCGTTTTCAAAAGTCCGTCCACCAAGCGAGCCAAGAACTCCAGAATAACTCTTCACCCTCAAACTGATATTATTTGAAGCCGAGAGATCAGATTTACCAAGATCTGGATTATGCTGAAAATTATCTTCATTTTGTACATTGCAGACTTCGTCTATAGCTTTCTTCCCCTTACCTTCAACAAATTCTTGACGACGAACCGGCGCGAAACCTTCTCTTATTACAACGCCGAGAGATCCTTTGCCATTGATCCTTGGAGAACCATATGGCCGTAGATCAGCCATAGCCACCAGCAATCACTCGCCGACAATCATCCGAGGATCGCACAACGCCAGAAATCCGATCGCGGAAAGCCCGCAAAAATCGAATTCGAAACGCAGAAGTTTTCTCTCTCTAGAAAAATCACCAGAGTTTCTCTCTCTAGAAAAATCACCAGAGTTACTCAAATTAATAGGTGCTGATGTCCTTAATGGAGTGAAAAGAGGAATTATCTTGCTTCCCTAATTGGCAGGCATCACAAAGGTGGTCTTTAGAGAACTTAAGCTTGGGGACATCTCTAACTAGGTCTTTTTCCAATTCATGCTTACCAAGCTCAATAACACATTTTTTACCTCACATTAAGAGATTCAATATTAACATAATTATTAACATTTAAAGGAGAGTTTAAGAGGACCTTTGTGAAATTTTATAAATTAGACCAATTCGTAATTCCACCTTCTTCCTCATTTTCCTAGACAATCATTTTCATCCATATTATCCTGTACATTAAGTAGAGGAGCATTAGACATAGGATTACCATTAATAACATTATCTAAAGATAATATTTAAAAATCATTGATGTTTTTATTCTTACCACAAGGTGCTTAGAAAGAGCTAAGGCATTATTGTGTTAAGAATTTAGCATTGCAATTTGATCATGTATATTGGAGAACTCATTAATGGCGGTAATATGACCATGCTAAAATATCAAGACAACATATACCAAAGTTTCAGGTTTCCCCATAGCCTCAAGGACTTTTGTATATTTCTTATTAAACACACTAGGATCCATAACATGTTCCAAAGGAGGAGCTTCAAATGGTTGTGAATCAATAACTTTATTAATATGTTCCTACATAGGAGAATGAATTTTAGGATCTGTAACAGGCGAAGCAGGTAAATTATTAGTTACTTTACTAATCCTCAAATCCTTATGTTTGCATAAATGAGGGTGAAAATTAAAGCATTTACAATTACTATGCTCATGCATTTTTCAATTATTACAAAAAATAGTGAAGTTTTCCTTCTCAACTTTTTAATGGAACCCCAAGTTCTCCAAACCAAGCCAAATTTCCTTTTGATATGTTTTAGTAACATCTAATTTAGTTAAAATATGAGCAATAGAAGGGAAAGAAATAGATGATGTGGATTGATCCGTTTGAAGGAGTCGACCAAAAAGAAAAGCTAAAGCATGCAAAATTTTTGAATTAAACATAGTTAAATGCAAATTAGGAAATGAAATCCACACAGGCGCTATAGGAGATTCTACCTTATTGTCAAGAAGGAGTACATTTAAGAAATCTCATTTGATAAGAATTAATGTGATATTACCTTCTTGAGAAATTTGACTATAATCTAAATCATTAGAATGCTTAATCGTTATATGCCATGAATCAAGAAGACCAACAGAAAAAGGGCTAAAAATTTTAGGGTAAAAAAAAGCTTTTATTGTGTCAATATTTGGTCTTCGCAAAACAAACTTTCCAAAAAAGGTAAACTCAAAATGAGCAGCTAATTTAGCGATCACGTCTTCTCCAAACATCAATGTTGGAATACAATTGAAAATAGTTTAGATAATTATAAAAAGGAATATGAAAAAGAATCGACAGTAGATACCACATCCTTAACATATTGTAAGTTACTATTCTCGGGGATACCAGCAAAACCCACATTCTTACCAGCCGAAGGAAGTTTAAAACCAGTCCAAGGGTTAGGAGACGAAGGAGTCATCATCTAGCCAAAAGTAACATAAGAACGAGGGGAGATAATATATTACCACAACAAAAACCAAAACTTCCAAGGGCCAGAAAAGGCCCCTGGCACCAAAAAGCTGTGAGAACACCAAAATATGAAAAAATAAACACCAACACTGGATGAAAAGAGAGTTGTGCAAGATGCCCTAAAATTGCCAAAGAAGGTACTAAAGCCCAAGTTGTGCATAAAAAAGAATATGAATGTTGACATGCATTGGTGGAATTTTTTTTTAAATTAAAACCCATGTAAGGCCTACACATTTCATCAAAATAAAAGTATAAGTCTTTAAGAGGGATTACTAGGCCTCTAATGCAAATGAGAGATACATAAAAAAGAAATAAAAACCTAGAGTTTGTAATCCCTTATAAGTATAAGATAAAAATTCCTATAAAAAAATTTATGCTGGCCAGATGTCAACACCCCAAAAAAAGGAGATCCACTGCACCAGATGTACACTCTCTATCCAAAAAGAAAAGTAGTCCACATCTTGATAGAATTAAAAAACTTGTTAAAATTATAACCTATAAAAATACTAATACTAATAAAGACCATTAACAGGTAAGTGCAGTAATATAAATTAATGAGTCCGTGATGAATAAAACAGGTGAGCTGATTTAAAATGACATGAAGATTAATCCAAGAAAAAGAGAACATAACCAAACCAATTACCACAAACCAAGCAGTCATAACCAAAACAAAATTAGCAATTATTGAGGAGTGATTAGCCATCAAGTCAAACCTATTAGGATATATGAAATGGATAGAAAAACAATTACATAAATGTAACTAAAACACAACATAGCTAGCACTAAATGCCCCAAGTCCACCGAAAGAATAGAAAGCAAAATTAATTGAAGAACATATGAGCTGCCAAATCTTAGAATGTTTTGTGCCTACACCGGCACACAACAATAATGAAATGATCCAAGTATGTCCCCTCTAGCCACGACCAAAGCAATTAAACACCATAAGGCCACTTGTGAAATCATAGTTTAAAGCAGTCCTTATCCAAAACATAAGGTTAAAATGACAAGCCATAAAAAAATGTCCCCAACTTGCCAACCCTCATAAAATAAAAAGGTATGAAACCCAAGTGCCCAAATCTAATCAAAATTAAAATAAAATAGACCTTCCAGTCAAGATGAAAGTAATAAGCAAATTAGGTAAGCATAAAGTAAGAAAAAACCCATCTAACAGGATAGCACCAATCTAACTATGTTGAAAAAAGATAATGATCAATATAAAAAACAAATAAGAAAGATCTAGCTTAGCCAAAGAATTCACAAGACAAATCCAACACTGATTACCCAACTCTTAGAACATGAAGCCTTTCCCATAAAGACAACCACCCTCCCCCCTCAGGTTCAAAGATGAAAAAGATGAGTAGCATATGAGCATAAAATCATAATCACATAAATTGGAATCACCGCCAGAAAAAGCCCTACCAAAATCACTGCAAACCAATAAACAAAAAAAAAATCATAATTGTCATTATAAAAACAATTCTAGAGTCAAATCAAATAGACTTAAAAGCCTGAACAAATATCCAACAAATAGCCAATGTATAAAAAATCCAAAAGATACGGATGAAAAAGTCCCATGCAAAATAAAGCTTAAACTCTAACATAAGGTAAACCAATTTTGTCTAATCTAATGAGGCCTTTCAAGTTAACAAGGAAATTAATATAAGCGAAATCAGCAAGAAACTAAATATTACATCCAAGATTTTCTAACCAATAAACACTTGCATTTCCTTCCCTATGAACATGGGACATCATAAAATTAAAAAGATCAAAAACTGCTTAATCTCTCAAAGAAGATATAACAACTTAGGACTAAATATTTTTTCATCAGAGTCTTTCAAATAATAATGGCTATAAGTAGCATCCACCTAAATCTAAATATTTACAATGTCAAGAGAAAGACACAATTTATGACCACATAAAATAGCAGAAGCTTAGCAAATATGATATAACACCTTTGTAAAGGACTAGCATAAGCCATAATGGTATTCCCATGAACATTCCTTAAAGTAACACCACAACGATAACCAGAACCTTTAACTGAACCTTTAACAGAACATTAAGTTTAAAATCATTATGAGGGGGTTTAAATCAATAAGCATCTTATGGTCATCATTGAGATGCTTAACCTAAAAGGAAATACCAAAATCATGATCCACAAAAGAATACGTACCCTCTAAAATTTTTTATGGACAGAGGGTTAGAAGAGTAAATCATCAAAACTTTGTCTTTAATATTCCTAATAGTTTGATGATGGTTCATACCAATATTGTTAAATAAAGAATCATTTCTGGAAAGTCAGTGGTTAAGTCAAATTAGAATACCATAAATTGAACTTGGCAATAGCATGAACCTTTTACCCTTCCAACTTGAATGATTAAACATTGGTTGAAAAATCATATGCAGCCCCAACATCAAATTTTCATGGCCTCCCTACAATAACATGAGACACATCCAAATCTAATAAGCCACATATGACTTCACGTGTAGTGTTCTCTAATAGAGAACATACATCTATACATTTTAATAATTGATATTTCCATCCATTCTTTACCCATCTAATCTTGTATGGATGTGAATTCATTGTAGTTTTAAGTTGTAAGCCTTGAATATTAGTTCAAGAAATGACATTTTTTATAAACCCACTAGCAATAAGTAAGCCTCATGTTTTACTATTAATAGTGCACCTTTCTACAATAGTTCATTATGTTAGGAATTGATAGTATGTTGAGGGCTTAATTGTAATTTTTTATAAGGTACACGAAAACTATTTACCATTATATCTAGCAATATTTTATATTGGAGGGTTTTTCATATTAATCATTAAACTGATCTAACCGCCCCCCCCCCCCCCCCCCCCCAACTTCCATCAAATAAATACTTTATCTGTTTGAACAGATTGGAAGCATAAAAGCATTTCAAATTGGTGGGTTTGAAATACAGATTGTCTTTGGAAGGTGTTTTCAAATATTATATTTTATTTGGATACACAGGGATCCGTGAAGGATTGGTGGGCCATGTAGGTTGCTGCGTTATCAATGGAATCTTTTTAGCAGAAGCATTTGTCCTACTCGATTTACTAGTTTGGTTACTATAATGGAAATTGGAGGAATGATTTTTTGATTGCCTATTGATCTAAATTTTAGGGCAAAGTTAACGCTGGGGAGAATGACCTGTAGAGTTAAGCTCTAATTTATCTTCATTAGTCTCCTTAAGACCATCGATATACATAGCAACCAATTATTTACTACATTTGCTCAAATAGTTCAGTGCACTTAACCAATAAAATTCTTCATATATTCACTCATAGATAAACTTCCTTATGAAAAGTATTTGTATTTCAAAAAAAAAAAAAAAAAAAAAAAAAAAAAAAAAATATATATATATATATATATATATAAAGTCTATTGGAAGATAATGACCATGCAACACCTGCTTTATCCAATACCAAGTTTGGACTCTGCCCTTTCCATCTTGATGCTTAATGTGAAGTAATTTAAGCCACCACGCATTAGCTTTCTGCTTAAGTCTGCACATGACATTTATCTTTCTTATATGGTGTTATTTTCATATTTAAAAAATATATCCCAATGACTCACCAAAGCAAAGTAATTTTCTATTTTCTATCTTCCAACAAAGAATATTTTATATCGTCCAATAAAGAACAGGATGTCGAATTTGATGTTACCCTTTGTTGCCTTGGCTGGATTGGCAAAATTGGTAAGTCATCTTCTCCTGAATCGGCAACCTTCATTTTGTTTAAGATATAATCTTCATCCTTATAAACTATAACTTCTTCAATTTTAATTTTATTCCTTCATACTCTTTATCCTTGAACATTACGTAGACTCGCTTCTGGTATGGTTGTCACTACAGCTTCCTTATTTTTAAGGTGGCCTCTTATTTGAGAGCTTGTAGTTCTTGCCGCATTTCCACAGTTAAGCCCATCAACTCGGAGGACAAGTCATCCAAATACTATGACATGCTTCATTAAGCTTCCCATAGAGCTTCCAGGCTTTGATCACCACCAACATGTAGCCATTTACTAAAATCCACTATTCTCCCAAGTTCCAGCTCTGATACTAATCTGATGCAATCCCTACACACAAAATGGAGTTACAAGCAAAAATGAAGGAAGAACTCATAGAAAAATAATATTCATATTTTGTTGTGTTCACCTTCTTCTCCAAACTGCTTTTTTATTATATAGTCGTTATACAATGTGTATTACTAAGACAAGCCCAGGGAAGATAATGATAACTTACTGTCATTTTTTAATAGTAAGGGAAATTACTGAGTTGGAGAAATACTAATCAAAAGAGGAGGTAAGTTATGCCATAGCATAGAGCTCATCTGTCATGATGGTCAAGTGTCATTCATGAATAAACTTGAATCCAACAATTGATATGAAAAAATTTTTAACATATGTGATAAATTTTATTTTCATCAAATATAAAGTGAGGTACTAAGAAAATTCATTCACATGGGAAAAATTATAAGTAACCCTCTTAATTGTAAATTTTTTATCAGCACTCTTTTTATATTCTTATATTAAAATCCATACAAATTTTTTTTAAAAAAAAGCCAATGCCTGTAAGCCTATCACAAGAAGAAAAAAAATGTTACGCATAATGTTAAAATTATCAATAAACACCCAACTAGGAGCCTTTTCTCTCCTTCAATAAGAATAAAAGATCTATACTGTCATGATTATTATGCTTTTTATTATTCTTCCAAAGCCGGCTAATTTACTAGAGCAAGATGCTATCCGCCACCAAGCAGAGTTTGTCTAGACAGTCTTCTTTCACCACAAAAGCGCTATAATTTTTTTTATCGTCCTCTAATGGAATAATTCCAACTCCAATTATTTTCCCAAAAAAGAACTTCCTATATCTTACTCCAATTACGCTGAACGGCTGTGATTGATTTGTAATTGTTGCGGGCTAGAATATACGCAGCGATAGAGTTAGAATATTTTCCGTCTCAACGTTGCACAGATATCAAGCACACAAACAGAAGATGAAAAAACATCAGTATTTTTACGTGGAAAGCCCAGTAAAGGGGAAAACCACGGGGCCACGCCTAGTTGATAAGATTCCACTAATGTTTGCTCAAGTTGCAAATGGTTGACTCGTCCATGAAATTGAGGACAATCAGATTACAACTATCGAGTTGAAATTCATTTACAAACAAATATCAAAATTTCGGCGATGTTGAGTGATCAGGCAGAACTCTTGCGCTACTTGAAGGTCGAGCAGAACTTCGGAATCACTGGAGTTCATGAGGAACTCCGACGTCACTTCATGGTCAGACGAAACTTCGGCGCCACTTGGAGTTCGCGGAGAACTTCGACGTCACTTGGAGTTTTGGAGGAACTTTGGCGGGGGTCGAGGAGGAGTCTCTTCCTTCTCTTCTTCTTTCTCTTGTTCCTTCCCTTCTTATCCCATTGCTTAATTCCAGCGTCGGTCGGCTGCCGGTTGAAAGTCCAGCGGTGGTCGAGGAGTAGCTTCTTCCTTCTCTTACTTTTATTCCTTCTCTTCTTCCTTGTCTTCTCTTCTTGCTTGGGTCTCCTTTTAAGAGAAATGAGGGGTTATTTATAGTTTTCTGAGAGTGGCATGACTAGTAAATAGAAGTAAAATAAGGGGCGAATTGGGAGTTGTTTGAATGTTTGGCCGATGTTGAATCTCTTGATTGTGGATCATTTATCAGACATTTGAAGGCTCTAATGATATCAAAATTCGACGATCTTGGGCTCGTTGGATTTGTCTTGTCAAGCCACTTGAATTGATTATAAACATGCTACATTTGAAAATTATTTGGTAATTCAAATTATGGAATGAACCTTCTAAATGTGCTTCAGGTTTTTGATTTGGACCAATTTGAGCTCAGATTGGGTCGAATTTGGTGTCGTTGGGTTCATATTTTTAAGACATTCAGTTCGACTATAAGTTTGCTGAAAGCAGAGTTCAAATGGTCATCAATTTAATTTTTGAAGTTTGCAACATGATTTTTGCCTCGAGATTCATGCCCGATCAAAATAATTTCTCGATGTTATATCAGTAGCCACCCTATTTTTAGATGTCGAAGCTCTAGGAGTCCAAAAATATATTTCATGACACTTTAAATCGATTAAATGTCAAAAACATGTGCTCCAAAATATGTATCTTTGCTCAAACAAGGTCTTAGAAGCTTCATTGAGCTTCGAAAGTGCCAAAAGTGAGTCCGGAACATCAAAAAATGTGTCTGAGGACCCCAAAAACATTGGATCTGGACTATTCAGGCTCAAAATAAGAGCCCAAACACTTGTAGGCATGTGCGGTCAAGGCAGCCAGTTTTATAACTAGCTAAATATAAAAAAAAAGTTTTTTTTTATTATGGGGCCCACATCTTTTTTTTTAGGAGGGGGGGGGGGCCGACTTTATGGCTGCCGCCCCCCTTATAATAATTTTTCTTTTATAATTCTGAAATTCATCACATATGACGGCCCACAAATTTTTAAAAAGCTTATGGAAATATTTTTTAAAAAATTAGAACAAAATGGGAGGGTAATTCCAACACCCCCCCCCCCCCCTCGCTTTACATCCTATAAATACACTTCTTGGGGTAGTGAATTATTTGCACCTTCTTCTCTTCTCCCTTCCTACTACAACTTTCTTACAGTTGAGGCATTCCACTATTTTTTTGTAGGCTGCATCCCCTGCTAAAATTCAGGGCCCCTCTCCTTGTGAAGAAATTAGAATTTTATAGCTGTTCCTTCTCATTCTCCTCCCTCATTCTAACATTCTTATAGTTGAGGCATTCCCTTATTTTCTGGTAGGTGGTGTCCCCTACTGAAGTTCAGGGTCCTCTCCTTGTATAAAAGTTAGAATTTTTATAGCATTTCATTTCTTTTTCCCAAATTTTCCATCTTACTATAGAGGCTTTCCACTGCTTTTGGTAGGTGGTATCCCCTACTCAAATTTAGTGCCCCTCTTTAGTGTAGAAGTTTAAATGGGTGACATGACCTCCACCAAAATCCCCCCAACTAAAGAATATCACTCTGCTATCCGATCTGAGGGTTTGAAGAAGACTCAAAAAGTGGTTAAGGTTGATGACATCATATCCACCACAACTGGTGATTCATTGATCATTTTCAGGATGAAATTTCACTTCATTAATGATCTTGTGATGAAAGTACCCGAATGATATGCTCGTTCCTGTTCCCCTCCCCTAGGATTTTTGATGGTGTATGAGTTCAGTTTGCAAGCGGGACTACGCTTTCCCCCTCCTCCGGGTTGATTGATATTTTGGCAGCATGTGAAGTGAGTTTTTACCTACTTTTATATAGATCCATGTTAATAATAATGGGGTTCGATCATGTTTTTTAGAGATCGTGGAGCTGTATTATCTCCAGAGTGTCTTTCTCGGAGGGGTAGACTTGTTTGTGACATGCAGGGCCATATCTCTTTCAGATCCAAGTGGTTGGATATCAGTACATGAGAGAATTCATGAAGCTGGTTTAGTGATTTCGTTTTTGTGCAGAATGACTGGAGTCTCCATAAAAAATGGGGAAAACTAAAAGGTTTGCCCATTCCATTACACAATGGAGTAGAAGACTTACTAAAGATACTCAACCTTCATGATATCGACACCCTCCACTATGAGTTAAGGTATCTTAGTAGATATTTATATAATATTTGTTCAAGGTAGGATTATCTACTCAAGCAGAGAGATCACATGCTCATATACTAAAGTAGTATGCCAAAGTCTCTAAGGCAGTTATCCAACCTTCAAAGGTTCCTCCTAAATGATCAGGAAATGAGGTTGATCTATAGACATCTAAGAAAAAAAAAGTGGAGGAGATTTTAACTATTTCCAGTAAAAGTCATCATGTCTCTCCATCCAAGTCAAATATTCTGAAAGATGTTCTGAAGCATCAATGTGTTAACTGTCAATAGACTGAAGAGTTTGTGAGTTTCTAGTTTCTTTTTTGCTTTTTTTATGCTCTCATAAGAATATATCCCTTATAACTCTTTCTTTTTTGTTTTAGTTGGTGAAATATATGGACCTTGAAGTTGAAATGACTAAGGCTTTAAATAATAGGAATAATGAGTTTGTGAAGATCAAGTACTTCCAGGGAGAGTACAAAAAGAAGTATGATAGCAAAATCAAGGAGATGAAGGTTGTGGAGGAGCATCTAGCATAGTGTGGTATTGAATTGGCTAATATGGCAACCTCATCCTCTTTATAAAATCAGCAGATGGACTATCAGCATATTGAGTTGGTGGATGCACAGGAAGTAATCAATCAGTATGTTAAAGATTAGCAGATCACTGAAGTGAAGAATGTAGCCCTTGGGAATGAGATCAAGAGACTCCAGAGCTTTTTCTCTGAGAAAGAAGCCATGTCTAAGTTAGAACAATCACCTTCCAATGTCATAGAAAAGTTTAAGAAGTCTATTGCCTTTAAGATAATCATCAAGGATTGCATTTAGGAAGCTCGTGATCACAAATATGATGTGGATGTCAAGGCCTTAGAGTTAGAGAGTATAGAGGAAGGTTTCATCAGAGGTTTTTGATGGACGTGCGTCTAATACAACATAAGACTAGAGCGGAGATCGAGTGGTTGACACCTAGTCAGGCTTCTAGTGACACTTCTTCAGATTCTTGTGGTGATGAGATAGAGAGTGAATTATAGAAGGCCTTTGCCCTTAAGGAGGAGGATGATGATATTGAAATTTTATAGGGTTATTCTGTTGTTGGTTATACCACTTTATATATTTTAGTGATAATTATATGTAGTTGGTGTTGATGTTTTCATATGATGTGATATTCAGTGATATATTAAGAAGTGTGTATTTTTTTTTCTCATATGCATATGAAATTTTTTTAGTTTTATTTCAATTTAGATGATGAGAAATATTTTAGCGTACTCTTTTGACTTGAGTGAATGTTATACACATCTTCCTTGGATGTTTTGACATATATGAGATTGTTAATCAAAGTATTTGCTTGATGACATTTAACCTGTATGAAAGAGGTCAGATCAAATTTTCCTTAGATTGATCATCCAATAATTTGAAGTTCAAGACATCCTCTTAGGATGTTTGACCTATCCGAGTTTGTTAGTTGAAGAATTTGCTTGATGACATTAACCTGTATAGAAGATGTCAGATTAAATCCCCATGGGATTGATCATCCAGTGTCTAAGATATAATGTAAATTGTGCATTTCTCGAAACATGGATAAAGTGGCTAAAATGTTTTTTTTGGGTTTTTATCTTTTACAGGAGCAGATAACATCACAACAAAGTGAATATCATATTACTGTGTTATATAAGATAGTATAATAATTCTCTAGTATAACCTAAAGATATAGGAGCTAGAAGAGTTCTACCCCAATCAACACATAAGGGATGTATTAAAGGTCAGCATAATAATACTTGAAGAATACACACAAGGATAGCATAATAACTTGGGGAAACATAACATAAGTCAAACAACACTATCAATATAGGAGAATATAACGCAAGACAAACATTATTACCAACACCTACTAATAATACTTGTGAATGTTGCTAACATCCAAGTTGAAGGAAGCATCTTTCTATTAGCATCCTTCAATTTTAAGGTATTTGGCTTGACCATAGAAGCTACTAAATAAGGACCCTCCTAGAGGGGAGAGAACTTGTTGCGTTGAGGACCCTTTCTGGCTGCTTCGATGCTACACAGAACTATGTCCCTAATAGTAATAGATCGAGGTTTCACCCTTTGATTATAGTGACGGGCAACCCTTTGGTGGTATGTAGTGGTCCTAGATGAGGCTACATCTCTTACTTTTGAGAGGATATCAAAGATATTTCTAAGCTTCTCCACATTGTTATTGAAGTTGAAGCTCTAAACTCTATTTCTTGGGACTCTAATATCAACTGATACGACTATTTATGTACCAAAGTAGAGATTATATGGAGTTTCTCCTGTAGGAGTTCTGGTAGCGGTCTGATAAGCCCAGGAGACATTTGGGAGTTCTTCAGCCCATTCCCCCTAGCGTTCCATAGGCGTATCTTAAGTCCTTTCAGAATTGTTCAATTTATAACCTCTTTTTACCCAATCGCCTTAGGATGGGTGAAGGTTGTGTGGACTAACCGAATATGAAAATCTCTACTAAAAGATGTCAAGATCTTTCCAGTTTGTAAACTGTTTCCCATTGTCAGAGATGACCCCTTATAGGAATACCAAAATAACAGACTATATTTTTCCACAAATTTTTTTTAACATTTTCTTTAGTAATCTTTGTTAGAGGTTCTACCTCCACCCACTTGGTGAAGTAATCTACAGTAAATATGATAAATTTTCTTTGTCCAACGGCATAAGGAAGGGTCCCATTATATTAATTACCCACTGGGTGAAATTCCAAGGGCTCTGAAGTGATGCAAGCTCCAAAGCGGGTGTGTGGATGAGATTGGAATGCAATTGACAATTTTTGTACTTTTGAGTAAATGCAAGTCCATCATATTTCATTGTAGGCCAATAGAATCCATGTCTCATGAACTTGTAGGCTAATGATTTTCCTGCTAGATTTTCTCCACATACTCTTGAATAAACTTCTAGGAGTGCGTAGTCAGCTTCTAAAGGCAGGAGAAAATTGAGGTATGGTCCAGTGAAAGAGTGTTTGTACAACTGGCCACCAATAATAGTAAAATTTATTGCTTGTCTCTGAAGTTATGTTGCAGCTATGGGCTCTTCATGTAGCAATCCATCTTATAAAAAGGATAAGATGGGATTGATCCAAGAAGCCTCTCTCAGTTCATTGATTGATTGTATGACCCACGTACCTTGGATACTTGGAAAGTGGATCTCCTCGATACACTTTCCCTTAAAAATATCTCCTATCATTGATATAGCAAGTTTAGAAAGAGAATCACCTCATGCATTTTGCTCTCAAAGAATGTGGATGATGCGATGCTCTTTTATACGGACTAAGAACAACTTTATGATGTCTTTGTACTAGGCTAGTTGTGTATTATGGATGTCAAACTCCCCCTCCACATGAGAGATGACTAATAACTAATTAGTATAAACTACCAAGTTCTGCACCTCACAATCAATTGGCAAACTTAATCTGACAATAAGGGCCTCATACTCTATTATGTTATTCATGTCAGGGAATTTAAGTTGGAGCCCGTACTCAAGAGTAATTTGTTGTGGAGGGTGGGGGCGGGGGGGGGGGGGGGGGGGGGGGGGGGGATCATTAGCTATATAGATGGTGCATTCAACAATAAAATCTATAAGTGCCTAAGATTTAATATCAGGTCTAGGCAAGTAGTGGATGTTAAACTCTCCAAATTTTATAGACCACTTAATGAGCCTTCCAGAAGCTTCTGACTTTTATAGGATACTTTTTTTGTGATAGATTTGTGTAAATTCCAATTATGTAGGCTTGAAGTGAGGGCATAGCTTCCTTGAAGAATAAACTAATGCCAAATTTATTTTTTCTGGTAGGGGATAACATCGCTTTGTTTTAGATAATATCTTACTGACATAATATATGGGACATCATACAATATTCTTTTCTTGAACTAAGACCAAACTAATAGCTTCAGTAGAAACAGCCATATATAAATACAACTTTTCTCTCGATGTTGGTTTAGAAAGTTATAACAGAGATGCCAAATACTTTCATAGCTATTTGAAGGCTTCTTGGAATTCATTTGTCCATTGGAATCTAGAGCTATGAGAATCTCTAAGTATCTTAAAGAAGAGAGGATATTTGTTTCCTAATTGGGCCAAAGAATGAGATAGCATTGCAATTCTTCCATTTAGTCTCTAGACTTCCTTGATATTCTTTGGAGGGACCATGTTCTTTAGTGCCTTGATTTTCTAAGGATTTGCCTCGATTCCTTGATGGGTTATAATAAATCCTAAGAATGTTCTATAGGCGATTCCAAAAGCACATTTTGTAGGGTTGAGTTGCATGTTGTAGCGTCATAGCAGATGGAAGCACTATTCCTAGTTAAATATATGTAGAGATTTTTCATGACTCTTTACTAGCATATAATAAATATATACTTCCATAGAGCATCTAATAAGGTCTTTGAAAACCTTATTCATAAGGCATTGATATGTGGCTCTAGCATTTTTGACCCCGAAGGGCATCACCAAATAATAGTATAACCCTTTGTATTTTTGAAAAGCTATTGCCTCTTCATCAATAGGATCCATCTTTATTTTATTATAGCTAGAGTATGAATCCATAAAGCTCAACATATGATGCCCAGAGGTGGTATCAACTAAAGGGTAACTATGAAGAAGCAAAAAGCTATCTTTTGGATAGGCTTTATTGATATATGTATATTTTACACATATTTTCTAAGCTCCACTTACCTTTTGTACCATGACAACATTTGCCAACCACGTGGGTTAGTGCACTTCCCGTATAAATCCAGCTTCCAAAAGCTTATCCACTTCCTACTCGATTCCTTATCGACAATTTTGCATAAAATTTCATTTCTTTTGGACTATTGGATTAGAAGTTTGGTTGAATTTGAGGGAGTGCATGATCACTTCAGAGTCAATTCCAGGTACATCTGCCGGATTCCATGCAAAAATATCCTGATTCTTTCGTAGAAAATCTATATATTTTTTCTTTTCTTCATTTCAGAGAAGGGATCCAATCTGCACGGTCCTTGAAGGGTGTTCTTATAATATGGATATAGTAGTGAGGCCTTCTATAGGAGAAGCTCTTTGAGGGTTATCCTTGCTCTGGAGATCAAAATCCTCGATGCTCAAGGTAACTGTTGGATATGGTTTAGCCTACCTAAGATGGTAGGTTTGTGCTATTTGTTGATCTCCACATACTATACTGACTCCTATTGGGGTCAGAAACTTCATGTTAAGATGAGAGATGGAGGTGATAATCCCAAAGAAAGTCTGGAGTGGCCTTCCAAAGATAGATATAAGCCGATTCTAGCTTTACTATAATGACCTGGATGGAGTGTGTAGTCTATTGGGGAAATTCTCCATGTACAATTGGGAGACAGATTGTCCTTTCTGCTCGTACAAGTCGATTATCAAACCTACATAGTGGACCTGTAGCAGACTGATGCTTTTCTATAGAGAGACCCATATTAAGAAAAGTAGAGTAAAATATGACATCCATGGAGCATTCATTATCCATAAGAATTCTTTTGACATTGTAACACGGGTCACCTATCCCCTTATTAATCACAAGTGGATCTTGATGAGGGGTTTTTACTCCCTCCAAATCAGAATCATACAAAGTGATAGAATGATCGATACGAGCCTCATTTTATGTCAGGTTTTTATCTACTGCTAAAAATACTTTATCAGATAATAAAAGGGCCTTCTACGATTGTTTCAATCTCACCAACTGTTATACGGTTATTTAACGATTATCTTCATTGTTTATGAATTTTTCCCTCAATGGGACGAGCTTCCTCTCGGACAGGTGGATCTTTAATAAATTGTCGAATATAACCTTTTCGGATAAGCCTTTTAATTTCTTTCTTGAGCTGCTTACAGGCTTTGGTAATGTGGTCATGACTATGATGAAAATGAAAGTATTGATCTTGATTTCCTATATTCAGCTTCAAAGGATTTAGCAATTTTATAGTATCTTGATCTCGGATGGCCATCAACACATTTGCTTGAGATGTTTTGAATGGTGTATACTCCTCTTGCCGGGTTCCCATCATGGTAAAGGAGGCCTAATTGGCAGATTATTCTTCCCTTATTTCTTTCATTGTGAGGATGAATTATCCATTTTATGTGCACCTTTGTGCTTTCCATTGTTTGCTCAAACTACTTTCTATGAGCATTTTTGGCTTCATCTATAGAGATTTGTGCCTCCACACGATGGATCAACTTGGTATATGAATGAACTATATCTCGCATGAGTGCCTAATAGAGGGGCCAGAATGGAGGCCTCCAAGAAAGAGTACTCTTAGCAATTCATGATCTTTTCCTGGAATTTGCCAAGCCTCAATGGAAAATCATTGAAACTACTTCTTCAAAGATTCTCCTTCATCTTGGTGGATCCCTGTGAGGTGAGATGAATCTTTAGTAATTCTTCGATTAGCAATGAATTATTCTATGAACACTTTGGCCAATTTAATGAATGATGGGATCTTTCTGGCTAGAAGTGAATAGAACCACATTTGAGCTTGTCCTTTGAAAGTAGCAAGAAAAACCTGGTAGAGGAGTGCATCTGAGGCTCGTTGGATATGCAAGATGGTTCTATAATGATTGATATACTTGTACGGGTTCGATATCGCATCGTAGGAATTGATACTCGATAGTTTGAATACTGCAGGAATGGGGTGTTGAAGAATGGTTTCAATCAGAGGTAATGACTCCTGGAAGTCCCACTGATGAAGAGGTTGCCAAACACCTCCTATGAGGAACTCGTCTTGGACCAATCTTTATAGTTCATGATGTATTGCGTTGCAAGGGAGCTCAATAACATGTGGTTGGGCTACGTATTTAGGGAGGTCTGGAGGAATGCGAGGATGCCAACCTGTGTGTGAAGGATGGGTAGAACTTGTTGTGTCAGTAAGGTCGTTGTCTTGATGTGATTGGAGATGCCTCTTTGGCAAAGGAAGAGGGATCTCTACATGAAGATGTTCGAGTTGAACACCTTTGGCTAGTGGTGGATCTCGAGGGAGAAGAATATCCTCCTATGGTGCTAGCAGTGGATGCCGGGTCTCTTGCAGGAGTTGAAGGATTTTATTATGAGATTCTTCAGTCTTTCAGATTCTCTCATCTAGAGATGGTCTTGAGGTTCCTTCTCCAGCAATGTTTTCCCCCTTAGGATAAAAAGAGGTAGAAACTTGGCGTCCATGATTTATAAACTGATTCCTGGATTGATGGGTGTTGGAGCAGGTGGCTCCCAAGATGTGATTTCTATGCCTATTGTCCATTAAAGCAACACTTAGAATTATGAGATTCGGTTTCCTCCAGACGGCGCCAAACTATTGCGGGCTAGAATATACGCGGCGATGGAGTTAAAATTTTTTTCGTCTCTGCATTGAACATATATCAAACACACAAACAGAAGATGAAGAACACCAGTATTTTTATGCGGAAAGCCTTGTAAAGGGAAAAGCCATGGGGCCACGTCCAGTTGATAATATTTTACTAGTGTTTGCTTAAGTTACAAATGGCTGACTAGTCCCTAAAATTAAGGACGATCAGATTACAACTCTCTTGTTGAAATTCAGTTACAAATAGATATTAAGATTTTGGCGACGTTGAGTGATCAGGCCGAACTCTTGTATCACTAAAAGGTCGGGCGGAACTCCGGTGTCACTTGGAGTTTAGGACGAATTCCGGCGTCACTTGATGGTGGGCGGAACTCCGGCGCCACTTAAAGTTCGGGGGGAACTCCGGCGTCACTTGGTTTGGGAGAAACTCTAGTGGTGGTCGAGGAGGGGTCTCTTCCTTCTCTTCTTCCTTCCCTTCTTGCCTCCTTGCTTAATTCCAACATTGGTCGGCTGCCGGTTGAAAGTCTGGCGGTGGTTGAGGAGGAGCTTCTTCCTTCTCCTATTCCTTCTCTTCTCTTCTTCTCTTTTTGCTTGGGTCCCCTCTTAAGAGAAATGAGGGACTATTTATAATTTTATGAGAGTGACATGACCAGTAAGTAAGAGAAAGATCATGGACAAATTGGGAGTTGTTTGAATAGACAGCCGGTGTTGAATCTCTTGATTGTGCAACGTTTATAAAACATTTAAAGGCTCTAATGATATCAGAATCCGACGATCTTGTGTTCATTGGATTTGCCTTGTATAGCCGCTCGTTTCGATTATAATTATGCCACATTTGGAAACTGTTTGGTAATTGAAATTATGGATTTAACCTTCCTTGATTTGGAGCAATTTAAGCTCGGATTGAGTCAAATTTTGTATCGTTGGGTTCTTATTTCCGAGACGTTCAGTTCGACTATAAGTTCGCTGAAATCAGAGTTCAAATGTTCTCCAATTTAATTTTTGAAGTTTCCAACATGATTTTTGTCTCGAGATTTGTTCCTGATCAAAGTAATTTTTCGATGATATATCAGTAATATATATATATAATAAAGCAACATTGAAAAAGAAAATAAACGGAGAAGCTGTTTATGGGTGCTGGCGCTATTTTTTTATTTAAATAATCTTCAGCAGGTGAGTATTTTTCGTAGCAATAACACAACTGATTTCTGCTAGTTCGCTTGTTGAATCGAGCTTTACTCGAAAGAACAATCCATAAGACTAGCACAATGTTGACATCAACACAACATGAAATGTATATTAATCAAATTTGCTTTGGCCTCAGTTCAACTTGGTACGTTCTGATCTGGCTCATTGAAGAAAAGATTATAAGATACTTTTAGAAGAATGAGAACTCAAGGGGCCTGATTATACATGTAATAAAAATTCTAAAATTTTAGTTCTATTTTTTCTCCGTATTCATTTTTTCATTCAATCATGATTATTTTTATTTCTTACGCATTTTAATTGAATTTGCCTTAATCATATCTCTGTATGAGAAGATGAACCGACTTAAATTACTTAATTTTAACTATACTTGGCTTGTTTATAAATTAGACTCAAATTCCAAATAAGAGTAATTAACTAAACTCTTTTAAACCCTCTCAAAGCAAGTTTATGAAAACCGTAGAATTAGTAATTCAGTATAAAAAAAAAGTTTAATAGCATAGAATCAATGTATGTGGCTTTCAAGCTTTTTGATAAAATAATGAAATGGGAACAAAGATGGTTCAAAAAAATGCCTAATGACGAGAATAAAGTTCTTAGACCCTAAATTTTCGAATGTCGCATCGATTCCTTCAGCAAACCGGAAAAAATTCCAAAAGCAATGGAGCATTTCTCTTTTTAATTTTCTTAAAAAAGTGGCATTTGTTCTCTAATAGTTTAAATTAAAAAGAGAATCTAAATGATCTCAATTGAAGGAGACGAGAGTTCGTTTTTTCTATCAATAGAAACATAAAAATAATACTTAAATGCATTTATGTTAATCAAAATAATGACTTCTTTGATGGATGTCTACGTACCAGCCCGCAGAAGGACAGAAAATACTGTAGCTCACAAGGTGTATTAGACTTTTTGCATGAACATTTCTAAAAGGGAAATACTACGGGGCCTAGCCAAGTCGCCAAGATGAAAAATTTCATTATATAGGTTCAAAAGTCTTATCTTTTCCATCTAAAAAGAAAAAATTACAAGAAAATGCAATATGAGTTTGCATTGGTTGACAATGGGAGAATATGGACAGTTGGTGTTGATGTTATTTGATTGTGGATGCTGACCAGACATAGATGTTGGTCTTCCGCAGTTGTCGATGTTGAATGTCTAATTATCTAAGCTTTAGTCATAAAATTTATCAAAAAGCATCAATGATGTATAAGAATAAGGCATATTAAAAAAAAAATCCTCCACATTTATTTTTGGAATCAAAACACTCCACTTAACAATTAAATTGATCATACTAAATAATTCAATATTTTAAAATATATCAATTTCATGACGGACTCAAAAATGAGTATTCTTTCGCTCATCAAATTCTCCTCATCAAGATAATTTTTAAACGATAAGAATGTAAAATTCATATATCATTTGATCCCTTTAATGTTCTTCCTAATGTTTCTTTATGAATCTTTGGACCCAAGTCATTGCATTCTTGCTATTATTTGTTTATCTCATTCTCAAAAAAAAAAAAAAAAAACAAATTTAGATTATTATTTTTTTGAAAAATAATTTAGAATATCTTAGAGTCAACTCTACAAGTTTTTTATTTCAATTTTCTAGGACTCGAAGTTACAAAATTTTATATTCAAATTTCTGCTTAATTATATAATATATTTTAGTATGAACGTTTGAAAATTGATCTAAAAGATTTTCATAAATTTAAGTAAATTTTGAAAGAGAATATTTGGGTCAGATTGCTCCTTTGTGAAAGTGCTTGTCATGTAAGGAAGGGATTATTGAAGAAAAAAGGCCACTAAAATAGATAGAGAAATAGGGCATGTCTAAGATGTTTTTTTTTTTTTTGAAAGATGGAAAGATGCATTAAAATAAAAGAAAAGCAAGGATACAAACTACTGAGTGTTAGCTAAGCTATAACATTCTTCTTTTAGAAGATCCATAAAAGAAGATGGAAGATAGCTTTCGCCAAAAAACTCCCAAACAAAATCAAAGGAACAAGCTAAGTTAGCACAATAATCGGCTAACTTATTACAATTACGATTAACCCAATGAAAGAGCACATTATTGAACTCACCAAGAAAAGAGAAGTCTTCTTCATCCGAGATCCAACGTTTTATCTTCTGTTTGCTGTACAATTTCTGAAGAAAAAGGATGACATTCTTATTATCACCTTCCAATATAATGCCTTTGACATCTTGAACTCTACCTTGAATCACTTCTTTAATAGTTGAGAAAGCCAATAGCTCAAGTTGAGCAATGTCCCAATGCAATTTGACTTTACCAAAGGCTAAGATAAATCTCTCTTTACAATCTCTTATTACACCACCAATGCTAGATGTATAATTATTTTTCATTGAAGCATCAAAATTAATTTTGATCCACCCGGGAGGGGGAGGTTGCCATTTGTTAGAACACAGTCCAATGGACTGATTAGCAACCCAGTGATCCCAGAGTGGTGCACTGAATTTAGCAGAACCCAGGAAAGCAAGGGTCGATGCAACTATCATGCTATTACTATCACTTGACTTGCCATGTATAATCTTGTTTTTGTTGTTCCAAACAAACCAAATCATAGTAAGGTAGATCCTTACTAACATAATATTTGAATCTTTTAATTTCCTGAGCCCAATCAAGCATTCATCCCAATTCAAGAAATTGGGAACCTAGAAACCCCACCTCCTTAGCAGATTAACGATCTTCAAGATTTTAGAGCAAGTGGAAGATACATGATTCACATCATCATTCTCATCACATCCCCATGGGCATAAGCAGGAACCCGACAATTTCCATTTGAATAAAAAGGATTCTGTTGGAATGGCATCCCTATGGAGCCTCCAAATGAAGAATTCCACCCTGGAATTTAGTTTAAGTTTGGATAACCAAGAATGAAGCTCATCTTCTTGATAGCCTTTGAAAGAATCCTCCACAACAAGTGCAGCAATAGATTTCCTGGTTAATTTCAGCTTCAGTTCCATTCAATCATAATTGGAAAATTGTATATTGCAAATAAGCTTCACCAACTCTTCTCCAAAGTGCAACTTCAGTTTTTCAACATCCCAGCTTCCCTCATTAATGAAGTTGTCAAGAGTTAAGTCTTCATCAACCAAAGTTCCAACAAACGTTGGCCATTTGTTTAAACTCACATCCAAGATCCAAGTGTCTTTAAGCACATTAATTTTAGAACCATCACATACCTTCCATTTAACAAGGTTAGAAAGAGCATTCCACCCTTGATGAATAATCTTCCAAGAATTAGAATATTTGCTCATGTAGCTCACATTGTTCAACCAATTATATCCATACTTTCCAATAAAATTCCTGGATAACAAAGATTCTGGGTTCTCAATGATCCTCCAAGCAAATTTGGCCTTCAAAGAATCTCTTCTAACAATTGCAGAGTTCAGACCCCATCCACCGAACTATTTTGGTTTACATAAGGAATCCCAAGCTACATAGTGGATCCCATGATTACCGTCACTTCTATTCCAGATGAAGTCTCTACACAGTTTCTCAAAGTCTTTCAAAATTTTCACAGGTACGAGAGAATAAGACATAAGGAAGACTGGAAGAGAAAGGTATACTAATTTAATTAAGACCATTCTGCCTGCAAGAGAGATGTATTTGTTGCTCCAAGCATTAAGCTTCTTGATTGATTTATCCAGTAGAGGTTGAATACTTTAGCCTTCTCATTGCCAACTTGATTCCTAAGTACTCAAATTCATTCACCATTTTGATTCTAAGAAGTTTAGACAGCATCTTGCTCCTCCTCCTCCCAACCGAACTGCTGCACATCATAGACGATTTCAGAAAATTGATTTTCTGGCCAGTCCAAGAACAGTAGTTTTCAAAAATGAATTTGACTTTCTTCAACTATTAGTTTTAGCTTCAATGAAGACCAATATGTCATCTTCAAATAGGAGATGCAAAATTCTTTGCGCTCTAGAAGAGATCTTCACTCCTATCTCCACACCTTTATCAGAAAAACAATTGGAAAGAAGTTGTGAGCACAAAATAAACAGAAATGGAGAGAGTGGACACCCTTGTATGAATCCACTCCTCCCTTCAATCCAATTGGAATTTGATCCATTAATCATAATAGAAAATCTAGGATCAGAAATGCACTCCATCACCAAGTTGACAAAATTTAGAGGGAAGCCCATATCTTCCATAATTTTCTGGAGAGTTGCCCAACACATGCTATCATATGCTTGTTCCATGTCGACTTTAATTGCAAGGAACCCCTTGTTAGCTTTCGAATGCCTTAGTTTGTGAAATACTTCTTGTGCCAGGAGGATGTGATCTGAAATTGACCTTCCTTTCACAAATGCCACTTGCTCCTCAGAAACAATTTTAGGAATGATCTCCACCATTCTATTCAACAAAATTTTATGTCTAAGATGTTCAGTCAGGTGGCCTGCTTCTACTTCAAGAATCCAAAAATTTCAGTAATTAAAAGAAGAAACAAAAGGTGATAAGCTTGATATCTCTCTTTCTCAATCCCCTATAACATAATTCAATATCTCAACAATTGCACCAAATGTTTAAGAGTTGCTTTAGCATACGAAGAAAGTGGAATAATCATGGCTTTTATCAATAAATAGATTATGAGGATTGCTCAATAGGTAATTAGGTAGATTGGTTTATGTATCACAAGAAGAAAATAATATGAAAAATAATCAACGAAGGAAGCAATGCTAAGGTTTAATGGCTATTAACCTATAAATGCAACCACACCAAATTTTATAATACTAAAATTTTAAGAACCTTATAAAAATTTTATTTTAATGTGTTATCTTACATTTTTACTAATAAAATTTTATTGTAAAATATCAAAGTTTTAGTAGCAAAGAATAATTTAAATTTTTTAGTTGCATGTGAGGTAAAAATTTGGGTCCAATAAAAAGTCAAATGTCACATCACCAAGCCATTCTCACACTATCAAGCAATCTAAGATATAAATTTAAATCTTATAAGGCCAGTAAACTTTAGGAGATTCATGCTAATGGTTTATCTTCCAAAAGCAACAATGAAATGTGCTGTCAGATCATTTAATTTCAAGATAGAGTTATGATAAAAAAAATTAGTTTCCATAAATATTCATTAGAATTTTATTACTAATGCAATTTCTATTTACGTTTTATATTTTCTTGGTGGATGATTTAAGAAACCATCCTTTTTATATTAAATCAAAATAAGATTATAGTAGTCTTCTACTCCCACTTGGAAAGCTTAGTCGTTACTTCGATAATTATTTTGTTTGTGACACATCACACAGTTCACCTCATTTTTGAGTGAGGCCAATTCCCCAAACTAAATATTCATTCTCCACACACAGATCACCTAACATCATTCCAAACTTCAAATCCAATCAATCACTATGTTTTGCAATAGTGACCATATCATTGACTCCAAAATCCATTATTTGACAGTCACCCTTAATTACCATCTGATCATTCAATTGTCATCAAATGAGTATCAATGATACATTGATTTCAAAAGAAAAACTCCTTTCAATCCTTGACAATCCATTGCAAAATCAAACATTAAATCTTACAGTTGACAGTCATAAGTGATTGTCACTTGATCATTTGTCCAATCACTAACAATAATAAATGATAATCACTGATATGAGTATGTCAAATCCAAATCTCTTCAGAATCATTGATTAAATCAAATTCACACCAATTTCATTTCCCATATAAAATGAAAAATCCAAAAAAAAAATCAAAATTCAATGCTTAAATCCAAACCCAAAACCCTTTGGTTCATAACTAATTTTTTAGACAAATTTTAGTAACCTTAAAACCTACTGAAATGACCTTGGATTCATGATTGTTCAATTTGACATTGATTTGGCATGTATCTAGGATCAACCACATCCCCTTATAGGCTTTCCAAGTTCCTTGACCCACTAAACTCAAAGCATATATGCAAAGGCTGCAAAGCCTTTAAATATTTACAACCTGTGCCACTATACTTGACATTTTATAGAAATTGACCTTAGAAACCTCCTCGTACTCATTTAGCATGTTGTTTTTCATTAACATGAACCCTTGGTATCCTTTAATTATCCATGGTTGACCATAAAATCACCAAACAACCTAAAACCCCAAATGTCCCAAAACTAAGTTTCCTTAAACATTAGTATGGCTTAGAAAAATCTAATCCTAAAACCACTTCCAAGATATTCCAAATATTGCTTGAAGTACATTGAATCTAAACCCAACCCATGGTCAACTTTGGTTAACCAAGTCAACCTATATTGACAAAAATGCCCTCTTTATCCATTGAAATTATATTTCAAGCTTTCAAGACTCACCATTATACAAAAATTACTCTAACATGTCCAAGGCATTATTTAGAATGAGCTAGACAAAAACCCAGTCCATTGTTTACTCTAGTTGTCCAAATCAACCCTAATCTTTCAAACTAACATTTTCTGCATGGAGACCCTCACCACCCAAACCTTTGAATCACATCCAACAAACTCAAAATATATAATTGTAATACATTGAACCAAATCTCAACCCATGGTCAACCCTGGTTGATTAAGTTAGTCCTGATTGGCCAACAGGTTCCCTAAAGGCCTTAAAATTCCATTTCACATTAAATGAGATCCTCACTACATGGGAACACCTATAATAAATCTAAAATGATACTTGGATTGAGTTTGTCTCAACATTAACTCTTGGTAAAACTTGTTTGACCAAGTCAATCATGGTTGACCAAGTCAATCATGGTTGACCAAAACACATACAAATACAATAAAATTTTCAAAACAAATAATTTTCACCAAATCAATGCACCAAACACTTAGGGACAGTCCATTAGGTCCCCATGAGTCTCCAAACTATAATTTAGTCCATGTGCTGACCTGGTTTAGCCACAGGGGTTAAACTTTGTGAACCCTAATGAGTTTTTATGAACCAAAGTCCATTCCTTATGAAATTAAATTATATAAATTTCTTTAGCAGGTGTCCCTTCACCATATTCATTAAATCTAGCAAGCCCAACCTATGGGTTGACCTTAGTCAAATAATTAGGCTAATTGAAACCCTCTAAAATTCATATTTTTGAGCTTATTGCCAACCAAGTCCAAATTGATTACTATAAATACTTGAATTATATTCTAGAATGCTCATCCGATATGTTCTAGTTGCCTTGATCCATGTAGATAGCTGATGTAGCAAGATTACACAATATAATCCTTAAGCAATGATTGGTTCAATCCGAACAAACTAGCTAGTATTCCAAAGGAGCACAAACTATCTAAAACATTCTATTACTTTTTATTGGAGAATGCCTAATTGAAATAGTGACTAACTATTACTTAAGATATTGACCCTTGTATCTAATTTCTCACTCCTAAACATATACAAATTTTTTTTTTAAAGTAAGGGCTAATTAAATATTTTACTTAGTTTCATAGGAATACCTGAATATCCATTAATTCTTCCTAGTCCTCTCCAGCTCTAGAATACCTCAATTGAAATGCTCAAAGAGAGAAGAGAGAGAAAGTCATCTAACTAAAGAAACTTCCAATCCAATGGATTTTAAGGAATGAAGCCTTCAAGGAAGATCTTGAGGATCTCTCGAAAAGTCCATAGAGTTAAAAAAATTAGAAGATCCAACCATTTGATAGAGGAATTTTTCCATTTATATGTTTAAAATTCAAATACAAATTACATTAAAACCTTAATACATAAAGCTTGAAGACTCTATAGATTAGAGCCTTAGGGTATCAAGAAGCTCCTCCTAAAATTTCATCTCATTTGGAGGATTATACATAAAGTTATGAGCATTTGAAATTTTAGTTCGTTTTGAACTATTGTTCTGAATCATTCTAGGGTGACCAATAGCGTATATAATTTGATCGGATTGACTAGATAGAGGAACCATGCTACACCCACACTGAGTTTTAAATGCGCATACTCTAAAGGTTTGGGCACGTAATCTTGGCTATTGACTAGATCTACACTGGATCTAATATCCCATATTAATTGCCTAGTACTAGTGAAAAAATATGGGGTGACGAGAGTGTGAAATGTATGAGAACTTCAATTAAAAGATTGCGAATGACTGCACCGCTGTGTGTAACCGCTATTTTGTTAATTTTTATTAAATCTTTAATTAATTCAAATAAATTCTTAAAACTTTTTAAATTCATTGTAAACCTAATTTCATCCAAATCTGGAGTTCTTAGGCTCATTTGAAATATTTTAAGTCCAATGTTATTAAAAAAAAATTTTTAAACCATTTTCACCAATTATTAGAGAGTAATTTGGGTTTGAATTTTTATTGAATATCTTTAATTACATCCTAACTAGTGTTTCAATTAAGCTCAAATTTGAAGAGGGTAAATTATGGTATGTGTGCTACATACCCTAAATTTTCTTCGGCCTTGATGATCAATGGATCTTGGTGAATTAAAATTTTAAAAATTTAGGTCATAATTTGACCATAAACTTTTTTTTTTTGGGGAAACCCGTAGTGGGGCCAATATGCTAATCAAAATGAAAACATTACAAGGTCCTTAAAGGGGTCCTTCAGCTCTCTAATGCTCAAAAGAACTATAAAAAAGTCCAAAAAAATCCTACAAGCCGATGGTCCCCTAAATTATAATTTAGAAAATCACCTAGTAACATTCTAGGATTGAAAGAAAATAGCACCCAAAAAAGGAAGAAAAAAATAATCAATTAACGCACTCTTTCTGCAAAAAATAGACATAACCTCCACAAAAAAATCTTTCCCTTAACCTGCAAGAGAATAAAAAGAAGAGGAAAAGAAACATATCAAACAAAGAGATAACATAAAGGGTAGAAATTAGTTAATAAAAGATTCCAATATTAATTATCTAAAAAAGGTGTAGAGATACTCTCTTCAGCATTAATGATCAATAACCTAGAAATCCTCATCAAATAACTAATACAAAGCATGACTATCCAATAAAAATAAGAAAAAAAAATTCCAATTAACAAAGGTAAACCTATGAAGCATTAAAGGAGATCCAAAATCCATCAAACAACCCCAAAAGTTCAAAATAGCATAGGAAAACATGGCAGAGATTAGTTGGCAAAACCAAGCATCAATCCCAAAATTATTACACAAAAATTAATCATGCTAGATCCAACCGAGAAGCAGCACAAAAAACCAAAAGTTAAATGAGCAGACTAAATATAAAACAATCCAACTCCAAAAACTAGACAAATAAACAAAATAATCCAATAACTAATTTAGGGAACCCACCAAATGTTTTGGCCCAAAAGAGCTTAGAAAGATAAGCCCATAACAACCATCATGATGAAAACCCCAATGCCGCTCAATTCTAAACTCATACTCGTTTGAGCAAAAAGAAATGCAGTAGACTTGAAGAAGTCCAATTAAACATACTAACCTAAAGCCCAGCCTATAAGAAACCTCTAGATATCTAACAGCCCCCATGAATATGACCAACTCAGCCAACCAAACCAGTACCGCCTAAATAGCAACCAATGCAGCCAACCCAGAAAAAGCCTCCCAGAAATAGAAGAGCAGTAAGAGGGGTTTAAATCAGAGTAATAAAAATTCCAATCTCAAGCCCAAACTTGTCAAACACCAAGGAGGGCAGCCATAAGATACTTCTAAATTCAAAAGCCGCACAACAAGGAACAAAAAAAAAAAAAAAAACCACACACATCATGAACCAACTCAAGAAGAATAAAGCCAGGGAACTTTAAAAACAAATGGCATCTAAAATCTTACATAACGTACACCCATTTTATCAAACCTAATCATAAATTTCAATAAATTTGGTAAGTTGGTAACCATGAAGTTAGTAAGATCATTCAAACTATAACCCAAATTGGTAAGAAAATTAGCACACGAGTTACCTTCCCTATGAGCATGAGTAATAGTAAAATTAACAAAAATTAAGAAACGGTTAATTTTGCATACAAGGTAAAAAAGATCTAGATAGAAAATACTCTCCATTTGCTTCATAAGGGAATGGATACTGGAAGCGTTATCCACTTTAATCCAAATATTGGTAACACCAAGAGAAATACATAAATTAAAACCATTAAAAATAGCAGCGAGCTCAACCAACATCACAGAGAACTTCTTCAAAGGGGTGACAAAGGTCATAACATTGTTACCTTGCACATCCTTAATAATACCACCACACCCATAAGAGCTATTCTTCACCGCCCCATCAACATTTAATTTATAAATATTACGGAGAGTTTTGATCCACTGAAACACTTTAGGTTCTTCCAAAGTACTTCTATAGTATAGAGATATACCGAAACTATGAGCCACGTAAAAGTAAATTTTAAAATTTTTGGAAGTCAAAAGGTTGACAGTAAAAAACTACACAGATTATCTTTAATGTTCCTAATAATGTCGTGAGAGTCCATCATTCAATTATTGAAAATAGAATTATTTCTAGCAAGCCACAAAAAAAAAGGACTGACATTACAAATATGCACTTTAGAGCAAATGAACAGGGAATCAAGCAAAGTGTTTAAAGAAATATGAGAACTAAATTGGTTCAGCTTGAAGATATCATTAAAGTAAGACCAAAATTTAATAGCTATCAGACCAAAAATAAAGACATGATGCATATTTTATTTACGAAAGAAGCATTGAAACTTGGAAGTAATAATAAAAACTCTCTTTCTCAAATTAGTAGGAATATGATTATGCATGATTCTCAAAACAAAATTAGAAATAGTCTTAGGAATACTCCTACGCAAAATCATTGAGTAAATTTTTGAACACCAAGCTTCTACCTAAAAACATGCTAAGCATCTTTTAAGACAAACATATCATTATAAGATAAATCACATAATAATAAATCCTCAAAATCAATATTAATAGCCAGATTCAAAATTGTAACAATAACATTTTTTAGAATGATGTCAACCAGTTTATTATAATCCCACCTGTTATTAGTAATAAAAACATCTAATTTAGTAACATTCATAGAGGAAAAGTAAATAAATGACTAAATGGACCGACCTTCAAGCCACATATCATGGAAGAAAAAGATGTTAACTTTACCCAGACCCCATTTTCCATGAGGTTTAGCACTCCACTTAATATTACACAGCCTTTTCCACACTTTCAAGTCACCATTATTATAATAGCACGTAATATGATGCTTACCAACATAAGATTTCTCAGTCATAAACTTGGCCCACAGAGAAAATTTGGAACATGAATTATTCCACAGTTTATAACAAAAAGCATAAGATAAATCCTACATATTCTTATAGCCCAAGGACCCTTCCTCAAGCACACCATAACATTTGTTCCAAGAGGACCAAATAACTTTAAAATTCACATTGGAACAATGCCAAAATAACATTAATTAATTTCTCAATCCTATTAAAAACATCATGGGTAGTTGTAAAGTTTGAAAAAATATACACCGGTAAAGAGCTCAAAACACTTTTAATAAGAGTAAGTCTACCACCAAAGCTAAGGAATCTAGAATTACAAGAAAAAGGCTTGTAATGCATGTTAGAAATAAGGTTATTAGTAAGAAAAGTCTTTTTCCTAACATTGAAAAGAGGAACCCAAAGGTACTTCATAAGCAAAGTGCCTTTGAAGAAACCATTATTATTCTTAATGGCAAGCATACAATCATGAGAAACCATGTTAGAAATAATAAAATAGCTCTTATTTTTATTAATATAAACATCATTGCAACTTTCAAATTTATTTAAAAAACTCATGATTCTCTTCACCCTGTTAAGAGAAGCATTCAAAATAATGATAACATCATCAGCAAAACATAAATGAGAAATAGGAAACCCACCCAATGTTTTATTAAAGTTGTTGGGATAATTTTCATAAAGATTGGAAATGCCTTTAGATAAATATTCCATAGCAATAATAAAGAGAGAAAGAGAGATATGATCAACTTGTCTCAATGCATGAGAAGACTGAAGAAACCATTACTTTTACCATTAATAATAATAGAGAAAAAAACAAATTTCAATGGAATGTTTAATAAGGTAAACAAAAGCTGTATTAAAACCAAACAAACTCAAAACATGATAAATAAATTCCCAGTTGATGTTCTCATATACTTTGGTAATGTCCAATTTGAAATAATGTTAACTCCAGGCACCATAACATCCAAATCATGCTCAAGCTCTTGAGCTAATAAAATGATATCCGAAATAGATCAACCTTGGACGAAGCCAGTTTGGTTCAAGGAAATAATTTTAGGGAGAGGGCAAGACAGGCAGTTCATGAGTAACTTGGAGATCAACTTACTAAAAAAAGCACAAAGACTAATTGGCCTAAAATCTTTACAATTACAAGCTCCATTCTTTAAGGAATAAGCACAATGGATGTGGAAAAAAAGAACTTAGGCATAGTATTACAAGCAAAGAAACTAGAAATAGCATTAAAAATATCAATGTTAGTAATCTCCCAATTTTTTTAAAAAAAATTAGTGGAGTAGCCATCCGGACCAACAACAGACTCAGAATTCAAATTAAAAACTATCTTCTTCACTTCCTCCAAAGTAGGAGAAGCAATAAGAACAAAATTATCATCTTGATTAATAATGTGGGGAATAATGTTAGGCACTTCAATAATAGCATGAATGAAATTTTTGTTAAATAATCCTTTAAAGAATTCCACACTAGGAAAAATAATTTCCTCAACATATTTAGTGGAAGAACCATCAACAAAGTTAATTTTATGAATCCAATTTCTAGCTCTATTCCTCTTAACTATAGAATGAAAGTATTTAGTGTTATTGTCCCTATCTATATAATTATTTGAAGCCACTTTATGCTTCTAATAAGCTTCTTCATGGGCTTGTAACTTAAAATGAGAGTTTTTGGCTTGTTGCAATTCAGTAAAATTAACATCAGAGGGGAAATGTTGATAGGTATGCTCCAAGGAGTTAACTTACTCCTCCGTAATAATGATATTAGTAATAATATTTTTGAAAATAGTCCTATTCAACCAATTGATTTTGTTTTTTTAACCTTTTTAACTTAAGCCAAAATCTATTCATATAAAAAAAGAGTGGTCCAGATGAAGAGGAGCGTGTCAGTTCTCTTTGACAACATCAATAAAGGAAGAATAAAGAAGCCACATGTTCTAAAAATGAATGTTCAAAGAAGAGATAAATAAATTTAACTGTAAAGAAATAAGTAATGTATAATGATCTGATATGGTTCTACAAAGGTGTTCAACATGAGTTAAGAAGAAGGAATTTATCAACCAATCATTAAAAAGCACACAATCCAACCTTCGCCAGAGATTAGAAGAATTCCATTTAAAATTACTACTAGTAAAACCAATATCAATGAGATTGCAATCAAGGATCATATTATTAAAATATTCCATAAATTTGTAAAGAGGCGTAGAGCCCCCAAGTATTTTAGAAGGGGTATAAATAGTATTAAAATCCCTACCCACCAACCAGGGGGAATTAATAGTGTCATCAATTTGAGTAAGTTGGTCCCGTAAAATCCTTCTAATAATACGAGAAGATGTGGCATAGGCAAATGAAGAATGTAAAATTTAAATTATATAATGAATCACTTGAGTAAAATCACCCACAATATTAATCACCATAGGATCCTTCCAAAGAGCCCAAATTTTGTTTAAAAATAGTAGCCACACCATTATTAATGCCCTAGTACCTAGCAGTATTATCCAACTTACTATGAGAAATAAATGGTTCAATAAAAAAAGCAAAGAAATATTTTGAATACGACATAAGTTTTTAACTCCAATTCTAGTAGAAGGACAACCAATGCCCCTAACATTCCAAATAATAGACTTAAAAATTAGAATGTAAATAAGAAGTTTTTGATCTTGTGGTTCTAGGTGATTGCAACACATTTTTTTTGTTTTTCTTGTTCTTCCTTGAATGAACTAGAGAATAATCATTGAATTCATCACTTCCATCTTTATTACCATTATTTGAAAGGTCATGGCCATTTAAATATTTAATGCTATAAAATAAAGTATGGGAATACTTATAACCCTTTTCCAAATGACTACCTTGATTCATCAAGCCATCCCCAATTTCACCTTGAACAAATTCACCTTCTTCCATATTTTTCTCCACAGTGTTCTGCATATTAGTTATATCATTAGAAAATTCATGGGGACCAATATCATCATTATTAACAGTATGATAAATTTCAGAAGACTTCAAGTTAGTGTAACAAGGAGTTTTAAGACTAGTTGAAGTGTTGTTACTCTCAATAACCATAGCATACGTTTGTTCCCCACCATTGTTAGCCACCCATTGGTTGTCCAAATTATCAATACCAATGGAACCAAGGTTGCGAGATTCAATAAGAACAGCTAAGGACTCCTTAACAAAACTCTTAATCTTTATATAAGTAGGGCTTTATTTTTCCATGGTATATTTATGTTTATACAAGGTTTAGAATGCCACTTATTTCACCTAAATCCATTTAGTAAATTTCCCAAATTAAATCATTAATGGTATAGAACCACTTAGCTTTGATGATTGATTATGACACCTAGGAAGGCATACATGAATCCAAATTTAATGGATTTGATGCACATGTTCTTATAAACCTATGATCTAAATTTTACTATATTTGGAATTCATTTTGTCTGTTAATTACTAAACCCAAGATTGATAGACATAAAAAACCTAAAATTTGCATTACTTTAATAATAAAAAACTAAATTATAACCTTTAAATTGCTTAGAATTAAAAGCTTAACATAGAACAATTAAAAGGCCCTTGAAATTCATTTAAAAATAATAATAATAAAAAATAGAAATACATTAATTAAATAATTAATTAATTATTAATTAAAATTTCAAAATAAATTTAAACACTTGTAATAATCTCTAGGATTCATCACAAATATTTGGGGAACATTTCAAAAGATTTAGAGTTAATTTGGTGCAAAAATAAGAAATTACCTTAATTCACTATAGGAGATATAGCCCATTACCGATAAACAAAATCTATCAATAACCAAGTAATTCTGCCAGTCAAAAACTATTTCCGAAAAAAAGTTGTTCGACCAAAATTCGCACGTTAAAAAATTTATTTTGTCAAAAAAAAAAAAAAAAAAAAAAACCACCAGAAATATTTCGAACATGCCTACCAGTGGAATGCTGGCAAAAAAATCAAAACCAATATGTCATTTTCCTGGATGGATATCTGGCATTGATCCTCTAGAACTTATAGTGGAAACTTTTCATTGTAAATATCGATGGATGGTCCATCGGATGGTTTCGCTGGACATTTACCAAAGGAAACATCTAGCAGATAATCAATCAAAAATATCGGCGTAAAGTTTTCAACAGAAAATTAATGTCATTTCATCGTGTGACTATCTCTAGTCGATTATCCACCGGATACCTATAAAAAAAATAGCATTCACTATTAGAAAAATGGTTTCTACAACACAGCATGCATATAAACATTCCAAAATTATATTCATTCAAACTTAAATATCGACATAGACATAAACTTCAGAATCATCACCAAATATTGAACATAAACTTAGAAACATAAAAATACATTCCAAATTAATTGACAATTCACCAAACAGTACAAAATGAAATTTAAAGTTCATTCATTTTACACAAATATTCAAATAAATATAAGATATGTCTAGAAATAAGAACACAATATCTACTCAGAATCAATCTCCTCCTCTGCTAGAGCTAGCTGCTTTCCACTTAATTGCTCCCTCATTATCTATAGTTCAACCAACATCAGAGTTTGTTGTATCAACATCTGCACTTGCCAGTCATCTTGTGATTTCCTAACTTACTCTAGCTCGGCTTGAAGGGCAATTACCTTTGTGTTATATAATAACTACTGGGTACTTTTTAAGAATCTAGAGCCAATAGACGCCTTCCCCTCATATGCATAGGAATACAAGCCTAAACCATAAACCCTAACGTGCTGTATTCCTCCTATCACTTGCAACAAAGTGTAGTTTCCAGAATATCCTGTTGATCCACCAGAACCCTTACCTACTCCTATTTTCCTCTCTCAAAGTTGTGTATACTTGTCCTATAAAATTTAATAAAAAATTAAACAATTTATACATGACATAAAAAATATTAAACATATTTACTAATGTAGGCTCTCTTGCTCGCTCATCAACCCATTGATGGTCATCCTGCCACCTGAGGGTATGACTATGCAGTTTAACTATGGTTGACTCTACACCCAGTACCTCTTTATGAAATAGACATACATTATTATTCATATCTAAGTATTTTATTAAAATCTTTTAATATTTCTTACCAAATATCGCATATTCTTAATATATGGAATTGATCCCCCCTATAAATTAATCTCCTCCTCTACTAGAGCTACCAGATTTCCACTTAATTGCTCCCTCATTATATGTAGTTCAACCAATAATATAGTTTGTTGCATATGCATCTGCACTTGCCAGTCATCTTGTAATTTCCTAACTTGCTCTAGCTCGGCTTGAAGGGTAGCTACCTTCGTGCTATATAAAAACTTCTGGGTACTTTTTAAGAAGCTAAAGCCAATATATGCCTGCCCATTATATGCGTAGGAATACAAGCCTAAACCATAAACCCTACCATGCTGTATTCCTCCTATCACTTGCAACAAAGTGTAGTTTCCAGAATATTCTATTGATCCATCAGAACCCTTACCTACTCCTATTTCCTCTCTCAAAGTCGTGTATAGTTATCCTATAAAATCTAATAAAAAAATAAATAATTTATACAAGAAATAAAAAATATTAAACATATTTACTAATGTAGGCTCTTTTGCTCATTCATCAACCCATTGATGGTCCTCCTGTCACCTAAGGGTATGACTATACTATTTAACTGTAGTTGACGGTACACCCAGTACCTCTTTTTGTAATGGACTTACATTATTATTCATATTTAAGTATTTTATTAAAATCTTTTAAAACTTCTTACCAAATATCGCCTATTCTTAATATGTGGAACTAATCTCAACCCCCCCCCCCCGGCGTAGTAAGGGAACTACCCATACCCCCAAAAAATCAGAAGCTCTGATCTATCTATTCTGGTCTCTCTTGTCGAGTAGTTGCTACTTAGTTTTGTATGTTTGATATTCTTGTAACTTGTATGTTTTTGATGATTCTAAATATTATTAATTTGATTATTATTTCTCCTAACATAAGTTGGAAGAACTGTTTTACTCTTTTGTGTACTAACATTTCAAGGAAATCATACTCTAGATTGTTAAATACTTCAAATCAAGATCAGTTTAGAGTTTATTGTGATTGAAGTCTATATTTTTCATTTTACTGAGTGAGAAAGTGTGATTGTAATTGAGTAATTGAGCACACACACACTGGGGGAGAGTTTTAAAATTTATTTTCTTAAATTGATCATACTGTATGATAACACTTCGTACGAAATAATCTGATCAGTTATTTTCCCCAACGAGCAATGGATTGAACAGAAATAAAATTAGTTTTTCTATGTATGGATCCTACGGGACCGTCCTAATTTTGTATAGGGATGAATGTCTCAGGTTTGTTCTCAAGAACTGAACGTATGGGACGATCCCACCTTCGTACAGGGATGAACATATCGGTTTCGTTCACTCACAAATTTTTTTTCTAAGTCCTTATAATACGAGAAGATCTTAGTGTTCGTACAGGACGAACACCTCTATTTTGTTCTCACATGAAGATTGTACGGAATGATCTTAGTGTTCGTTCATGGATGAATGCCTCTATTTTATTCTCAAACGAAGATCGTATGGGATGATCCCATGTTCATACTAGGACGAACGTCTCGTGTCTGTTCTCACTCAATTCCTCATGACATTTTGTACTAACGAAGTTTGAAAATTTTCTATTCATCCCGAACGAACTTAGTTCATACCAGATGATGATCGCATATGAAATTAATTTTTACTAATTCAAAACATGTTCATACGCAATTGTATTTGAACTATTCATATGTATGAGCATACGATCGTGTATGTTCAAATTTGAAAAATTTAGTTTTCTGGATGGTTTTTTATGTCTTTTGTATAAAAGGTCCACTAAAACTGGCTTGAGATTATTCTTATCTAGTTTTGTCTACGTGATTTTTCAAGGGAAATTGAAGAAGAAAGTGTGAGAGAGTATTTGAGAAAGATTTCTTGCAAGTGGAGTATGAAGGGTTCACAAGGTTACTCAAAGGTAAGGATCTCTTTGTAATTGTGGTTATCACTCTTCCTCTTGTCTTTCTAGATTGCTCGTGAGAAGATCTTTGGATAAGATTCGGTACTCTACCGACACTTGGAGGGTGTGAAAGGATGAATGTTCTCTGACACTTGGAGAGTGTGAGTAGCCAAAGGTTCTCTTCATACACTTGGAGAGTGTGAACAGCCGACAGTTATCTGCCTACACTTGTAGAGTGTGAAAGGATGATGGCTCTCTACCGCATCGAGGATTGGTGGAAGAAAGTTTTTGTAAAGGCTTTTGCACCTTACTGTGGGGAAAAAGGAGAGTCACTGTTGGTAATAGTGCAATACCTGAAGAGGGAGTCTTCAGGGAGTGGATGTAGGCCATGTTTGACCAAACAACTATAAATATTTGTGTCTTTTAATTTTCTGCTGCTTACTTACTACAAGTTTTTAATTACATGGTTGAAAATTTTATTTTCAAAAATTCAATTAACTTGTTACAAATCGTTAATTTATTTCAAAATTTTAAATCCAATAAGTAAATCTTAAAATTACCAATTCACCCCCTCTTTGTTAGCATTGGGACATAAGCTTAGGTTTAACAACCTATTCAAGATTCAACACCTCCTCCTAATACAATTTGGGCTACCCTAAGCACTGGGCAGCTCAGCCCATACACTCTCACCGATCTAGATTTGTCGCTTGCTTAAATTTCTAATATATGTAAACATGTCTCCCTATACTTCTTAATATTCTTTATGATTTTATCATGGTGTTGGGGCAGCTAATAAAAATCTTTCTTTATTTAAAAGCATATAATATAAAATATATATTTTGTTAGCTTAAGTAAAAAAGTTATAATATATAATATATTTGTATAATAACTAATCTTAAATTCTCTTAACCACATGTCTCGTACTTCTTTCGGGACATTCTTCCAAGAGATAGAAAGAGCATCATACCTGTTATGTATTATGTCTCATATTTTATGCTGCTCCATAAGAATCAAGTGTTCTTCATTCAATTTTGAAGAGCATAAAGCCTTGAAGAAGATACTTAGATTAATAAAGGGCTTTAAAATTTGATCTAGAAAAAAATCAAAGGCAGTTGGTAGTAGACATTACATAAAGATGTGACTGTCATGACATTTCAATCCAAAAAATCTCCCAGATCTTATGTCAACATATCTACTTAGATTGGAATAATATCCATCAAGCACCTACAGAGTCTTCACCCATTCACATACTACTTGTTTCTGCACTAAAGTTACCATGAAAGGAGCTTTTAGATTGAGAAGTTTTTCATTTCCATCGAAAGGAGCTTTTAGTTCGAAAAGTTTTTCATTTCCACCATCCTTCAATTCCTCAACTTTCCTCCTACAAATATCTTTTAAGTGCATCATTGCTTTTAAACTGTTCTTTGATTTATCTTTGATATCCATGACTATATTGAATATGTATCAAAAAATATTTTCTCTATATGCATAATATCCAAGTTGTTTCTAATCAGGTTTTTGATCTAATATTGAAATGACCAAAAAGTAGTTTTCTTGGTCTAATTATGGTTGACACCATACAGTGGTAATTTTTAATTAGCTAATGATGGATAATCCATTTTTATGGGTATGAACCTTTCTATTTTAAATATTTTTTTACTAGTTAATCTTGGTGGAGGCTACGACATCACCATTTTATTTTCACTAAAGTCATCTTTTTTTCCCCTAAAAGGATAACATGTAGGTAAGAATATGCTGTGGCAGTTGAACCAAGTGTTCTTCCCTCCATGCTTTAAAGAAAATAACTTTGTATATTCCATATATTATGAACAAGCTAACTTGTCAAAAGTGTTCCAACCTGAGAGCATATCATATACAGGAAATTCATCAATTATCCAAAGTAATGCTACACTCATTATAAAGTTTTGTATGGTGGAGATATCATTTGTACTTATTTCCTCTTCCCATATCAAGTTTTAATCATTATTTAACATTTGCATGAATACATTGAACTTTACTCTTGGATTTTGTGGCCCTAGAATGATATCCATCAACAACACGCAAGGAGTAGCCATACACAACTCTAGGGGAAGATTGTAAGGGGAGAGTATCATGAGCTAGCATGAGTAAAGTGAAGTAGACTTGCTAAGTGGAGTAAAACCATATACACAAAAACCTAATCTTATATTTCTTGATTATATGGTGAAGGTGGATGTGTAGTATCAAAGTGTTTCCAGACCTCTGCCTCTGACAAATGTTTAATAACATTTTTTTTTATTTGTGTTCATTATGACATCTCATATGTGTAGCAGATCTTATATTATACTCTAAAAGTTATAGGTAAGTAAAACATCCTACTAACTTATACTTCCTTCAGCTTCTTTTTGTCCTAGACTTTGGTTTAAATCTTAATGCATTTTAATATTCACGTAAAATCTCTAATAAAATATTTTTATAGTATAACATTAATCCATTTACACAATAATCTATCTTTGTATAAGTCAAACCAAGTTTTGAAACCAACTTCTTTTCTGATATAAATATGTAGGAACCCTATTATATGTTGCGTTAATTTCCTTAAGCTGCCCAATTAATTGAGTAAAACATTCATGGAAGAAATTATATTCTGCCTTGATGCTTAACATCTCACAATAATGGATAACTCTGAGTGAGCTGTACACCCCTTATATATTAGCTTTTGGGTAGTATGCAATAAATCATAAATTTATATGCCCCATTATTTGATAACTCTTTTATATATTGTTCAAATTATGCTCCAGTGGCATCATGAACTATGTCCTCAAGATCTAGTTGGATATTTTCTACCTCAACTATATTTGAACTTAGATGGGCCACGTCTAGAATCAAAATGTGGCTAGTACTCTCTATGAGAAGTCTATTACCAATATTATGTCATGAACCATCTACGATATAGATCAACTATTATATTATATGGTCTTACGTGCTCTTGATTTTTATGTTTAGAACATGGGCATCGAAAGTTTTCATCAAAGATGAAGCTAGTTAGTTGAAAGGATTTTTGAATGTAAAAATTTACCCCATTAATGAACTTATTTATTAATGTATTTTTTCCTTAAGCCAATCGATTATATATCCAACTTCTTCAATTTTTATTATCTTTAATATAGCCTACATATAATATTAAGATATTATATATTTCTATACATATGTTGAGAAAAATAAATGGATTTTAATTTTATTTGTAAATCGAATGGTGTTATTTCACACAAGTACTCAATCAATAAAAAATCTAGCAGCATCTCAAAGTCTTCATCATTTAGTGGAAATATAAAGAGTCTTAGACTGCCCACCACCTTAATAAAGACATGTATAATTGGTATCAGGTGACATCGTAGCCGTATCCTTCAATCGTACCACACCAAGAAAGGTGCATATAAGTTTTCAAGGGGGTACCTAGATCATAATGTAGTTTGGGCTAGAGATATTCCAACAAATTTACCATCATAAGCTAAATCTAATACCTATACACCTTTCTTAACATAAGCAAATTTTAATACCTCTACTTTTTAATGCCAATTTTTCTTTAAGCTTTAGTGATACTTTTTCTTCACACAATAAGCACGATGCATTTATCCACTTCAACCATCCAACTTTAATTCTACTATTAATTTCCGCATCATTTTCACCATTTAGAACAATTGACTTGAGAAATCTAAAATATTCACTCATTCTAATTAGGTCATCGCAAAGCTGCCACTTTATCTGAGCATTCTCATCTCTTTAACACTTAACGTTATGCTTCTATTTTAATGACCAACATTATATACTGTAATGCATTGCATGTATAACCACCATCATATAGAATTTTTCTTCAAGTTTGAGGATTCTTTTCTATCACACAATAGGAGTGACGCATTCCTCTACTTCAACCATCCAACTTGGATTCTACTAAAAATATGCCCATCATTTTAATTCAATATCATAATCCCACCATACTAAATGTCTACTGAGAACATCCTTAAACAAAGAAAATTTAATTTATGAGTTACAACAGAGGATTTATGAAGGTGTTAGAGGAGAATATAAATAGAGAGCAGCATCTGAAGGAGGCATGAATGATGAAGGCATGAGAAACAGAGTGACAAGTTGCCAGTGGAGGAATGTAGATGATAGGGGTGTATAGAGGCAACAAAAATGATGGAGGCACTGGAGAAGGCGAAGGCCATAGAGGTGACCGAGGTGAGTATGAGAGGATAACACACGAAATTAGAAGTTTATCACCATGAAAAGGGAAATACGACCCTTTGCAGTGGTATTTCTATCGAATTATACGCTGATCAAATTTTTTATGAAAATTTTGTTGTACCTATTTCATCGGGTTTATGTAAGCCAGCAGAATATCCATAAAAAATTACGTCGATAATCTTTGGCATATTTTTTGCTAGTATTTCACGACAATTTTGTTATGAATCTGATTTTAGGAAATAAGAATTTTGATGATAACAACATTTCTATTTTTCTACGATTGCCTTGCCTACTAATGTTTCAGGTCCACAAAATTGAATGCAACTCAAGCCAGATCAATTTTGGGTAGACTAGGACTAAGTCAATTTGTAATCTTTTACCTTTTCTTGAGTCAATTGTAAATGATGTGGATTCTGATGCTAAGTAACCTTGCACTCACACACTTGGGGGAAAAATTCTATGTGATTGATTAGTGTTTTCTATTTTTGATCACATCATCCGGGATGATCCCAATATCATCCTAGATGATCTATTAAAAATAGAAACCCTAATTAGGGAATCCTGGTTAAGGAAACCATCATTAAAACATAATCTGAGACGATGTTATCATTATCCTGGATGATAGGCTCAAATCAGAAAGAATCAGCCGCCAGATCTGTTTAGGCATATTTTATTTTTGGACATCGTCCTGGACAATGCAACACAATTATGCCTAAATTAATCTGGTAATTAAGGAAAGTAATTAAGGTTTGATTAATCGATCATATCATCCTGGACAATCACATGATCATTTGGGATGATTAGTTAAATAAAACCTTAATTCTTCCTGGATGATGTTCAATCATCCTAGTTCCATTCAAGGCGATGCTCTGGACGATCTGTGATGTTTTGAACTAATCATCCTAGATGATCGTGAGATTGTCCCAACCAATCAAGTCAATTTTTGATCATCCAGACATTCATTCAGGGCAATATTCTGGATGATCTGTGATGTTTTGAACTAATCATCCCGGACGATCACGAGATCATCCTGGATGATCAAGTTACTTTTCATCATCCAAACTCCCATCAAGGGCGATGGTCTGGATGATATTCGATGGATTGAACTAATTGTACAGGATGATATACTATCATACTGGATGATATGAACAAATTACTTTCCGATCATCCTAAATTATCCTGGCTGATTGAGCTAAATTTGTACTGATTATACAAGGTAATATTCAAATCATCCTGGATGATAAAGTTAGTTTGTTGTAATTAAGAGCTATTCCAAAGATCTTTTATATAAGACCTCTTGTTCTACCTAAGAGAGTATCCTTTGCTCCTGTCTTGACCTGAGAGAGGCTAGAGGAGAAGGAGAGAAAGGGAGAGAGAGAGAGAGGATCTTGTGAGGGGGAGTTTCTGAGAGGTTTCATAAAGGATTCTCCAAGTAAGGGTCTGAGTCATCTTCTCTGATCGTCATCCCTATTTTTTGGAGGTTCTAGAGAGATCTACTTCAACAATCGATCGAGGTTCTCAGCCTACTTCAGGAGGAAGCAAAAGCAGTTAGGTTCTCTGGCTCATAGATGTCGGTTGAAAGGAGGTTTGTAAAGGCTTCTTCGCCTTACTATGGGAACAAAAGGAGAGTCACTGAGTTTAGTGTAATACCCACAAGAGAGGCTCCGGGGAGTGGATGTATGCAAGTTGACGAAACCACTATAAATTCCTGTATTTTTTATTACTACTTTTTTCACATTTAATTTTGGGACTTTATTTTTCTTTGTGGTGAATCGTGGTTTGGTTGTGATTGTATTTTTGATTGAGAAACTTTTTTATAATATCAATTCACCCCCTCTTGGTTAGCGTTGGGATAGTTCATAAGGGCTTAATATCTCTATTAAACTTTCAAGTGGTATCAGAGCGAGATTCATAATTTCAAGTTTTTGAAAACTTTTGAATTTTGATCCATAGCTAACTCTAGTAATCGTAATACTGTGGAAGGGTATTCTATTACCCGACCACCTTTGTTTGATAATATTCCTTCTGATTTTTGGAAAACTCGCATGTCAACATTTTTATAATCAATTGACTATCGTATGTGGATGTTTGTTAAATAAGGTTATTCACCTCCGTCTGGCAAAATTAATGGCATTAATACTCTATTTCCTTTCACTAAATGGACTCTTGATGATAGAGATTTAGCTCAACTTAATGCAAAATTCTTGAACTATTTTTTTTTGTGCTTTAAACTATGAAGATTACATGTGTGTTTCAACTTGTGCTACTCGTAAGGAAATTTAGGATATATTGTGTATCACTTATGAAGGAACCAAAGAAGTTAAACAATCTAGGATGAATATTATATTACTTGACTACAAACTTTTTTGTATGAAACCTAATGAATTTATTTCTAACATGTATACTAGATTTACTTAAATTGTCATCTCACTGCATACTTTAGGAAGAGAACTCACAAATTATGAAAAGTTTAATAAAATTTTGAGATGTTTGCCTTCTTCCTTTGATGCTAAGATTATTGTAATTATTGAATCTAAAGATTTAAATACTTATTCGATTAATAACTTACTTGGATCACTCATTGCTTAAAAGCAAGGAGTGAACAAAAGAAATCTTGATGCAGGTGAGAAAAAGAAGAAAAAAATTGTGGCGCTGAAGGTCAACAACACGGACACTGATTCTTCCGAGTCTGAAAGCAATGATGTTGCCTTAATCATAAGGAAATTAAAAAGATTTCTAAGGAATAAGCAAAAGAACCATCAAAAGTGGAATAAAGGTAAGGGTAGTAAAAATTTTAAGAGTTCTAATGATGTGATCTGTTTTGAATGCAGGAAGCCGGGACACGTTAAAGCTGGTTGTTCTACACTTAAGGCTCACCCAAGCAAGGAGAAGGGTGAGGAGAAACCCAAGTTCAAAAAGGATAAGTAGAGGTTCCAAAAGGTATTTTAGGTGAATTCTACATCGGACTCCTCTAAGACTGAAGCTGAAGAGGAGACAACAAACTTGTGCTTGATGGCAGACGATCATCTTCGTCAAAGTGACCAAGAAAAGGTATGTGAACTTACCTACAAACAATTACTTGAAGTTTCTGAACAAATTCATGCATCATATAGAAAATTTATGAAATCACATGCTAGTTTAAAATTGGATTTTTTAAATTTACAAAAAGAGCATGAAATTTTACTTAAAGAACACTCTACAATCGATAGCAATCACATGTCATTACTTGATGAGTTTGATGCATTGAACGAAAAGCATATTAAATTATCTAATGCACAAGATTCCTTAAAGTCATCTCATGTTGAGTTAGAAAGAGAGTTTAAGAAATTAGAAAATCTCAAAGCATTTGAAAATAACAAACCAACATTGCATGCATCACATAACTTTAAAAGGAAGCATCACCACTCGAGTAGATTAATAAATCTTTTTCCTGGTATTAGATGATTTTCATGTGGCATGTTAGGACATAATTAACACAGTTGTACTATTCACTATAGTACATATTGGGTGTGGAGACCCAAATTATATGATTCACATCATAACATACATGCATTGCATTCTTCTTTCCATAACAAGGGACACAAACATGCTTGGGATCCTAAATTTGATGTTTGATAATTTTGTAGGCTTTCTCTCATTAAAGGTTTTGTGAGAGCATGTGGTACTTGGACAACGGATGCTCATGACACATGACTAGAGATGCTAACTAATTCATTTCGCTGGAGGCCAAGGATGGAGGCAAGGTTACTCTTAGAGACAACACCACCAGGAAAGTAGTGGGCGCAGATAAAATTAGAAATTTCAAGAACCTTTTGATTGAAAATGTTTTACTTGTAAATGAACTAAAACACAACTTGCTCAGTATCAGTTAGCTTTGCGATAAGGGATTCATCATAAAATTCTTGGCAAATACTTACATTATCACCTTACATAACAACATTGTTTTGTAGCAAAAGTGGATCAACAATGTTTACATGCTTGACTTAAATAATATTGAATGTGTTGCTTCATTTTGCTAAAAAACTTCTATTGATGATTCATAATTGTGGCATACGAGATTATGCCATGCCAATATTAAAACCCTTAGGAGAGTGACCTAGAAAGTCCTAGTTAGAGATGCCCCCAAGCTGAAGTTCTCTAAAGAACACCTTTGTGATGAATGCCAACTAGGGAAGCAAGCCCAATCTACTTTCCACTCCATTAAAGACATTAGTACCTCTAGACCTTTAGAAGTCCTTCACATAGATTTGTTTGGACCCATTAGTACTGCTAGTTTAGGGGGAAAAGTCAATGGTTTTGTTATTGTTGATGACTACTCGAGGTTTACTTGGATTAAATTTTTGTAACATAAGAATAAGTCTTTTGATGAGTTTAGATCATTCTTCACTTACATTCAGAAAAAGCTAGGTTGTGAGATTTTGACCATCCATAGTGACCATGGGGGAGAGTTCGAAAATGAGAGATTTGGAGATTTATGTGAGGATAAGAGGATTAGTCACTACTTCTCAGCTTCTGGGACTTCAATATAATGGGATAGCTAAAAGGAAGAATCGGGCCTTAGTAGAAGCTGCTATATCCACTCTTGTTGAGTATTCACTTCCAAAGTACTTTTAGGCTGAAGATGTAAACACATCTTGTTATGTGTTGAATAGGGTGAATGTAAGAGCCAAACTTGATAAGACACTCTATGAGATCCTTAAGGGTAGGACACCCAACCTTTTCCACCTCCATGTCTTTGGCTGTAAGGTTTTCATTCTTAACAATGGCAAGCCACACTTAGGAAAGTTTGACAAAAAATTTGATTAAGGAGTGTTCTTAGGATATTCAAGTGTGGGGAAATCCTTTAAGGTGTTTAATAAGAGGACATTGATGGTGAAGGAGACTACTTATGTAGTATTTGATGAATATGACCCTAAGAAGTCCAGAGTTGAGGATGAAGATGAAGTTAGAGAGATTACCCAAAGAGTTAAAAATTTGGAGAAGAGGGTAGTGCCCCTAAACACTGAAGGAGTAGGTGAGATTACCCAAGGAGTAGAAAAATACAAATCTGGAGGAAAGGGTTGAACCTACACACATCTTACCTAGCGATTGGAGATATTCTTTGAGTCATCCTAAAAAACTGATCATAGGAGACCCTTATGAAAGTGTTAGGAATAGGCATGGAGTTAGGAAGGAAGTGAACCACTCTACGTTTATCTCAATGACTGAACCCACCAACATATATCAAGCCCTATCTAATGAGTTTTGGATCTTAGCTATGCAAGACGAATTAAACCAATTGGTTAGGAATGATGTTTGGGAGCTTGTAGAAAGACCAAAGGGACAAAGTGTAGTTGGAACCAAATGGGTCTTTAAGAATAAGATGAATGATTATGGTGTGGTGGTTAGGAATAAGGAGAGATTGGTGGCTAAGGGTACAATCAAATAGAAGAGATTGATTTTGAGGACTACTTTTTCCCTGTAGCTAGATTGGAAGCCGTTAGAGTGCTACTAGCCTTTGCTTGTTATAAGAGATTTAAGCTTTTCCAAATGGAAGTTAAGAGTGCCTTTTTAAATGGGATAATAAAAGAGGAAGTGTTTGTAGAGCAACCCCAAGGTTTTAAGAGTTCCTAATTTCAAAACATATTTTCAAATAAAAAAAAGCCATATATGGATTAAAGCATACACCCAGAGCTTGGTATGAGAGGCTTAGTACATTCTTACTAGAGAGGAAGTTTATTTAGGGGAGCATAGCCACCACCCTTTTTCTGAGGAAAGTATGAGATGAATTTCTCATTGTTCAGATCTATGTCGTTGATATACTTTTTAGATCTTCTCATAAAAGGCTATGTGATGATTTTTCTAAAATAGTGAGTAGGGAATTTGAGATGAGTGTGATGGGAGAGTTGTCCTACTTTTTGGGGTTTAGCATAAGACAACTGGATGATGAAACCTTTCTAAATCAATCAAAGTACATAAAGGAGATATTGAAAAAATATGAAATGGATAAAGCCAAGCCAATTATACTCCCATGACCTCCGATGTTCAGTTGGATAAAGACCCAAATGGAAAATTAGTTGATCAAAAGAAGTATAAAGTGATGATTGGATCTTTACTTTACCTGACTGCTAACAGACCTGATATAATGTTTAGTGTTTGTCTCTGTGCTAGATTTCAAGTTGATCCTAAGGAATCTCACCTGATTGTTGTCAAGAGAATTCTTAGATATCTCTTAGGGACCCAAAACATAGAAATATGGTATCCTAGGCACAACACTTATTTTGAGATTATTAGATATTCTGATTCTAATTTTGCAGGATGTGTAAGGTGGATAGAAAGAGAACTTTTAAGACTTGCCAATTAATAGGATAGTCTTTAGGCTCCTGGTCTAATAGAAAGCAAAACTCTATTGCACCTTCCACTCCTGAAGCTGAGTACATTGCTTTAGTGAGTTGTGTGGACCAAGTCCTTTGGTTGAAGCAATAAGTTTTGGATTTAGGATTACCTATAGGCACAATTTCAATCCTTTTTAATAACATTAGTTTTGGATTTAGGTGCCATCTACATTTCTAAGAATCCTTTCCAACATTCAAGGACCAAGCACATTGACATATGACATCACTTTATTAGAGACCATGTGACCAAAGGAGACACTGAGTTACACCATGTGGCAACTGAAAATTAACTGGCTGACTTCTTTACTAAACCACTAGCCTTCGACACATTCAACACTTTAAGGACCTGATTGGGTGTGGTTGACATAAATGCATGAACTTGATTCTTACTAATTTCTGAATTTTATCTTTTATTTGTTATTTTCTTTTTTCTTTTGTAGTTTTCTTTGTTTATTATTTTTTTTTTACTTTTTATATGATTCACTTCTGTTGTTTTATTTTTCTTTGTATGTTTTCTTTTAATCACTACTGAATTGATATCATATGACTTATTTTTTTTTTAAATTTGTAGTCAATGTTTTGACATCCCTAAATCAGTTAAAGGGATAAACATCGTTGATTGTTTCCTTTCCTCTAAATTCTTTTAGTGGTGTAATTTTTTTTTTCTAAACAAAAATCTATCTTAAATTAACAACATGTCTATGCAATTGAAATTTTTTTAATCTTGCTACAGTAATCTATCTTATATATATATATATATATAAAATGTTCATAGTCTTTATATTTCCTTCAGATTTTTCATAATCTTGTCATTATATTTATCATATGATTTTTTATTCATTTTTGTGTTTTATTCTTTCTTATATTAGAGAGTGAGTTTTTCTTCTCTAATATCTGGAAGATATACTCACAACTGAGAATATTTAAGAGTTTTCAAAAAGATATCTATCTTGCAAAGAAAAAAAGCGGCCAATGACGCTAAATCAAAATATGCGTATTGACGCCAAATTGAAAAGATACACAAAGTGTATCAAAAATCAAAAGATGCACAAAGTGCTCCAATTAATTGACAAGAGGTTTAAAATGAGCCCACCAAAAGCAAGCCTTCTTTTATTTGAAACTTTTAAATCTTATAAGAATTCATTCGTCACTTGATATTTTTTAAAGGCTTAATTTTAGAATTAATGATCGTGACTAATTACTTTGATATGTTATTCTATAAAATATTTTTTTGGAACCAAGTTTTGAACAAATCACTTTTTCTTATCCAATTGATTTTTCTAATTCAGAACTTTGTTTTAAAAAGATGATTTGCCCTGGGAGAAGGTTGGTCTAGGGCTAACATGATTAGTTATTCACCGTTTTTCAGATTTCAACGATGTTAACTCATTAATTCTTATAAATTTTTAATTCAATTACATGAAGAATTTATCATATTCAGGCATTTTATCAACAAAAAAACCCTTTATTTTTTGTTCCTTTTGATGTTTTTAGTATCTTTTTAGTATTTTACTTTTATTTTTTATAGTTGATTTTCTTATTTTTGGACCTTCTCTGATTATCTCCATCCATCCTCTAATTTTAAACTTTTTGTCACATCATCCCAGATAATTTTTATATCGTCCTGGACGATCTGTTCAATCCACTCTTGAAATTTCATCTAACGGCTGGTTTGACTCTTCTGTTTCTAATCATCCTGGATGATGCATTATCATCCTTGATGATTTGATTATCTTCTGCTTCAATTATTTATGATCATCCTGGATGATCCTCCTCATCCTGGATGATCTTCACATTTTTCTGCTCAATCATTGATGATTATCCTAGATAATCCACCTATTTGTCCTGGATGATCCATGTGGAAAACTTTGACACACATTTTAAATTTGGTATGTACGATCAATTATTACTGATCATCCTGGATGATCCACTTAATCGTCCCAGACGATCCACTTAATCATCCCGGACGATCTTCTTTTTCAATGGTAGTCTGGAATGACTCCTCAGGACGATCACTTGTGTCTTATCATCCCGGATGATATCTGATTGTCTTGGACTATATTACCACCTTTTTAACCAATTGTCTCGGATGTAATTATTACACCCGATCATCCTAGATGATTATGCGATCATCCTGGACGATCTATCTGATTCTTTAATAAGCAAGACTCTCAAACAATTTTTTTCACCCAATCCTTCTACTTTCTTACTTGCACTCCCTATTTTTCTATTTCCTTGATCATGGATGATGTAAAAAGGTCTTGCATACCTTCTAGAAGCTCCTCGATGGAAAATCTTGACCCTCGTTTCATTGAGGTGCACGACCAAGTCGCCTATCAGAGGTACAAGATGGCTGGGATCCCTGTCTCCCAAACTGTAAACCCCCACATCCTTTCCTATCATTTTCTTGACTTGTTTGCTCACACTTATCTCACTTTTCTCCTTACTATTATCGTCCCATTAAATTAAGAGTTACTATTTGAATTCTTTGCTAGCTTTCACATCAATTTCTCCTTCACCGCTCTTCAGTCCTATTTTAATAGGCACCTTAAAGAAATTACTTATCAAGACTGTCAAGAGCTCTTGCAACTGTACACAATAGAAGACAAACTCCACATCTTGTGTCAAGATCCCATCTACGACTAGGCTCTATCCAATCACTTGCTGAGGAACATTAATGTTTCCTATCACATTGGAGAGTCTAACAGCTTACTCAAAGATTCTAGGACAATTCAACATGCCCTTCGTACCTCAATTCTTCTAAAAGTTGGTGATCAAATTTATATCACTCCACTCCTTTCGATCACCACTTTCTATATCATAGCCCATTGTGAATTTAAAGCCTATGATCTAATATTTCGATATATTGAGCACCTGACAAGCATCAGTGCACTAATTAATTTGTGATGACATATATGTTATCTGGTGCACTAATTAACTTGTAGCTTATGTTATGTTAAAGTTCACTTATGACATAATTTATGCGCCTTTTATCATTGTTATGAAAGAATATATATTATTAATTATTGTTTATATTTTTTATTTACATTTTATTAAAATTCTCCTCATACCTTCAATTATTTTCTATATCTTCCATTAATCTCTTATAATCTGATTATTTAATTACCTTAGTAAAAATGTTAATTAAAAATTATATAAATTTTAGATAATAATAAAACCTAATATCATAGTTTAAATGAACACTTGTAATACTTCATAGAATGGAAAAACTAATAATTAATTAACTTAGATCATTTAAGTTATTTTTTAATTTGAAATTATAAGTTATACCTTAATGAATTAATTTTTAAAATGAAGATGAATAGTTAGGATTAGAAATTAGATACAAGTAGATTAAAATTTTCAATCATAAGGAACTTGAATTTAGAATTGGAAATCAATTGAAATCCATACCTAAATTTTATTAAGATTGTAAAAGGGCTTGAAGTAAAAATTGATATTCAAAATCATTAACTTCATATTCTATAAAATAAAAATAAAAAGATATATGAAAATACTTCTTCAAAAAATTAAAGAAATAAAACAAAAAAAAGATGAGTACATTCAAAAATTGATATCGGTTAAAAGCTTTGAATCTCATTAGAATCTTATATCTAAATTAGTAAAGGATAAAATAAGGAAACTAGTGCAAATGATGATGAACTAATAAAGTTTATTTTAAAACTACTAACATATCTAATCATTAAGATACATTATTCACTTTAAAATTCAAAAGTTAATAATTAAATCATTAACCAATGAATTCAAGTTAAGAAATAAAAAGGGTATCTTATTAGTGTAATTATTAGTATTTTTCCAAACTAGAATTATAAGTTGGTTCATTTTTTCTACTTCTAGATCGTGATGTATAATATGTTATATTTTAAGTGAAAATATTTTATTTTAGTTGTGTTAGGAAATAAAAACATAGAAGGGCACAAAAATTTAAGTATTATACAACACTACGGTGTTGAATGAATAAACCCTATCGTGTCATCAAGGGCATAGTTGGAGCACTACAATATTAACATGGCACAAACTTCACTATTTAACAATGCCACAACATCAAAATGGTTAGCTTGGCATTGCCATTTTCACTATTTTTAAGCACCACGGTGTCATAATGTTTCACACCTTAGCATATAAAGTTTCCACTCAGGTGCCACAACATTCAAAAATCCGTAGAACCATAACATAACAGTTTTAACTTCCAAAGGACATGATCTGGAAGGGAAGTAGTGTGATTTTTCATTAAGTAGTTGATCCAAGTCAGCAAGCACTATGATAGAGCAAAACCATTAGTGTAGTAGTGTTAGTTAATTTTACGGGTGCTACGACACTAGTATTTCAAGCGTTATAGTGCCAATTGCCAAATTGGTATTTTCCAATAAATAGTCATTAGTTTATGTTTGTAAGGGAGTTAAGTCACTTATCTAATTTTAATATTATTAGAGTACTTTTTTAGTTCTCTCTTAGATTTAATTCTAAGGTAGACTAGATAAGTTCTAGATACAATCATTTGAGTATTTTAGTTAGTGTTTATTTGAGGAACTTTGTATGTTATGGAAGGAGTGTAAAAAAGATACATTGATCATACATGGTGATATCACTATCTTGTATTTTTATTCTTCCATTATTCAATAAAAATGAATTAACTATTCTTTTTTTCCATGTCTAGCTAATTCTTTATTTTTGGATTGATGTCGTAGTGAACATATCAAGTACTATTGAAGATTCTTGTGCTATAAACTTAAATGATATTTTTAATATTTTTTCACTCTTTATTTAATGCACATAGTAACCATATATATAGTTAAATCCTACTGTAAAGTATAGCCTTGACGAAGGAATGCAAGAATAATCAGGAATATAGAAATAGTATATTTGCATACCTAGACATAGGATTTAAAACTTGTTAGATTCTTAACGACATAATATAACTATAAGAGATCAGTATATATCCTTTTCACCCCTAAAAGCTTGATAGAGATATAGGGTTTCATATGCTCTGAATCATATTAAAATTTAAGTTTTATTAAGAAATATATGAAATATACATTCATCAATTCAAAAATTTTTATTTAAATAGTATATCAAAATTTTTTACTATTTTTAGTCTGTGATTGAATCTCCCCCACCAACATATTTATTTTAATAGGATAATATAATAATTAGAGTAAATGGTAGAAGTTGATTGCTACAAAGAATACTTTATCTGGGTTTGACACTCTACTCTATCACTTTAGTACTTGATTTGGTATGTATATAGGCATATATTAAATGGGGTTTACTATTTTTCATACATCAAAGAAAATCTAAGAATTATTTAGGAGAAATAGAGTATTAAACATTTTTTATTATTCAAGAGTGCAATCCATACCCCCATCAAACACTGCATTATAAACATTATAAATCACATCAAAATCATATCAACCAACATACCAAAAAATCCATGTCAAATCCATGTCACAAAGAGAAGCACTTGTGAAAAAATAATGACGTAGCTTAGAATAGAGTTGGATGTCCTAGCAAATCATCTATAGTGTGTGTATCAGGCTATGTGGTTTAATTGTATCCTATGTTTGTCATTTTTGTAAGTTCTCTAAGACTTTATTTGGTTTATTTTTAGGTTAAGGGTTGTTTCAGTTTATGTTCAAGTGTTAGTATCTTAATGTTCATTTTAAAATGGATTTTAAGAGTTAAAGTATGTTAATCATTAATTATCTCAAGTCCTTAATTTTAATTAAGTGTTTTAATCTATAAGACTTAAAATCCATTACACTAAAGTTCCACAAAAGGAGTATAACATAAGGTATAAAGGCTCCAGTTTATTAGCACTTTATTATTAATTACTTAGGTTCAATAATAACTGCCTTTATTTAAACTTGACCCATGAGGTTTATTTCAACCTCCTTAGGGTTAACTTAATATCTACATAGGCCTTGCTTATCAAACAATTATCTTTTAATTTTGTTGATTTAGTTTATTGATTAAATTATAATTGGTTTGTTAAATTATTTATGGATTATTTATATAGGTTAAGTGGCATTTGCCTTTGTTTATACCAGGGCCATCAGATTTATTTCACCCAGTAATTAACCTTTGGTATGATTGTAGTAACATCTTAATTATATTTTTAGGTTTATTAAGCTAGTTAATTTCTTCTAAATTTTGTGATTTAATTAGAATTTTTTAGTTCTTAATTAATGTCCTTAAATTGATTTTAATTTATGTTGAATTTTTAAATCATTAAAAATTCTTGAGGCTTTATGTTAGTTTGTCTTAATTAGATTTTTCTTGAATTTGTTATGATTTTAATGAACCAAGTTTAACCTAATACTGAATTTATTTTAATTTTTAATGAATTCTAAATGTTTGATATTTTTCATAAATGTTATACTAATGGATGAGTCCAATACCTTCGAGTCCTAAATATGGAATTATTTGTAAATAATTATATAATTTTGGAGTTTGTGTATTTAATTAAATTATTTATTTACTAAAATAGAGATGTTTTCTTATTTTTGTACCAAACCAACTCCAAACCTCTTGAAATTTTCCTTAAATATTTGAATTGAGTCTTAGGGATGATTACAAATGTTTCAAATTTATTTGACATTTTTTAGACTTTTAATTATTAATTTTAATAATTTGATAATTTCCTTAGTTTTTTAAATTATAAATAATTATGAAGATTAATGATGGGACTTTTAAATTTCATTAGTTGAAAATTTATTTATGAGCAGTTTCATCCTTATTTTTATAATTAGATTTAATTTGAGTTTATTGTGATATTTTAAAATTTTAACCTCAAAATAAGTACTGACTTTAGTTCTATTTAGCTTTAGGGTCAAATAATGTCAAATAAACATCAAATTTTTTCTTGGATGCATAATGTCACTAGATTTAATGGTTTTATGTTTTATCCCTATTAAATGCTTATGTAATTTTCTAGAATTTTCTTATATTATCTAGACGTGACATTACAGGTAATGTCAGGTTAAACGCCGGAAAAAACCGCCGATAATAGCTGAATTTTCTGTAGTGTGATCCTTATTTTCCCTAGCTGTCTCTAGTTTTCAAAGTGACTTACAAATCAATGTGTCTAACCCTTGTAACAACACAAATATAAAACAAAAAATAATAGCCTAATTTTATATGCAAAGGATGTTATGAAATTCCAATTATTTAGGTTAAAATATAACTTGTACACTTGGAATTTCCTTTGAGCTCTTTGTATTACTCAATTAAAGCTGGGAAAATTAAAGGATGTGTATAACATCCCATAATTTTACCACGCCAAAAATGGTACTAATTACATAATTATTTAGGGCTTAAAAAATAAACTTAAAAAAAATATTTTAATGAAATATTTCTTAGGCCATTCTTTAAGCTCTATTAAAATTATTTTTATTTGATAAAGCTCATCACCCTAAATTCGTTGAGGAATCACATGCCCTTTTTGGATAAAACATGAATTTTTTATACATTTTCTAAAGTTTTTGGGATTTAAATCAAATTGATAAAGAGTTTAGTTGAAGTAGAGCAACAGTGGAAGCTTTACACGTATTGAAATAGGGAGAACCACCTAGATTGCGACTATTAGCACATCGGCATAACCCAAATGGATATTAACCACATTAGCATGGTCAAAAACTATTGGATTTGCATGAAAAAAGATGGAGGGTCTTTAATAAGCTTGATTAGAAATAGAACACCATTTTATTTTAAAGGATTGATAAAGGGTTCAATACCACAAGATCAAGGCCAATCAATCTTAATATAACAGATCAAATGGTTATAAACTCATCTTCTTTACATAACAATCGAAACCCTAGATTTTTGTTTTGTCTTAAAATTTTTAAACAATGGTTTAAATGGGTTAAGACTTTAGGAAGAGGTAGAATATGGTTGAAGAAGAAATGGTGACGTATTTTAGGAGTTTTCATATGGTTTCCTAGGGCCTATTTAGAATCCTATGAAATTATATATGGGTTTAATAAATACCCACACAATACGTATCTCAAAAGAAATTTGAGCTCAATTATTCTTTATTCAGAGTCGCTTCATAACTTTGATAAAGATATCCAAGCCTAAAGGGCACTGAAAGAAGATCTTGCATGAATGGTGTGGAATGAGCTCAGATCCTTCATCAATCTTACTTTTAATAAGCTCAAAAAAAGAATAAAAATAGAAGGGAAAAATGGAGGTGGGTCTGACAAGAAAAAATGAAATAAAAAGTCAGTTTAAGAGGGGATTTGTCCTGTGTTATATAGGAGAGAGCATTTTGGGGAGTTCACCCTCTTTCATGCAATAGAGGCTGATCCAATGGCTACAATAGCTCAAGGCGCCTCCCTAGATTCCTTATACATATGTGATTAGAGGGTAGACGTAATGGCTGCTTCTTGAGTGTGATATGATTTTGTCTCATATGGGTGTGGACTAGTTTTTTTTTTGTTCAAACTAGTGCTTGAACTCAAGTTAGGAGGTGTTTAGGGAGGCTTTATGGTTAATTTGAGTGACTGATGCGGGCTAGTTTTGATGGAAATGAAGTGTTTGAGAAGTGTTAACCATGTAAGGGTACTTTAGGACCTTTTATTGATTAGTATGACAAGTGAACTTTTAGGGACGATTTGCATATTATTGGATGAATGACTAAGGGATTGAAAATTCTTTGGTGTTTAATTGAAGAGTTAGGTATATATATGTGTTTGACCACCATTAGTGTGTCAGCTATGTCAAACCCATCAAATTTTGACTCATGGAGTGTTTGGGTTTTATTGATGTATATAAAAGAAGGGTATTGAAAGATCGGGAAGTTTTATTTGAGTTTATGCAATAGATGGACCCATATTTACCTTATTTGGAAAAATTTGGGTTCAGTTGATATAGTCAACTAATGACTACATTAGGATAGCTACCCATATCAAATTTAGTAGGATTTGTATTTATGGATGTTTGGTGGAGTTAAAGAATGATTTGTGAATTGATTGTAAGTTATTGTGGTATTTGATCTTTTAAGATAAGTTTAGTTAGCTCAACTTCATCATATGAGCCAGCAACTAGCTCAGGGAATGAGTGGTAATAACTTTGGTGTGTAAATATCATATTGAAGTGTTTTAAATAATGATTTAAGTCAAGAAGGTTAGTACATTGTAGGAGGCAGTACACTAGGCCTATTGATTGTAATTCATGGTTGGTGGTCTTCAAATGGTCTCATGGTCAGCTAAGGTCCATAAAATGTTTAATTTTTAGTTTAATATTTCATGATAATTATCATGATCATGTTAAAATGCCTCACAAGTATGGTCCCATGGTATGATTCCTTCAGATGCATAGTCTAGTGGTATGGGCAATAAATATTTGAAGGTTCATATCATTTGGAATTCAATAAAGTTTTGGGAGATATAGAGCTTGGATTGTCCCCCTAATTTGGACGGTTAAGCATATAGACATTTTTAATTAATATGCAATTGGAAAAGTATGATTCCAGGGTCATTTGGATTAGAATTGAGATGATTAAAAAATCACTCGAAATTGGTTATTAGAAAAGAGACTTTGGCTTAGATTTTTTTGGATTGAATTTTTTTTTAAGTTTTGATTTTTGAATTAGGTTGATAGGATTTTATATACTCATTACAATGGAAATTATTTAGGAGGTTGCTAATGATTGAGTAGGAGGGGTCAAATGGTAGCCATTAGGTGACCACCAATTAAACGGATATTGTTTTATTTGGATTATATTTTATTTTGATTTGAGTTTGGATTAATTTTAAATTTTGTTTAATTAATCTCAAACAAAAATAAGATCATCAGTGTAATGGTTGATAACAGCCTCAATAAATCTAGTTTGGCCCCTCAGAGAACCAAAGGGAGAAGAGAATTTCTTTGTAAAATTACAATTTTTCCTTCTTGAAATTGGGCCATAGTGCAATTTGTGGTCATCCTCACACCTTTCAAGAAATTTATCTTTATCCCATATGGAATCCTAGAAGCCTAAGAAGAATAATAATTAGCATGTTTCTCATTGATGCATTTTGATTTGGTAAGATAAATTGAATTGAGAGGGTCATTTTTAAGGATGTTAAAGTAAATATTTTAATCACTTTCCATACTTGGAATTAAAGAAAGCAAGTGAGTTAAGGAAGAAAAATTCAAGGAATTGATAAAATTTTTGAGTTTTTATAGCTTGGTATATTTGGATGAGATTCAGTCTCCATGTATATGCGATGAAAAAAAGGGGTCTTAGTATTTCCCAAAAAGAGGGATATTGAAGCAAAAAAAATTTGAATTGGAATATATGACAATTTTTAATGGATATGTAGGTGTAAAGTATAATTGGTTAGTGGTAAAAGAACTTAGGATTATTAACTTTATAATAAGAAAGGTAAGTTGTTGATCCAAACATCATTAATAAGAGCTCTACTTAAGTGTATGTTAATGGGGTAATCACTCCTATGATTATACCAATAGTATTTTAAGCCAATTGAGGACAAATTCATGACACCTGTAATAAAAAATATATTATTTACCTTCCAAAGTATACCATATGGGAAAGGGTTGCCTCCTTTCTTTTCAAGTGGTCTTCTATAGTAACTGAAGTCACCCAAAGCAATCCATAGAAGGTTGAAATTTGAGCCCAACCAAACTTGATAAATCCCACTAAATGGTTTGTTCTATAGCATTCTTGGAAGAATAAAAATAGAAAAAAATTAACTTTTCATTTTCTCTATATATAACCTCTCCTTATACGATTTGGCTATCAGTGTGAATAGGTCATGAGATTTTTTTAGCTTTCCATATGAGCCAAATTCCTCCTAGCTTAGATTACAAAAAGTTATCATGGCTCCCTTCATTCTGAAAATGTCCATGGGATAAATAAATAGAAAAGTGATATATCTATGATGATGAGATTGTAGCTTCCATAACATAGAAAGGGCCAAGGTTGTAGCTATTGACAATTCTTTATAATAAAGAACACAATCCATCCCATTGAAGCCTTTTACATTCCAAGAGAAAAAATATGGGATAATCTTTGATATTTCTTTTTGAGGTAGAAGATAGATTCTTGGGCTTTAATTTGGCTTCAAATTTTAGGGGCACATTTGAATGTTGGGCTTGCTACATTTTAACTTCTTGAGTATATTTTGAAGAGGATTTTTGTAAGATTGACTTGGTGGTTCATCGGACTCTAATACAACCAATATTTTTCTCCATAGAGGTAACAATGTTGCATTAATGTTTAAATGAATTTAAAGGAGGTGACAAATGGAAGTATTACCCACAATGATTCCTTAAAAAGTGTTAGTAGTAGTACCTTCATTAAAGCTTTAAGAAATACCATCCATAACAATGCTGAAAAAATAAGGGGAGAGAGGGCAACCCTGCCTAAGACCAAAGGTAGAGTTGAAGTAACCTTCTAGAGCTTCATTAATACATATGGTGAAATAAACTTTAGTGATGCACCCTTTGATTAAAGATATTAATTTTGTGGGAAAGCCTTTAGCAGGAAGGAGGTTAAGAAAATATTCTCTGGAAACAATATCGAAGGTCTTATGTATGTCAAATTTAGCAAAAAATACTTATCTCTAGCATTCATTTTAAAATCTCCAAGAAGTTTAGCTGCCAAAAGGATATTGTCAGAAAGGACCCTGTCTTTGATACAGTCAGATTGGCTAGGGTGAATGATGAAGGGCATGATCACTTTCAATCTGTTTGCCAAGATCTTAGAAAAAATTTTATAGAAGGTATTTCAAAGAGAAATTGGTTTATAGTCTAATGAATTTGTAGCACGAGAACATTTAGGAATTAGTGCAATGGCTGTAGCTTTAATATGTTTATGTAAAGATCCAAAATAGAAAGAAGAGGAAATAGCTTCACATAGTTTCTTGCCAATAGTGTTCCAAGTTGACTTGTAGAATTTGAAAGTGTAACTGTTAGGACCAGGTGCTGAGGAATTAGGTGAAGAAAAGACAACATCTTTGATTTCTTCCACTGTGACATCAGCTGTTAAGCTAGAAATGAGATGAACTGGGATGGTGTTGCCAACTGGAGTATTCAAACTATAAGAATTCAACAAATATGGGGTGTTATAAATTTTTTGAAAGTGCCTAACAATAGCATTATTAAAATCAATGGGATTTGTAAGAATACCTTCTATCATGGTGATGGATTTTATAAGACTATGATTATGCCTATCTTTGATTCTTGAGTAAAGAAACTTTAAATCATCCTCTCCATAAGAAAATCTTTAGCTCTTTGTGAAATCCAATCAGTCCAATCAGAGATTTTTCTAACAATTTGTGATTATTAATTTTCAAGGCCAAGTTCAGCTCAAGATTCATGGGTGAAGCCTAAATTTGTTTCAAAAGGGTGTGTTAAGAATTGGAGAGGGCTTCAATATCTTGTTTGAGAGAATTTTAGGATGCCCAAGATTTGGTTTTAATTCTTCTTTTGAGAATCTCGAGATTCTGATAGAATGAGAAAATAGGACTGCTAAGTGAGGGAAGAGAGAAAACAGAGATAAGGGAGACCCAAAAACAAGCTTTCGAAACCTAGTAATTCTTATACATAAATCTATGCTTTTGCTGGGTATTGGAATAATTTAGCACAAATATAGGATAGTTATCAAAGATTTGCGGAACACCAACTCTATAAAATGAGTTGGGATAAGAATCTAACCAAGCATCATTAACTAACATTCTATCCAGCTTGATATGTATAGGGTTATCAGTTCTTTGATTATACCAGGTGTAATAATGTCCCACAGAAGATAGATCATGAGCACCAATGTTAAATATAAGATTGTTAAAATATTTAATCTTTCCATTGTGAAGAGTGTAGCCATCTTCCTTTTCATGTACATGTCTGCAACAGTTGAAATCCCCAAGAATAATCTAAGGGGAGGTAATATTGATTGCCAAATCCAAAATCTTCTTCCAAAGAGTAAGTCTTTCATCTAGAGAATTAGTAGCATAAATTAGAGAGATATAGCAAACCATATTATGACCCGAGTAAATCAATCCATGGATCAATTGACTAGAAGTGAAAAGGGGTTCAAAATTCACTGTCATGGTATTCCATTTATTCCAAATCTTTCCCAGAGAAGAATAAGCAAAATTTTCATAAGAGCCTTCATGTGGAAAAATGGTGGGAGTGGAAAGGAACCAAGGGTTAGTGGTAGAGATAGTATAAACTATGGCTTCTAAATTAAAAAAAAAATCTAGATTAAATTAATAAACAAGCTCTTTGTAAGACAAGACTTTGTCCAGTTTGTTAAACCCACGGGTGTTTTATGCTGTTAATTTGGGACTGGTCATTATGATTTGGAGGTGGGTGTGGATGCCTTCTTAACATTCTTAGCTCTAGTGTTTTTATTTCTAGGGGGTTAGTTTACAAATTACAATTTTTGCCTTTTCCCTTATCCGTACTATCAGAGGCAATAGTTCTCTGATCAGGCTGTTTTACAAATTACAATTTTTGTTTGGGGCAGAGGAGTTTCCTTGAAGGTTAGTGATTGGTTCTTGCACAATTTATTGGTCATTGAGGATATCAAATTTGTTGTTGGTGTTAAGTTTAGAATGTTTAATGATAGCAGTTCCAGGAAGGGATTTGATAGGGGGATAGTCTGGGATATGAGTTGTAGAGGAGGGGAGTTCTTCTGATGGATAATTGAGGTTAGGGATAAAGGTTTAATTGTTGGGTAGCGTTGGGACATTGGGAAAGGGTGGGGTGGAATTTTGGACAAGGACATTTGATGGTTAGGTTTAGGGAATTAGAGGGAATTTTAGGATGGTAAGACGGGGTGGCAGATTATTATTAGGTTTACGGCTAGTGCTTTTTCCTCAAGGTTTTGGGGGTTCTATAGGTTGGGAATTTCGATTTTTGGGGTTGGTATTTGGAGGGTGCATAATGGACTATAATTGTAGCATGGAGAGGGTTTCCAATCATATAAATTAGTGAGGGTAGATCAGTTTCCATCAACAGAAATATAAATCTCATCAGGTAGAGGAGAGGTACTACTGACCTGAACACATACACTAGCAAAAGTTAACCTGGTTTTGGCCATCATTAAAGCTTTAATCGTAAGGGAGATTCTGACACAACTTGCGATGTTCAAAATATCCTTAGGTATCCAGCACGAGAGAAGGAGGTTTTTGATCTTAATCCATATTGGGATGGAAGGAATTACTTTCCCATTTTACTGATATGTCGGGCTTGCAGATCAACAATAAAAAAAGCTCTATCCTATTTTTTTTTTTTTGAAGAAGTGCAATATTGCATTAAGAGAAACAAGAAAAGAACTACATACAAGTATTCAAAGTATCACATTCCGTCTTAATTAAAGTCATCAAGACGGAAGGGATACTATCAAAAGAAAAACTATCAAAGGAAAAACTATTTTCCAATGCCAAAGTAGCACAACAATTAGCTACTTTATTACAAGATCCATGGGCATGATGGAAAACTACTTTATTAAAATCATTAAGGAACAATACCTCATTTGTAGCCCCACTATTAAGAGGCCAATTATTCTTCTTCAAAGAATCTTGAATGAAATGGATAATGTTGACATTATCACTCTCAATGATCACCCCCTTGCATTCCATCATCCAGCTTTTAAGAAAATTCTTCACCGTAAGAATTGCTTCCATTTCAAGTTGTGCCACATCCCAATGAATCTTCTCCTTTCCAAATGCACAAATCAGACGTCCTTTATGATCTCGAAAGACCCCACCAATACCTCCAATATTAGAAGTAAGCAAAGAAGCATCTAGGTTGATCTTAATCCACTCTTTCGGTGGAGGGCACCAAGTATTTGAAGACTCCCTAAGGAGGTTAGTACCCCAGCTAGAAAGATAAGGACTAGACTTGGAAACAACTAAAAACAATGCATTGGAAGTAACCACGGACGCACGCAATGCATCCTTACCATGCTTCACATAGTTTCTATTCTTCCAAGATAGATAAATGACCGAGCAATACAACTTTGCAATTCCAGAATTAGACATTGAAAGCCTTTTAAGTTCATAAAGACATTCCTCCAAAGAGTTAAAAATAGGGATCCTAATACCCCATTCTCGCACCTTCTTGATGATCTCCACCATATACTTACAATGAACCATAATATGTTCATAAGATTCCACCACTTGACATCCTCTCTCACAACTATCCAGCAATGAGATTCTAAGGTTCTTAAGAAATAGGTTAGTTGGAATTGCAGCCTTGCCTAGCCTCCACCAAAAAATTTCAACCTTCTTACTGAGTTTAAGCTTCCGCAGCCATTTGAAGTACTCTACATCATCAAGATTGTATCTGTTATTCAGCATTTGTTCATAAACTAGTGCAGAAACTGTTTTCCCTGAACACCATTTCAGCAACTCTATATTATCCTCCTCCACATCCTTGATTTGGATTTGAACAATCAACAAAATTAGCTCTTAATGAAAGGCCCTACGAAGTAGTTCAGAATTCAACCACCATTAGAAGTCAATAGCTACTGAACAAACATTCCTTCCAGCACATTACATTCCACATAAGTTGGCCATCGATTGATGCTTTTATCCAACAACCAAGCATCATTCAAAACACTGATTTTATTTCCCTTTCCCACCTTCCATCTAATAGCATTCTTCAAATTTCTGCCCCCATCCAACATTATCTTCCAAGCAGTAGACGTGACTAACTTCTGATCATCCTTCATAATCTCATCTCCATATTTTTCTTTCAGAGTTTGGTGTAACAAAGAGTCCTGTTTTTGAATGAAGCTCCAAGCCAATCTAGATCTCAAAGAGCCAATTCTCAATAGAGGAGATTGCAAACCCAACCCACCCATACTTCTCAGCTTGCAAATTTCACTCCAAGCAACATAATGCATACCTTTAGACCCATCACTCTTATGCCATAAAAAACTTCTACATAGTTTTTCTATCTCATGCAAAACTATTTTTGGAACCAAAGAGTGAGTAATTAAGAAATTTGGCATAGAAAGTAGAGAAGTTTAAATGAGAGTGAGCTTACCTCCCATTGATAAAGACTTCTTACCCCAAGAATTGAATTTGTCCATGACCATACTCAATAGTTCTTGAAAATCCGCCACTTTGCTTCTTCTAAGTGAGATCTTGACACCTAAATACTTCATCTCCTTGACCTCCTTAAAACTAATGATTCTGGTAATCTTCTTCTTCAAAGGGTAGCTCACCATCTTGCCAAATAAAATTTGTGATTTGTTGATATTGACTCTTTGTCCTGTCCACTTGCAAAACTCCTCCACAATTTTCTTCAATTCTTTGGCTAAAGTAATAGAGACATGAGAAAAAATCAACACATCATCTGCATAAAGAAGATGTGTGATTCTTGGACCTTTAGGTGAAATCCGAATACCAAGATCCTTCCCCCTTTTCTCCAAAGAATTGGATAAGAGTTGAGAGCACATAATGAATAGATACGGAGAAAGTGGGCATCCTTGACGGAAGCCACTTTTAGCACAAATCCAATTGGAATTTCTTCCATTGATAATGATAGAAAACCTCACATCTACAACACATTCCATAAGGAGGTTAGAAAACAGAGTAGGAAAACCATACCACTTAAGAACCTGATGAAGTGTTGACCAGCCCATGCTATCATATGCCTGTTCCATATCCAATTTAAGAGCCATCAATCCCTTCTTATTCTTGGATAACTTGAACTTATGGAAGATCTCTTGAGCCAACAGAAAATGCTCAGAAATGGATCTACCGGGAATAAAAGCTGCTTTTTCTTCATACACCATCTTGTCAATTACTTTCTTTAATCTATTGACTAACATGCTAGCCACAATTTTATAATTGGTCTGACATAGGCTAATAGGCCTATAATTTGATGGAAGCAAAGGATATTTTACTTTAGAGATCAAAGTAATTAAAGTATCCTTCCATTCTCTATTTAAGATACAAGTCTTGAAAAAACATTTGATTGCATTCCATAAGACTTCCCAAACTATACTCCAATAGCTTTTATAAAAAGATGAAGTAACTCCATCAATACCTGGTGCCTTGTTATTCCCTTGCTGAAAAACTAAGATCTGCAATTCTTGGACTGAGAATTCCTCATTAAGCATACCCAAATCAGCATTATTTAATTTCTGGATTTCTTCAGTGGATTGGCAACCCGTCAGCTCACATTCTCTATGCTTCCATTTCTTCTCAAAAAAATTTGTAAACACCTTCTCTATTTGATTGTCCTCCACATGTAGCGTATTGAACTCATCTGTAATTTGGTTAATACGATTGTCATTATGTCTTGCTGATGCAAAATTCTGAAAAAAACTTGAATTAATATCTCCTTCCTCATGCCATCTCACTTTAGCCCTTTGATTCCACCAAGCAGACAACCGCCTCAATGTAACATTCAATTCATGCACTTTGTTCCTTAGCAAAACAAGATCATCAGAATTCCAGTTAACATCACAAGCTTCCCTATTTTGAAGATCAAGAATTTCCCTCTTCAAAGTTTCCTTCAATACATTCAAGTCTTTGCATTTATTTTTATTCCAGAAAAACAAAGCCTTCATCGTACGTTTGAGTTTCCTTTGGAGTATACTATACTCATCACCATAGTCAGTCTTCATCCAAGAGTTATAAACAATACTCTTTGCAGCAGGATATGATCTCCAAGTGTCCTCAAACTTAAAAACTTTTGTCTTACACTATATTTTGTCCTTCATACTTAGAACAATTGGACTGTGATCCGATGCTACTCTAGCAAGATGCTTGATAGTAGCCATCAGAAGCATTTGAATAGCAGCTGAATTCAACATCTATCCAACCTTTCCCAAATCCGAGAGGTCCTCTCTTTGTTATTACACCAAGTAAATCTTGGTCCCATACTTCCAATGTCATGGAAATCATAGTTCACCATAAAACTTTTCATCTCCCTAGGTCCTTTTGAGAACAAGAACCTTTTGCCTTCTCTCTTCTCCTCCTTGTTAACAATACAATTAAAATCCCCTCCAATAATAGAGGGAATTGCATCCACCATGCAATCCTGAAGTTGCTTCCACAAGCTTTCCCTTTCCTTACAATTTCTGCTCCCATAAACCGTGGCAATTCTCCAAATTCCCAAGTTAGGAACCGATAGACTACCAACAATTACTTGTGATGATGTCTCCCTTATATCAAAAGACACCATATTCCTATTTCATAAAACCATTATGCCTCCTGAAGTACCCTCAGCAGGGTAATGAAAATACTCCCACTCCTTCCCAATCAAGTAATCAACATATTTTCTGTCAATGCTAGCCAACTTAGTCTCCATAAGCCCAATAAAATAAATACTGTGATCTCTAACAATTTCCTTCAAATATAGGGAGGCTTCTTTTTTCCTTGCCCCCCTACAATTCCAAAAAAGAATTGAAGACATTAAAAAGGTGTAATTGATCTCTCCCCACTCTTGGGGTTCAACCTATCATACCTCTTTTTCTTCTTATGGTTCACATCCACGGGTCCAAGTGATTTTAACTCCTTTGCCAACTTCACCTTGACAGCAGCACTGAAGACACCCAAACCACTGTGATTGATATCAGTATCAATACATTCCCGGTCTTTTTTTGTAGTTTTTATGTCTTTAACCTGCTCAACCAAAAAATTTCTTCAGTATTCTCACTCAGTACAGCGAACTTGTTGGTAACAACAGTCTCCGAATTCTCCTTTCCAAAACATTCTTCATGTTCATCCCTACTTTCTAGAGCTAGGACATTGTTTCCCTCAACATTATCCTTCTTATTTACCTATTTTCTAGAAATGTTTTGAATGAGCATTGCATATCCAACATACTTAACATTCCAATTACCAGCTTTCCTATCAAATATCTTGGTATCCCTATCTTCCATAGGACACTCAAACATACAAACTTCTAGCCTTTGCTGTAAACAATTCAATGTTTTTTGGATGGTTGGAAAGCAAAAACCCTCTCTTTAGCTAGGAGGATGCAATTCCACAAATTCACAATATGTAACTCTTTAGCTTATTGGAATAGAGGTTCCATAATAATAAAATCCTATTGCAAAACAATCAACAGGATTTTCTCAAGATTCATGTACTTTGGTGACATCTCCAAAAGAAAGCTGCATATGATTTCATGGAAAGTTACATGTAAACCAAAAGAATTCGGTGGACTTGATATTCCGACCATTCACCTACTTTTCCATGCTTTCAGCTGTTCCATTATTTGGAGATTCTATAACTCCGATAGACTACTTTTCCATGGATGGAAGGCAAAATATAACTCCTTTTGAACCCCATGACCAGATGTAGATCTGTCTATTGGAGAAATTTATGTAATGTGGCTGATAGCATTAAACAGAATTTAAGTTTTAAAATCTTTGACACTAGAAATCTTTCCTTGCTTTGGGATGCTTGGTGCTCTGGTTCTTCTATTATTGATAGACTTGGGAATGCTCAAATCGAGAACTCTCTATTACCTTACTCTCAGTTACTTGTTAGCTGCTTGATTAGTAATGGAAAATGGTGCCTTCCTCTCAATCTACCTGCTCCCATCATACCCATAATAACTGTCGAGTCTATTTTGAGCTCTGGTATGACTTGGCTTTGGCTTGATTCTAACAAGCCTAGTTTTAAAAACTTCATAATGCAATACTTTAGAGAGTACTCCACTATGAACTGGCACAAATTGTTTTGGCATAAGAGGCATGCTTTACATTTCTCAAGTTTTACGGGGTTGGCATTCAAAAATGGTTTAAAAATTATTGATCCATTAATTGTGAGGGGCATTCCTGCTGTCACAGTTTGGAAAATCAAAATAACATTTTATTTGAATATGATTATACTTATGCTATCCTTAAAAACCTGATACATTGTATCGGTTATATTCTGCTCCGCCCTACTCTCCTTCAAGCCTTTAACTGTATTGATGAATGGGTTGCAGATAAAAGCTGCAAAAAAATTTATTATCTTATGATGTTTGCGATCACTTATTACATCAGGAAAGCAATAAATGATAGACTTTTTAGAAATCATTTTAACTACCATTCCACTATTATTGCCAAAATCAAGAAGGTTGTCTCTTAACAAACCTCAAAATGGAAAAAATCCAATGTTTTTCAGCAACTACTTGTCTGATCCCTAATGGTTGGGCTCTGTGGGTTTCCTTGTGATTACTATGGTGCCTTTCGAATTCTAAAATAATAGGTGGTGTTTTTTGGGTCTCTAGAGGGTCTTTTTAGCAGCCAGAGATCTTTTTATGAAGAACGATGATGAAGGCTAGTTTATCTATACTTTCCCTCGGATGGTCGGCTTTGGCAACCAGGGGACACCTTTCATCTTTCAAGATGTTTTACTGCCAGGGATTATTACTGCTATGCATCCTGAGTCCTTGGTTTCTCTTTATCTTCCCCCTTTCTCCTTACTGTTAATTTGTTTTGGTTGTTCTGTAGCCTTAGCTGTTAAGTTTTACAATTTTTTTTGCCTGATTTTGTTTAATATTTCCTTCTTACTATAATTTTCTTATTACATCAAAATTTTTTTCTTCTGCCCCAATTTTACCCAAAAAAAATGTTTAGGTGAATTTAGGGAATTATGCTGGTTTTGTTTTTTTGTTGAGATTGTTCATGAATAATTGAAAATATCATTTGGTAAACTTTGATACAAAATTCAGTGAGGCTATTTTCTTAAGATATTCCTCCATAGGAAGCACTTATCAAGTATTTAACAAAATGATACTAGTAGTAAAGAAATTAAATCATGTCATGTTTGATGAGACCAAAAGGGTTGTACTGCCAAAAGATGGAAAAAAAAAGATGATAACAACACTAGAATTGAAACATTTTGAGGATAGATTTTAAAATAATAAACCATTATTAAGGGATTGGGGGTGTGCATCAATTCATCATAGAAATTAGGTTCTAGGATACCATTCTATGTAAATTTAGTCTAGCATAATTTTAGAGGGAAGAATAGACATATCACCTTGACATAAATAATAATAGAATAAATTATGCCATGAAAGATGAATTTGGTATCATGGTTATGCTATATTAGTTAAATCGATTGACCAAAAATTATGGTTAAGAGCTAATATCGAGACCATCTTATCAGAGTTTCATTGAAACTAATGTGTATTCAATAATTGTAAAATACAATGGAATCTATAGTTATAAGAAAAACATGACTAGTAAAAAAGGTAGTAATAAAAGGTTAATAAAATAGAAGGCAAAGATTTTGAGTAGACTTTTTCACCTGTTGTTAGATTATAAACCATTAGAGTTATCTTAGCATTTGCATATTTCAGAGTCTTGAAATTGTATTAAATGAATGTAAAGAGATCATTCTTGATTGGAGACATAAAAGATAATTTGTATGTTGGACAACCACTTGGCATTGAGAGTGCCTCATTTCTTGGTCAAGTCATTAAATATAAAAAGTCCCTTTATGACTTCAAATATGAACCTAGAGCTTGGCATTACGAGCTTAACATATTTCACTTAGAAGAATCTTTAACTAATTGGACCATCAATGCCATATAATTCATTAAGAAGATAGAGTAACATATCCTAATAGTTTAGATTTTTGTAGGCGATATTCAATTTCAATCGATAAATGATATAAATTCTACCATGAGAAATGAGTTTGATATTACTAACATCAAAGAACTAACCTATTTCATAGGATTCAATATGAAATAAATAAAAGATTATACATTTCTTAATCAAACTAAATATATTTAAGAACTTATCATAAAGTTTAATATGGAAGCTTACAAAAGTGTGAACACCACTATAAGACCAACAAAATAAGTAGAAAAGGATCCATGTACTAAACACATACAAATGAAACGTTTATAGGAATAATATGATTGTTTTTATATCTAACTTCTCGTAGATCGAACATTATGTTTAATATGTGTGCTTATGTGTTTGCTTTCTGGCATAGCCCAAATAATCACTTTAAATGGCAACAAAAATAAATTTTAATATCTCAAAGAGAACACTATCTGAAGTAGCTAGTATTCTAGGAATATCTTGGCTTTTATATTAATTTATTGTATACTCAGATTCAATCTTTTTAACCTATAAGGTATGTAGGAACAACATATTAGAAACTTATGATTTTTTTGGATAACCATTAGTACTCAAGACTTGTATAATGTATAATTCAGTAGCCTAATTCACATTAGAGGCATAATACATAGTTGTAAAGCAATTTATTAACCATGTTTTTTTTGGCAAAGTTAAAACATGATTTTGGTTTGTAACTAGATACTCTCCCCATTATGCGTGATAATACTAGTGCGATATTGATAAAATAGAATCTAATTTTTATATTCAAGTACAAATCAAATTCAAAAAGGGATCATTTCATAAGGGACCTTATTTCAAAGGGGGATATAAATATTGAGGTCATTGATATAAATGATATATTGGTAGACATATTTATAAAAGCACTTAATTATGCAAGATTTAGTGCACCTAGAACTAGATTATCAGTAATTAATTTGTGTCTAAATATTTATATTATATGATAGTCATGTTCATATGGAAAGGATAATTCCCTGTGCACATAAATTTATATTATATAATACTCATGTTCATATGGAAACGATTTAGTGCACCTAGAACTTTTTTTTACATCTTACTATACAATACACATTTATACTTTATGATACATATTGGAAAGGATAATTTCCTATGCACATAAATTATATTATTACTTCTTAGAATGAACTATAGAAAGTATTTATATTATATGATACTCGTGTTCATATGGTATGATACATATCATATAACTTGATAAAATAGAAAGAAATTTATAGGATTTTAGGCTGATTTAATTAATTGTACTATACAATTCGTAGATCATACTATATGATCTGGCCAACACTATTTGTGAACAACATTTTTTAGGATTTCTTTTAGAACTGTAATATAAATTAAAGAACTAAGAAACCCAAGAGAATTTTTCTAGAGAGCTTTTATAGAGTTCTCTTGATTTTCCAAAATTCTTGAGAATCATTTAGAATGGTTGGGGAGAGAGATTGGAGATACTTTTAATAGATATTCTAGTTGGGACCAAAAGAGTTTAGTGAGGGATTCACCAAAGATTATCTAGTCAAATCTAACTTTTTTATCATCTAGATTGTTGTAAAAGCCCTTGGAGAAGGACTTGTGAGTCTTGGTGTTGAGACTTGAATCTAGTCGAAGAGGCAAGGGCTGAAGGCTTCTAGAGGAGGGATGTGGTATAAGGGTTTCTTCATTACCAATCTTCTCTGCCTTAGTAGGAGCATAAGGTGAGAGTAGTAGAATTCCTTAGAAGAGTACTTGAGAAAAGGATGTAGATTAAGAATATTAAACTATAATAAATCTTACTTGCCATCCTTGCTTTAGTCTTTAATTTCTTGCATTTTTTTTCTTACAATCTATTTTTTAAATACTCTATTATGAAATAAATGTTGGAGATCTAACTTAAAATTAAAGAAAAGAAATTTCAAATGTGTAAAATTTTTTCTTTTTTTAGAATCATAGACCAATTTTAAAAAAAAAATCATTGCTCTTGTTTTATTAGCTTAATCTTTAAAAAAAAATTAAACTATTCTTGTTATTTTTCTTATTTCAGTTTATTTTCAAAATTAAAAAAAAATTTGTATTTTAATTTATAAACCATTCCACATAGAGCTAAGATATTTTATGCACACCAAAGATGCCCCACTTGAGTGTGACATATGATTTAGATTTGCATCAAACTTAAGTCATGGAACTTGTACATGTTTTTTATTTGTTAAGTACGGAAAATTCATAAGAGATTTTTGTAACGTCAAGAGCTTGTTTTGTGTGCAGTTTTCTTAGCACGATGGATAAAATTTAAGAACATGTGCACATTTTTCTTGATGTAGGTTATAAAAAAGAACAAAATTTTAAAAAATACTTAAATATTATTGCATATCTTTTTTGGCATGATGAGATAAATGACCCCTGATCAGGACGTTTTTCGACACCATCGATGCTGACCGTTGTTATTGTGGTTGGCATCGAGAGGATAATAAAGTTTTGACTAATCATACATAAACTAAACAACATAGGGGAATTTTCAATATAAATAAAAAAATGCTAATAAATAAACAAAAAAGTTAATTGTAATAAAATTTATAGGAGATCTGTGAATTTAATAAAACAAAAATATCGTTTGATAATGTACCCAAGAAGATTCCAATTGACCTTAAATGCTATGAATCCACAAGACACACATGCATAAGTTTACATAAGGGATATTTAAAAATAATTATAATAAATAAATAAATTTTCGTATGCCATTCAACCATAGACATCCGCAAAAAATAATTAAATTAAGATATTTTAAGAAATTATGCATGCATAAAATATATGCAATTATAAATATTTTGTGCAACAGTGACCAATATCTAAAAGAGCTTACAATCACCATTAAAAGCATGCTACCACCTCAAAAACCATGAGATAGTCTCAAGGAGTGTATTATTTCCATGAGAAGCATGCTTCTTGTTTGAAGAATGTATGAGATCTTCAAGAGCCTGTAATCACTTCAAGAAGAATACTATTGTAATAAGAAACATATTCTGTCATGGTATATCATCATAAGATACGCTTATCACATGTATGAAACTATTCTTTACTATCATCATAAGAAACATATTCCGGACTGAAAATATATTTTCAGCACTTGCATGCTTACCTCATACATGGACATGGTCAATTTCAAAATAAAAAGAATTTAAGATAACGACAGATTTTCGAATAGCAGGTAAAAATATTCTCGAAAATATACTTCCTGCTTAATATCTTCTCAACCAAGCGCAGACAAAGCGCATCAATGATTAAAATTAAACCATAGGAACAAATAATATTATTAAACTGGAGAAAATCAGATACAAACAAAAGTTTCATCTCTATCACCAATCCACTTTATGCAAAGCAAACCGACAAGCTGAGAAAGAAACCCCACAAACACACAATAGACTTGTATATCAACAGTGTTCTAAAAACTCTCGCTGTGTGATCACTATATATGGAATGAAAATAACACAAACAATAAGTAATACATACAAAATCGCAGTCAACATATATTGCAACACTACTCTCATGTTTATGCCACACACAATCTAAACATCAATTACTCGAAACCAATCACGATTCTTGAGGACGATATCATACATGTGCATCGATTTGAAGCGATTGAACTCACGAGGAAGTGAGATTAAATCAATGGACGAGCGCTTGTGGAATTGTAGAAGGTCTGGATCTTCATAATACCGTTCCCAACCAAGGTTGATGAGCTTGCACTCAAGCGAAGCATAAGAGCTTATCACTTCATTTGTAGGAGTGTGAAGCAACACTTTGCGCTTCATCGTTGATGATTGTTCGTTTGCTGGATTTTCAACCAGCCTCACCACCCCATTTTTAAACTTCCAAACTCCTGACATCTTAAGTTATTTGATGGCGTAGCTAGCTATTATATATGAATTAGCTAGTATAGTAAGTAGTCTATTGTCAAAAAGGATGGAATATTAGTGGATAAGGAGAGAGAGAGAGAGAGAGAGAGAGAGAGAGAGAGAGAGAGAGAGAGAGAGAGAGAGAACAATGTTTTGCTATGGTTTGAAGAGGAGGGATGAATGGTTGTAAATATATATAGATGAATTAAAGGTAGCATACATACGTGGGGTTGTGATCTTAAGGGACAAAATTGATTCCCGCGAGTTAGATAAATCTTTGCCTTACTAAAGATCTCTATATGAAGGTGTGGGTAAATATTTATTAAACTATATATAAATAAATAAGGATAGAATATGAATATGAAGCCAAGTCAATACATATGACCTTCAAATCATATGATCATATAAACTATTATAATCACAAAGTGTTCGTTTGGATTGAGTTGTGATTTGTTAATATTTATCTTTTTTTTTATTACTTATGCATTTTTTTTTAATCGATGTTCAATTTCTATGGTTAATAAATGGTTTATAGCTAAAAGTGATAAGCTTAAATTTGATTTATTTTGATGGAACGTCGCACATTTATGTAGCTTCCGAACACTATAATACCATTATTCCAGAAGTACTAAAGATTATTTGACAAATTATAGTTGCGTTTGAATTGGATTTTTTGTAACTTGAAAATTGATCAGTCAGTGATGCAATGAGGATTTAAAATGCTGAAAAGTTTAAAGATTTATTTTAAACTGTAGGGAAAAATCTTTCATGCAGTGTATAAATATAAAAATTTATAAAAGAATCTTCTACAATTTATATAAATATTTACAAAAAAAGTTTATATTAAATATAAGAATCAGGGTGAGCACAAGCCTTAGCGCTTAAGTAGCTTGACTATTGATTTAAATGTCCAAAACTTTATTTTTATAATCTAAAATCAAGACAACATATTAAATCTAAACCCTACTTGAAACTTACTATGTGCAAAGCATAGAAAGAGAGAGGATCTTTACAAATCCTGCCTTCCTACGGGGAATATAATGATTGTTACACAATATAATATAAGTGAGTGCATAACTAACGGTTCAAAAATATCAGTAATTTATTTGCTAGGTATAAGTTTGGCATAAAATCCCGATAGACTAAAGTTGATTGCCAAGGACAATACGTATTCTGATGTAACCAAAGGGATTGGATGATGAACTTGGCTTTTTTGTTGGTGGGAATCACATCACTTAATCGATAATCCATTTAACTCTACAATATTCGATGTACATCCATCAGATAAAAGCTCATGGTGCCTTGAGGAGCAAGCTTAATATTATGCCTCATTTGCTTGATTGAAGTTATAAACACGTTTTTTATAAGTTATAAAATTCCATAAATTTATGATTTGGTTGAATGTTCATAAAATTTTCTCTTTATTCGGAATTTCATAAAGGAAGCTGAACTCTATTAAAACTTAATGATTCCATTTCTCTTTATAAACACGTTTTTTTTTTTTTTTGAAGCAACCTAGTGAAGCTTTAATTGCTTCGATTACATCGATCAGGAGCACTTTTGAAAATGATAATACGACTGTACAATCATAAATATAATACAAGCACTAAAATTGTTATATTTCCCCCTAAAAAATGTAAAATTATAATTTTTGCCTTATGACAATGATATTGCAATCTTCAATTATAAATATTCACCATAGTCAATTTATTTCTAAGCCAAATGCAAAATAATTTTATTTTATCTTTGTACGAAATATTGAGCTTTTTATAATTTTGGCTTCTAACTATTCATACCATTCTTATAATAATATGTATATTTTTAGCACATTTTGGGCTGTTTAGTTATGATTTCCTTGTTGCCGATTGTGCTGACAAATTAATCATCATCATATTAAATGCGTATCAATTTTTGGATAAATTGTCGAGGAACCAAAAGCCTTTCAATCTTGTTAAGGAGATCCATAACATATATTTAGCACTGAAAGTTGAAAAAGAAACTGCTTGAGAACTAGCGGCTTAATTGAAAGACAACACAACCTTTAATCACAACATTTACAAATTTTAATTTGGAAATGTAAAAAAGTGATCGTTTTTGGGGATGCTTACCTAACTTCGTATATTATTTTGGTGAAGCTAGTCTAAAACTTGTCCATCTCAAACTCAACTAATAACGACAGAATTAAGATGTAATAAAAAAGTAAGAAAAGTTTATCAATCCTATTTTTTTAGAGATGGAATAAATTCTCTATGTTGAAGTCAAATTTATTCATGGGTGGTATTAGATCCTACTTAGTGATAAGCACACAGATATAAGAGATTTCTTCAGTTCTACCACTACCAGCTCAGAAGGATATCAAACAAATGATTGAGGATAAGGTAAGGAAGGTCTTGGCCCATTCTCAAGGGACCGCATCTATTCCGAAGGGTAAACCTTACCCCAAAGAATATGATTTAGTCCCTTATTCGAAGGGATTTGTCCCAACATCATCTAACATTTTTCCAGTTTTGATAACTCAACACAGCCTCTAGCCTATTTCTGAGTGAGCTATTGCAACACAAGAGGGTCGGATGCTCTACCTTTTCGTCAATTCGTTAGTAGTCTTTTTGTCATTACTTCTGAATGGTATGCCAGTCAACCCAATAGTTCGATGAGAACCTTTAACGAGCTAGGAAATCTATTATTAAAGAGATTTCTAGTGCTCAATAGAGTACAACTGTGGGTGATCTAGTCATTGAAAAGCCAAAGCCATGAGAGTTTTTGGTCAAGTACATCCTTAGGTGACGAAACCTCTCGACAAAGTGTGAGCTGTAGTTGTAAGAGCAACATGCAGTGGAAATTCTTCTGAAAAATATCCACGAGCCTATTGCCTTACCTTTGAATGGCTTGATCATTAAAACTTTTGAAAAGGTTCTTAATAAGGCTAGTAACATGTAAGAATAGGCTTCTCGAATGCCATTCTAAAAAGATCTATCCAATGAGAAGAATTTCACCATAGCCAGTGAAGTCCTTTGAGAGGAGAGCAGCCACGATCTCAGCAGCAGATAAGGGAAAACAACTAATGGAAAGTCAATCGAGTGCTCCCACACCGCAACCAATTTAAATACAGCCATTCCAAGTGGCCCATCGGCCCACTAGGGACTCTTACTTTATCCCTTTTAAAGACATACTAGCAAATCCTTATCCTTTTAAAATGGAGTAGGTAAGAAAGATCTTCAAGAGTCTTTTGAAGAAACCATATTTCAGATTGCTGGAGACCAGGAGTCCGAAAGAGGGAAACAGAAGGGATGATCCCAACTTTTGGTCCTACCACTGTATGTTGGGCCACACGATCTAGGACTATGTTATTTTTAAGGATTCGTTTGAGAGGAACTTTAAGTAAGGTAATATTGTCATCTTTAAAGAATATCTAGTAGATCCGAAAAAGAGACCAGTCAAGAAAATCTCATGTAATAATTCTAACTCTTCTCTGTCCATTGAAGATGGTTGGGATATTGTTTTATCTCGAGCATTCAGAAAGTCAATTAACAAGTCTTTTTATCTTTCTCAATAGTTGTCGATGAGAGCCCGGGTCCAGATCTAGGAGGTTGACCTGGAGGCTTCACAAGAAGATGTTGAACTGCTTTCCTATTTAGTGGTTATAGGAACTACTATATTACATAAAAACGTTGAGAGTGATATTTTTGTAGAGAGAAAATGGATAGATAATATATGTATTCAGGTTGTGGATAGTGGCATGAAAACCTCATCCCCGCATTTATTATATAACTTTTACTTTGCCCAATCAAAGACAAAGAGTCAAAAATTAAATAAAAAAGGCCCTTATGTGTTCATTTTATTTAATAACCATGAATTGCAAATTGACACTTCTTGAAAAGATAATCAAAATTCAGTTGAGATTGTTTAAGATACTAAAAACTTGACATTCTGAATTTGACTTCCAAAGAGGAATAAGGACAAGAGATCTTATCAGATAGCAACCTGTCCAAAATTAATTTTCATGGGAGTTCTATCATGATTGATTTTTTTTTTTATTCAGAAACTTCTCTAAAAAATGATGATGCACTACCTACAAAGAGCATAGACCCCACCCTAGTTTGTCCTCCTAATCAGTTTGTAGAGGAACAACTTTATGGTAAGGTATTACCCCCTAAGCTTTCACCGCAGAAAAAAGTGAAGCAAGTTGTCTCTAATGATCCTATTTTAAGTTCTACTAAAAAAAAAAATCTTCTTTCAATTTTACTAGATCTCGATCTTGATGTTCCTAAGATTGACTATAAAGTTGTAGCTTATCTTAGGAAGTTCTTACTAAATTGATCATCTATGATGCCCTTATCCTCTCAAAAGAGATGAGGGAATATTTAATTAAGGTATTTCTCGACCTATATATTTTCATAGCTCAACTGGCTTTTCGACTTCATAGGATGAAGCTATTTACGTGAAGGAAATCCCAAGAGTAACCTTCTCTGAAAAGAATTTACTTCTAGGTATTTTCAATCATAATAGCCAACTTTACATCAATATAAATGTGAGAAATTTTAAGTTATCAAGAGTCCTTATGTATCTGGGAGCATCAATCAATGTGATAAACCTACAGACTCTTGCATACCTTAAAGTGGATATGTGTAATCTCACCACCAATAAGTTGGTGTTGTGTGTATTTAATGAAAAGTGAGATAAGGCTTTAGTTTCGATCACCGTCCTTATAGAGATTAGAGATTTGAAAATAGATGATTTTTTTTATAAATGATTCGACAACATCATTCAATGCACTCCTAGGTAGGACTTGGATCCATAAATATGGAATGGTTCTATCTTCCCCACACCAATGAGTCAAGTACTAATAAGATGATATTGAGTTTGTGATTAAAGATGATTTGCAATAATTCTCTATTCAAGAGATCAGGATTTATGAGGATGCTTCATTTTATGCACCTAAAGGGTCTTATTCTAGTTATAAAGTTATGATCATGATTAAAGAGGGAAAGTCAAATGACCAAAGCTCAGGAAGAATTCAAAAATGATAAGGAGAAAAAGTGAAAAAAAAAAGTAAGAATCTTAAAGTAAAGATGACCTCAAGGTCGTGATCCTTAGGCCTCTAAACATATTACCTCAAATAGATGGGAGGTTGAACCAAATGGTACATGGTCAATTCCATGCTTCATTTGAAAGAAGAACACCATCGATATACATTTATCCATAAATAAGTTTTGATAAAGAACCAAAACACATGAGGTGCTTCAATTCCATTTGATTACCAAAAAGTCAATCCTCCTAAAAAATTTGATCTCACTTTAGAAAAGAGTAGTGATATAGATGTTGATATTCCAAAAGTTCTAAGTGTCACACCTAAATTAACCATGTATAAATACCTCAGTAGGAGAATTAAAGTCTTAGCCTTGACTCCAATGTCTACCTGCAAGGTTGCAAGTTTAGTGATTAAGGAAGATCCTAATTTATATAGTTAAGTAAGGAAAATTTAGAATTTTTATCTTGGCCCTTCCACATCAAGGAAAGAAGATGATGCAACCATTAAGGAGGCTAATTTCAAACAATTAACGGAACTATCTTTTGGTTAATTTCTTGTTTATGCTCAAAATTATGTCTTTAAAGATCTTGTGTCAGGTCAATGGACTAAGGGTCAAGCTTGATACCATGATAGCCTTTGGATTATGAAAAATAAGAAAAATTATACCATTGGAATCACCTTTGGCACCATCAGTTTGTTTGACCATGATGCATATTATCTTATGATAATGAATCATCCAAAATCATAGAATGTTCCTATAAAAATCATTTATCCCCTCAATAGACTTTGTTTGAAGACTTCAGATGACTCTGATGAACTTTAAGTTTAGGATGGCCCCCAAAATTCAAAGAAGAGATTAAATCGATAGTTGAAGAGTTATGGGAAATTTACTTTGGAATAGATGATGACCCTTGCCCCACTTTCATATGCTCTTTGTTGAGTGATGATGATTTTAAAGATCTAACTCAACTCCTTTCTAAGTTTATAGACTACTTTTCCTTGAGATACAATGTAATTTTAGGCTTGTCCACCGACATAGCAATCCATTAACTCAGGATTTGGCATGATGTCATTCTTATTAAATAGGCTCCTTAATGTATATAGATTGAAATCGAGCAGCAAGTCATTTCCAAAATAAAGAAATTAGTCAAGGCCTGATTTATTCGAGATGAATAATACCCATCTTGGTTAGCCAGTGTTATACCAATTTGAAAGAAGAACGGTTAAATTGGATCTGTGTCGACTATAGGGTTATGAATAAGGCATGTCCTAAGGATGAGTTTCCATTCTCAATACTTGAACTTATGGTGGACATAGCCTCTTTGCATGTTATTTTCTCCTTTATGGATGGCTCATTTTTTTTGAGAAAATGTAACAAGTTGCATTAAAATTTTATTTGAAAGAACTAAACAAAAGAACTAAGATGTGACATTTGATTCCTCCTTTAACAAGGAAATAAAAGTAGGGGGAACATTATTTCGAACTAAATCATCCCAAATAAGAGAACTAAGAATTGCATAACTAGCACAAAGATCGACTAATTTATTGCACTTTCTATCTACACAATTGAAAATGATGTTATTAAAATCTTTAAGCGGAGCTCCCAAGTCATATTTATGGATGGCTCATTTGGTTACAATATAAACATAATGGCCCTAGAAAATAAGAGAAACTCTGTATTGTGAGCTCCTATAGAAATCTTCTATTTTAATGTGATGGCATTAACCCTTAAAAATGCTACTGCAACCTGCTAGCAGACCATGACTCACATCTTCAATGACTTAATCCACAATCAAATTGAGTGTTATATTAATGAATTGGTCATCAAGTGAAAAGTAAAAAAGGCTCACTTGTATGACTTAATAGTAATTTTCTAGTGGTTGTGCTACTATGACCTTAAATTGAATCCCCATAAGTGTACTTTTGGCATCCATTCAGGAAAACTTTTGAGCTTCGTAGTGAGTCATCATGGAATAGAAATTGATCCTACCAACATTGAGGCCATCTTAAATATGTCGCCTCCTAAAAGACTTACACAATAGAGGTCTCTCCAATATAGAGTAGCATATATAAGAAGATTTTTCACTAATCTTAGTGGAAAATGTCAACCCATCTCTATCCTAGCAAAAAGGATGCCAAATTCATATGGGATAAGAAATGTCAAAATGTCTTTGAAAGCATCAAAGTATATCTAACAATTCTGCCAGTTTTGGTATCCCCTGTTCTTGGGAAACCACTTATTCTTTACACCACAGCTCTGGAAAAGTCTCTTCGTGCCTTACTAGGTCAAATTAATGACAAGAGGAAAGAGAACACTCTCTATTACCTTAACTGAAGACTCCATCCTATAGGAATTTTATATTCTTTAATCAAGAAGAATTGTGTTTCTTTAGTTTTTGTGGCCCAAAAACTAAGGCATTATATACTTTCTCATCTAATAAGTTTTATTTCAAGAGTCAACCAATTGTAATATCTTATGACCCATTATACATAATCAAGACATTTTGCACAGTGGTCTATGATATTGCTCCAATTTGAGATTACATTCATTCCTCTGCATGCCTCGAAAGGGTAAGTCATTGTAGACTTCCTTGCAGCACACCCACTGCTGGCGGATTCTCCTCTTAATGATGATTTACCTATCAAATAAATAATGAGTTTAAAAGAGTCTGATGATTGTGTCTAGGAAATATATTTTGATTGTGTGGTATCCTCTTAATGGGCCAAAACACATAATTCCATAACTCTTGAAAAAGCCTAAATTTGTCTTATTTTCATTACACCATAAAAGGGGATGATGCACGTTTTTTTTTTTCATTTTTTATAGCCTTACATGAACAACGAGACTGATTATGAAGCTTTGATAACTAGTTTGGAACTTACAATACTGATGAAGTTAAAAGAGATAAAAATCTTTGATGATTCTCAGCTGATTATCAGCTAGATTGTAGGAACCTCATCACCTGCTTGAGTAGATTATTATCGTAACTTTATATACAATTTCCCATGGAAGTAATTTTGTGGTGGACAACTTAGCAAAGCATGCAAATAAATTTGCATGTATAGAAGAAGACTCCATTCTTATAGAGATTCAAGGTCGTCAAGTCCTATATGCTATAGATTTAGACAACATCACCAAACAATCTTCCCATGTCATATCTCCCTCTTCAATAACTGATGAAGAAGGCAATTGGAGATGGCCATTAATCGACTGCCTTCAAAAAGGAATGCTTCCTCAAGACAAATCTCTTGCCAATAAAATCAAGAAATATGCCCTCTCCGCACTTGCGAATAACACTTTATACCATTAATAGTTCGATCAGATATGGCTACAATGTTTAGAAAAATAGAAGGCCCTAAAGATCATGAATGGTGTCCACTCTGGACTATGCAGTGCTAATCTATCAAGTTCTAAGATGAAAATAAAATAAAATAACTTGAATACTACTGGCCTATTATGATTGATGATTTCATGAATGTTGCAAAATATCATCATCAATGCTTGGTATATGGAGTGGTTTTAAATCAGTCGTATAGCATGTTCCATTTTTGATAGCTTCATCATTCTTTAAAAATTGAGGCACAGATGTTATCGGGCCTATAGGCTCTCCTCCTATAAAGAGTTATCGCTTCATATTAAAAGTGACTAATTATTAATCAAAATGGGTGGAGGCAGTTCCCCTATGCAATGTAACATCACACCATACATAAAATTCTTTCATGGCTATTATAAATCTGGGCTCAAGTACTATGTTTTTTATGATGATAAATGTTTTTATTTCTTTTATACTACTATTATTACATATACATTTTGTTTGCTCTGCTTACTAACCTTTAAATTCCACAAGTTCACTTGCAATGCAAATCAACTCAAGATCAAGTAGATTAGGCTTGAGTCTATTTGTAATTTAAATTTTAATGAAATTTTTACCTTTTTGAGTCAAGTCATGTATATGGTGGACCTCAAGATATGTAATCTTGCACACAAACACTCAAGGGAGTAGATTAAATAGTTAGAAAATTTTTTTAGTTTTTGACCTAATTGTATTGGATGATCAAATAAAAATTAAAAACTCTAATTAGGGAATAATTATTAAATAAGAGTGATTAAACTAATCATAATCTATTATCCATATTGTATAAGATGATAAGTTCAGCTTAATAAAAATAGCCACCAATCACAATTTAGTCAATATTATAATTTTCAAATTTGTACTAATTGTGTATGATGATATACATTGTACTGGATGATTTAGGATAATCATGCCAAAATTGATCTCGTGATTAGGAGACTAATTATTGTTAGATTATACGATCATATCATACAAGATGATTTTATACGACCATACTAGAAAATCTTTGATATTTCATGGGATGATACTCCATCATCTAGGACAAAAACCATAATTTTCATCATTCAAATAGGCGATCATACAAGACATCCTGAGGGGTGTGTGGGATGATATATAAATTTCCACCCATCATCCCATCTCATACTAGACAATTAATATAGTATCTTGAAATAATCATGTTGGATGATTACAGAATCATACCAGATAATCTGTACAAATACATGAACTGATCGTACATGCAGTTCTGATCATACTAGCTGAAAGGGCTATTTTGTACGATTCATAAAGAATAAATTCATGATAATAATGAACAATCTTTTATGAAAAAATTTAAAATTAGGACTTCTTTCAGAGGCTTTCTATTTCATCTCTCATATTATCGTTTGAGAGATCTTCTACTGTTGGGTGAGTTTTGAATGATTCATAAAGGTTGCTCCAAGCAAGGTTTCCACCATCTTCTTCAAGCTTATTCCTTAGTTCCTTGGTGGCTCTAAGGAGACTTTCATTGGCATCCGGTATAATGTTCTCTACCTACTACGAAAAGAAGTAAAAGGATTTCCAGGTTCTATACCTACTCTAGGAGGGAGTAAAAGGATTTACAGGTTCTATTCTTACTCTAGGAGGGAGTAAAAGGATTCAAGGTACTCTACCTCATTGAGTCGGTGGAAAGATCTTATAAGGGCTTATGCACCTTACCTTGCTGGCAAAAAGAAAGACATGACTTTTAGTGCAATACGTAGAAAGGAGGTTTCTAAGGATTAGAAGTAGGTCAAGTTGACCGAACCACTATAACACTTGTGTGTTCTTTCTATTTAATTATATATATATATATAATTTATATATTAATTTGTGATTTATTATGTGTTTGAAATCTCTATTTTTTTAATGTGAAATTTATTTTGCTTTCGCATAAACTGTTATTTTTAAAATATTCAAAAAGATTTCAAAAATATTTTTTTTGCAATAAAAAAATTTGTAAATAACCAATTCAGCCATATCGTGGTTAGCCTCAGGCTAGTTCATAATGGTTTAACCACCCTCATAAACTTTCAAGTGATATAAGAGCGAATATCATAAATTAAGTTTTAGAAAACTTTAAAAAAAGATCTATGTCTAACTTTGGGTAATCATATTACTATGGAAAAATATTCAATCACTCAGCCCCCTCTATTTGATAATATTCCTTTTGATTTTTAGAAAATTTACATATCCACCTTTTTACAATCAATTGATTATCACATGTGGATGATAGTTCAGAAAGGTTATTCTGCACCTTCTCATTTATTAATGACATAAAACTTAACTTCCCTTTTTTGAATGGAGCATAGATGATAGAGATGTAGCCGAACTGAATGCTAAATATTTGAACTATTTTTTTTTGTGCTTGAAAAACTAAAGATTACATGTGTGTTTCTACTTACACTACTGGTAAGGAAGTTTGGGATAAACTCTGTATATCATATGAAAGAACAAAGGAAGTAAAATAATCTAGATTAAACATTCTTCTTTATGATTTTGATTTTTTGCATGAAATCTAGTGAAAGTATTTCTAAAATGTATACTAGGTTTACTCAGATTATGACTTCTCTACATACCTTAGTAAGAGAGATTACAAATTACGAAAAATTTAACAAAATTTTTAAATTTTTCATTGTTTACCTTTATCCTATGATATAAAATCACTATCATTACAGAATCTTAAGATCTGAATTTATATTCTATTGATAATTTACTTGGGTCATTGATTCCCTACGAGCAAGGAGTGAGTCAAAGGCAGCTTGATGCTGGTGAAAATAAAAAAGAGAAAATTGTAGTCCTAAAGGTTAATGATTCTGACAGTGACTCTTCTAGACAAGATGGCATTGACATTGCATTAATGACTTGAAAATTTAAGAGCTTTTTAAAGAAAAAGCAAAAATGTCATGAATAATGGAATAAAGTTAAGAATAGTAAAATTCTAAAATTTCTTCTGATGTTATATGCTTTGAATGCAGGAAGCTATGGCACATAAATTCTAATTGCCCAACTCTTAAAGCTCACTAAAGCTAGGAGAAGAGTGATGAAAAACATAAATTCAAGAACGGTAAGTAAAGGACTCAAAAAAGCTTTCTAGGCAGATTTAGCATCAAACTCTTCTAAAATGGAAGTCAAAGAGGGGTAACCAGCCTATGCTTAATGGAAGACGATCATCTTGATCATTTTGACCAAGAGGAGGCATGTGAGCTTACTTATGATCAATTATTTAAAGTTTTTATAAAAAATTCATAATGCATATATCAAGCTTAAAAAATCTCATGCCAGCCTTAAATCTTACTTTTCAATTCTATAGAAAGAGCATAAATGTCTAAGGAGAGATCATTTCACTTAGTATAGTAATCACATAGCTTTGTTAGATGAATTTAATATTTTAAACAAGAAGCATTTTGGATTAACTAATAAGCATGATTCCTTAAAAGCATCCCATATTAATTTAGAAGATTCATTTAAGAAAATAAATGCATGTTTAGATTAAGCTGATGATTGGGAGAATGCATTAAAAATTTAAGATTTAATTCTTGAAAGTGCAAACCAATTTTTAAAAATCAAATTAATTCCTTTCAAACAAAATTAAAAACCACCTTCACTTTAAGAGTTTTAAAAACCATCATCAAAGCATGCATCATTCAAACCTTGAAAGAGGACCATAACCCAAGTAGATTAGTAAATCATTTTACTAGTGTTATATATTTTTATTGTGGCATGCTAGGATGTATCTCTCACACTTGCACCATTCACTATAGAATACATTTGGTGTCGAGACTAAAATTTAAAAATTTATTGCATGCATGCATGCATTTTATTATTATTTCCATAAAATGGGACCCAAACCTAATATACGATGATTTTGTAGGTGTTCTCTCACAAAAGGCCATGTGAGAGCATGTGGTGCCTAGACATTGGATGTTTAAGGCATATGACTAGAGATGCAAATCAATTCATTTTATTGGAGGCCAGGTAAGAGGTAAGGTGACACTTGGAGATAACACCACCACAAGAGAAATGAGATCAACTATAATTGGCAACTCCAAATATTTTATAATTAAAAACATTTTACTCGTAGATGGCTTAAAACATAACCTACTAATCTATCCCATATGAATAATTCTCTAAGTCAATGAATCACTTTCAAGTTTTTTTAATCAGGTTATTATATTTATCATATGTATATTATTTTGTTTTATGATTTACTTTTCCTTATTTTAGAGAGTGAGTTTTTTGTCTCTTATAACTAGAAGATAATATCATAAATGAGAGTTTTTAAATGTTTTGAAAGGAACCAGCTCTCAAAAATGACAAGAGACACAAAATGAGCCCAAAATTGAAAAGATGAACAATGACCACCAAATAATTGCAAGATACACAAAGTGTATCAAAAATAAAAAAATGCATAAAGTGCATCATATAACTAAAAAGGAGGTACAAAATGTGCCAAGAAAAAAATAATCTTTCTTCTCTTTCAAATCTTTATATCTTAGAATAATACATATACCTTGATATCGTTAAACACTTAAAATTTAAAATCATGTTTCCTGATTTATTACTTTGCAATACTGTTCTTTTAGATATTTATTTTTCCTGAAATAAAGTTTAAACTCACTTTTCTTATCTAATTTCTATTTTGATTTATATTTTTGTTTAAAAAGGATTTTGACTTGTAAGTAGTCCGAGGTAGGGTTAACAAGATAAATTTTCTAATCTTTCTAATTTTAAGCATTATAAATTTATTTCTTATTGGTTTTTAAATCAGATAATAAGGTAAATTCATTATTTACTGAAGTTGAGCGATTCAAAAGAACTTAGATTTTTATCTTATTATTATTTTTTTAATCATACTTTTTGATTTTCTTTTTGTTAGTTTTTTATTGATATTTTTATTTTTGAACCCTTCCTGATCATCCCATTCCATTCATTAAGTTCTTCAATTTTTGTTGACATCGTCCAGGATGACTCATGTCATATTGTATGATCTTAACAAAAATACACCCATCTTTTTTTTTTTTTAAAGAAATGTAATTTGCATTAAAAAAGAAAAGAAGCAAAAAGCCTAGATACAAACTAATGAGAGTAAACCAATATATCACTTTCTTCCTTCACCATTTGAATAAAAGAAGAATGAAGATTACTCTCACAAAATGTATCCCAAAGAAAATCATAAGAAAAAGCTAAGTTGGCACAATAATCAGCCAACTTGTTACAATTTTGACCAACAAAATGAAAAATAACATTATTTGAAGAAATTAAAACCAACAACTCTTTATCTTCAATGCTCCCACAAAGTTCCTTCAGTTTGTTGTACAACTTATGAAGAAATTGGATCACATTCTTATTTTCTCCCTCAATGATAATACCTTTAGCATCTTGTAAACTTCCTTTTTATACATCCTTAAAAGTTCTGAACGCCAATAGCTCCATCTGTAAATAAAAAAAAAATACACCTATCTGGTCATAGCACATCCATCGACTTAAATTGATTAATTATTGGTAATCATCCCGTACGATTCATACTTCATGCTGGATGATCCATGTGGCAGGAGTCAATGGCAATTTAAATATAGTCAGGCTGATCCATTATAAAAAATTGTCCAAGATGATCCACATGCTTGTCCTATATAATCAGGTTAGTTAGCGATTGTATATGCTGCCTCCTCGGGACGATCATCCTATGTATCTAATCATATAATATGATGTCTAATCATATTGTATGATATGACAACCTTTTTTGACTAATCTTCTGGATTAATTGAATGCACTAGATCTTCAAGTAAAATCTCACGATCATAATGTACAATTTGGGGAATTCTATTTAAATAGCCAAAATATTTTAATTTATTTACACCATTCCAATTCTATAATCCTCTATTTTCGTCTTGAATGTTTTCTTTCTTATAATGGCTGGTGGAAATCATTCTCGAGCCCTTATTGGTAGTTCCTGTAGATGAACCATGGATCCTAGATTCCCTGAAGAAGCTAATGAAGCATCTTGCTGTCACTATAAAATTGTTTGAATTAACCTGTCCAAAATAGTCAACCAAGAAGTGCTAAACTTTCAGGTGCTTGAACTTTTTGGCCATACTACTTTTGGATTCATCCTTACTTTAGCCTTTCCCTTCAATTATAAATCAAATTGAATTTTTACATGCTTAAGAATCAATAGCAAGGGTACTGCCATCCAGTCCTTCATTAATAGGAGGCTAGTAGAGATCACTTACTAAGACTTATAAGAATTTCTCAATATTTTAACTTCGTGTAAAAAATTTCACATTCAAGCTACAAATGTTGATTTTGATTGGACACAAGACAATACAATTATGAGAGAATCCAGTGTTAATTATCATATTTGTATTTTTAATACCTTAGTACAAAATGCTAGGATCATCCAGCATATTTTGTGCAATACGATAATTCCAAAAGCTGGTTAGCTGATAAACATTACTCTTGTGTTATCTCTTACAACTTAATTCATAATGGCTAAAATTGACTTTAATATAGAGGACCTTCTTATTCACTACCTTAAAAATTTGATAATCATTCGAAATCCCCATAATAAGAGATTGCCTAATCCAGCTTTAGGACATATCATTTCCTTTGTCCAAGAGTCTAAATATAACCTTCAATATCATGCACCTTCTGATAACTTTCTAGTCTTCTATTCCAATAACTCCTTCCACATCCTTCACAGTGCTATTCACTGCAACATTCATTATGTTGACAACTTAGAAGAGGAAGAGGAAGAAAAATCCCAAACACCAGCTCCTATCAACCAGCAGTCCCCTATTGATCAACTGGCTCAAAGGTTTAATCAATGGGAGGCTAGATTTGATGCTTATATATCACAACAACAATAGTAATATGAATAGGATATGTCTTAGTTTGGGGAGCAGTTTGCTTCCATTTACCATTTCTTTCAGCTGCCACCACCACCTCCTCCACCGAATTAGGATTCTTCCTTTTTCTTGTTTGCTCTTTTTTATTTATTTTGTTTGTTTCTATGTTTGTGTTGTTCTTTACTTCTGTACTTTATAATGTCTTTTCTATATATCATTTTCTTTTCTGTTGTTTCCTCCATTTTGTGGTGTCAAAAGGGGGAGTAGTAGTTTATTGTTAATAACTTACACGTTATGTATTAATGAAGATTGTTTCATGTTTGCTATTCTATTATATTTCCTCTATTTATATGGGAAGAATCATGGGATAGCCAAAAGCCATCTCTATTAATCATCTCGTACTGAATACTTCATATAGTATGGTTAGTTAATTTCAAGTTATTCATCACTATGATAATAATATCCTACTCTACAATTAGAATAAAAATTGTGGTTCCATTTACTACGATCTATGAGATGACCAAATTCCATCTCTATTCTTCATATAGTATAATAAGGATCATATTATACAAAAAAAAAAAAAAAAAAACATGATTTAATTATCTAAATATAGAGGTTAATTTTATTAAGATTTCAAATGATCAGACAATACATTTTTAATCAGATAATATAAATAATTTAAAACTCAAAATTCAAAATCTTACTTGAATTAATCTGACTGCTAGGGTTTTTAGATCAAAATAAAGCATATAATACCATTAAGATTGTACAGTACAATTTGTTCATAGAAACAAATCCTTAAATTAATTGTTAAGCCTATTCTAAGATAATAGAATGTATAGTAAAAAGAAAATAAAATAGTATGATTTATTTTAAAAAAAATTATTTATATATAAAAAATATATATTTCCCCTATGCGTGATAAAAGTTTAAATAGGTTGTTAGACCTAAATATTTGTCCGAAGGCTAATCAAGAGCGGGGGGGGGGGGGGGGGGGGGGTGAATTGGTAATTTAAAATTTCTTTTGGTAAATTAGAAAACTAATTTTAGATTTTATCACAATGACAAATTTTCTCAAAATTATTTTTCCAACCATAAAATAAAAACTTATAGAAAATAGAATTACAGTAAAAGTAAAGACATAAAAATAAAGAATTTTATAGTGGTTCAATCAAATTAGACCTACGTCTGCTCCCTGAAGACTCCCTCTTCAGGTATTGTACTATGCCAAAGTGACTCTCCTTTTGCTCCCACGGCAAGTTAGACAAACCCTTACAATAACCTCCCTTCTACCAACCCTGGTGCGATAGAGTACCGTCATACTTTCTCACTTTCTTGGTGATGGAAGTGTACCAAAGTCCTTTTTCAACCTCCTGGTGATGATAGAGTACTAATGTCTTTTCATACCCTCCTAGTGTTGGTAGAGTACTAGCATCCTTTCACACCCTCTTGGTGTTGGTAGAGTATCGGCATCCTTTCACACACTCCTGGTGTCGGTAGAGTACCTGATCTCCTTCGAAAATCATTTTTTAAGAGTCTTCAAGAAAATAGGAAATAATTTTTTAAGAAAAAGCAAGAGATCCTCGCCATTCAGGAACCTTATAAATCCCCTCATAAATCCCTCTTAAGAGATCTCTCACTCTCCAATCCCAAGACACTCTCCAAATGCTCTCTAAGTGAACTCTCAAAAGAAATTCACAATAAGAGTTATGTTGGTCAATTTTAGGACACTTAAATATGAAAAATAGGAAAAATTAATCCCAAGACACTCTCCAAATACTCTCCAAGTGAACACTCAAAAGAAATTCTCAGTAGGAGTTATCTCAGTAAATTTTTAGGACTCTTAAATATGAAAGATAGGCAAAATCATAAAAAAAAAACTAAAAATTTCAATTTGACCATCTTGGATCGTTCAGGATGATCGTACTCCATAGGTAGAATAATTCAAAAAATCCTTGTGCGAGCCTGAACAATCTAATTTCATACTATATCAGTCATATGCATGAACTGACATTGTATAGTATGAATAATTCAAACTTAAACAAGTTTATCTGATATGATTTTGTATTATCCTATTTTGTACTATGATCGTCGTCTATATGAACCCCACATCGTATAGTATGAACTACTTAAATCAAATCAAGCTTCATATGCTATGAACATGGTCAAGTCCATATCATACACTAGATGTCATTTGTATGAAACTAATTTTGTATAGTATGAATAGTTCAAAAATTTTACCTTTTCATATGGGATGAATTGGTACATACCCATTTTGTTCTGGACATTGTTTGTACTAAACTAATTTTGTATAGTACGATCAATTAAAAAAATAGTGAGTTCATTCAAGATGAACTGGTATGTATCTATTTCATACTCTAGATGTCGTTTGTCTGAACCCAACTTTGTACAATAAGAATAGAACAAAAGAAATTTTGAAGGCATGATTTTCTTAACTTCTTTTTGGATAAACACTCAGGACAAATCATCCAGAATAATTAAAGAATCATATAGTATGATTAGTTAAAAAAAACAAATTTAGACTCACTCTCCCAGTGTGTTTATGCACGGTTACCCAATTACAATCACACTCTTTCATACTCAAGAAAAAAATAAAATGGTATATACTTCAATTACAAGAGACCCTAATCTAATATGTATTGATGTCTTCAGGAGTCTGGTTATGATTTTTCTAAAACTTTAGTACACACAAATAACAAAAATAAGATTTTTCTAATATGTTTTAGGAGAAACATTAATCAACACATGTTATAAAAGCACTGGTTTGAAAACTAAGTAGTAACAACCTCCCCCTTTTTGAATACGACAAAATAATTATTATTTGAGTTAACACTTAAGACAATTTTTCTCCTAAGCTCCCCCTAACTTAATAACCAATTTAAAACAAGGGGTTCCCATTAAAATCAAAAACACAAACCTAAGATTAAAATTAAATAGAACAAAAAAACTATTAAACCAAAATTAATATGAACAAACACATTAACATATATACATACACATATATACATACATACATCAAATACCATACATCAAATAAGAAACAAATATCAAACAATAATTAATGACTCCCCCTTTTGATAATAATAAAAAAGGAAGTACATCTTGAAATAAAGATTTTATATGGATGAATCAAAATAGTTAATGAAGAAGAATATTTTAAACTAATTACAAATACAACATTAATTTCCTAATTCTAAAAATAAAAACTCAAATTTTAAATCAAAGAATAACTAAGATAAGAAAAGTCAATCAGGTTCGCTATTCATTCTAGACAAATCATAATAACAATAATTATTGCAAAAAATGATGAAATAAAGATTAATTAGTTTATAATTCAATAGTGAAGATTATTGTCAGTTATATAAATTTGGATAAGAGATAGAACGATAAAAGAAAGAATAGTATAGATTTTTTTATTGGAAAATTTGCCCATCTTTTCTATTTTTATGGAACACTTTATGCATCTTTTTAGTTTGCGCTAATTTTGTGCTTCTTTTCACTTTGATAAATATTGCACATCTTTTTAAATAAATGCCATATTTTATGCATCTTTTCAAATTTAGCACGCTTTGTGCATCTTTTGATATTTCTGATCTTTCAAATGTCAATAAATCTTAACTTAAATTTGAATAATTAACAAAAATTAACACATTAAAAAAGAAATTATATAAAAAAGACATTAATCTTACAATAATTATAGCTACGTAATCCTTCTCTATAAGAACATGAAATTGATCTTTTAAGCTATATCAAATCATAATATAATTTAAATTTTAAGAGATTAAAATTTGCAAGAAAATTAATTTGAAGAGTAAAATAATTCAAAATTCCATTCTAGAGATAAACTATAATAGATTTTTCTATAAAAATGTAAACATTTCAAAAAGTGAAATTTCAATGCAGTCCAACACAACATTCCATTGTTTCATTCATCTTTTGAAATACATATAAACACAATTTTCATTTAAAATAAAATCATCTTAGAAATTCAAGAACAACATCATGAAGACACGAACACATGAAATCACTGAAATCATAGGAAAAATATCTCAACAACAAATACATAAGCGCATCAACAACTACAACATAGAAGTACAACTAATATCCTGAGGGCCTTAATCTAGAGGTGATGGAGGGTTGAACATTGTAAAGTAATTACTGATCATAACTACATCAGCGTTAACCAAGTCAAATTTCCCTTAGATCCAACCCATGTCGTCTTTATATCTAGCATCTTATTGATTCAAGTGATTCTCAATTTGATCAAAGCATTGATCAAAATGAGTTTCCAGTCTATCAAAATGCTGAACCATTTCTTAGTACAAACTCTAATCGGGTTCAGGTGCACGTGCAAGATAGAGCTGGGGCTCTTTCTCCCTCAGAATCTTCTCCCTCTTAACTTTGATCCTGACTAAAGAGTGCCCAAAAAGAGGCATCAGTAAAGATAATTGGAAGTTCAATGGGTGGATCATGATGGATTAGGTTGTACTTTATCTCTAAGACATAGGCAACTAAGTATCCTAAAGCCATATTTTTTTTCCTCTTATTGTGAGGAAGTCCAATATCAAAAAGTTTATAAAGGTAGTCTATGATAAGTTGGACTTCATTTAAAGGAGTTTCAATCCTTATCATGTATGTGACAGTGGACAAAAAAGGATTCAAATTTATGCAATCACTAGCTTTGGGAATCATAAAGGTTCTCAAGACATGCTGGATAATCCTGGAATTCTTATTAAGAGTGTACACACAAGATAGATGGCTTACTTGGGGAACACCTCTAAGAGTCTAATTTTGTTATGGCTAGTTAAAAATATTCTATAAAGGTTAAGGTGTGTACTCTAACTCCTTGGGTTCTAAGGTGAAAGAAGTTGCCTAGATCTTCCTTAGTGGTTTCTATATTCTAATTAAAGATGAAGGAGGTAATCTTAGTGTGATATTGGTTTACCTTAATAATTACAAGGAACATTTGAAAATTTTCATGATGGTAGGCACAAATCAGGGTAAGGATGAAGGAAAATTGGGTTGAGGGAAATAGTGTCATGACATAAAAGTTGATATCACTTTGAATGAGAAGTTGAGAAGTGGTTATTTTGGTTGAAAAATACCTATCAAAAGCTTCCTCATCTTTTTTAGAGAGGAAGTTTTCATCCCTACTAGATCGTGAGGACAATCCCTTAGAACTGTGAGGTTGTTTGCTACTACTGGCCATTCCTAAGGTTTAGACCCGAGAAGGTTTGGAAACAAATGAGAATGTTAATAAAAACTTATCCAAGACCCTTCTATTTAAATAAAAATGACATATTGTTTAGTACAAAATTAATATCGAAAGTACAATTTTAAAATCATACAGGACGAAAAAAATTCATACATATGAATGGAAATGGCCAAAAATAAAATGGATTTTCATAAAATGCCATTCTTGAGGCGTCATTTTGTGTGAACTTTTTGACCAGATGATCTTATAGATGAACACATATTCGTACGAGATGATTAGAAAATTAAAGATCATTTTATGATGGTTAGGTTCATCCACATGAAAAAATGCCAGTAGGATCGTACATACAAAATCCAATTTCATACGTACGATCTGACAAAAATTACTAAACATTTGGAAAACTACTGGCTATCGTACAGATGAAAAAGACTAAATTGTATAGATGATGAAGACATCATACATTATAATATGAATTGAAAAACTAAGTCATGCATGCTCAACATAATAAAACATCATGTATACACTATAGAATTCAAACATTATGAAAGTTTTTGTACAGTACAAAGAGATTACTTAAATCAAGACATGATAAACATAGAACCTTTCAAACACAATGACATGCTTCCAATAAAATCAAAACTAAAAAGTACAAAAATAATAAAAGAAAAATAACCAAAAACTAACAACATAAAAAATTCAAACAACAAACTCTTACAAACAACCTAATAAAATAAATAAACACACCAATACATTATAAATGAAATTTGTAAATATTCAATTTAAGCATTAAGATCAATCACACCTAACTTAGCTCTTAAGGTGCTAAATATTTCAAAAGCTAGTGGTTTTATGAAAATGTTTGCATGTTGATTCTCGGTAGCAATATGGTGCAATTCAATTTCTCTCTTAGCCACATGATCTCTATTGAAGTGATGCCTAATATCAATATGCTTGGTTCTAAAATGTTGAATAGGATTCTTTGAAATGCATATCACATTTGTATTATTACAAAAATTTGGAATAGTGCCAATAGAAATTCTTAAGTCAATTAGTTGTTGTTTTAATCAAAGACTTATGTCACACAACATCCTAAAGAAATGTATTATGCTTCTACAGTTGAAAGGGCTACTAAATTCTCTTTTCTACTAGACCAAGAAACTAAAGAGTTTCTTATAAATTAATAAGTTCCAGAAGTACTTTCGAATCAACCCTGCAGCATACAAAATCTGAATAAGAATATCCAATAATTTTAAAAGAAGAACTATTCTTAGGATACCAAATCCCTGAGTTTTGAATTCATAAAAGAAATCTTAGAATTCTTTTAACCCCTGTCAAATATGATTCCTTTGGATTAGATTTAAATATAGCACACAAATAAATATTAAACATAATATATGGTCTGCTAGCAGTCAAGTAAAGCAATAATCTAATTATTCCTCTAATTTTTTTTATCAATAGATTTTTCCTTAGAATCCTTATCTAACTACATTGAGGAACTCATAGGTGTTGTCTGTGGTTTAACATTATCCATTTCATATTTCTTGAGAATGTCCTTAATATACTTCGACTGACTAAGAAAAGTTCCTTTCTCATTTTTCTTTATGGTAAAACCAAGAAAATAACTCAAGTCTCCCATCAAACTCATTTCAAATTCACTATTCATTATTTTTGGAAAATCAGCAAAAAGATTTTTCTTAGTAGATACAAATAATATATCATCAATATATATTTAAATAATGAGTATATCATTTTCTATCATTTTCAAAAAGAGAGTGATATCCACACTTCTTTTAATACATGATATCTCAAATAATAAAGTGCTTAACCTCTCATACCAAACTCTAGGTGATTATTTCAGTCCATACATTATCTTTTTCAATTTAAACACATGATTAGGGAATTTAGAATTTTTAAAACTTGGAGGTTGCATAACATAAACATCCTGTGTATCACCCCATTAAGAAAGGCACTCTTAATATCCATTTAATATAATTTAAAACCTTTTAAAAAGGTAAAGGCTAGCAAAACCCTTATCGTTTCTGGATACAGGGGAAAAAGTTTCTTCAAAATCAATGCCTTTTATTTGATTATATCCCTTGGCCACTAATTTTGCCTTATTTCTAATCACAACACATGAATAATTCATTTTATTTTCAAACACCATCTTAGTTCCAATAACACTTTGATCCTTAGGTCTTTGAATTAATTCCCAAATATTATTTTTAACAAATTAATTTAATTCTTCTTGCATTGACAATATCTAAAATTCATCTGAAAGTGCTTAATTTATATTAGTGGATATATAGATGTAGAATTGTTCACTTCTTTGCTAAGTCCATACCTAGTTTTAACACCCTCACTAGGTACACCTAAAATTAATTCTTTAGGGTGATTCTTAGAAAATTTTTATTCTCTAGATAAAGTGTTTTTTTATCTAACATTTTCTCCAAAATTTAATTTTTGAATTCCTTGGGAGATATTTTTAATATGATTTTGTTCTAATCTTGGCTCTTTCAAAATGTCAGATTCATCAAAAACTATATATATGGTCTCCTCAACTATCAAAATTCTCTTATTAATACCCCTATAGGATTTGCCAACACTTAAATATACTAAAAAAATTCCTTCATCAGATTTAAAATCAAATCTTCCTAAAGGAGTTTTTTAATTAGTATGAATGAACACCTTGTATCTAAAAACATACAAATATGAAAGATTAGGTGTTCTCTCCTATAGAAGTTCATAGGGTGTCTTATTCAATTTTGATCTAATGTTCACCCTATTTAGAACATAATAAGCCTTCATAACCGCTTCAGCCCAAAAATATTTCAAAAGTGAGTATTCTACCAATATGGCTCTAAAAGCTTTTATTAATATTACATTCTTTCTTTCCACAACTCCATTCTACTGAGGGGTCCTAGGTGCTGAAAAATTGTGATCAATTCTATAGTCTTTATAAAAATCTTAAAAATTTTCATTTTGAAATTCTCCTCCATGATCACTTTGAATTAATAAAATCTCACACCTTAATTTCCTATGAATCCAAGTACTAAAGCTTATAAATTTCTCAAATGATTCACTCTTATGAAATAAAAACTTAACCCAACGGGATCTCAAAAAATCAATAACTATTACAAATCCAAAAACTTTAGCTCCTAGACATATAGTGCTAACTGGTCCAAAAAGATCCATATATATGACTTGTAATAGTTTGCTAGTTCTAAAATCTTCAATGGAATGAAAAGAGGACTTCATCTATTTTCTTAGTTAATATGCATCACATAAGTTATCTTTAGTGAAGTTTAGTTTAGGTATACCTCTAACCAACTTTTTTTTGGATAATCTTCCTAATATTATTCATGCTTGCATGATAATGTCTCCTATGATTCATCAGTAATTTTTTTGAGATAAAAAGCTTTAGAAGATTTAATAAAATTTAGATCAAGCATGTACACATTATTTACCCTATTTCCATACAATACATCAATTCTATTTTGGCTTATTATGTAGCTTATGGGAAAAAATTTTACACTATAACCTTTATTATATAGCTAACTAATACTTATAAGTTATTCTTTAAGCCTTCTACCATTAAGACGTTTTTAATGAAAAATTGTTTCTTGTTGCCACTCATACATATTCCTACCACTTTCCATGTTGTATTATCTTCCAATGTAACCTTGCCTCCATTCTCGGGTTCAAGTGATATGAATTGTGTTGTATCTCAAGTCATATGCTTTAAACATCTGCTATCTAAGTACAAAATGCTCTCATGAGTTCTTGTATAAAAGTGTGTCTATAGAATGATCAAACATTAGACTTGGGAATCCAAACAAGTTTGGGTTCTCCTCTTGGCAATAATAATCTAGCTGCATATTTTATATGTTGTGTTTTATGCATCTTAAGTATCCACACTAGATATGATTTACTATGAATATTAAAAGTGTGAGAAATATGACCAATCATTCCAAAAGAAAAACATTTGACTCCAAGAAAAGGATTTACCAGTCTATGTGTATTATATTATCTTTTTCTAGGTTTTGACATTTTAGGCTTCTGATCAAGATTTTAAAATTATTCAAGTATGGGGGATATCTTATTTTCCTCAAGAGCATTTAGTTTCTCTCTCAGATGTGAGTTTGCACTTTTTAAAATAGAATTATCAACTTTTAAATAATACTCTCTATAATAAGATTCATCCATAAATGTTTTAAATTCATTTTCAAGTTCAGTATGTGATGATTTCAAAAATTCATGCTTTTTGTTCAAATCATTAAATTCATCCAATAATTTCATGTGGTTTCTATCAATTAATGCATGATCATTTCTATAGATTTCATGCTCTTTTTATAACTCTAAAAAGTTTAAGTTCAACTTAGCATGTAGCTTTTTGAGTTTCCTATATAGCATGAATTTTCTCAAAAACTTTAAATAATTTATCATAGGTTACGTCACATACCTCCTCTTGATCTAGCTGATCAAGCTTGTTATCCATTTAACACAAGTTTGTGACTTCCTCCTCTACTTTTATTTTTGAGGAATATGAAGCTGAGTCCACCCAAAATGCTCTCTACAATCCCTTCTTGTCCTTCCTAACATTGGTTTTCTCCTCAACCTTTTTCTTGCTAGGATTAGCTATGAGATTCGGGCAATCGAATTTGATATCTCCAGTCTTCCTACATTCATAACAAAATACATCATTAGAAGCATTAGTATTTTTGTGAAACTTACCCTTATTCCACTGCTAACATCTACTTTTCTTCCTCTTAAGGAAACTTTTGAATTACCTTGTAATTAAGGCAATATTATCTTCATCCTCACGCTTAGACTAGTCACTTTCTAAGTCATCCACTTTTAACACAATGTTTTTCTCCTTCCACTTATTACCTGCATTAATCTATTTTTGAGTCACTCCTTGCTCGTAAGTAATCAGTAATCTAAGCAGATTGACAATAAAATAAACAGTTAAGTTTTTAAACTCAGTTATTACAATTATCTTTTATCGCATATAGTAGGAAAACAATGAAAAATTTTATTAAATTTCTTAGAGTTTATTAGTTCCCAACATAAGGCATGAAATGAAGGTCAGACCATCTATGAAGAATGAGTATAAATGTCAGTGATTAATGCATTCAGTTTTATGCAAAAAAATTTATAATCATGTAATAGAATGTTCAATCTGGACTATTTCACTTCATTAGTTCCTTCATAAGTAATATAAAGTCTATCGCAAATTTCTTTTCTAATTTTATAAGTTGATACACGCATATAGTCTTCAGACTTAAGTGCATAGAAAAAGTTGTTTAAACACCTAACATTTATCTGAGAAAAAAATTTTTCTTCTTGGTTTAATCAAAAAATGGTGTTTCAGCTATCATGTCATCTACAAGTCTAGCTGGTCTAGTATAGCCTTCTTATACTAAAATCCACAGACGATAGTCAAGCGATTAAAGAAAAGTAGACATACAAGTTTTCCAAAAGTTGAAAGGGATGTTATAAAGTAGTGGTGGTCTAGTGATCAAATATCCTTCAGGTGTGTTATGGTTTCCAAAAGTAGACAAGATCATTTTTAAAAAAGTTGTCTAAACCTTAATTTTAGAAAGTTGGCTTTGATACCACTTGAAAGTTTAAATAGGTTGTCAGATCTAAATATTTGTTATAAGGCTAATCAAGAGGGGGGGGGGGGGGGGGGGGGTGAATTGATAATTTAAAAATTCTCTTATTAAATTAGAAACTTAATTTTAGATTTTATCACAATGAAAAATTTTCTCAAATTATTTTTCTTACCACAAAATTAAAACTTGTAAAAATAGAAATGCAGTAAAAGTAAAAATATAAAATATAAAATTTTATTAGGGTTTAGTCCAACTAGACCTACGTTCACTCCTTGAAACTCCCTCTTCAGGTATTATACTATAATAAAGTGACTCTCCTTTTGCTCCCACAGTAATGTGAAGCATACCTTACAATAACCTCTCTTCCACCAACCATGGTGTGGCAGAGTTCTGTTATCCTTTCTCAACCTCCTGGAGATGGTAAGTACCAATGTTCTTTCTCACCCTCCTAGTGATGGCAGATTATCGTTGTCCATTCACATCCTCCTGGTGTTGATAGAGTACAAACATCCTTTCATACCCTTATGGTGTTAGTAGAGTAATGATATCCTTCAGATTCTCCTAGTATTTATAGAGTACCATCATCTTTTCACACCCTCTTAGTGTCGAAAGAGTATCTATTCTCCTTTGAAAATCTTCTTTCAAGAGTCTTTAAGAAATTTGAGAAGATTTTTGAAGAACAAGCAAGAGATCCTCACCATTTGGCAATCTTATGAATCCCCTCACAAATCCCTCTTAAGATTTCTCTCACTCTCCAATGCCAAGACACTCTCCTAAAAACTCTTCAAGTGCACTATCAAATGAAATTTGCAATAGGAGTTGTGTTAGTCAGTTTTTAGGACTCTTAAATATGAACGATAGGAAAAACTGTCTAGAAAACTTAAAATTTCAATTTGACCATCTTGGATTATACAATACGATCACACTTCGTATGTATGAATAGTTCAAAAAATCCTTGTATGATCCTAGATGAATTGATTTAGTACTTTATCAGCCATATGTATGAACTAACATTGTACAGTATGAACAGTTCAAAATTAAAAAAGATTGTCTGATACAATTTTGTACGAACCCATTTTATACTCTAACTATGGTCTATACAAACCCCACGTCATATAGTATGAACTATTTAAATCAAATCATTCTTCATATAATATGAACATGGATGAGCCCATTTTGTACTTTGGATTTCATCTATACAAAACTAAATTCATACAGTACGAACAGTCCAAAACATTTACCTATTCATATAGGATGAATTGGCACGTACCCATTTCATACTCTAGATATCGTTTAAATTAAACTAAGTTCATATAGTATGATCAGTTCAAAAAATGGTGAGTTTATTTAGGACAAATTGGTACATATAAATTTTGTACTTTGGACATTATCTGTGTGAATCCAACTTCATACAGTACGAATAGTACAAAAGAACTTTACAAGGCATGATTCGATTAGCTTCATTATAGAGGAACAATAAAGACAAATTGTCCAATATGACCAAATAATCGTACAGTATGATTAATAAAAAAATATAAATTTTTACTCACTCCCCAAGTGTATTTGTATCATTACCCAATTATAATCACACTCTCATACTCAAGAAAAAGGTACAAACTTCAATTACAAGAAACCCTAAACTAATCTATCTTGAAGTCTTCGATAGTCTAGAGTATAATTTTCCTAAAATATTAGTACACAAATAACAGAAATAAGATTTTTCTAATATGTGTTAGGAGAAATAATAATTAACACAATAATATTTTTGTATCATCAGAAACTCACATGATATAAAAGTATAAGTTCGAAAACTACATCGTAACATGTGTGTGAATGTTCACCCAATTAGCATAAACTCATTTATGGCCAGACACAAAAAATACAAATTACAGACTCTTTTACATCCTTTTCTGTTCAGTCTTGAATTTTCAGCAGTCTTGAGCAATGTGTATTTTACCTTAATTGTTAGTGTTCACTGACAAAAATAACATCTAAAATATTCAATAAAGAAAGTAATAATTCAATCAATATTATTTATCATCATCAAAATCATAGATTAGAGATCCTGGATTGCACTATTCTCCATATTTTGTTGATGTCAAACAATGTTAGTTGATAGGCAAGAAAAGTGTTACTACTTACTAAGCACTTCCTCACTAGATGATATATTTTAAAAAATTTTGAGGTTACAAACAAAAATTTTAATTTAATTTTTTTGTTTATATTTTTTTTTTGTTTTTATTTTTTTAAGATGACAAAAAACGAATACAAAAAAGATAAGCAGATGATTATATTAAAAAAAATAACAAAATATACAATCAACGAAACAAGCATCTTCTTACCCTTTTGACATCACCAAAAAGAGGAGTACCACACAACCAAAGAAATAAAGTAGTACAAGTACAAGATAAAAAAAAAAACAAACAAAGACTATTTGAAAGGTAGATCCTGATTAGGTGGTGGTGGTGGCTAAAATAATGAATGGATAGAGCCAAGTTGATGATCTATTAAGGTAAATCTTTCACCTAACCACCACATATCGTCCTTGTGCTGTTATTATTATTTCTCAATATGGTAGCCTAGTTGAGTTTTAAGTTGCTCAAGCCACTGAACAATACCATCCTGATGGTAAGAAGAGTAGGCAGGTGCAGGTGGTCGTATTGGTGCTAGTGGTCCTCTTGCAGAAGCAGCATCCCCTTCTTCATAAAAATCTATCTGTGTACTTTTATCAAAGGAGGCATTCGTATGAAAGATAGGAAGATTATCAGTGGAATAAGAAAATTGGGTTGGTAATTGGTGTCAAGGATGTACCCTATGATATGTCCTTAGATAATGTTTTGTTTATATTGGGAACATAGATGTCGAATAGTGGTCATACTATGGATGTATTCTAGAATCATTTGTGCTTCATCAAATTTTGTACTAGACATGATTAAGTGACTACAGACAAAAGTGGGGTTATGATTATTCAATTCCCAGCTTTGGATATAATGGATGTTCGAAAGACATTCTGGATGATACGATTATTTTGAGTTAGAGATTAGATAAGGGGTTGGTGTTGGTTCGACTCCACATTTCTAAGAAGTAGATTAACATAAGTAAAATTAAACTCATTTGATATTAGAGATTTGGGACACTGTCCTTGAGTAGAGAGTCATATGTATTTTACTAGATCTACCGTAGTAAATTTTATAATTTATTTGTAGAGAAATGAAGTCAACATGGTGCATTCTAAATTTATCGTAAGGTTTGCTAAGAATTCATATAGGAGCTCAGAGTTAAAGGGGATGCCAACGTAAGAAGAAACTGGAGAGTGGAGGCAAAAAGGATCACAACCTTAAAATTTAAGGTTGGTTGGTTTAACTTGTGAGATGGGAAGATTTTTACCTCTTTGAGCTTATGATAGGCATATTCATATGCAACGGAGAGAAATTAATCATCGCAATGATGAGAGGAGGAGCTCCCCTGGATTAGTCAGCCGCATATACTTCCACCGACCATTGGACAGAAAGATTGAGAGGATGAGAGTTTGAAGGATAGAGGGTTAGTGAGTTGAATAAAACAAACCCTCCAATTTATAGAGTTCTTAACCAATCGTACAGTATGAAGATGTTCGTACAATATGATTAGAGAAGTAATTTTGTCTGGATAACTTGTCAGAAAGTAGTCAAATCATATAGTATGATCCGTATCATACTGGATGGTGTTGAAGAATTTCATTTGTGCTGAGGACACATCGATTTGTATTATACCATATGATGGGAGGTATCGTATAGTATGAATGTGAATAATTTCATACCAAACAGATTGAATTCCTCAATAGTTGGTGATACGAGGATCATATAAAATGAGTAGTGGTTCATATAGTATGATGTGTATATCATAGAGCTAATCTAGACCATTGATTAAACAAAGGGTAGTGATCTATGCAGTTGTGAAGATTATACAGTACGAATGTGAATAGTATAGTACAATATGAAAAAAAGTTAAGAATTTTAGTGATTTCAGTGAGATGTGTGTGTGATGATCAGGAAATATCTTAAACCAAAGAAAAATATATATTTTTTTGAATTTCTTTCATAAACGATAAATAACATACATAAGAACAAACACATACAATTTTTTTTTTTTTGAATTTAACAAACAACAACAAATAAAACAAAATGAGTACACAAATAAACATATACAAGTTTAATACATATATGACATTTTATTTGCAAATAGAAGTTTTTTTATTGGATTAAGCATGAATATCTATAACACCCATTTTTTTCCTCAAGATGCTAAAGGTGTCATAGGATAGTGGTTTTGTGAATATGCCTAACAATATCTCCCTTAGCTAAATGATCTCTTATGAAGTGATGCCTATTGTCTATATGCTTTGTGATGGAGTGCTGAATTAGATTTTTGGATATGTAGATTGCATTGTGTTGTCACATCAAATTAGGATAATTCCTACAGGTAGTCCAAGATCTAATAGTTATTATTTTAACCATAAAACTTTAGCAATACAACTCTCTACTATTATATATTATGCTTCAGCTATTGAAAGGGCTACTAAATTTTGTTTTCTATTGGATAAGGAAACAAAGGATTGTTCTATGAACTGACAAGTTACAAAAGTTTTTTTTCCAATCTGCCCTATACCCTACAAAATTAGAATCTGAATATCCTATGATTTCAAAAAAAGTGTTGTTTCTAGGATACCATATTCTTATGTTTGAAATTCCTAGTAGGTATCTAAGGATTCTATTGATAGTAGTTAAGTGAGATTCTTTAAGGTCAACTCGAAATCTGGCATAGAGACACACTAAAAATTATGTTCGGTCTACTCACAGTCAAAAAGAGAAGAGATCCAAATATTCCCCTAAATTATTTTTTGATTTATTAATTTTTTATTCTGATATTTGTCTAATTGAATAATAGAGCCCATGGGAGTGTTCATAGCCTTAGCATTGTACATTTCATATTATTTTATAATATCTTTTTGAAGTACTTATATTGGCTAAGTAAGGTTTCATCATCCATCTATTCACACTAAATCCAAGGAAATAATTAACTTCTCCCATCAAGCTCATGTCAAACTCGTTACTCATTATTTTTGAGAATTTGACACATTGGTTTTTATTTGCAGATCCAAACAAGATATCATCTACATAACTTTGGACATTGAGTAACTCGTCTCCTAACCTTTCAAGGAAGAGTGGGGTGTCTATGCAATCATTAACAAAGCTTCTATCTAGTAGAAAGGTGCTCAACCTTTCATACTAAGGTCTAGGTGCTTGCTTTAACCCACACAATGCTTTTTTCAATTTGGAAACATGGTTTGGAAATTATGAATTCTCAAATATAGGGGTTGCTCAATATAACCGTCCTTTTTTATTATCCTATTTAAGAAGGCACTCTTAATATCCATTTGATTTAATTTAAAACCCTTTAAACAAGCAAAGTCTAAAGCACTCTTGTGGCTTCTAGTCTAGCTACTGGGGCAAAGATTTCCTTAAAGTGTATTCCCTCAATTTTGTTATACCCCATAGCTACTAGTCTAGCTTTATTTCGTACTACTATTCCATAGATATTCATCTTATTTTTGATGACCCACTTTGTTCCAACTACACTGTGCTCCTTAGGTCTCTTAACTTATTCCCACACATCGTTCCGAATAAATTGGTTTATCTCTTCTTACATTGCTAGGATCTAGAATTTATCGCCTAAGGATTGATCTAAATTTATGGGTTCTATCATCGAGATAAATGTAGAAAGACTAAGCTCCTTTCTAAGTCCATGCCTAGTTCTTACACCTTTACATGGACCTCCTAAGATTAAATCATTAGGATGACTAGAAGAAATATCTCCAATCTCTAAATAATTACTCATGTGTTTCTATCCTATTTTATATGGCAATGGTTTCTACCCCCTGAATGACCTCAACTTCTTCTTCTTCTTTAGGTTTAGGTTCAGATGACTTATCTAATTCATAAAATACCACATCGGTAGTCTCTTCTACTATTAAGGTTCTCTTATTGAATATTTTATAGGCCTTTCTTATATATGAACAACCTAAAAAGACACCTTGATCGAATTTTGGAACAAATTTTCATAAGGGTGACTTACTATTGATTAAGATAAAGTATTTACATCCAAAAATATGTAAATAGGAAAGATTGGGTATCCTACCCTTAAAAAGTTCATAGTGTATCTTATAAATTCTAGATCTAAAATTCACCATATTTAAAACATAACAATCAATATTCCCCTTTTTTGCCTAAAAGTATCTGGGGAGAGTGTGTATTCAGCTAACATTGCCCTAGTAGCTTCAACTAATGTTCTATTCCTTCTCTCAGCTACTCCATTCTACTGAGGGGTCATAGGGGTAAAAAATTTATATCCTATTCCTCTCTCTTGACAAAAGGATTCAAACCTATCATTTATAAATTCTCCTCCATCATCACTATGGATTGTTGAGATTTCACATCTTAATTTTCTTTGAATGCAAGTGGAGAAGATTCTAAATTAAATTCCACAAATGACTAACTCTTATGTGCTAAGAATCTTACCCACATGAATTTAGAGAATTCATCTACTATCTCAAATCCATAAGTCTTCCATCATAGGTTGGCTATATTGACTAGTCCAAATAGGTTCATTTAAAGAATTTCTAGTGGCCTAAAGGTTTTGATATCTTTGATTGAATGAAATGATGATTTTACTTATCTACATAGTTGGTAGGAATCACATAGGTGGTCCTTAGTGAAGTCTAACTTAGGTATGCTTATAACTAGGCCTTTTTGAGTAATATTCCTCAGTGCTTTTATGCTCGCATGACATAGTCTCCTATGCCATAACTAAGAATCATCTATTGTTATTTTTAAAAGCAAGGAATTTGAGTATTTAATATAATTAATATCTAATATGTAAACATTGTTTATTCTTTTTCTTTTTAACATAAGTTAATCATCTAGGCTAATCATGCATTTGTTATAAAGAAACTTTATATCAATGACTTTATCGTATAGTTTATTAATAATTAACAAACTATTCTTTAAACAATCAACTAAAAGAATATTTTCAATCATAAGGTGTTTAGAGCTTACAATTGTACCTAATCGTACACCTTTTTCTAGTTGTGTTATCTCCTAATGTCACCTTGCCTATTAACCTGGCCTCTAATGTGATGAACTGGTTCATATCACCAGTCATATGCCTTGAGCAGCCACTATTTAGGTGCCACATGCTCTTACTAGGCCTTTTATGAGAGCACCCCTATAATATCACTCAAAAGTTAGTTTTGGGAACCCAAATGAGTTTGGGTTCCACCTTATGCCTGGATGAATGACATATATGTATGTTATGCTGTGATGAATGCAATTTAGGCCTCCACACTAAATCTATCCTACACTGGATGGTGCGAGTGCAGGCTATGTGTCATAACATGTCATAAGAGTGACACCTAACATCAGGAAATAGGTTCACTAACCTATGTGTATGATGGTGCATCTTTCTAGGTTTATGTGATGCATGCTATGTTGAGGAGTTGCACCATTGAGCCATTGAAGGTGGTGGTTTATTATTTTTAGTGCATTATTTTTTTCTTTTAAATATTTATTTGCATGTTTATAACTTGCTACTTCTATTTTTAATGCATGCTCACTACTATCTAATTGACATGCAAATTCATCTAAATCCTTAAATTCTTTTTCTAGCTCAATATATGAAGTTTTCAAGGAATTGTGTGCATAAGATAAATAAATATTCTTCTTATTTAATGCATCAAACTCATCTAATAAATCCATATGATTGTTATCCAGAGTAGAATGCTCAGTAATTAAACTAGAATTTTCTTTTTTCAAATTAAAAATTTATTATTAAGACTAGCATGCATTTTCTTAAGCTTCCTATATGAATCATGAATATTTTAAAAACTAATAAGTAATACATTATAGGAGGGTTGACATACCTCATCTTGATCAGATTGATCAAGATTATCATTAGCCATCAAACACATATTTGTTACCTTTTCCTATGCTTCTTATTCTTATGATTCTGAGGTAGAGTTAACCCAAAGGTTTTTCTATGTATTTTACTTTCCCCTTTTGTACTTTGGTTTCTCTTTACCATTTTCTTTGATCACGTGAGTCTTTAGATTTGGGCAGTAAACATGAAAGTGTCCCGGCTTCCTACACTAAAAGAAAAATATATCAAATGAAAGTTTAGTAGGTTTGTACCTTTACCTTTACTCTAGTTATTTTGATGATGTTTTTGTTTTCTTTTTAGAAAGCTCCTGAACTGGTGCATCATTAAGGATATTTCATCATCCTCATCTACTAAAGTGTTGTTATTGTCAAAATCATTTTCTTTTTGTACCACCATTCTCACCTTTTTCTTTTTCTCATGCGTCATTTTACCTTTAATTCATCCCTTGCTTATAAGCAATGAGTGATCCAAGCAAATTGTTGATAGAGTAAACATTTAAATCTTTTTATTCAATAATTCTAGTTATTTTTACATCATTAGATCTAGTTAAATAATGCAAAATCTTATTGACCTTTTCAGAATTAGATAATTCTCTATCTAGTGCATGCAAAGATGTTATTATCTGGGTGAACCTAATGTACATTTCAGACACAATCACGCTAGGTTTCATGCAAAAAAATTGTAGTCATGTAAAAGAATGTTTAACCAAAACTATTTCACTTCATTAGTTCCATTGTAGGTGATACACAACCTATCCCAAATCTCTTTTCCGATAGTGCATATAGAAACTCGCATATAGTCTTCAAATTTAAAAGCACAAAAGTAATAATTCAAAAACTTAACATTCAACTGCGTGAGTTCCCTATCCCCATTTATCCATTTAATAAAGAAAATATCAATTTTTACACCATTAATAGTATATAATGGAAGTGAGTAACTTGTTTGAATCACATGCAAAATTCTATAGTCAATGGATTGCATAAATGTGGACATGTGAATATTTCAAAAATCAAATGGGATGTTTTAAAATAAAGGTGGACGGGTTATTGATTAACCCTCCAAAGTGTTACAATTACCAAAATGTGCCACTGATCAATCATCTCAAGGTTTTCTTAAACACTATTTTTGAGACCCCACTATAATACCACTTGAAAGTATGAGATGAACCAACAAGGGGCGAATTGGTGCTTTTAAAATAATCCTAATGATGAGTGTTACTTGTTTGGATTTTTCAAAACACTTAGAAATAAGCAATTTTAATTTTTTAATGCAAAAGCTAACAAAATAAAATATGCCTTAAAAAACAGTGATGATGAAATTCTAATTATGAAGATAGAACATAAATTTCAAGCTGTTATAGCTAAGATGAAGTGCAAAAGTAAAATAAATAAAGTAAAATCAGAATGAACACACCACATTTTATAGTGGTTCGCTAAAACCTTAACCAATGTCCACTCCCTGAGCATTGCTCTAAAATAAAGTGACTCTCATTTTTCTCCCTCATTAAGGTGGAGAACCCTTACAAACCACTCTTTCACCAATCTAGTGTGAATGAGAACCAAAACTCCTTTTACAGGAAGAGAACCTTGACTCCTTTTCTCCTTCCTAGAGAAGGCAGCAAACCTTAAGTACTGACAAAGAAGCCTCTCTCCCTCGACAGCTTCCACAAAATTCACCAAGGCCATAAGAGGAGAGAGCGTGCAGCTAGCCCAGAGCAACCACGTGATTCCCCTCACACTCCTTCTCCCTCATGCTCAAGCACACCTTCTTCTTCCTCTCTCTTTTTTTTGTTTTTTTTTTTTTGACGAAAGAAAATTAATGCATTAAGAACCAAAGACAAACTAATTACAAGTAATAAAAGGATCACATTCCTTCTTGATAAGTTTCCATAAAAAGGCCAAAATGCTTTCCAAAAAAACCTATCAAAATAAAAGCTATTATCCAAAGCCAAGGTAGCACAACAATTAGCTACCTTATTACAATTCCTAGATGCATAATGGAAAATTACCTTATTGATGTCATTCAACAAGCAAGGATCCTTGTATGGCCACCTATCCATGATCCAATTATTCTTCTTCTTCAAAGAGTCTTGAACAAATTTGATAATATTTACATTATCACTTTCAACAACGATTCCTTTGCATTCTAGCATCCAATCACAAAGGAATTCCTTAACCGCAAAAACAGCATCTAGCTCAAGCTGAGCTATATCCCAATGAATTTTCTTCTTCCCAAAAGCACTGATTGTTGTAAATCTATTTTTTCATGTCTTATGTTTTGATGATTGACAAACACTATTTCTCTTGGACTACTTGTTGCTTCTAACTATTCAGGAATCGAAGATCGGACGATCAAGAAGAAGACAAGTTCAGGATTGCGTAGGTTTAGGGTTGAGTCAGTCTGTACTTTTGTTTTTCACTTTTGAGTCTACTTGTAATGGTCAAAGAGACTGATGCTAAGTAACCCTACACACACACACTTGAGAGACTTAGAATTTTAGTTTTTGTTCACATCGGCCAGGACGATATTTATATCGGCCTGGACGATCAGGCTTAAAACAGAAAGTCTAAATAAGGATTCTTGATTAAGGCAGTTGTCATTAACATGTCGGCCTGGACGATATGTGTATCGGCTAGGACGATAAGCTCAAAACAGAAAGAAGTAGCTGCCATAGACAATTAAGGTATACTGTATTTTTAAATTATCGGCCAGGACAATCCTCGGATCGGCCTGGAAGAAATTATCAAATTATGCCTTAATTGATCAGAAAATCAAGGGAGTAATTAAGGTTGATTGATACGATCATATTGTCCTGGATGATCTCAGGATCGGCCAAGATGATCTATTAAAAAACTTTAAGCTACTTCAGGACGATAAATATCAGCCAGCTCAAAAACAGGGCGATGCTCAGGACAATTTGCCTCTGATTTGAACTGATTGGCCAGGATGATCGTGAGATCGTCCGGGACGATCAAACCAAAATTCAATCGTCCAGGACTATTCCCAGGGCGATGCTCTGGCCGATCTTCTGTATTTTGTACTGATCGGCCAGGCCGATGTTCTGTATTTTGTACTGATCGGCCAGGCCGATGTACATATCGGCCTGGACGATAAAGTCGGCTATTTGCAATTAATGAGCTCCTTTGAAGCTCTTCTATTTAAGAGCTCTTGTTCAACATTTTTAAAGACCTTTGGCTGCTGCCTTGACCAGAGAAGACCTTGAGGAGAGAAAGAGAGAAAGGGAGAGAGAGAGGATCTTGTGAGGGGGAGCTTGTGAGGGGATTCACAAGGGTTGCTTCAAGGATCGCTCTGCTCGTTCTTCGTCTAGAGTTTCTCATCCGTGGAAGGGTCAGTAGAGGTAAGGAGTTTTTTCTTGGTTGTGGTTCTCTGCCAGCTTCAGGAGGAAGCAAAAGGAGGTAGGTTCTCTGCCTTGCCAGAGTGACAAAAAGAAGGTTCTTGTGAGGGCTTCTCCACCTAGCCGTGGGGGCTAAAGGAGAGTCACATTCTGTAGTGCAATACTTGGAGGGTGCCTCCAAGTAGTGGAGGTAGGTCGAGTCGACCGAACCACTATAAATTTCTGTGTTCTTTTTCTTGCTTCCGCACTTTTAATTCCGCATTTATTTCTTATGTTGTGATTTGGTTTATGCAATTTTTATTCTTTGTGAAAAGAGTTTTTAAAATACTAATTCATCCCCCCTCTTGGTTAGCTTGGGACTAAGTTCATAGGGCTTAACATCCCTAACAATCTTTCAAGTGGTATTAGAGCGGGATTTAAAAATTAAAGTTTGAAAACTTTTTTGAATTAGATCCATGGCTAATCTAGGGAATCACAACACTACGGAAGGGTATTCTATTACCCGACCTCCCCTGTTCGATAACCTACCTTTTGATTTTTGGAAAACTCGCTTGTCAATGTTTTTATAATCTACTGATTATCGCATGTGGATGCTTATTCAAGAACAATATTCTCGACCTTCTCGTGAAATTAATGGTGTTAAAACTGAAATTGCTTTTACTGAATGGACTTTTGATGAACGAGATTTAGCCCAATTGAATGCGAAATGTTTGAACTGTTTTTTCTGTGCTTTGAAATATGAGGATTACATGCGTGTTTCAACTTGCAAAACTGGTATAGAAATTTGGGATAAATTGTGCATCACCAATGAAGGTACTAATGAAGTTAAACAATCCCGTTTAAACATTCTCTTGCATGACTACGAACTTTTTTGTATGAAACCTCATGAATCAATTTCTGACATGTACACTAGGTTTACTAAGATAGTTACTTCATTTCATGCACTAGGAAAAGAACTTTAGAACTATGAGAAAGTTAACAAGATTTTGAGATGCTTGCCTTCGTCTTATGATGAAAAAATCACTGCAATTACTGAATCTAAGGATTTGAATACCTATTCTATTGATAACTTACTTGGCTCACTCATTGCTTACGAGGAAGGGGTGAATCAAAGAAATCTTGATACAAGTGAGAAGAAAAAGGAGAAAACAATTGCACTAAAGACACACAAATCAGATTCAGAATCTTCCGGGTCTGAAAGCGATGAAGTTGCCTTCATCACAAGGCAATTCAAAAGCTTTCTAAGGAAAAAACAAAAGCATCATCAAAGTTGGAGAAAAGGTAAGGATCACAAACATGTTAAAGGATCTTTTGATGTAGTTTATTTTGAATGCAGGAAACCTGGACATGTGAGAGCAGATTGTCCTACACTCCAAGATCACTCGAGCAAAGAAAAGGAAAAAGGTGAGGAGAAAGCTAAGTCTAGGAAGGATAAGAAAAAAATCCAAAGAGATTCTTCTGAGACTGAACCAGAGGAAGAGACTACAAACTTGTGTTTCAGGGGAGAAGATCAAAGTGATGAGGAAGAGGTATGTAAACCAACTTATGATGAATTATTTGAAATTTATGAAAAAATCCATGCATCATGCAAAAAACTTAAGAAGACACATGCTAGCTTAAAATTAGAACATTCGAATCTACAAAAAGAGCTTGAAGTTTTTCTCAAAGACCATGCAATGATTGATTCAAATCACATGGCTCTTCTTGATGAATTTGATGAGTTGAACAAAAAGCATTCAGAATTAATTGATTAACATAAGGCATTAACAGTTTCACACACCTCACTTATGTTTGATCTTAAGAAATCTAAAGAGATTGAGAAAAATTTGAGGATTGAGAATGATGCATTAAAAGGAACTAACTTGAGGGTTCAAAATGATTTTGATACATGTAAGAAAAATCGGATGACTTCCACTTTTAATCTTAAGCTAGAACCTAGGAAGAGGCATTATAATCATTTAAGAAACCCTTCTCCTGAAATTAGATGTTTTTCTTGTGGCATGCTAGGACACATCTCACACACTTGCACCATTCACCGTAGTACACATTGGGTGTGGAGACCTAAGATGCATGATTCACAACATACCATGCCTGCATTGCATTCTACTATTCTTAAGAAGGATCCCAAACCTGTTTGGGTCCCCAAATCTGACTGTTATTAAGCCTTGTAGGTATGCTCTCACCAAAGACCTCGTGGGAGCATAAGATAACTGGACATAAGGAGGCTGGGAGCTCAAAATTGCTTAAACTCGCTGCTTTATCACTTGCTTGAAACTTTTAGTTTTTGTGTTATCTTTTTTTTTTTTGTGCTTACTTTGTGTTGTTTTAGTTTGCTTTATTTTTATTTTTTTTTGTTTTGTTTTCATGTGTTTTGTTTTCACGTTGTTCTTTAAATTTGGCCTTCCAAATGATAATTTTTTTCAAGCTTTTAGATTTTGGAGTTTTAGAGATAGTGTTTAGCTTTCCTAAATTGGTTAAAGGGAGTAATACTGTTGATGTTTTTCCCTCCTTCTGACTTTGTTTAGTGGTATGATTTTCTTCTCTAAACAAAAGTCTAAACTCAGTTTAACCAATGTTTTTTTAAAAAGATCTGTTTCTTATCTTGCTATATTAATTTATCTTATGCATAATAGCCAAAGTTCTTAGATATCATTCAAGCTTTTGAAATCTTGCCATTGCATGTATCACATGATTTTGATTTTGTGTTGTGGATTGTTCTTTCCTATGTTAGAGAGAGAGCTCCTATTCTCTAATATTTGGAGGATATACCCACAACTAAGGTTCTTTTAAGGGTATATTAAAGAGTTTCTAGCTTGCAAGAGTTAAAAAGGAAAGAGGCCAATAAAGCCAAAATTGAAAAGAAAGCCATATACACAAAAGTGTATCAAAGATTCAAAAGATGCTCAAAAGAGCCAATCAAAGTGACAAGAGGCATAAAATGAGCCCACTAGGTGCAAGCTATCCTCTCTTTGGTAAATCTCTTAAAACTTAGAAAACTCATTGATTATGTGATGCTTTCAAAGACTTAATTTCAATTTCCATGATTGAGAAAAATTACTTTGGTTTATTAATTATGAGATATTTTCTTTGTAAACAAGTCTTGAATGGATCTTTTTACCCTATTTAGTTATTTTGAGTTAGATGTTTGTTTTCCAAAAGAATTTTGTACCCTAAAGGATGTCCAATCTAGGGTTAACAGAATCAGATGTTCTACCTTCTTCTGATTGGGATTTGTTAAACTCCTTGATCTCTTGAAACTTTAAAAGTTTAACTTTTCATATGATGCATCCATAAAACAAAAAAAATTAGAAAAATTAAAATCCAAAAATATTCATTTTTTTCCTTTTTCTGTATTTTGATTATTTTTTTTTTGTTTTTTTTTAGGGTCTTGATCATCACCATCTTTTCTTTGATTTCAATTCCTAGTCACATCGTCCTGGCCGATATTTTTTATCGTCCTGGATGATAGGACAAAACATCTTCAAAATCCATCTGCTGACCTTTTTTCTGTGCTTGCTGTAATTCATCGTCCTGGACGATCCTATATCGTCCAGGACGATTTGATCGAACTCATGGTGATAGTCCTGGCCGATAGAATATTTCACCTGTCCGATGCAATTTATGTGCATCGTCCTGGCCGATACACTGGATCATCCTGGATGATCCATGTGTCAACACATTTGAATCTTTAAATTCGGGGCCGAACGATCCATTATTGGACAATCGTCCTGGCCGATCCACTGTTCGTCCTGGACGATACACGTGGCAAGAATTTTAAACTTTTTAACTTCGGTCGGTACGATCAATTATTGTGCATCGTCCTGGACGATACACCTATTCGGCCCGGACGATCTGCTTTTTCAACGGTCATCCGGAATGACTCCTCGGGACGATCGCCTGTGTCTAATCGGCCTGGCCGATATCTGATCGACCCGGACGATTGCACCGTCTTTTTGACCAATCAGCCTGTACGCAATTATTGAGCTATATCGGCCTGGACGATTCTGCGATCGGCCAGGATGATATGGCCGTTTCTTTAAATTCTGGCCGATTCCAGCCATGTTTTCTCACTCTCCACCTTTCTTCCTTGTGTGTTTTCTTGCTAACTTCTATGGCTGGTGGGAAGCGTGTTCGTCAAGCGTCTGGGAGTTCTTCGAGGGAAACTCTGGACCCTCGATTCATGGAGGCAGAGGATCGGCTGCCTACCGTCGCTATAAAGAATGTGGGATAACCGTCTCTAGAATCATCAATCCTGCCCACATTTCATATCCGGTAATGGATCTATTTTCTCACACTTCTTTTTGCTTCATTCTTTCTCTCGCCTTTCCTTTTCACTCTGAGCTTCTTTTTGAATTTTTTGCTAATCTTCGCATCAACCCTACCTTCACAGCCCTGACCTCCTATGTGAATCGACGCCCTGTCGAAATCACATATCAGGATTATGTTGATCTTTTACAGCTATCCACCACCGGGGATAAGCTGCACCTAATCGCCTCTGATCCTGATTTTGACTGGTCCACGGCGAATCACTTCCTTCGCCAGACCAATGCACCTTTCCATGTTGGAGAGACTAGCTCTTTAGTCAAAGATGCTAGGATAATCCAACATGTTCTTCGCACCTCCATAATTCCAAAAGCTGGTGACCGAATCCACATCACCCCTTTACTTTCCCTGACTACTTTCTACATCATGGCTCATAGAAAATTTAATACTGCTGACTTGCTCTTTCGGTATATTGACCATTTAACCACAATTCGCGATCCAGGTCATAAGAAGAAACCCAATCTAGCCTTAGGACACATCATAGCCTATGTCCTTGAAACCAAATATCAACTCCAATATCCTACACCTCCCGACCTCCCAATCCTCTTCTACTCAAATAGTTCCTTTAGTACCCTTCACAGTACTCGTCTCCACCCTGAGGAACCTCGGGGGGCTAGAGAGGAGGAGGCTCCCGCTCCCGCTCCCATTCCTGATCCTGTTCCTCTCCACCAGCACTCACTGGTTGATCAGTTGATTGAGAGGTTCGATCGATGGGAGACCCGCTTTGACGCTTACGTTGTTGCACAGGAGCAGCAACACTCTGAGGATATTGCCTGCTACGAGCAGCACCGCGCTGAGGATTTAGCCCGATTTGACAGTTTCCTTACTCAGCAGCAGCAGCAGCATGACCAGGACATCGCCTGGTTTAATGCTCAGTTCACCACACTTGCCACCTACTTTCAGCAGCCACCTCCACCACCTCCATCTGATGATCTGGATCCCTCATTGTTTTAGTCTGTACTTTGTGTTGTTTATTTCCTGTCATTTTGTAGTTTGCTTGTTAGTCTTTTGTGATGTTTTCTTTTTGTATCTGGACTCTCTTTTTGTGATGACAAAAGGGGGAGTAGGGTGTGGAAGGAAAAAGCTGTTGGGTTTTGGGTTTGTAACTTTGAATTTCTAATAAACTTTTTTTTTTAAATTTTCCTACTTCTGTTTGCCATCATCAAAAAGGGGGAGATTGTTGCAAATCTATTTTTTCATGTCAAATGTTTTGATGATTGACAAACACTATTTGTCTTGGACTACTTGTTGCTTTTAACTTTTCAGGAATCGCAGATCGGACGATCAAGAAGAAGCCAAGTTCAGGATCGCGTAGGTTTAGGGTTGAGTCAGTCTGTACTTTTGTTTTTCACTTTTGAGTCTACTTGTAATGGTCAAAGAGACTGATGCTAAGTAACCCTACACACACATACTTGAGAGACTTAGAATTTCTGTTTTTACTCACATCGGCCAGGACGATATTTATATCGGCCTGGATGATCAGGCTTAAAACAGAAAGTCTAAATAAGGATTCTTGATTAAGGCAACCGTCATTAACATATCGGCCTGGATAATACGTGTATCGGCCAGGTTGATACGCTCAAAACAGAAAGAAGTAGCTGCCATAGACAATTAAGGTATACTGTATTTTTAAATTATCGGCCAGGACGATCCTCAGATCGGCCTGGACGAAATTACCAAATTATGCCTTAATTGATCAGGAAATCAAGGGAGTAATTAAGGATGATTGATATAATCATATCGTGTTGGACGATCTCAGGATCGGCCAGGATGATCTATTCAAAAATCTTAAGCTACTTCAGGAGGATAAATATCGGCCAGCTCAAAAACAGGGCGATGCTCAGGACGATTTGCCTCTGATTTGAACTGATCGGCCAAGACGATCGTGAGATCGTCCGGGATGATCAAGCCAAAATTTAATCGTCCAGGACTGTTCCCAGGGCGATGCTCTGGCCGATCTTCTGTGTTTTGTACTGATCGGCCAGGCCAATGTACATATCGGCCTGGACGATAAAGTCGGCTACTTGCAATTAATGAGCTCCTTTGAAGCTCTTCTATTTAAGAGCTCTTGTTCAACATTTTTAAAGACCTTTGGCTACTTCCTTGACCTGAGAAGACCTTGAGGAGAGAAAGAGAGAGAGGAAGAGAGAGAGGATCTTGTGAGGGGGAGCTTGTGAGGGGATTCACAAGGGTTGCTTCAAGGATCGCTCTGCTCATTCTTTGTCTAGAGTTTCTCGTCCGTGGAAGGGTCGGTAGAGGTAAGGAGTTTTGTCTTGGTTGTGGTTCTCTGCCAGCTTCAGGAGGAAGCAAAAGGAGTAGGTTCTCTGCCTTGCCAGAGTGGAAAAAAGGAGGTTCTTATGAGGGCTTCTCCACCTAGCCGTGGGGGCTAAAGGAGAGTCACGTTTTGTAGTGCAATACTTGGAGGGTGCCTCCAAGGAGTGGACGTAGGTCGAGTCGACCGAATCACTATAAATTTTTGTGTTCTTTTTCTTGCTTCCGCACTTTTAATTCCGCATTTTTTTCTTATGGTGTGATTTGGTTTATGCAATTTTTATTCTTTGTGAAAAGAGTTTTTAAAATACCAATTCACCCCCCCTCTTGGTTAGCTTGGGACTAAGTTCATAAGGCTTAACATCCCTAACGATCTTTCACTGATAAATTTGCCCTTATAGTCCCTAAAAATGCCACCAATCCCAGCTTGATTGGATCTAAGTAAAGAAGCATCCACATTGATTTTAATCCAATCCTTTGGAGGAGGGCACCAAGGATCATGGGACTCCCTAAGCAGATTAGTGCCCCAACTTACAAGAAAAGGATTAGAATTAGAAGTAGCCAAATAAAGAGCATTGGAAGCTACCACAGAACACGGCAAAGCAGGTTTCTGATGTTTGACTTCATTCCTATTTCTCCAAGACAAGTATACTACCGTGCAATATAACCTCACAAAACCAGAATTCTACACAGAAATTGCCTCCAAGCTCTGTAAACAGTTGTCCAAAGAGTGAAAAATTGGTATATGAATACCCCATTCACGTATTTTCATAATCACCTCAACCATATATTTACAATGAACCATAATATGCTCATAAGATTCAATGGAATGACAGCCCCTAGCACAGTTTACAAAATCAGATAAGTTTCGGTTCTTTAAAACAAATTAGTTGGAATAGCTCTTTTGCCAAGCCTCCACTAGAATATTTCAACTTTTTTGTTCAGTTTTAGCTTCATCACCCAATTAGAAAACCCATTTTCCTCTTCATTCAGTCTGTAGGAAGTAATAGATTCAAAAGCAAGAGCTGAAACCGTCTTCCCAGAACACCAGTTTATCATTTCAATGCTATCCTCCCTCTCCTGATCAAAACTTATTTGGCTGATCAGAAAGATCAATTCCTGATGAAATGCCCTCTGTAGCTTTACATAATTCCATTCCCCATTACTTAATAGGAGCTCATTGATATTAACATTTTACAGGTAATCACAATCCACAAATGTAGGCCACCGGTTTATACATTTATCAAATAACCAAGTATCATCTAAAACACTGATACTATTACCTTCGCCAATTCTCCATCTGACCACATTCCTCAAAATCTTCCCTCTGTCCAACAGTATGTTCCAAGCACTAGAGCAAGTGCTTTTGTGAGCTTCATGCATAATATCATCCCCATATTTATGTTTCATTGTTTTATGAAACAATGAATCATGCTTCTGAAGAAAATTCCAAGCCAAATTGGATCTAAGAGCTCCAGTTCTAAGCAGAGGAGAATGCAAACCCAAACCACCAAGTCTCCTTGGTTTACAGATCTCATCCAATGCAACATAATGCATTCCCTTAGAGCCATCTTTTTTATTCCACAAAAAATTTCTACATAACTTTTCAAGCTCAAGAAGCACTCTCTTGGGAAATAAAGAATTTGTAATCAAATAATTTGGCACGGAAAGTAAAGAGCTATCAATAAGGATGAGTTTACCTCCCAAAGAAAGATACTTCTTACTCCAAGAATTAAGTCTATCCATGATATTGCTAATATGTTCCTAAAAATCTACTATCTTGGGTCTTCTAAGAGACATCTTCATACCTAGATACACCATTTCCTTCACCATCTTAATGCCCAACACTTTAGTAATCTTCCTCCTCAAATTATTTCTCACCATTTTACCAAACATAACTTGAGATTTGCTGAAATTCACTTTTTGACCAGTCCATTTGCAAAAATCCTCCACTATAATCTTCATTGATTTAGCCAATGTAGAAGAAGCATGGGAGAAGATTAACACATCGTCTGCATACAAAAGATGTGTAATTTTTGGTCCTCCAGGAGAAATTTGAATACCAAGAGATTGGCCTCTTTGATTGATTGCATTAGACAATAGTTGGGAGCACAAAATAAAAAGGTAAGGTGAGAGTGGGCATCCTTGACGAAACCTACTATAAGCATTAATCCAATTGGAATTATTACCATTAATGAGAATGGAGAACCTCACTTCAGTAACACATTCCAAAAGCAATTTAGAAAATTGAGATGGACAACCATACCACTTGAGAATTTAATGAAGAGTAGTCCACCCCATACTATCATAATCTTGCTCCATGTCTAGTTTAATAGCCATTGCACCCTTTTTGTTTTTGGAAACCTTGAACTTATGAAACATTTCTTGAGCCAAAAGACAATGTTTAGAAATAGATCTTCCAGGTATGAATGCCATCTGTTCTTCTGATACCAAGATGAAAATAATTTTCTTCAATCTATTCACAAGCATAGAGGCAATAATCTTGTAATTCATTTGACAAAGACTAATAAGTCTGAAATTGGCCGGAACCAAAGGATTCTTGACTTTAGAAATCAAGATAATAAGAGTGTCCTTCCATTCTTTACACATAATACCGGTTTTAAAAAAATTATTAACAACTTTCCATAAGGTTTCCCAAATAATACTCCAAAAGCTTTTGTAAAAAGAAGAAGTAACCCCATCTATACCAGGAGATTTATTATTACCTTGCTGGAAGACCGAGCATTTCAACTCATTCACCGAGAACTCCTTAATAAGCATATTGCTGTCCTCAAAAAAATTTTTCTGTCCCTGTAAAACCGAAGGCCAACCCCTTAAACTGCATTCCTTATGCTGCCATATCTTTTCAAAGAAGTCATAAAAAACTTTCTGGATTTGATCTTCATCAACCACCAAATAGTTGGACTCATCTTTGATTTGATTAATTCTATTCCCATTTCTACGAGCCGTTGCAAAATTGTGGAAAAGTTTGGAATTCATATCACCTTCTTCATGTCATTTAGCTTTTGCTCTTTGGTTCCACCAAGTAGATAGCCTTCTTAAAGTAACATTAAACTCATGTACTTCATTACGAAGCAATTTAAGATCCTCATCAGTCCAACTCTCCCCCAAAGCCTCCTTCCTTTGAAGATCAATAATCTCATTTTTCAGTTTTTCCTTTAAAGTATTCAAATCTTTGCATTTGTTTCTACTCCAAAAAAATAAGGCTTTTAGTGTTCTGCTGGTCTTCTTCTGAAGCACTTCATTCTCATTTCCCACATCCTTTTTCTTCCATGAATAGCTGACAATACCCTTACATGCCGGATAAGATCTCCAAGTATCTTCAAACCTGATAGTTTTAGACTTGAATCAAACTTCAACATCCAATTTAAGAACAATTGGACTATGATATGAAGCAATTCTTTCTAGGTGTTTAATAACAGCTAGAGGGATCTTCTGAATGGCAGATGAATTTAGAAGACATCTATCCAACCTCTCCCAAATTTGAGAGGTCCCATCCTTGTTGTTACACCAAGTAAACCTTGGCCCAATATAGCCAATGTCATGAAAATCCAAATTCACCATAAAGCCTTTCATCTCTTTAGGACCTTTAGAGAAAAGAAATCTCTTACCTCCTCTCTTATCTTCCTTGCTCAAAATGCAGGTAAAATCCCCTCCTATGATAGAGGGAATAGAGTCCTCCATCCAATCTTCAAGTTGCTTCCATAAATTGCTTCTTTCCACACAACATCTACTACCATACACGGTTGCAATTCTCCAAATCCCCAGATTAGGAATCATGAGGTCACCAACAATAACCTAAGAAGACGTTTCCTTAACCATAAAAGAAACCAATTTCACATTGCATAACACCAAAATCCCACCAGAAGTACAAATAGCCGGATGATGCCAATAATCCCAATCTTTTCCAATAAAACAATCAATCTCCCTTCTATCCATACTAGAAATCTTGGTCTCCATAAGACCAATAAAGAAAACATTATGATCTCTAACTACTTCTTTCAAATATAAGGAGGCCTCTTTCTTTCTAGCCCCCCTACAATTCCAAAACAAAATTGAATTCATTTAAACAATCAAAGGGGATTTCTCCCCAATAATGGAACTCACCCTTCCATCCCTTTTCTTCTTCTTAAAATCAGGTTCCACTGGCCCAAGAGATCTCAATTCTTTGGCTAACTTCATCTTGGCAGCACCACTTTGTGAAATCACCTCCAATTGAACAGCTTCAGTTTTGGCTCCTTCCAATCCATCCTTCTTTGAATTCACATCTTCTACACACTTGTCATTGTTTTCATCTTCACTGCAATCAGCTAGAACAGAAAAACTGTTAATAATCTGGACTTCTACTGGTTTATTCCCCTCACATTCATCAGCCATTGGTCCAGCAACAGGTTCAGTAACAGATTTCACAACATTCTCCTCTGTCACCATCTTCAATTTGTTAACTTTTTGAGTCCTCAACCGATTGCTATTAGCTCTGTTCTCCATACTATTCTTCTCCCCCACGACTTTTCTGTTCAATAAGTTGCTGTTAAACCTCCTATTATTTTTGAACTGCACATGTATCCAAGGACCAAATTCTAAACTATTATTGAATTTCTTCCCATCTATCACTTCTTTATTGTCTACATTGTTAGCATCATCTAGCTTCCCACTTTTTTGATCCAGAATTCCAATTGATACAATTTCTGGACAAGATTTTTCTTCATGACCCACTTTGCCACAATGATAGCAAAGAAGATCAATCTTCTCATACTCCACACGTTGAAAAAACCTGCCAGCTAAGCCTTCAACCCACACACCATTTAGTAACTTCTTTTCCAATTCAATTCTAGCACAAATACGAGCAAATTCTCGTTTACCCCACCGAAATGTGTTACCATCAAAATACATAGATGTTCCAACACAAGAAGCAATCCTTGACAAATTATCTTCATCCCAGCAGTATAGAGGTAAGTTCAGAAGTCTGATCCACACCGGAGCTGATATACCCTTGAAAGAATTAGGATAAAACTCAGGACACCATCTATCCATACCAACAATGAACCCACTAACATACCAAGGTCCTCCATTCAAAATTTCTTCCACCGCATCATTCGTCTTGAACGAACAGAGTATCCAGTTCATACCCATGGAGGTCATATGAAATCCCCCATACTTACTCCATTGCTTTCTCAATTCAATACTACAAACTGAGAATGGAATGTTGCTTCCCAAAACTTTAATAACAATTGAGTTTTTCAGAATTTCAACATTCTTCGCCTCCGTATCGAAATTCATCTTCACTGCCATTCCATCATCAGTAAATTCTACTTGATCCTTGTTGAAAGATATCTTGATATGTTTTGGCTTCGACCAAGACTCAGCAATCTCATTCTTGTTACCCTGGATATCCATTATACTCAGATTTTCCTTCAAGATCAAGGGAGCTTCAGCAATCTTCAAATGACCCGCATCCGCCATTACATTATTATCCAAATTTCGATCCTCCATCGACGATACATTCTTCTCAACATTCTGATCCTTCTTCGAATCAAGAACTCCAGCAAAATTGTTAACACGTAAGATTAAATCCTCTGGAACAATCGGTTCAAGAACAGTCAAATTCGTATTTCTATATTCATCAATTTTCTTTGTGACAACACAATCATTCAACAAGACATTCTTCCCCTTACCTTCCACTGCAATCGAACGGCATTGAGATTTCACTCCTTCCCTGATCACAATCCCATTAGAAGCTTTTCTAGTAGCTCGTAGAGAGCCAGATGAACGCTGGATGTTCATGACTCGACGGCGAAGAATAGCCGGCGAACCTCCGGCGCCGCCTCCTTCAGCCTCAGGATTCCCGCGGTAACCGAAATTCAAAAAATCTGAATGATTTCTCTCTCTAGAAAATCCTCAGAGCTTCTCTCTCTAGAAATTTGGTATTTTTTCTCTAGATGTGTTTCTTCACCTTCTTCTTCCTCTCACAAACCATGATTTTCTTCAAAAGCTCCCTCTCAGAGTACTTTCTTTAGACATGTTCCTCTCCTCGCAACTTTGTAGAAAAAGTATAAAGAATTGCTTTTATAATAGGCTTCAGGAAACCCTAAATATTTAAGTTAATCGTCTATGTTCGTACAGTATGATCCAAGTTCTTAGATTATGATCCAAGTTCTTAATGAATGATCAGTTCAAAACAAGTTCCATCCAGCACTAAGTAGAACAAACAGTTCACAAATTCTTAACACAAGATCAACAAAAAATGAATCAAAATCTTTCACTATATCCTTCAAATATTGAGAGTCTTCTCTCTTCCTAGCCCCTCTACAATTCCAAAAAATAATAGATGACATTAACTTTTAGAAGTGAGATTACTCCCACTGCTGTCTTTTTTCAGCACACCACCCCTTCTATTACGAATAATAGAATTATATTTTGCTAAATACTTTAGTTTAAATTTGGACATACCATAGTTGGGAATAGCAAGTCTTGTACCATAATTATTCATATCTGCACCAGCAATTTCTTTTTCTTCAACATCTTCCACACTAACTTCCACAGAATCAGGAGTTTCTTTGTTATTAGCTTCTTCTTGAGGAACCTCCAACACATTAAATAAGTTTACATCCATAGGAATATCAGCAATCAAGACATTGGATGTCTTATCTGGCAACACATTTGAATCAATATTTTCCCCATAATCCTTATCCTGAATTTCTACATTTGTCTTCAGCTCATTTTTACAATGTGACATGTCAGAATTAAGCAGTTCTTGCTCATTTTCTTTACTCTTCCCCTAACTTAATTAATCATAAGCTATGCTAACTTCCACAACATAGGAAAGCATGGGCTGATCCTTTTTAACATATATAGGAACTGTTTTAGAAATAGCCTTATCAATAACAACATTTCTATTCTCCAATTTTCTATTATTCACTGCAACTTTAAACTTTCTTCTATAGTTTACATATATCCAAGGTCCATATGAATTCCTGCTACTCTTTTTTTTTTTTTTGAAAGATGCAAAAGCAATATTATTAGAAGGAAATGAGATTACAAACTAAGAAAAGGATCACTTTCCACCTTTAACGACTTAATAAAATAAGGAGGAATAGAGTCCTGACTACAATTATTCCAAACAAAATTACTACTATGAGCAATGTTAGCACACATATTAGCTAACTTATTACAATCTCTACTTATTCTACTAAAAATAACATTCTTGAATTCTTTGAGGAAATAAATCTCTTCCATCCCATATGTAATCAACATCTTGTTCGGATCTTTATTAAGCTCATGCAAAAAATTAATGGCATTTGCATTGTCTCCTTCAATAATAATTCCGTCATAATCGAACATCCAATCTTGTAGAATGACCTTTAATGCTTTGGTAGCCAATAACTCCAACCGAGCAACATCCCAATACAATCCCTTGAAACCAAAAGCCAAAAGAAATCTTCCTTTAAAATCTCTGAATACTCCACTTATAGTAGCCTCGTAGGAAAGAAACAAAGAAGCATCCACATTAACATTAAGCTATCCGTGTGGTGGAGGGTGCTAATTCTTAATGAACAGCCTATTAGGCTAATTAGCTCTCCAGTAGCCCAATTTAAAAGCTCCTTTATCAACAAAAGAAGCAAGAGAAATAGTTTGAGCAGTTATGTATAAACAAGAGTCTTCCTTTTCTCCATGAACATGTTTACACCTCAATTTCCAATTCAGGAAAACCAAAGTGGAATATAATTTTCCAAGAAGAGAATTCTTACCGGTATTTCTTTCCAACCACATAAAACATTCCTTTAAATAAGTAAATACTGGAAATAAGAAACCCCAATTATTAATAATTTGTATTACTTGAATCAGTTTGGAGCATACTACCATCACATGGATGATGTTTTCCGTCTCTAAGCAGCCCCTAGGACAAGCATCATCCATTCTCAATCTTCTTTTCACCAAAAAACCAAATATTGGGACCGCTTCATGAAGCAATCTCTACCAAAAATTTTCCACCCGTGGCATAAGTTAGAGTTTTTTAGGCCAACTCCAATAGATATCTCTTCCCATTAAATCACCTAAAGTAGTAACTTCTCAAATAATGGAAGAAAGTGTTTTCCTTGTCTGAAAATGAATCAACTCCAAACTATCCTTTGTAAGCACAGAACAAATTTGAATTAGGGAAATGATAGTTACTAATTCTTCTCCAAACCATGTCTTCGATTCTTCAAAGTTCCATCTTCCATGAGTAATGAACATATCAAGTTTTGTGTCATCCATTAAGTAGATCGAAATAAAAGTTGGCCACCTAATAAGGCATTTATCCATCAACTAATCATCCTTGAGCACATTGTTAGATTTTTACTTTCCATTTAATAACCGGAGCAATAGCCTAACATCCTTTCAACAAAATTTTCCAAACCAAAGAAGCACCTTTCTTAGTTTGGGTATTCCAATTACACATTTCATATTTAGCAGCCATAACTTGATATATTAAAGAAAAAGAACCACTAAGAAGCTTCCAAGAAAATTTTGCTCTTAAGGGGCCAACCTTAATGAGAAAATAGATAAGATCATGGCCACCCAATTTACTAGGAAAACAAAGAACATCCCATCTCACATAATGAATTCCCAAATTACCATCCTGCTTATGCCATATATAGTCCATGCACATTCTATCCAACTTTGAAAGAATGCTCCAAAGAACGAGAGAGTGAGTACTTTGAAAAAAAAGGAAGATATATAATAACAGATTTTACTAAAGTTAGCTTTCCTAGAAATGAAATATGTTAGTTGCTCCAATTTTGAAGTCTACTCAATGTCTTCTGAATAAGAAACCCAAAATCATTAACTCCAAGCCTCCTTAATGCAATCTTCACTCCCAAGTAAATCATCTCTTAACCACTCTTAAACCCATTAATCAGGATATGACTTTTTTCTTCCTCTTCTTCACTGAATTTCAAACAAGAACTACAGATTTATCAAAGCTTATATTTTGACCCGTCCAACTGCAATACTCTAATAAGATGTTCTTGACATTCTTAACCCTTTTAAGAGAAGGGTAAAAAAATCACAATATCCTCAGCATATAGTAAATGTTAGATATTCAGAACACAGAAATGAATTTTGATACCAATCTCACATTCTTTAAGATCCAATGCATTTGAAAGTAGCTAAGAGCAAATAATAAACAAAAACTGAGATAGAGGGCAACCTTGCTGAAATCCATAAAGAGCCTTGATCCAATTTGAATAACTCCCATTCACCAAAATAAAAAATGAATGAAACTCCACGTATTCCAAAATCAAGTTAGAAAACTTAACAAGAAAACCAAAGTAATGAAGAACTTGTTTCAAAGTTGCCCACCAAATACTATCATATGCATGCTCCATATCAATCTTAAAAGTAACCAAACCACTTTTCGACTTAGAAAATCTAAATTTGTGGAAGATCTCTTGAGCCAACAACACATACTCCGACATAGAATGACTTTTCAAAAAAGCTTCTTGTTCTATTAAAATTAATTTTTAAATAACCTTTAGCATTCTATTCAAATGAATTTTTTCCACAATCTTGTAAATAGATTTCCATAAGCTTATATAGGGCTGTCAATTCGTGTCGGCGGGTCGTGTTCGGGTCAGACCTGAATTTGGCCCGGCTGTATCTGACCCGACCCGGACACGACTCGAAACAGGTTTCGAGTTAATTCGCTGGACCCGAACCCGACCCGGATCAGGTTCGGGTCAACACAACCCGACATGATATTTTGAAATATGCGGTTTTCGGTCACAAAGTAGTGGCAGGCGGCGGCACGCACAGCAGTCGGCGGCAACAGCAGCGGTAGGCGGCGCTGCAGCGAGGCAGCAGTGGCAATCAGTCGGCACGACACTGTGGCAGCGGCGACAGCGAAGCCGTGAACGTCGAGATCGCGATCGTTGAGACTGCGACTCGACGCGTGCCAGTCGCCAGAGCGGCAGTCGGCAGAGGCGAGACAGCGCCAGTCACCAGTGACGCGATTGAGAGTTTGGACTGCGACACGACGCACTGAGTTGATTCGTCAGCAAGGCGGGCACGCCGGGCAATAGAAACATGCAAACTCATTTTCGGGTCATTTCCGAGTTTTCGGGTCAACCCTAAGACGACACGTAACGCAAATTGTGTCAGTTCTTTGAACCTGAACCTGACCCGTTTGCTAACCGGGTCGACCCGAACCCGGATTTTTCTGGGTCGGGTTTTGGTCGTGTTTGGGGTCGTGTCAAAAATTGACAGCCCTAAGCTTATAGGTCTAAAATTGGACGGCAATAAAGGATTTTTAACCTTTGGAATTAGCACCACTATGGTCTCTTTCTACTTATCATCCATAATTCCATATGAGAAAAAATGATAAATAGCTTTCCACATATCAATCTTAATGAAAGAATAAGAGATTCCATCATTACCTAGCGATTTAAATCCACCAAGCTTGTTTAGCACTTCCAAAACTTCTTCCCAAGAGATTTCTGCCTCCAAAAAGGTTCTATCTTCATCATTCAGCACATTAAAGGGTAGCGCCAGTCACATAGAGAACACTCCATATGCCTCCATTTGTTGCTAAAATAAACCAAAAAAACTACTTCAATTTGCTTTGGATCTTCTACCATGTCTCCAAACCCATCTTTAATCTTATAAACCCTGTTTAAATTCCTCCTAGCACTTGCAAATGAGTGGAAAAACCTTGAATTTGTATCTCCTTCTGCTAGCCATCTCACCTTTGAATGTTGCCTCCACCAAGTGTTCAATCTAGCTAAGGTACAATTGAGTTCCTCCACCTTAGACCTGAGAGTAACCAACTTTTGCACCAAAAGATAACCTTCTTTAGCCTCCTCTAACTACAATTCCATGATTTCTTCTTTTAGACAATCTTTTAATTAATTAAGATCTAGAAGCTTAGCCTTACTCTAAAAAAATGAAGCTCTCAACACCCTTCTAGATTTAATGTTAAGATTTTCTGAAAGGCTACCAATAGCTTTCCTAGACTAATCTTTGGCCACCACAGTATATGAAGCATGGTAAGAAGCCCAAGAATCTTCAAATCTAGTAATCCTTTTCATTTTAAAATTATTTTTCAAAAGATTAAACAAAATAGGGCAATAGTTAAAAGCCACCCTTACAAGATGTTTTACCACCACCCATTGAGAGACTTCAATTGCCTTAGAGTTTAGAAAATATCTATCTAACCTCTCCAAGATCCGAGCCTCATTTTATTTGTTATTACACCAAGTGAACCGAGGTCCTATAAAGCCAACATCATGAAAATCATTATTTATAAGAAAAAATTTCATTTCCTTAGAACCTTGTGAAAATCAGAATCTTCTCCAACCCATTTTGTCTCCATTTTCCGGCAAACAATTGAAGTCCCCACCCACTACTGAAGGTAAATCCTTGGAAGAAAGTTGTTCTACTTTCCTCCACACTTCTCTTCTTTTAACAAAGTCATTACTCCCATACACAATAAAGATACGCCAAACACCCTTGTTATGAACATCAATATTCCCAATATTGCCTTGAGAAAAAGACTCCAAGATTTTAAACAAAGACACCTTAGAGTTCTATAAAACAATAATTCCTCCTGATAATCCATCAACTGGAACATAAAAAAGTCCCAATCCACTCAAACAAGCTTATCTACTCCCTTCCTATCTATGGAAGAAAGCTTGTTTTCCAATAACCCAACAAAAAAAAAACCATCAAACTCCATCACAAACACTTTTAGATATAGAGAAGCCTGACTTTTCTTCACTCCTATACAATTCCAAAAAGTGATAGAAGCCATTAATTAATTAAAGGGGAAGTAGCCCCCACAACATTTTTCTTTCCCAATTCATTTCTTCTCATTTTAGATATTTTGACGGGACCTAGAACTTTTAGTTCTTTAGCCAATAGCCTTTTAGCAATATATGATCCTCCTTCATTTGCATCAACCCCTTCAAAACATTTTACATCAGATTCCTCAAAATTTTGCTTAGGATATTTATCCTTTTCAAAACAAGTATTGACACTTTTCCCCTTTTTTTCCACTTCCCCCTCCTCATGGTCCATAGAATTAAAATGGACTAGCTCTTCACCACCATCAACCAACACATTAAACTTGTTTACATAATGAGTAGAAGAAAGAGAAGATGACTTATAACATGTGACTTCTACCGGAATAACCACATCATCTATAGCATAAGGTAACATCTAAGAGCATCCAGGATTGATTACCTTGTCAATATTCATCAAATCAGTATCTTCTATTGCATCCTCCAAAATCTTCTTTTTATCAACCATACCCAAAGCAACCTTATTAGACCCATTCACCATAGGTAATTTGGCCGGAGTAGCATCATTTCTCCATCTCATATCATTCTTCAATTTACCTTTCCCATAATTGACATGAATCCATGGTCCATAAGTAGGATTCATTTTGGAATGAGCATCAATACCACTAGCTTCTTCATCTTAGACTTAACAGCATTGTCCTGAACAATAACTTCATCATTAGTTGAGTCTTTATGAGCTGCACCTTGAGCTCCATCTAAGCTTGAACATTTGCTACTCTAATGACCAATTCTACCACATTTGTAATAGAAATTGAAGATTCACTCATACTCTATATTTAGAAAAATTCTACTAAAGCTTCCTTGAACCCAAACATCCAAGGGAAGCTATTTATCCAACTAAATATGGAAAAACTTGAGCAAACTCCCTCCTCCCCCATTGGAAAGTATTATCATCTAACATATAAGGTTTTCCTATTTCTAAAGCAATTCTATATATATTAACTTCATCCCAATATTGCAATGGCGAATTTGGCATCCTGATCCAAACAGTAGCTATTAGGCCCTTTAATGAACCTGGAGAGAAACTCGACGACCATTTATCAATACCAATAATGTGTCCATTCACATACCAAGGTCCTTCAGATAGAACAGCTTTTGTTGCAAATCTGAGATTATGGATTAGACTTTTGATGATAGCAAACATTCTTGTTTTTTCTACGACTTCCTTGCCTACAAATTTTTCAGGACCACAAGATTGAATGCAACTCAAGCCAGCTCAAGATTGGGTAGATTTAGATTGAGTCAAGTCTGTATTTTTTCCTTTCTTGAGTCAATTATAAGAGTGGTTCCTAATGCTAAGTAACCTTCCACACACACACTTGAGGGGTTTTTTGAGTTTTTTTATTTTGAGTACATCGGCCTGGATGATATTCATATCAGCCGGGACGATCCAACTAAAAACAAAAATCCTAATTAAGGCAACCTGGTTAAGTAGCCATCATTAAGCAAATCATCCTAGACGATCCTTTTATTAGCCAGGATGATAGTCTCAAATCAGAAAGAATCAGCCGTCATGTTCAATTTAAGTATTCTTTATTTTAAAACATCAGCTAGGAAGAACTCAACATCAGCCTGAACGATAAGCACAATTATGCCTAAATTAATCTTGCAATTATGGAAAGTAATTAAGGCTGATTGATATGATCACATCGGTCGGGCCGATCATAGAATCAGCAGGGATGATGTCCTGGATGACTGACATCGGCCAGACTCTATTCAAGGCAATATCAAGGATGATTGTACTCAGATTTAAACTAATCAGCCAGGACGATATTGTATCGGCCAGGACGATATTGTATCGGCCTGGACAATAAAACTAATTTTATTCTAATCATCCCAAATCACCTCGAATGATTGAGCTTACTTTATACTGATCGGCCAGGATGACATTCATATTATCCTGGATGATAATGTCGGTTCCTAAAAATCTATTTAAAGGACCCGAATTTTCCCATGCTTAAGACCTTGAGTGCTGCTGTCTTAACCTGAGAGAGCCTTGGGAGAGAGAGAGAGAGAGAGAGAGAGAGAGAGAGAGAGAGAGACTTCTGAGGGGGAGTTTTTGAGTGGGTTCACAAAGGTTGCTCCAAGAAAGGTTCTAACTCGTCATCTCTATTCTTCATCCTTCATCCTTGGTAGGTTCTTGGGAGGACTACTTCAGTAAAAGGTTCGGTTCTCTGCCCGCTTCAGGAGGAAGCAAAAGGAGTTGGTTCTCTGCCGCACTGGGATTGGTAAAAAGGAGTCTGTTGTAAAGGCTTCTCCACCTAGCTGTGGGAGTTAAAGGAGAGACACTTAGTTAGTATAATACTCGGAGGGTGCCTCCGAGGAGTGGATATAGGTCAAGGATTGACCGAACCACTATAAATCTGGTATGATCTTTCTTTATTTTGCTTTTATTTTTTATTTATTTTTTGCACTCCGATTTCTATGGTGATTTTATTTTATGATTGTTGTGTTTTACCTAAGAAAATTTTTAAAAGACCAATTCACCCCCCTCTTGGTTAGCCTCGAGCTAGTTCTTAAGGGATTAACATCCCTAATGAACTTTCAAGTGGTATTAGAGCAGGATTCATAAAAACTAAGTTTGAAAACTTTTTGAATTTTGATCTATGGCTAACAATGGAAATCATAATACTGTGGAAGGGTATTCTATTACCTGATCACACTTGTTTGATAATATCCCTTTTGATTTTTAGAAAACTCACATGTCTACATTTTTATAATCAATTGATTATCGCATGTGGATGCTTCTTAAGGATGGTTATACACCTCCAACTTAAAAATTGAATGGCATTACTGTTCCACTTCCTTTTACTGAATGGACTCTAGATGATAGGGATTTAGCACAATTAAATGCAAAATATTTAAACTATATTTTTGTGCTTTGAAATCAGAAGATTACGTGCATTTTTCCACTTGCACTATTGGTAAAGAAATTTGGGATAAATTATGTATCACCTATAGAGGAACAAATGAAGTCAAGCAATCCCATTTGAATATTCTTTTGCATGATTATGAATAGGGCTGTCAGTTCGTGTCAGCGGGTAGTGTTCGGGTCAGACCCGAATTTGACCCGGCTGTATCTGACCCGACCCGGACATGACTCAAAACAAGTTTTGGGTCAATTCTCTGGACCCGACTCGGATCGGGTTCGGGTCAACACGAACCGACACGAAATTTTGAAATATGCAGTTTTCGGTCACGAAGTAGAGGCAGGCGGCGGCACGCAGCAGCTAGCGGCAGCAGCAGCGGTAGGCAGCCCTGCGGCGAGGCAGTATCGGTAGGCGACGCTGTGGCGAGGCAGCAGTGGTGGTCGGTCGGCACGGCACTACGGCGGCGGCAGCGGCAGCGGCACTGCGGCAGCCGTGGCAGCAAAGCCGTGAATGTCAAGATCGCAAACGTCGAGACTGCGACTCGATGCGTGCCAGTCGCCACAGCGGCACTCGGCAGAGGCGAGACAGCGCCAGTCGCCAGTGACGTGATTGGGAGTTGGGACTACGACACGACACGACGAGTTGATTCACGGGCAGGGCGGGCATGCCGGGCAACAAAAATGGGCAAACTCATTTCCGGGTCATTTCAGGGTCATTTTTGGGTTTCTGAGTCAACCCGAACACTACCCGTAACGCAAATTGTGTCAGTTCTTTGAACCCAAACCCGACCCGTTTGCTAACCAGGTCGACCCTAACCCGAATTTTTTCGGGTCAGGTTCGTGTCGTGTTTCGGGTCGTGTCAAAAATTGATAGCCCTAATTATGAACATTTTTATATGAAATCTTTTGAATCGATTTCTGAAATGTATACAAGGTTTACTCAGATTGTTACTTCATTACATGCATTAGGAAGAGAACTTACTAATTATGAAAAAGTAAATAAAATTTTAAGATGTTTGCCTTCCTCTTTTGATGCAAAAATTACTGTAATATATGAATCTAAAGATTTAAATATCTATTCGATCGATAACTTACTTGGTTCACTCATTGCTTATGAGTAAGGGGTGAACCAAAAAAATCTTGATACAGGTGAAAGAAAGAAGGAGAAAATGGTGGCACTTAAGGAGAACGATTCGGACACTGACTCTTCCAGGTCTGAAAGCGATGATATTGCTTTAATCACAAGGAAATTTAAGAGCTTTCTAAGGAAGAAGCACAAGAATCATCAAAAGTGGAATAAAGGTAAGGGAAGCAAAAATTTTAAGGATTCTAATGATACAATTTGCTTTGAATGCAGGAAGCCTGGGCACATTAAAGTTGATTGTCCTATGCTGAAGGCACACCCAAGTAAGGAGAAGGGTGAGGAGAAACCAAACTTTAAAAAGGACAAGAGCAAGAAGCAATTTCAAAAGGCATTTTGGTGGATTCTGCATCAGATTCCTCTGAAATTGAACCTAAGGAGGAGACAACAAACTTATGCTTAATGGCAGACAATAATCTTGGTCAAAGTGACCTAGAAAAGGTATGTGAACTAACCTATGAGCAACTACTTGAAGTTTTTGAAAAAATACATGCATCATATAGGAAACTTTAAAAAACTCATGCTAGCTTGAAATTGGAATTTTTTAATTTATAAAAAGAGCATGAAATTCTTCTCAAATATCATTCAACAATTGATTCAAATCACATGGCTTTACTTGATGAGTTTGCTGCGTTAAACAAAAAGCATGTTGAGTTATCTAATTCTCATGATTCTTTAAAATTGTCCCATTCTGAGTAAGAAAAAAAATATAAAAAATTAGAAAATTTAAAAACCTTTTCAAAATAAAAAATCTTCATTTCATGCATCACATAAAAAGCATCACCATGGGAGTAGATTAGTGCATCCTTCTCCTGGAGTAAGATATTTTTCATGTGGCATGCTAGGATACATAGCACACACTTGCACCATTCACCATAGCCCACATTGGGTATGGAGACCCAAGTTACATGATCCATAGCATGCATTATATTCTACTTTCCATAAGAAGGAACCCAAACAAGTTTGGGTTCGTAAATCTGACATTTTATAATTTTGCAGGAAAGCTCTCACAAAAGGCCTTGTAAGAGCATGTGGTACCTAGACAATGGATGCTCTGAACATATAAATGGCGATGCTAATTAATTCGTACAGCTGGAGACCAGGACAGGAGGCAAGGCGACTCTTGGAGACAACACCACAAAGAAGGTGGTAGGAGCAGGTATAATTAGTAATTCCAAGAATCTTTAGATTGTAAATGTTTTGCTTCTAGTTGGACTGAAACACAACTTGCTCAGCATCAGTCAGCTTTGCGACAAGGGCTTCATCATAAATTTTTTTGGCAAATTCATGCATTATGAGCTTAAATAATAACACTGTTTTACAGGGAAAGCGGATCAACAGTATTTATATGCTTGATTTAAATAACATTGAATGTGTTGCTTCATTTTGCTTAAAAACTATTATTAGTGATTCATGGTTGTGGCACAGAAGATTATGTCATGCTAGTATGAAAAACCTTAGGAAAGTGACTCAAAAAGACCTAGTTAGAGGTGTCCCCAAGCTTAAATTTTAAAAAGACGACTTTTGTGATGCTTGCCAATTAGGAAAGCAAACCCACTCAACTTTTCACTCCATTAAGGACATTAGCACCTCTAGACCTTTAGAAGTCCTTCACATGGATTTATTTGGACCCGTTAGCACTGCCACCTTGGGAGGGAAAGTCTATGGTTTTATGATTGTCGATGACTACTCGAGGTTTACTTGGATTAGATATATTTCACACAAAAATGAGTCATTCGATGAGTTTAGAGCCTTCTTCATTTGGATTCAGAGAAAACTAGGTTGTGAGATCTTGACCATCCATAGTGATCATGGGGGAGAATTTAAAAAGGAGAGATTTGAAGATTTTTTGACAAGGGGATTAGCCAAAACTTTTGAGCTCCTAGGACCCCACAGCAGAACGGGGTAGCAGAAAGGAAGAACTGGACCTTAGTGGAAGCTATTAGAGCCATGCTTGTTGAGTATTCATTTCCAAAATACTTTTGGGCTGAGCGGTTAACACAACTTGTTATGTGTTGAATAGGGTGAATGTTAGAGCCAAATTAGATAAGACACCCTATGAGATCCTTAAGGGTAAGACACCCAATCTTTCCCACCTTCATGTCTTTGGTTGTAAGGTTTTCATTCACAACAATGGGAAGTCCCACTTAGGAAAACTTGACCCAAAATCTGATGAAGGAGTGTTCTTAGGATATTCTAGTGTTGGGAAGTCTTTTAGGGTGTTTAATAAGAGGACTTTGGTGGTGGAAGAGACAACACATGTAGTGTTTGATGAGTCTAGTCCTAGAAAGCCTAGAGTTGAGGATGATGATGATTTTAGAGAGATTACCACTGGAGTAAAAAATTTAGAGAAGAGGGTAGAGCACCAGAACACTGAAGGAGTAGGAGAGGTTACCCAAGGAGTAGAAAATTTAGATCTGGAGGAAAGGGTTGAACCTTTCACACACTTTGCCTAGAGATTGGAGAAACACTTTGAGTCACCCTAAAGATCTAATCTTAGGAGACCCTTCTAATGGAGTTAGGACTAGATATGGACTTAGGAAGGAAGTAAACCACTCTACCTTTATCTCAATGACTAAACCCACCAACATAAACCAAGCCCTTTCTGATGAGTTTTGGATCTTAGCCATGCATGTGGAGTTGAACCAATTTGTTTGGAATAATGTCTGGGAGCTTGTAGAAAGACCTAAGGGACAAAGTGCAGTTGGAAGCAAGTGGGTTTTTAAGAATAAGGTGAATGATTCTGGAGTGGTAGTTAGGAATAAGGAAAGATTAGTGGCTAAGGGATATAACCAAATAGAAGGGATATATTTTGAGAAGACTTTTGCCCCTGTAGCTAGATTGGAAGCCATTAGAGTGCTATTAGCCTTTGCCTGTTATAAGGGATTTAAGCTTTTTCAAATGGACGTTAAGAGTGCCTTCTTAATCGGGGAAATAAAAGAGGATGCATTTGTAGAACAACCCCCATGTTTTTAGAGTTCCCAATTTCCAAATCATTTTTTCAAATTAAAAAAGGCCTTATATGGATTAAAGAAGACACCTAAAGCTTGGTATGAGAGGCTTAGCACATTCTTACTAAAAAGGGAGTTTGTTAAGGGGAGTGTAGACACCACCCTTTTCCTGAGAAAAGTAGGAGATGATTTACTCATTGCTCAGATCTATATCGATGAGATAATTTTTGGATCTTCTGATAATAGGCTATGTGATGATTTTTCTAAAACAATGAGTAAGGAGTTTCAGATGAGTATGATGGGAGAATTGTCCTATTTTTTAGGGTGTTTAGCATTAGACAATTAAATGATGGAACTTTTCTGAGCCAAATAAAGTACATAAAGGACATCTTGAAGAAATATGTAATTGACAAAGCCAAGCTAATTAATACTCCCATGACCTTAGGAATTTAATTAGACAAGGACCTAAATAGAAAATTAGTTCATCAGAAGAAGTACAGAGGGATGATTAAATCTTTACTTTACTTGACTGCTAGCTAACCTGATATAATATTTAGCATTTGTCTTTGTGCTAGATTTTAAGCTAACCCTAAGGAATCCCACCTGACTGCAGTTAAGGGAATTCTTAGATACCTTTTAGGGACCCAAAACCTATGAATCTAGTACCCTAGTCACAGCACTTCTTTTAAGATTATTAAATTTTCTGATTCTGATTTTGCAGGATGTAAGGAGGATACAAAAAGCACTTATGGAACTTGCCAATTCATAGGACAATCTTTAGTCTCCTGGTCTAGTAAAAAGAAAAACTCTGTTGCTCTTTTCACTGCTGAAGCTAAGTACATTGCTTTAGGAAGTTATGTGGCCCATGTTCTTTAGCTAAAATAACAAGTACTAGATTTAGGATTACCTGTAGGCACCATCTCAATTTTTTGTGACAACACTAGTGTCATTTGCATTTCTAAGAATCCTATCCATCATTCAATGACTAAGCATATTGACATTAGGCATCACTTTGTTAGAGACCATATGACTAAGGGAGACATTGAGTTACATCATGTGGCGACTGAGAATAAATTGGCTGACATTTTTACTAAACCACTGGCCTTCGATAGTTTCAGCACTTTAAGGACCAGATTGGGTGTGAATGACATTAATGCATGAACTTGATTTCTGCTGATGTTTTATTTGCTGATTACTTTGCTGTATTTTTCTAGTTTTTTTGTTGTTTATTTCTTTTTTGGTTAGTTGTTTTTTGTTTTGTTTTTTATATGCCTTGCTTTATTTTTCCTTTTCAAATCATCACTAAGTTGATATCATATGCCTTGTTTTTTACTTTGAAAATTTGGAGTTAATGTTTTACATCTCTTAATCTGCTAAAGGGTAAAAACACCATTGATTGTGTCTCTTTGTCTAACCTATTTTGGTGGTAAAAATTTCTTTTCGAACCAAAAGTCTATCTCAAATTAATAATTGGATTTTGCAATTGAGATCTTTTCTACCTTGCTATAGTAATCTAGCTTATACCATAATAGTCAAAGTTTTTATGTTACTTCAAGATTTCTCGTTATCCGGTCAATGCATCTCTCACATGATTTTTTTATTCTGTTTTGTGGATTGGTTTTCCCTATATTAGAGAGTGAGTTTTTCTTCTCTAATATCTAGAAGATATACTCACAACTAAGAATATTTTAAGAGTTTTTGGAAAAGAATCTAGCTTGAAAAAAAAGTGGACAATGATGCCAAAAAAAAAGCGCAATGACGCCAAATTGAAATATATATATATATACACACACACAAAGTGTATCAAAAATAAAAAGATGCACAAAGTGCACCATTCAATGGAGAATAGGCATAAAATGAGCCCATAAAAAAGCAAGCTATCTTCCTTTCTTCGAACTCTTAAAACTTAGAAGATTTCATATATCACTTGAGATTTTCAAGGACTTGTTTTCGAGTTTTGCGATTTAATGAACTACTTTAATATATTATTTTATAAGATATGTTTCTAAAAATAAGTCTTGATCAGATCCAAATGTTTTTTTTGTGTTAGGCCCTTTGATTTGAAAAGAAAATTTTGCCCTAAAAGAAGTTCGACCTTAGGGTTAACATGATCAGATATTTTACCATTTTTTGGATTTTTAAACTAATTAACTCATTAACTTACAAATTTTTAAAGTCAATCACATGGAGACTATATCATGTTTATGCCTTGATTAAAAAAAAATGAACTTTTTTTAGCTTTTGCTTTATCGTTGTTATTATTATTTTTTTTTATCTTGTTATTTTTGGGCCTTCTCTGATCATCTCCATCCCTCCTTTGAGTTAAAATTTTTTGTCACATTGTCCTGACTGATTTTTATATCGTCTTGGATGATGAATTTTTTGGCCATCAAGAACTACATCTGTTGAATATTCTAACTTTTTTGCTCTCATTATCTTGGACGATCCTTTATCATCCTAGACGTTATGATCGACCTCTGCTACAGTCATCTTGATCGTTCTACCTAATAGCTTTTTTTGCTCTAGACGATGCATTTATTGGTTATTGTCCCGTCCGATACACCTATTCATCCCGGATGATACACGTATCAGTACTTTTAAAATCTTTAAAATTGTCCGGGATGATCCATTTTTGGACAATCATCCTAGATGATCCATTGTTCGTCCTAGACGATACATATGGCGCATGATTTAAAATATCTTAAATTCGGCTGATACCTAATTAGCCTGGATAATCTGCTTTTTCGATGGTCGTCCGGTTTGACTCCTCGGGATGATCGCCTGTGTTTAATCATCTCGAATGATGTCTGATCATCTCGGATGATCGGACTGCCTTTTTTACCAATCGGACTGTTCATAATAATTGCACCAGATCGTCCTGGATGATCCTGCGATTGGCCTGGACGATCTGGCCGATTCTTTAAATAGAGCCCGAATTCATCCATTTTTTCTTTACACTTTCTCTTGGGCTTTCTACTTGTTGTTGCTTACTATTTCCTTGCTTTTTTCATCTAAATGGCTGGTGGAAAGTGTGCTCGTCAGATGTCTAGCAGCTCCTTAAGGGGCACGCTAGACCCTCATTTTCGGGAGGCAAACAATCAGTCTTCCTACCATCATTAAAAGAGTGCGACATTACTCTCTCCTACATAATCAATCCAATCTATCTCTCCTATCCGGTACTGGATCTTTTCACTCACACGTCTCTTTGCTTTATTCTCACCCTCGTAGTCCCCGTTAGTTCTAAACTTCTTTTTGAATTTTATGCAAACCTCCGTATAAATTTTTCCTACACTACTCTCACCTCTTATGTCAATCGACATCCTGTCGAGATCACATATCAGGATTGTGCTGAACTATTGCAGCTGTCCACCACTAGGGATAAGCTGCATACCCTTATCTCTGATCCTGACTTTGACTGGTCCACCGCAAATCACTTTCTTCGCCACACCAATGAACACCTTCATGTTGGAGAGACTAGCTCATTACTCGAAGATGCTCGGACAATCCATCATGTCCTTCACACTTATGTTATTCCAAAAGCTGGGGATCGAGTCCACATCACTCCACTTCTTTCACTTACTACCTTTTACATTCTGGCCCAAAGAGAATTCAATGCCACAGACCTGATCTTTCGCTACATCGAGCATTTGACTACCATTCGAGATCCAGGTCATAGAAGAAAGCCCAATCTTGCTCTAGGACACATCATTGCATATGTTCTAGAATCCAAATACCAGCTTCAATAACATGATCCTCCCGACCTTCATCCACTCGTCTACTAAAATAATTCCTTCAATGCCCTTCACTGTATTCGTCTCCACCTAGGGGATGGGGAAGCTCGGGGGCCAAGGAGGAGGAGGCTCCCGCTCCTGCTCCTGTTCCTAAACCTGTTCCTCTCCGCCAGTACTCTCAGTTGGATCAATTGGTGGAGAGATTTGATCAATGGGAGACCCATTTTGATGCCTATGTTGTACACCAGCAGCAGCAGCATGACCAAGACATGGCTTGGTTTGGGGCACAATTTGCTACTCTCTCCAGTTATTTTCAGCAGCCACCACCACCACCACCTTCGTCTGATGATCAGGGGCCCTCATTTCTCTAATTTTTTTTGTGTTTTTCTAGTTTGTTTTTCTGTATTTTATTTCTCTTCTAGTTTTAGTTTCTATTTTCTGTAGTTTGTTTTTCTTATATTTTATTTTAGTTTATGTTATGTTTTTTATTTTTGTTATGTCTGTTTCCTTCCTTTTTGTGATGTCAAAAGGGTGAGTAGTCTGATATATCTTGTACTTCGAATTCTGGAACTTAGTGAACTGCTCCTTTCGTCACACTGTTTTTACTAAACTGTCATAACTGCTTGGAATTATCAGCTTGTGTTTGCCATCATTAAAAAGGGGGAAATTGTTACAAATTTGATTTTATGGATTAGACTTTTGATGAAAGAAAACATTCATGATTTCCTACGACTACCTTGCCTACTAAATTTTTAGGTCCACAAGATTAAATGCAACTTAAGACAGCTCAAGATCGGGTAGATTTTGGTTGAGTCAAGTCTGTATTTTTTTGTTTCTTGAGTCAACTGTAAAAGTGATTTTGATGCAAAGTAACCTTGCACACACACACTTGAGGGGTTTTTCTGAATTTTTTTATTTTGAGTACATCAGCCTGGACGATATTCATATCGGCCAGGATGATTCAACTAAAAATAGAAAACCTAATTAGGGCATCCTAGTTAAGCAGCTGTCATTAAAAAAATTGTCTGGGATGATACTTGTCTGGTCCATGATAATAGGCTCAAATCAGAAAGAATCAGTCGCCATGATCAATTTAGGTATTCTTTATTTTAAAATATCAGCCCGGCCGATCTCCATATCGGCTTGGACGATACAACACAATTATGCCTAAATTAGTCTGGCAATTATGGAAAGCAATTAAGGCTGATTAATACGATCACATCAACCAGGCTGATCGTAGAATCAACTGGGACAATGTCCTGGACGATTGACATTGGCCAGCATCTATTCCAGGCGATGTTCAGGATAATTGTACTCAGATTTGAATTAATCGGCCAGGACAATATTGTATCAGCTTGGATGATGTAACCAATTTTATTCTGATCGTCCCAAATCATCCCGACTGATTGAGCTTATTTTGTACTGATCGGCCAGGATGATATTCCTATCGTACTGGGCGATACAATCAGTTCTTGAAACTCTATTTAAAGGAACCAAATTTTCTCATGCAATAAGACCTTGAGTGCTGCTATCTTAACCTGAGAGAGCCTTAGGAGGGAGGGAGAGAGAGAGAGAGAGAGAGAGAGAGAGAGAGAGAGAGAGAGAGAGAGAGAGAGAGAGAGAGAGAGAGAGAGAGAGAGAGAGAGAGAGTGAGAGAGAGAGAGAGAGGAACTTATGAGTGAGAGGGTTCACAAAGGTTGCTCCAAGCAAGGTTACAAGTCGTCATCTCCGTTCTTCATCCTTCGTCCTTGGGAGGTTCTTGGGAGGTCTACTTCAGTAAAGGTTCGGGTTCTCTGCCCGCTTTAGGAGGAAGCAGAAGGAGTTGGTTCTCTACTGCACTGGGGTTGGTGAAAAGGAGTCTATTATAAAGGCTTCTCCGCCTAGTTGTTGGAGCTAAAGGAGAGACATTTAGTTAGTGCAATACTTGGAGGGTGCCTCCGAAGAGTGGACGTAGGTTAAGGATTGACCGAACCACTATAAATCTGGTGTAATCCTTCTTTGTTTTGCTTCCACGTTTATTTATTTTTGCACTATGATTTCTATGGTGGTTTTAGTTTTAATTCTGTGCCTTACCTGAAGAAAACTTTTTTAAAATACAATGTCACCCCCCCCCCCCCCCTCTCGGTTAGCCTCGGGCTAGTTCTTAAGGGCTTAACATCCCTAATGAACTTTCAACATGTAGAGTAGAAATTAGAAAAAGTAGGAATGCATAAATCCTTATTTCGCTTGTTGATTGTTGCATTTACTTGCTATTTTGGATGCCCTAGGTGATGATGCCATTTGAGTGAGAAGACTAAGGAAGTTAGGAGGACTAGATGGTGCGAGGATAGATGAATCAGATAGAGGCCTTCATGACTGTGACCTGAAGGGAGAACAAAATTTAATTTTGGATCATTTATATAGTAGCCATTTGCATAAAATGAAAGAAAGACATTATTTTCAAAAAATGGATTCTATACAGAAAGGAGATTATTGGAAATATCTTAATCGTGAAATATTAACGAGGAGAGTAACTTTCGGGTAGGAGTGGAAAGGATGCTGGAACTTAAACAGGAAATGGGATTTGAGCTTTCATCATCTACATTGATGTTGTCAGAGCCACTATACATTTTGGATAAGTGAGGTTGCATGAGACTATTGGTGAGGTGACATGAAGCACCTCCGTTAATGTACTAGTTCAAAAAATTTTGTTTCGGTGTAGAAACAAAAATTTTGCAGGAGTATTACGAGTTAAAGCAGTGTCAACATATTGAGGTTTAATGTCTATTCTTCTAGCAGATTTGGTATATCACTAGAGAGGAGTCTTTTGGATGACTAGTGTTAAACTCGGGAATCTTATAGGTGTGGGAGAATCGACCTCGACCATGACCACAAAGTGGGTAGAGAGTTGTGTGATAGTCAAAGGCAGATGCTTCTCGAGCTGCTTAAGAGGCAAGGCTTATTTCTTTGATAACGTGAATAAAATACAAATTTTCCAAGCTGACTGGAATTAGTTTGGTTCTAATTACTATTTTAAATGCCTGTTAGGGAGGTGGTAGACCATTAAGGGTGTAGAGAAGGACATCTTTAGGATCGACAACGGAACTAGTTGTTGTAAAGTTGTCAACCAGCATTTTAATAGTGGTGAGGTACTGGGTCATAAAAAGGTTTTTTATTAAGGCATTTTTTAGCTATTTGATATGAGACATATTTAAAGCTTGAAGGCGTCACTCAATGGTTATCCAAATATCATGAAAGGAGTTGAGGTGAAGGACATAGGGGAGAAAGGCTTGGGTAACCATAAAATAGACTGCAATAGCTTTGTTTTGATTTATTAGGATCCATTGACTATAGCTGGGATTTCAGATGTTAGTTCTATTGGGTTTGAGGAGAAGTCTGGCAGGTATGACGAAGGCAGGATCAAGGAAGCTCACGAGGCATTAGCATGAAATAGATTCAACATCTATGATTTCCATGTATGGTAGTTATCGTTAGATAACTTGGTTGGGACTATGGATTTGATATTAGAGATAAAAATTTTGAGGGAGAAGGGAATATGTGGTGTTTCTAGAGGAGTTTCAATTAGACCTTCAATGTTCTGTAAGGTTGAGGAGTTTTCCATTGGAAAGGATTGCTGGCAAGGTACTGATACTTCTCTAGTACCATGAAGAATAAGATGTCTCTTCTAAGAATTGGTCGAGAGAAGCAAAATACATGAAGAGAAATGCGGATTAAGGCACACCTATAATTACTATGTAGAATATGGTTACATATATGTATGTGATAACAACTAGTATTTGCTTTACAAGTGTATGGATCAAATTTAGAGCTTTGTTAGCATCTAACTAATGCAATTTATTCCACTAAGGCTGTTATAGAGTTTCTTACTTGGTTAATGATGATATCCATTCATATGATTAAACTTCCACATGCTTATTTTAAGGACAAATTAATACAACAGAATGTGCATTGTACACTATAATTGTTATTTAAGCAAGTAACCTATTAAAATAGAAATACTTTGGAAATATATACATTAAATAGATTTCATCACCTCAAGTAATTCCAATGATGGTACAAATAGGAAATAGAAGTACTTTGGAAGGATATTTTATTACCATACTGAAAAAATTATGAGACCATACCTTTTATTTTTTGGAAGGTGTGTATGATAACATTTAAAGAAACTATTAATATATTAATTATAAGATGTTTAGTCTAATTCAAGTATGATATGAATGTTAAGATAGTTGCTATTTGCATCTTTTACATTTTTGCAACTTGTATAGTTTTGATGATTCCAAACATTATTGTTCAAATATGTAGTTATCTCCTAACAATTTTAGAAGATTTGTATTTGCTCTTGTGTGTACTAACATTTCAGGAAAATCGAACTCCAGACTACGAAGACTTCAAATCAAATTCAGCATGAAATACTTTGTGAATTTGAAGCTTGTACTTTTCTATGAAATAAACTTGAAAGGGAGTGATTGTAATTGAGTGAATAAAAACATACACACACACATAAGGAGATCATATAAAATTTATACTGATCGTATGGGACGATATCAGTTCGTACGGGACGATCAGACAGTTATCTCCTATTAAGATCACATGGAACGAATAGGAACTGGTCAGAAAAATTTTCTAAGTCCTATTCGTCCAGGACGAAATTAAAAATCGTCCGGGATGATTTGTTCTCTGTAAGATTTTCGTCCAGACAAAATTAAATTATCGTACATGATGATTTGCTCTTTGTAAGATTTTCGTCCAGATGAAATTAAATATCAGCCAGGACGATCTGGTCTCAATAAGATTTTCGTCCAGACAAAATTAAATTATCGTACATGACGATTTGCTCTCTGTAAGATTTTTGTCCAGACGAAATTAAATATCGTCCAGGACGATCTAGTCTCTGTAAGAATTTTGTCCGGATGAACCAATTTTCGTCCAGACGATACAACCGACTTAGGACGGTTTTTCTGCAGTTTTTAGAACCGACCTTGTAATAACCGTTCGTACCGGACGAACTTGGTTCGTACGGGACGATCAGCTTGTACGAAAATATTTCATACACATATACAAAGAGGTTCGTTTCAAGGCTTTTAAGTAATATCGTCCAGGACGATCCACGATCGTACGGGACGATCCACGATCGTACGGGACGATCCACTGCGTACATAATTGAAAACTTGTGGTTTTTGGGCGGTTTTTCTTGTCTTTTGTATAAATAGTCCAAATTAGACTGTCACCCAATCTTTCTGTCATTTGATCTTCGTGCCTATTGAGAGAAAAGTCAAGGAGAGAGTGTGATAGAGCATTCAAAGGAGGATTCCTACCAATGGAGCGTGAAGGCTTCATTTGGTGTTTAAAGGTAAGAATCTCTACTTGTGAATTGGGATTACTTCACTCTTTTCTTTCTTCCTTTTAGATTTCTAGTGAGAAGATCTGTCAAGGAGATCCGGTTTGCTGCCGACACTTAGAGAGTGTGAACAGCCGAAGGGTTCGCTGCCTACACTTGGAGAGTGTGAACAGCCAAAGGGTTCGCTGCCTACACTTGGAGAGTGTGAACAGCCGAAGGGTTCGCTGCTTACACTTGGAGAGTGTGAAAAGCCGAAGGGTTCTCTGCCCACACTAGGAGAGTGTGAAAGGACAGATGGTTCTCTTCCAACACTGTGGATTGTGTAAAAGGACGACGGTTCTCTGCCGCACCGGGTAGTGGTGAAAAGAGTGTTTGTAAAGGCTTCTCCGCCTTGCTGTGGGTGCAAAAGGAGAGTCACTATTAGTATTAGTGCAATACTCAGAGGGTGCCTCTAGGGAGTGGATGTAGGTCTGGTTTAGACCGAACCACTATAAATCTTGTGTCATTTACTTTACTTCTTTTTATTTTCTGCATTTTTCTTTTGTTTAAAAAACTTTGTGGTTGAAAAACGTTTTCTATAAAAACTTAATTAAAATTTTCATTTTGGTTCAACACATTTTCAAAGAGGGTTTAAATTTTAAAATACCAATTCACCCCCCCCCCCCTTGGTAGCCTTGGGACATTAACTTAGGTCTAACAACCTATTTACTAGACTCAACAAGTGTTATCAGAGCTTCGTTTCAAAATCATAAGTTTAAACTACTTTTTGATTAACATAGATGTTGAGTCTAGTAATTAGGTTGTTAAGCCTAAGTGAGTGTCCCAAGGCTACCAAGAGGGGGGGTGAATTGGTAGTTTTAAAAAAAAGGTTAAAATTTAAGATCCCCTCTTTAAAAATTATTGAACCGAAATAAAATCTCTTTTAAATTTTGTAGAAAAAGAATTTTCAACCACAGAGTTTTTAAAACTGAAATAAAAAGTGCGGAAATGTAAAAACAGTAAAGTAAATGACACCAGATTTATAGTGGTTCGGTCTATAACCAGACCTACATCCACTCCCCAGAGGCACCCTCTGAGTATTGCACTAATACCAATAGTGACTCTCCTTTTGCACCCACAGCAAGGCGGAGAAGCCTTTACAACACACTCTTTTCACCACTCCCCGGTGCGGCAGAGAACCGTCCGTCCTTTTACACAATACCCAGTGTTGGCAGAGAACCGTCCGTCCTTTCACACTCTCCTAGTGTGGGCAGAGAACCCTTCGTCCTTTCACACTCTCCTAGTGTGGGTAGAGAACCCTTCGTCCTTTCACACTCTCCAAGTGTCGGCAGAGAACCGGATCTCCTTGACAGATCTTCTCACAAGAATCTAGAAGGAAGAAAGAGAAGAGTGAAGTAATCCCAATTCATAAGTAGAGACTCTTACCTTTGAAATCCAAGTGAAGCCTTCTTGCTTCAATGGTAGGAATCCTCTCTTGAATGCTCTCTTCAACTCTCTCCTTGGCTATTCTCTCAAGAGGCACGAAGATCAAATGACAAAAAGATTGGGTGGCAGTCTAATTTGGACTATTTATACAAAAGACAAGAAAAACCGCCCAAAAACTGCAAGTATTCAATTCTGTACGCAGTGGATCGTCCTGTACGATCGTGGATCGTCCTGGACGATTTTACTTAAACGATCTGAAACGACCCTATTTGAATATGTGTACGAAATGTCTTCGTATAGCTGATCGTCCTGTACGAACTAGGTTCGTCCAGTACGAACGGTTATTACAAGGTCGAATCTAGAAACTGCTGAAAACTGTCCTAAGTCGGTTAATCGTTTGGACGAAAATTGATTCGTCTAGACGAATTTTTTACAGGGGACAGATCGTCCTGTACGATATATTATTTCGTCTGGACGAAAATTTTCCAGAGAGCCAACCGTACTGTACGATAATTAATTTTGTCTGGACGAAAATTTTCCAGAGAGCCAATCGTACTGTACGATAATTAATTTCGTCTGGACGAAAATTTTCCAGAGAACCAATCGTACTGTACGATAATTAATTTCGTCTGGACAAAAATTTTCCAGAGAGCCAATCGTACTGTACGATATTTTAGTTTCGTCCTGAACGAATGGGACTTAGAAAATTTTCCGAGCAAGTTCCTATTCGTTCCATATGCTCTATAGGAGATAACTGTCTGATCGTCCAGTACGAACGAAAATCATCCTGTACGATCAATTAATATGATCTCCTTATTTGTGTGTGCATGTTTTTATTCACTCAAGTTACAATCACTCCCTTTCAATTTGATTTCTAAGCAAAGTGCAAGCTTCAAAAATTTCAAGGTATCTCATGCTGATTTTAATTTGAAGTCTTCGTAGTCTGGAGTTCTTTTTCCCTGAAATGTTAGTACACACAAGAGCAAATACAATTCTTCCAAAAATGTTAGGAGATAACTACACATTTGAACAATAATGTTTGGAATCATCAAAACTTCATAAGTTGCAAAAATGTAATGCATGCAAATAGCAACTATCTTAACAATCTCCCCCTTTTTGATGATGGCAAAACAATTATTGTTTGTATGATTTCAATTTAAATAAATCTCCTAAACTCCCCCTGAATTGATGAATATATGAAAATAAGGAGGCAATTTAAACCAAGAAAAATTTTAAAATTTTTATTTTTCAGACACACAAAACAAACACACAAAACAAACACACAAAACAAACACAATAACATACAAACATAATGATTTCTCCCCCTTTTTGACAACAACAAAAAGTGAAGAAGAAAAAGACAAGAAATGTAAGTAATTGTATGAAAATTCATTTGAAAATTTAATCTAAATGGTGATTGATACAAGGTATGCAATTTTAAACTAAAAACATTAGGTCAATCATAGAAATTCAGGAAATTTAAAAAGTGATATAACATTGTAAGTAAGAAGAATTTAGCAAAGACATGATTCAATTTAGACATTTCAATATAGAAAATCATTACAAGAGAGATGAAGAAAAATTTTATATTTCAATGTCCAATAGAATATAAATGAACATAAGATCAATTTGAATTAAGAGATTGAAAGAATTTGGAAAGAAGAGAATTACCACATGTGGCGCTTTGCGCATCTTTTTCAAATTTTTGGGCACATTTTTGTGCATCTTTTGATATTGGGCTGATTTTGTGCCTCTTTTTCATATTTGCGAACCATTGCGCATTCCTTTTGATTTTTGTACTCTTTGTACAATTTTCAAGAGTAATTGAGACCAATTCTTTCCAAAATCAATAATCTAAAATTTCAAATATTTCTAAGTGCATAAATATTATTTGAGCAAGGAAATACAAAATAAGAAAAACATCTAAATTGCAATAATAATTTTAACTTTTATGTAGTCTAAATGAATAGACATGAATTTAAAAGTTCTAATTACAACAAGTTATAAATAACTTTTAAATTTAGAAAGACTAAATTTTCTAATGTAGATAATCTCAAATTACAATATAATTTAAGCACTATAAAGATTAAATAATACTAATGAAATTCATAAAAATTAACCACATTTCAATAACAAATCAACATTGAAACAAGTACGAAATGCATTGATATTTATGAAAGGATTACACATTTCATAATATCTAAACACAACTTAAAAGAAAAGACAAACAAACACTTAACATAAGCACTAACACAACAAGACATAAAAACATGAGTAACTAACACATCAAAACAAAACAAAAGAAATACAACACGAGTACAACAAAAATACAGAAATTCATCTCTACTGTTCTGGAGGAGGAGGAGGAGGAATGCCACCGAAAAGGTTAAAGTAGGAGGCCATCAACATTACATTGGTATTGATATCATGTACTTCATTTCTAATTATACCAATGTCATGTTGTTGCTGCACAAGTTGAGCATCAAATTGATCAAACCTTTGATCAATATGAGTCTCTAATCTATCAAATCTCTCAATCAGATTCTGATAATCTGACTGAGGTGCAGAGGTTTGCGTTCCTTCTTCTTCTTCTTCTTCTGAACCACTAGCATGTGCTTTTTCTTTTTCTTTTTCCTCCCTGAAGAGCAATCTGAAGGATGCATCATTATAGTAAACTGGCTCTTCATATTCTTCATCAGGATGCACCAAATTATATTTCTTTTTCAAAATGTAGGTAACTAAATGTCCCAAAGAAATATTCTTTTTCCTCTTCTGTTCAGCATGTCCTATTTCTGAAAGCCCATAGAGATGATCTATGATGAGTTGGGCTTCGTCGATAGGTTGACGATCCATAATCAAAAAGGTTAGAACAGAAAGGAGAGGAGTTATGTTTATCCTATCACCAGCTTTAGGAATGATTGAAGATCTAAGGATATGCTGGATTATACGGGCATTTTTGGTCATCCCAGAAACTCTAGCAACATGATAGTTTAGACCACTTTTTCTAATTGTACTATTGACTTCATCCCATCTATATATGTTTTCAGTCATTAAGGTATGGGCTCTATATCCTTCAGTCCTAAGGTTTAGAAATGCACCAATGTCATGCTTGGTGATTTCTACTTGTTGCTTGAAGACATAGGATCTAATGCATGAGTGGTCAGAGTTGAAACTCATGTTGGCTAGAAAGTAGAGAAAAGTTTGCTTGTTGTAGAGATGGACGAGAAACAGTATGAAATGGAATTGGGTTGAGTCAAAAAGGTGTATTACTTTAAAATTTATCTCGCTTTGAATTAAGATGCGAGATGGAGTGATTTTTGCGGAAGCAAAACAAGGAAATGATTCCTCATTTGCCTTAGAAAGGAAGTTTTCCGAGGCATTCCTATTCGGCTTCTTCGCTAACACCTTTTGTCTTTTGCTTGAGGAGGCCATTGACAATTTGAAGTAGAAAGGGATTGAAAGAGAAGTTTGAAAATGTGATTGTTAAGTTAGAAAGCCTTCATATTTAAAGAAAACGATACGTTCGTCCTGGACGAAAACGGTTCGTCCTGGACGAAAATAATCGTTCGTCTGGACGAACATTATTTTGTACAGACGATCAAATTCGTCCAAAATGTAACGGCTTTTCGTAATCAACACAACTTACGATGCGTCCCTTCGTACAGACCTTTGACTTGACCGATCGTACATACGAACAAAAGTTCGTACAGACGATCAAAAAATAATTCGTTTAAATGTCTTTTGAAAACCGTCCCCTACACTGAACCGACATATGTTCGTCTGGACGAACCAAAAGTTCGTACAGACGAAATCCATATTAAAAACTGTCTTATCCACTCAACCGCTGCATTCATTCGTCCCGACGTTTGAGAAAAGAAAAAAGTTCGTCCTGGACGATCTTCATATCGTACAGACGATTTAATTAAAAATTGGTCTCAAAACGGTTAAAATGCACGCAAACCAATTTTTTTCACATCGTCCAGTACGAACCAAAATTCGTCCCGGACGATTTCCTCCAATTTTTGAATTTTTGAATTTTAATTTAAGAAAATCAAACCAAACTTTAAAAAAACACAGAAAACATATAATAAAAAAACTTACACTAAAAAACAAATACATTCAAAACACACAAAAATTCACAAAATCAAAAACAAAACAAAAACATAAACATCAATGTTGCAAAGACATTTTGTTTAGGCATTTAAATCAATAACACCTAGCCTTGTTCTTAAAGTACTGAAGGTATCAAGGGCTAAAGGTTTTGTAAAAATGTTTGCAAGTTGATTTTCAGTTGAAACATGTGTGAGTTCAATTTCTCCTTTGGATACATGATCCCTTATGAAATGATATCTTATATCTATGTGTTTGGTTCTAGAATGTTGAATAGGATTTTTGAAAATGCAAATAGCACTAGTATTGTCACAATAAATTGGAATAGTGCCTACAGATAATCCTAAATCAACCAACTGTTGTTTTAACCAAAGTACTTGTGCCACACAACTTCCTAAAGCAATGTATTCTGCTTCTGCAGTAGATAGGGCTACTGAATTTTGTTTTCTACTGGACCAAGAAACTAATGAATTACCAATGAATTGACATGTTCCAGAAGTGCTTTTCCTATCCACTCTACAGCCTGCAAAGTCAGAATCTGAATAACCAATAATTTCAAATGAAGAGCTAAACTTAGGATACCAAATTCCTAAGTTTTGAGTTCCTAGTAAGTATCTTAAAATCCTTTTCACTGCTGTTAAATGTGATTCTTTTGGATCTGATTGAAATCTAGCACATAAGCAAACACTGAACATAATATCTGGTCGGCTAGCAGTCAAGTAAAGCAAAGATCCAATAATCCCTCTATATTTCTTTTGATCAACAGATTTTCCCTTGAGGTCCTTATCTAACTGAACTGAGGAACTCATTGGTGTACTAACAGGTTTAGCATTGTCCATTTCATATTTCTTGAGGATGTCCTTAATATATTTGGTTTGACTAAGAAATGTCCCTTCCTCAAGTTGCTTGATGCTAAAACCTAGAAAGTAATTTAAATCTCTCATTAGACTCATTTCAAATTCACTACTCATTGCATTTGAAAAATCATCACAAAGATTTTTATTTGAAGATCCAAAGATGATATCATCCACATAAATTTGAACAATGAGTATTTCCTTTCCAAATTTCTTTAAGAAGAGAGTTGTATCCACACTTCCTTTTTCAAAAGATCTTTCAAGTAGGAAAGTGCTCAATCTCTCATACCAAGCCCTAGGTGCCTGTTTCAATCCATATAATGCCTTTTTTAACTTAAAAACATGATTTGGGTATTTTGAATTTTCAAATCCAGGAGGTTGTTCTACATAAACATCTTCTTCAATAACACCATTCAAAAAGGCACTTTTGACATCCATTTGAAACAATTTAAAACTTTTAAAACAGGCAAAGGCAAGTAAAACCCTAATTGCTTCAAGTCTTGCTACAGGGGCAAAAGTCTCCTCAAAATCAATTCCTTCAATTTGATTATACCCCTTAGCAACTAATCTAGCCTTATTTCTAATGACTACTCCTGAGTCATTCATTTTATTTTTGAACACCCACTTTGTTCCAACAACACTTTGATCTTTTGGCCTTGTAGTTAATTCCCAAACTTTATTTCTTACAAATTGATTTAACTCTTCTTGCATGGCCAATATCCAAAATTCATCAGAAAGTGCCTGATCAATATTAGTGGGTTCTATGGTTGAAATAAAGGCTGAATGATTGACTTCCTTATTTAATCCATGCCTAGTTCTAACACCCTCACTAGGTTCTCCTATAATCAATTCTCTTGGGTGGTTTTTAGAAAATCTCAAATTTCTAGGCAAAGGGTTTTCTCTTTCAAAGTTTTCTTCCACATTTTCTTCCAAGTTTAATCTATCAATCTTTTGGGAGTTTTTCTCAATTTCTTCTTCAACACTATTTGGCCCTTCTAAATTTCCAGATTCATCAAATACAACATGTGTGGTTTCTTCAATAACTAAAGTTCTTTTGTTGAATACCCTATAAGATTTAACAACACTTGAATATCCAAAAAAAATTCCTTCATCTGATTTTGGATCAAATTTTCCTAAGGCAGATTTTCCATTGTTATGAATGAACACCTTGCAACCAAAAACATGCAAATGAGACAAATTTGGTGTTCTACCTTTTAGTAACTCATAGGGTGTTTTATTTAAATTTGATCTCACATTCACCCTATTCAGAACATAACATGCAGTGCTAACCGCCTCAGCCCAAAAATATTTAGGAAGAGAGTATTCTGCCAACATTGCTCTGGCGGCTTCTATTAATGTTCTATTTTTCCTTTCAACTACCCCATTTTGTTGAGGGGTTCTAGGAGCAGAAAAGATGTGATCAATCCCTTTTTCTTTACAAAAATTTTCAAATCTTTCATTTTCAAATTCTCCTCCATGATCACTTTGTATAGACATTATTTCACATCCTAATTTTCTCTGAATCCAAGTTGAAAAATTTCTGAATTCCTCAAATGATTCACTTTTATGAAAAAGAAATCTAACCCAAGTGAACCTAGAGAAATCATCCACAATAACAAATCCGTATACCTTCCCTCCTAGACTTACAGTTCCTACTGGTCCAAAAAGATCCATGTGAAGAATTTCCAATGGTTTACTAGTTCTAAGATCATTATTGGACTTAAAAGAGGACTTCACTTGTTTTCCTAATTGACATGCATCACAAAGATGGTCCTTAGTAAAGTCTAGTTTTGGTATACCTCTTACTAAATTCTTTTGGGTAATTCTCCTAAGATTTTTCATACTAGAATGACAAAGTCTCCTATGCCAAAGCCAAGATTCATCAGAAACAGTTTTCAAACAGAAAGCAATAGGAGTATGAAATGAATTCAAATCTAGCATGTAAACATTGTTTACCCTTTTTCCATTTAAAACTTCTTTCCCATTTAGGCTTAATATGCAGCTAGTAGGTAAAAATTTCACATTATAACCTTTGTCACATAGCTGACTTATACTTAACAAATTATGCTTTAAGCCTTCAACCAGTAGCACATTGTCTATAAAAAAGTTTTTGAAATTACCAATCATACCTGATCCAACCACTTTCTTTGTGGTATTATCTCCAAGTGTAACCTTGCCTCCATTCCTGGCTTCTAGCGATATGAATTGTGTAGTGTCTCCAGTCATATGCTTTGAACATCCGCTATCCAGGTACCATATGCTTCCACGAGGTCTTGTGTGAGAGCAATCCTGCAAAAAATATCAAATGTTAGACCTGGGAACCCAAACAAGTTTGGGTTCACCTTTTAGCAATTTATAATCAGATGCATGTATGATATGTCTAGGTTTATGCATCCTAGGTCTCCACACCAAATTAGATTTCATCATCAAGGTACAGGTGTGAGCTATATGTCCCAATAATCCACAATTATTACATTTAACATTAGGAAAAATATTCCTGAGTTTTCTTTCATGTGATTGTCTTCTAAGGGATTTCATGAATTTAGGATAATATTTAGGATTTGTAAAATCTTCAAGTCTGGGGGGTTTCCTATTATCCTCGAGATCTCTTATTGTTAGTTTGTAAAATGAATTCATATCTTCCAAGATTCGATTGGTATAATTGATTCTATATGCTTTGCTCTCAGATTCATCCTTAAAATTTTTAAATTCCTTTTCAAGATCAGTATAGGATGACTTTAGATTTTCAAAATTCTTATTCAAGTCATCATATTCATCAAGTAGTTTCATGTGGTTGTCATCTATTAAAGCATGGTCTTTCCTAAGGATTTCATTTTCCTTCTTGAGCTCTTCAAATTCTAAACTTAAACTAGCATGCATCTTTTTCATTTTCCTATATGCATCATGCATGTGTTCAGAAACTTCAAATAATTCATCATAGGATAAGTCACATACCTCTTCTTGATCTGAGTGATCTACATTGTCTGCCATCAAGCAAAGATTAGTGACTTCTTCTTCTTTTTCTGTCTCAGATGAGTCTGAAGCTGAGTCCGCCCAGAAAGCTCTTTGAAACTTCTTCTTGCCCTTCTTTACCATAGGTTTCTCCTCCACCTTCTCCTTAACAGGAGTGGCTTTGAGTTTTGGGCAATCAGTCTTGATATGACCTGGTTTCCTGCATTCATAACAAATCACTTCATTAGAAACCTTGCCATTTCTGTTAAACTTACCTCTATTCCATAGCTGGCGTTTCTTCTGCTTCCTCTTTAAAAAGCTTCTGAATTGTCTAGTCATTAGTGCAACATCATCTTCATCCTCAGGTTGTGAGTGTTCACTCTCTGACTCTTCCACTTTTAGTGCTATATTCTTCTCCTTTCGTGTTTCACCTGCATCAATCTTCCTTTGACTTACTCCTTGCTCATAAGCAATGAGTGAACCAAGAAGATTGTCAATAGAATAAATGTTTAAATCTTTAGACTCTGTAATTGCAGTAATTTTTGCATCATAAGCAGTAGGTAAACAACGAAGAATCTTATTGACCATTTCAGCATTAGTTAATTCCCTACCAAGTGCATGCAAAGAAGTGACAATTTGTGTATATCTTGTGTACATGTCAGAAATAGATTCATTAGGTTTCATGCGAAACAATTCATAGTCATGTAACAAGATATTGAGCCTTGATTGTTTAACCTCATTTATCCCTTCATAAGTTATACAAAGTCTATCCCATATGTCCTTTCCGCTTTTGCAAGTGGAAACCCGCATGTAGTCTTCAAATTTTAAAGCACAAAAGAAACTGTTTAAACATTTGGCATTTAATTGTGCTAAGTCACGTTCTTCTACAGTCCAATCAGTAAAAGGTATTTCTACCATTACTCCATCAACTAATCTAGTTGGTTTTGTGTAGCCATCCTGGACTAACATCCACATGCGATAATCAAGTGACTGTAAGAAAGTAGACATGCGTGTTTTCCAAAAATCAAAAGGAATATTGTCAAACAGTGGAGGTCTAGTAATAGAGTAACCCTCAGGTGTGTTTCGGTTTCCAAAAGTAGCCATCTACGTTAATCAAAAAGTAGTTCAAACTTATGATATTGAAACGAAGCTCTGATACCACTTGTTGAGTCTAGTAATTACGTTGTTAAGCCTAAGTGAGTGTCCCAAGGCTACCAAGAGGGGGGGTGAATTGGTAGTTTTAAAAAAAAGGTTAAAATTTAAGATCCCCTCTTTAAAAATTATTGAACCGAAATAAAATCTCTTTTAAATTTTGTAGAAAAAGATTTTTCAACCACAGAGTTTTTAAAACTGAAATAGAAAGTGCGGAAATGTAAAAACAGTAAAGTAAATGACACCAGATTTATAGTGGTTCGGTCTATAACCAGACCTACATCCACTCCCCAGAGGCACCCTCTGAGTATTGCACTAATACCAATAGTGACTCTCCTTTTGCACCCACAGCAAGGCGGAGAAGCCTTTACAACACACACTTTTCACCACTCCCCGGTGCGGCAGAGAACCGTCCGTCCTTTTACACAATACCCAGTGTTGGCAGAGAACCGTCCGTCCTTTCATACTCTCCTAGTGTGGGCAGAGAACCCTTCGTCCTTTCACACTCTCCTAGTGTGGGCAGAGAACCCTTCGTCCTTTCACACTCTCCAAGTGTCGGCAGAGAACCGGATCTCCTTGACAGATCTTCTCACAAGAATCTAGAAGGAAGAAAGAGAAGAGTGAAGTAATCCCAATTCACAAGTAGAGACTCTTACCTTTGAAATCCAAGTGAAGCCTTCTTGCTTCAATGGTAGGAATCCTCTCTTGAATGCTCTCTTCAACTCTCTCCTTGGCTATTCTCTCAAGAGGCACGAAGATCAAATGACAAAAAGATTGGGTGGCAGTCTAATTTGGACTATTTATACAAAAGACAAGAAAAACCGCCCAAAAACTGCAAGTATTCAATTCTGTACGCAGTGGATCGTCCTGTACGATCGTGGATCGTCCTGGACGATTTTACTTAAACGATCTGAAACGACCCTATTTGAATATGTGTACGAAATGTCTTCGTACAGCTGATCGTCCTGTACGAACTAGGTTCGTCCAGTACGAACGGTTATTACAAGGTCGAATCTAGAAACTGCTGAAAACTGTCCTAAGTCGGTTAATCGTTTGGACGAAAATTGATTCGTCTAGACGAATTTTTTACAGAGGACAGATCGTCCTGTACGATATATTATTTCGTCTGGACGAAAATTTTCCAGAGAGCCAACCGTACTGTACGATAATTAATTTCGTCTAGACGAAAATTTTCCAGAGAGCCAATCGTACTGTACGATAATTAATTTCGTCTGGACGAAAATTTTCCAGAGAACCAATCGTACTGTACGATAATTAATTTTGTCTGGACGAAAATTTTCCAGAGAGCCAATCGTACTGTACGATATTTTAGTTTCGTCCTGGACGAATGGGACTTAGAAAATTTTCCGAGCAAGTTCCTATTCGTTCCATATGCTCTATAGGAGATAACTGTCTGATCGTCCAGTACGAACGAAAATCGTCCTGTACGATCAATTAATATGATCTCCTTATTTGTGTGTGCATGTTTTTATTCACTCAAGTTACAATCACTCCCTTTCAATTTGATTTCTAAGCAAAGTGCAAGCTTTAAAAATTTCAAGGTATCTCATGCTGATTTTAATTTGAAGTCTTCGTAGTCTGGAGTTCTTTTTCCCTGAAATGTTAGTACACACAAGAGCAAATATAATTCTTCCAAAAATGTTAGGAGATAACTACACATTTGAACAATAATGTTTGGAATCATCAAAACTTCATAAGTTGCAAAAATGTAATGCATGCAAATAGCAACTATCTTAACAATAGATGGCTACATTCGGAAACCGAAATACACCTGAGGGTTACTCTATTACTAGACCTCCACTATTTGACAATATACCTTTTGATTTTTGGAAAACACGCATGTCTACTTTCTTACAGTCACTTGATTATCGTATGTGGATCCTAGTCCAGGAAGGTTATACAAAACCAACTAGATTAATTGATGGAGTTAGGGTAGAAACACCTTTTGTAGATTGGACTATAGAAGAACGTGACTTAGCACAACTAAATGCCAAATGTCTAAATAGCTCTTTTTGTGCTTTAAAATCTGAAGACTACATGCGGGTTTCCACTTGCAAAAGTGGAAAGGACATATGGGATAGACTTTATATAACTTGTGAAGGGACTAATGAGATTAAGCAATCAAGACTCAATATCTTGTTACATGACTATGAGTTGTTTCACATGAAACCTAATGAATCTATTTCTGACATGTACACAAGATTTACACAAATTGTCACTTCTTTACATGCACTTCGTAGGGAATTAACTAATGCTGAAATGGTTAATAAGATTCTTCGTTGTTTACCTACTGCTTATGATGCTAAAATTACTGCAATTATAGAGTCTAAAGATCTAAACATTTATTCTATTGACAATCTTCTTGGTTCACTCATTGCTTATGAGCAAGGAGTAAGTCAAAGAAAGATTGATGCAGGTGAACCACGAAAGGAGAAGAATATAGCACTAAAAGTGGAAGAGTCAGAGAGTGAACATTCACAACCTGAGGATGAAGACAATATTGCATTAATGACTAGACAATTTAGAAACTTTTTAAAGAGGAAGCAGAAGAGACGCTAGCAATGGATTAGAGGTAAGTTTAACAGAAATGGCAAGGTTTCTAATGAAGTGATTTGTTATGAATGCAGGAAACCAGGTCATATCAAGACTGATTGCCCAAAACTTAAAGCCACTCCTAGCAAGGAGAAGGTAAAGGAGAAACTAATTATAAAGAAAGGCAAGAAGAAGTTTCAAAGAGCTTTCTGGGCGGACTCAGCTTCAGACTCATCTGAGATTGAAAAAGAAGAAGAAGTCACCAACCTTTGCTTGATGGCAGACAATGTTGATCAATCAGATCAAGAAGAGGTATGTGACTTAACCTATGATGAATTGTTTGAAGTTTCTGAACACATGCATGATGCATTTAGGAAAAGGAAAAATATGCATGCTAATGTGGGCGGGCTTGCTAGGGAGAATGAGGGATATGGGTGGGGAATTCTTTTGATGTCAATGAGAGGATTTGGTGAGGATATTGAGACTGAGTTTGTGTTTGGAGGATTTATATGACAATTATGTTAGCATTCTTGTGTTCTGCTTCCTCCTGAGTAACTCCCAGGAGAATATAAAAAATTTACACAGAAATTATTCTATATAAGGAACATGAAATCCTTAGGAAAGATCATGCATTAATAGATGACAACCACATGAAACTACTTGACAAATATGATGACTTGAATAAGAATTTTGAGAATTTAAAATCATCCTATGCTGATCTTGAAAGAGATTTTAAAAATTTTAAGGATGAATCTGAGAGCAAAATATATCGAATCAATTATACAAATCGAATCTTGGAAGATATGAATTCATTTTATAAATTGACAATAAGAGCTCTTGAGGATAATAGGATACCCCCTAAACTTGAAGATTTTATAAATCCTAAATATTATCCTAAATTTATGAAATCCCTTAGAAGACAAACAAATGGAAGAAAACTTAGGAATACTTTTCCTAATGTCAAATGTAATAATTGTGGATTTTTGGGACATATAGCTCACACATGTACTTTGAAGATGAAATCTTAATTGGTGTGGAGACCTAAGATGCATAAACCTAGACATATCATACATGCTCTGATTATAAATTTCCAAAAGGTGAACCCAAACTTGTTTGGGTTCTCAGGTCTAACATTTGATATTTTTCCAGGGTTGCTCTCACACAAGACCTCATGGGAGCATATGGTACCTGGACAGCGGATGTTCAAAGCATATGACTGGAGATACTGCTCAATTCATAACGCTGGAAGCCAGGAGTGGAGGCAAGGTTACACTTAGAGATAATACCACAAAGAAAGTGGTTGGATCAGATATGATTGGAAATTTTAAAAACTTTTTCATAGACAATATGTTATTGGTTGAAGGCTTAAAACATAATTTGTTAAGTATAAGTCAGCTATATGATAAGGGCTATAATGTAAAATTTTTACCTACTAGCTGCATATTAAGCCTAAATGGGAAAGAAGTATTAAATGGAAAAAGGGTAAACAATGTTTACATGCTAGATTTAAATTGTATTCAATCTCTTACTGCTTTTTATTTGAAAATTATTTCTGATGAATCATGGCTTTGGCATAGGAGACTCTGTCATTCTAGTATGAAAAACCTTAGGAGAATTACCCAAAAGAATTTAGTGAGAGGTATACCAAAACTAGACTTTACTAAGAACCACCTTTGTGATGCATGTCAATTAGGAAAACAAGTGAAGTCCTCTTTTAAGTCCAATAAGGATCTTAGGACTAGTAAACCATTGGAAATTCTTCACATGGATCTTTTTGGACCAGTAGGAACTGTAAGTCTAGGAGGGAAGGTATACGAATTTGTTATAGTGGATGATTTCTCAAGATTCACTTGGGTTAGATTTCTTTTTCATAAGAGTGAATCGTTTGAGGAATTCAGAAATTTTTCAACTTGGATTCAAAGAAAACTAGGATGTAAAATAGTTTCCATACAAAGTGATCATGAAGGAGAATTTGAAAATGAAATATTTAAATTTTTTTGTAAAGAAAAAGGGATTGATCATAATTTTTCTGCACCTAGAACCCCTCAACAAAATGGGGTAGTTGAAAGGAAAAACAGAACATTAATAGAAGCCGCCCGAGGAATGTTGGCAGAATACTCACTTCCTAGATATTTTTGGGCTGAGGTGGTTAGCACTGTATGTTATGTTCTGAATAAGGTGAATATGAGATCGAATTTAAATAAAACACCCTATGAGTTGCTAAAAGGTATAACACCAAATTTGTCTCATTTGCATGTTTTTGGTTGCAAGGTGTTCATTCATAATAATGAAAAAACTGCCTTAGAAAAATTTGATCCAAAATAAGATGAAGGAATTTTTGTTGGATATTCAAGTGTTGGAAAATCTTATAGGGTATTTAATAAAAGAACCTTAATAATTGAAGAAACCACCATGTTGTATTTGATGAATCTGGAAATTTGGAAGAGCCAAATATTATTGAAGATGAGATTGAGGAAAACTCCCAAAAGATTGATAGAATAAATTTGGAAGAAAATGTGAAAAATAATTTGGAAACAGAAAACCCTTTGCCTAGAGATTTGAGATTTTCTAAAAACCACCCAAGGGAATTGATTATAGGTGAACCTAGTGAGGGTGTTAAAACTAGGCGTGGATTAAACAAGGAAGTCAATCATTCAGCCTTTATTTCAACTATAGAACCCACTAATGTTGATCAAGCACTTTCTGATGAATTTTGGATATTGGCCATGCAAGAAGAGTTGAATCAATTTGTAATAAATAAAGTTTGGGAATTAACTTCAAGGCCAAAAGATCAAAGTGTTGTTGGAACCAGGTGGGTGTTCAAAAATAAAATGAATGACTCAGGAGTAGTCATTAGAAATAAGGCTATATTTGTTGCTAAGGTGTATAATCAAATTGAAGGAATTGATTTTGAGGAGACTTTTTCCCCTGTAGCTAGACTTGAAGTAATTAGGGTTTTACTTGCCTTTGCCTGTTTTAAAAGATTTAAATTGTTTCAAATGGATGTCAAAAGTGCCTTTTTAAATGGGGTAATTGAAGAAGATGTTTTTGTAGAACAACCTCCAGGTTTTGAAAATTCTAAATACCCAAATCTTGTTTTCAAGTTAAAAAAGGCATTATATGGAGTGAAACAGACAGCTAGGGCTTGGTATGAGAGGTTGAGCACCTTCCTACTTGAAAAATCTTTTGAAAAAGGAAGTGTGGATACAACTCTTTTTTTAAAGAAATCTGGAAAGGATATACTCATTGTTCAAATTTATGTAGATGATATCATTTTTGGATCTTCAAATAAAAATCTTTGTGATGATTTTTCTAAAACAATGAGTAGTGAATTTAAAATGAGTCTAATGAGAGATTTAAATTACTTTTTAGGTTTTAGCATTAAGCAACTTGAGGAAGGTACATTTCTTAGTCAAACTAAATATGTAAAGGACATCCTCAAAAAATATGAAATGGACAATGCTAAACCTATTAGTACACCAATGAGTTCCTCAGTTCAGTTGGATAAGGACATTAAGGGAAAATCTGTTGATCAAATGAAATTTAGAGGGATTATTAGATCTTTACTTTACTTGACTGCTAGCCCACCAGATATTATGTTCAGTATTTGCTTATGTGCTAGATTTCAATCAGATCCAAAAGAATCACATTTAACAGCAGTGAAAAGGATATTAAGATATTTACTAGGAACTCAGAACTTAAGAATTTGGTATCCTAAGTTTAGCTCTTCATTTGAAATTATTGGTTATTCAGATTCTGACTTTGCAGGCTGTAGAGTGGATAGGAAAAGCACTTCTGGAACATGTCAATTCATTAGAAATTCATTAGTTTCATGGTCTAGTAGAAAACAAAATTCAGTGGCCCTATCTACTGTAGAAACAGAATACATTGCATTAGGAAGTTGTGTGGCACAAGTACTTTGGTTAAAACAACAGTTGATTGATTTAGGATTAACTATAGGCACTATTTCAATTTATTGTGATAATACTAGTGCTATTTGCATTTCCAAAAATCCTATTCAACATTCTAGAACTAAACACATTGACATAAGGCATTATTTCATAAGGGATCATGTATCCAAGGGAGAAATTGAACTTACTCATGTTTCAACTGAAAATCAACTTGCAGACATTTTTACAAAACCTTTAACCTTTGATACTTTCAGTACATTAAGAACAAGGCTTGGTGTAATTGATTTGAATGCTTAATTAAAAATGTTTTTGCAACATTGATATTTATGTTTTCGTAGTTTATGTTTTTTTATGATTTTTGTTTTTGTGATATTTTTTTATTGTTTTGTGTTTTGAGTGATTCTATTTTTAGAGTCTGTGCATTTGTCATAATGTATTGGGATTTGTGTTTTGTTTGATTTTCTTTAATAAAAATTCAAAACTCCAAAAATGTGGAAATCGTCCGGGACGAAATTTTTCGTACGGGACAATGTGTGTAAAATTCAGATTGCGAGAATTCTAACTATCTTAAGAGCAGTTTTTAATGTAGTTCGTCTATACGATCTGAATGATCGCCCAGGACGAAATTTTTTTTTCTCTCAAATGTCGGGACGATTGAATGCAGCAGTTGAATGGATAAGGCAATTTTAATTGTGAATTTCGTATGTACGAACTTTTGGTTCGTCCAGATGAACAGACGTCGATTCATAGCGGGGGACGGTTTTCAACTGATATTAAAACGAATTTACTTTTGATCGCCTGTACGAAATTTTTTCGTCTGTACGATCGGTCAAGTCAAAAGTTTGTACGAAGGACGTATCGTAAGTTGTGTTGATTACAAAAAGCTGTTACATTTTGGACAAATTTGATCGTCTGTACGAAACCTTTTCGTCAAGACGAACGATTATTTTCGTCCAGGATGAACATTTTTCATCCAGGACGAACGTATCGTTTTCTTTAAATAAGAAGGCTTTCTAACTCAACAATCACATCTCCAAACATCTCTTTCAATCCCTTTCGACTTCCAAATCAACAATGGCCTCCTCTAACAAGCGACAAAAGGTGTTAGCAAAGAAACCTCAAAGGAATGCTTCTAAAAACTTTCTTTCAAAAGCAAATGAGGAATCCTTTCCTCAATTTGCTTCTACAAAAATCACTCCTTCTCGCATTCTGATTGAAAGTGAGATAAACTTCAAGGTAATGCACCTTTTTGCTTCCACTCAGTTTGGATTTATCTTATCTCTCATCCACCTTTACAACAAACAAACCTTCCTTTACTTCCTAGCCAATCTGAGTTTCAACTCCGACCATTCTTCTATCAGTTCTTATGTGTTTAAACAAAAAGTTGAAATCACTAAGCATGACTTAGGTGTTTCTCTTAACTTAAGAACTGAAGGTTCTAAAGCCCACACTCTTATGAACGATAACACCTTCATGTGGGTTCAAATCAATAGGGTGATTAGAGGAAATAGCCTAGATTATCATATTGCTAGAGTTTTTGGAAGGACCAAAAATACTCGAATCATCCAACACATTCTTAGATCTTTTATTATTCCAAAAGATGGTGATAGAATCAACATTACTCCACTCCTTTCTGTTGTGACTTTTTTGATTATGAATAAAAGTCCTATTGATGAAGCCCAACTTATCTTAGACCATTTTTATTGGCTTTCTGAAATTGGACATGCTGATCAGAAAAGAAAAAGAAATATTTCATTGGGTCACTTGATTACATTTATTTTGGAAAAGAAATACAATTTAGTGCATCCTGATGAAGAATATGAGGAGCCGGTCTACTACAATGATGCTTCTTTTAGAGCAATCTTCAAGGAGCAAAAAGAGAAAGCACCTGCCAGTGCTTCTGAAGAAGAAGAAGAAGGAGAACAAACATCTGCACCTCAATCAAATTATCAAAATTTGATAGATTTGAGACTCATTTTGATCAATGATTTGATCAAATTGATGTTCAACTTCAGCAGCAGCAACAGGACATTGGTAGTATAAGAAATGAAGTTCATGAAATTAATACCAATGTTATGTTGATGACTTTCTACTTCAACTTATTTGGTGGCATTCCTCCTCCTCCTCTAGAAGAATAGAAATTTGAGTGATGATTTTCTATATGTTTGTTGTATTAGTGTTTGTTTTTAGTTTGTTTTAGTTGTGTTAAAAGCTCAGTGTATTTTTCCTTTTTATTTTAGTATTGATATTATGAAGTGATTTTGTAATCTTTTTCATTAATATCAATATATGTTGTATTTACTTTAAATTTGGATTATTTTTGAAATGTGTTTAGTTTTTATGAATTTCATTAGTCTTTTTAATCTTAATTGTGCTTAAATTAGATTGTAATTTGAGATTAATTTCATTAGAAAATCTAGTCTTTCTAAATTTAAAATTTGTTTATAACTTATTATAATTAAAATTTTTAATTTCATGTCTATTCATTTAGACTACATTAAATTTAATATTATTATTGCAATTAAGATGTTTTCTTATTTTGTATTTCTTTGTTCAAGTGATATTTATGCACTTAGAAAAATTTGAAATTTTATATTATTGATCTTGGAAAGAATTGGTATCAATTACTCTTGAAAATTATATAAAAAGTACAAAAATCAAAAGGAATGCGCAAAGGTTTGCAAATGTGAAAAAGAGGCACAAAATAAGCCCAATGTAAAAAGATGCACAAAAATGTGCCAAATAATTGAAAAAGATGCGCAAAGCGCCACATGTGATAATTCTCTTCTTTCCAGATTATTTCAATCTCTTAATTCAAATTGATCTTTGTTCATTTATATTTCTATTGAACTTTGAAATATAGAATTTTTATTCATCTCTCTTGTAATGATTTTTTATATCTCAAATGTCTAAATTGAATCATGTTTTTGATAAATTCTTCTTACTTACAATGTTATATCACTTTTTAAATTCTATGAATTTCTATGATTTACCTATTGTTATTAGTTTTAGATTGCATACCTTATGTCAATCACTCTTTAGATTAAATTTTAAAAAGGATTTTATATAATTACATACATTTATTATCTATTTCTTCTTCACTTTTTGTTGTTGTCAAAAAGGGAGAGAAATTATTGTGTTTGTTTATATTTTGATTTTGTGTCATTTGGCTTGTGTTATTGTATTTTTTATTTTTTGTTAAAGCTTGTGTTATTGTATTTTTTGTTGTTTTGTTAAAAAATTTTGAAAAACAAAAAATTGTGTTCTTTAGTTCAAAATACCTCCTTATTTTCATGTATTCATCATTTCAGGGGGAGTTTAGGAGTTTTTTGTAAATTGAAATCATACAAACAATAATTGTTTTGACATCATCAAAAAGGGGGAGATTGTTGAGATAGTTGCTATTTACATGTTTTACATTTTTGCAACTTGTATAGTTTTGATGATTCCAAATATTATTGTTCAAATGTGTAGTTATCTCCTAACAATTTTAGAAGATTTGTATTTGCTCTTGTGTGTACTAACATTTCAGGAAAATCGAACTCCAGACTACGAAGATCAGATAGTTATCTCCTATTAAGATCACATTGAACGAATAAGAACTGGTCAAAAAAATTTTCTAAGTCCTATTCGTCCAGGATGAAATTAAAAATCGTTCAGGACGATTTGTTCTCTGTAAGATTTTCGTCCATACGAAATTAAATTATCGTACATGATGATTTTCTCTATGTAAGATTTTTGTCCAGATGAAATTAAATATCGTTCAGGACGATCTGGTCTCTAGAAGATTTTCGTCTAGACAAAATTAAATTATCGTACATGACGATTTGCTCTCTATAAGATTTTCGTCCAGACGAAATTAAATATCATCCAGGACGATCTGGTCTCTATAAGAATTTCATCCGGACGAACCAATTTTCTTCCAGACGATACAACCGACTTAGGACGGTTTTTCTGCAGTTTTTGGAACCGACCTTATAATAACCGTTAGTGCAGGACGAACTTGGTTCGTACGCGACGATCAGCTTGTACAAAAACATTTCGTACACATATACAAAGAGGTTCGTTTCAAGGCTTTTAAGTAATATCGTCCAAGAAGATCCATGATCGTATGGGATAATCCACTGCGTACAGAATTGAAAACTTGCAGTTTTTGGGCAGTTTTTCTTGTCTTTTGTATAAATAGTCCAAATTAGACTGCCACTAAATCTTTTTGTCATTTCATCTTCGTGCCTATTGAGAGAAAAGTTAAGGAGAGAGTGTGAGAGAGCATTCAAAGGAGGATTCCTACCACTGGAGCGTGAAGGTTTCATTTGGTGTTTAAAGGTAAGAATCTCTACCCGTGAATGGGGATTACTTCACTCTTTTCTTTCTTCCTTTTAGATTTCTTGTGAGAAGATCTGTCAAGGAGATCCGGTTCGCTGCCGACACTTGGAGAGTGTGAACAGCCGAAGGGTTCGCTGCCTACACTTGGAGAGTGTGAATAGCCGAAGGGTTCTCTGCTCACACTAGGAGAGTGTGAAAGGACAGACGGTTCTCTGCCAACACTCTGGATTGTGTAAAAGGACGATGGTTCTCTGCCGCATCGGCTAGTGGTGAAAAGAGTGTTTGTAAAGGCTTCTCCGCCTTGCTGTGGGTGCAAAAAGAGAGTCAGTATTGGTATTAGTGCAATACTCAGAGGGTGCCTCTGGGGAGTGGATGTAGGTCTGGTTTAGACCGAACCACTATAAATCTTGTGTCATTTACTTTACTGCTTTTTATTTTCTGCATTTTTCTTTTGTTTAAAAAACTCTGTGGTTGAAAAACATTTTCTATAAAAACTTAATAAAAATTTTAATTTTGGTTCAACACATTTTCATAGAGGGTTTAAATTTTAAAATACCAATTCACCCCCCCTCTTGGTAGCCTTGGCACATTAACTTAGGTCTAACAACCTGTTTACTAGACTCAACAATGAACTCAAAGATTTGAAAATGGGAAATGTTAAAATTACAATCAATGAATGAACTATTGATGATTGGGGGTCAAAACATTTGAACAGTTTCTTATATATATATATATATATATATATATATATATATATATATATATATATATATATATATATATGCATTTCTTATGAAGTAACAAATGATTTATGATGTCGATAAGCAAACAAAAATATTTTGATATGTTTTATAGATTTACAAAAAATGTAATTTCTTTTCATGCCCAGGGAAGACATTTTTTTAATGTCAAAAAGGTAAACAAAAAATATAGATGTTTGCTTGAATCATTAGCTGATGGCTATTTTTTAATAAAAATATTTATCTTCTTATTTTACTGAGCATTCGCTTAGTTCCTTAACAAGATATGACCGAAAAGATAACCGGAGGTAAAAAGATGTAGGTGAATAAATTAAAGAAATCGTGATAACACTAAAATTAAATAAGAAAGACAATTATAATTTTGATGATACTGAAGATGACAATGTTGCATTGATGAACAAATAATTTTAAACCTTCATAAAGAATAAAAAGAAAATGCATACCAAGAAGAGTAGGAAAAAGTTATAAAGATTAATAAAACTACAATGGATATGAATCATACAATATGAACTTGGTTTTATATTTTTTTTAATCATTTTTATTTCCTATTATTTAGGGACCTCCTATATTCACAAATACAACACAAATAATAACATATATGTTGTAATTCGGGAGTATGATAGGGATAGTGGAGTAACCTAAAGAATAGTTAAAATGATTTAGGGCTCTATCAATCCTTAAACAATTTTTAGTTTTTCTTTGATATGAAAAAAATAAAAATCAGACTTAATATACGCAAGTATACTGACCGAACCAAATAATATAGTGCTAGAGTACAATTTTCTCCCACGAGGAAGAATGTTTGCTTACAAATACTAGCATTATATACTTTAACAACAATAATTATCCTACTCAATAAAAATAAGTTTTGGGGAGATTCAATCACTTAATTTTAAATAAAAAATAATAAAATGAAACACTAATTTGATAAATTATTTTGGATTTATGGAATATAAATATAATATGTTTCCTTATAATTCTCTTTTATATTGATGTCATTCATAGATGCATCACTGACTCCATAGTCAAGCATGAAGAGACAAAGAACATAGTAAACTTTTCAACCTCAATATCACTCTAAACTCTCATTATCTGTCACCCTTTGAGAATATTAAACAAGTAGAATATTTACTATTAAAATCCCCTTATGACAATTCAACTCTATAAATTTGATACATTACAAGCACTATGTTTATGCTTGCATCAACCAATCCAACATACTTGGTTATTCTTTTTTTCTTCTTTCTAAGCTTCATAGTTCACCTCATATTAACTACACATATGAACACTATGTACAATAAATAAAGACCTTGTATATTGAAAACATTATTAAATTATTCATGAAGGGAATTCATTAGTACTCCACCTTCCATTTATCAATCCAAAATTAGAAAATTTAGCCATACATGAAGAAAAAGTGAAGAAAATTCTTTTTCATTAATTACAAAAAATAAAAAAAGTATACGAAAAAGATATCATTGGATAAATTCAATGATCTCCTCTACACTCACCTTGAACTTACAGAATTATTTTCATAAACATAAGCTAAACACTAATGGAATGTATCTAGTACTTTTCTGAATTCCTTTAGTTGTCACTCACAAGGAAAAAATAGAGAAGAAATATAAAGAATAAAATTGAACAAGTGTATGAACTCATCTATTAATATTACAATTATAAAAAATACATAAAAATATATTTTTGCACCGTGGTGCCCAAAAAATGAACTAACACCACAGCGCTGAAGGGTTTCCACTATTGCGGTGGTTGCTGATTTGGACCCACTATTTAAGGAATCAATGCACTATTTCACTGGCAAATTGTGTCCTTAATGGTTACAGCTATAGCATTGCAGTGCTCTTAATGTTTGATTGTTGCGACATCTACATGGAACCCTCCTTGACTTGGAGGCACTAGAATTTGGCATCGTGACACTGTGTAGACAGAGACTGGAGTTTACGAAACTGACTCCTCTAACTTTATGGCACTATCAAATAGAAATTGCTCATCATTGTGTCTATATTTGGGTAATCCAGCATTGTTAATGATAGCGCTATAGTGGTAAAGTGTCCTACTCCACATCATTGTACCATACTTAAAAATTTTTCATATTTCATGTATCTTCCTACATAAATATAACTAAAATAATACATTTTTACTAACAAATTAACACATAAAACATATTAATATTTACACTTATCAAATCCTCCCTAGCTTAAAATCATGCTTGTCCTCAAGGAAATAAAGTTTGAAATTATGATTAAGTGATTAACCAAAATAAAAAATGACAATCTAAAATGACTAAATTAGAGGATAATACATCACTGTCTAGAATTAATAAAAATGAATCAAATCTATAATTTTTGTTTAAAAAATACTAATAGTTAAACTTAATCAAGCATTCTTATTTTTACCTTATTCAAAATTGTAGCTTATAGATTTAATCATTAATTTTTTAATGTTGAAGCGAATAATGTAGTTTTAATGATTGAATATATTTATTGTTAAATTTGTACTCTCATTAGTTCACCATCCCTTGTATTAGCTCTTTCATCTTACCCTTTATAGCTTTTCTATAAGATTATATTTCAAATCTAATGTTTATATTGATACCAATTTTTTAATGTACTTATCTTTTGTTTTGATATTTTTTATTTTTTTATTTTAAAAAACTATTTTAAGTTCTTCTATTTTTTCTTTTGTAGAGTACCTAATTAATGATTTTGAATATCATCTTCTGCTTTAGAATTCTCATATAATCCAAATAAGTTTAATGTATAGATATGATGAGTTCACTAATTCCATCTTCTCATTAGCTATTATTTCAAATTTAATCTACTCATATCAAATTTTTAATACTAATTATTCATCTTATAATTTTAAAAGTTCAATTCATAAAGATATAGTTTATAATTTCAAATTATAGCTCAAATATTTGAGTGAGCTAAGTATTAGGTTTTCTAACCTAAGAAGTATAAATAGAGTTCATTCAAACTAGGAACTAGGGTTTTATTATTATACTAATTTTTATAATTTTTTAATTATTATTTTATAATGGCTAATTAAATAATCAACGATTTGATCAAATTGATGTTCAACTTCAGCAGCAGCAACAGGACATTGGTAGTATAAGAAATGAAGTTCATGAAATTAATACCAATGTTTTGTTGATGACTTTCTACTTCAACTTATTTGGTGGCATTCCTCCTCCTCCTCTAGAAGAATAGAAATTTGAGTGATGATTTTCTAGATGTTTGTTGTATTAGTGTTTGTTTTTAGTTTGTTTTAGTTGTGTTAAAAGCTCAGTGTATTTTTCCTTTTTATTTTAGTATTGATATTATGAAGTGATTTTGTAATCTTTTTCATTAATATCAATATATGTTGTATTTACTTTAAATTTGGATTATTTTTGAAATGTGTTTAGTTTTTATGAATTTCATTAGTCTTTTTAATCTTAATTGTGCTTAAATTAGATTGTAATTTGAGATTAATTTCATTAGAAAATCTAGTCTTTCTAAATTTAAAATTTGTTTATAACTTATTATAATTAGAATTTTTAATTTCATGTCTATTCATTTAGACTACATTAAATTTAATATTATTATTGCAATTAAGATGTTTTCTTATTTTGTATTTCTTTGTTCAAGTGATATTTATGCACTTAGAAAAATTTGAAATTTTATATTATTGATCTTGGAAAGAATTGGTATCAATTACTCTTGAAAATTATATAAAAAGTACAAAAATCAAAAGGAATGCGCAAAGGTTTGCAAATGTGAAAAAGAGGCACAAAACAAGCCCAATGTAAAAAGATGCACAAAAATGTGCCAAATAATTGAAAAAGATGCGCAAAGAGCCACATGTGATAATTCTCTTCTTTTCAGATTCTTTCAATCTCTTAATTCAAATTGATCTTATGTTCATTTATATTTCTATTGAACTTTGAAATATAGAATTTTTATGCATCTCTCTTGTAATGATTTTCTATATCTCAAATGTCTAAATTGAATCTTGTTTTTGATAAATTCTTCTTACTTACAATGTTATATCACTTTTTAAATTCTATGAATTTCTATGATTTACCTAATGTTATTAGTTTTAGATTGCATACCTTATGTCAATCACTCTTTAGATTAAATTTTTAAATGGATTTCATATAATTACATACATTTATTGTCTATTTCTTCTTCACTTTTTGTTGTTGTCAAAAAGGGAGAGAAATTATTGTGTTTGTTTGTATTTTGATTTTGTGTCATTTGGCTTGTGTTATTGTATTTTTTATTTTTTGTTAAAGCTTGTGTTATTATATTTTTTGTTGTTTTGTTAAAAAAATTTGAAAAACAAAAAATTGTGTTCTTTAGTTCAAAATACCTCCTTATTTTCATGTATTCATCATTTCAGGGGGAGTTTAGGAGTTTTTTGTAAATTGAAATCATACAAACAATAACTGTTTTGACATCATCAAAAAGGGGGAGATTGTTGAGATAGTTGCTATTTACATGTTTTACATTTTTGCAACTTGTATAGTTTTGATGATTCCAAATATTATTGTTCAAATGTGTAGTTATCTCCTAACAATTTTAGAAGATTTGTATTTGCTCTTGTGTGTACTAACATTTCAGGAAAATCGAACTCCAGACTACGAAGACTTCAAATCAAATTCAACATGAAATACTTTGTGAATTTGAAGCTTGTACTTTTTTTGAAATAAACTTGAAAGGGAGTGATTGTAATTGAGTGAATAAAAACACACACACACACATAAGGAGAACATATAAAATTTATACTGATCGTACGGGACGATCAGATAGTTATCTCCTATTAAGATCACATGGAACGAATAGGAACTGGTCAAAAAAATTTTCTAAGTCCTATTCGTCCAGGTTGAAATTAAAAATCGCCCAGGACGATTTGTTCTCTATAAGATTTTCGTCCATATGAAATTAAATTATCGTACATGATGATTTTCTCTCTGTAAGATTTTTGTCCAGATGAAATTAAATATCGATCAGGACGATCTGGTCTCTGTAAGATTTTCGTCTAGATGAAATTAATTTATCGTACATGAAGATTTGCTCTCTGTAAGATTTTCGTCCAGACGAAATTAAATATCATCCAGGACGATCTGGTCTCTATAAGAATTTCATCCGGACGAACCAATTTTCTTCCAGACGATACAACCGACTTAGGACGGTTTTTCTGCAGTTTTTGGAACCGACCTTATAATAACCGTTCGTGCAGGACGAACTTGGTTCGTACGGGACGATCAGCTTGTACAAAAACATTTCGTACACATATACAAAAAGGTTTGTTTCAAGGCTTTTAAGTAATATCGTCCAGGATGATCCATGATCGTATGGGACGATCCACTGCGTACAGAATTGAAAACTTACAGTTTTTGGGCAGTTTTTCTTGTCTTTTGTATAAATAGTCCAAATTAGACTGCCAACAAATCTTTTTGTCATTTGATCTTCGTGCCTATTGAGAGAAAAGTCAAGGAGAGAGTGTGAGAGAGCATTCAAAGGAGGATTCCTACCACTGGAGCGTGAAGGCTTCATTTGGTGTTTAAAGGTAAGAATCTCTACCCGTGAATGGGGATTACTTCACTCTTTTCTTTCTTCCTTTTAGATTTCTTGTGAGAAGATCTGTCAAGGAGATCCGGTTCGCTGCCGACACTTGGAGAGTGTGAACAGCCGAAGGGTTCGCTGCCTATACTTGGAGAGTGTGAATAGCCGAAGGGTTCTCTGCTCAAACTAGGAGAGTGTGAAAGGACAGACGGTTCTCTGCCAACACTCTGGATTGTGTAAAAGGACGATGGTTCTCTGCCGCATCGGCTAGTGGTGAAAAGAGTGTTTGTAAAGGCTTCTCCGCCTTGCTGTGGGTGCAAAAAGAGAGTCAGTATTGGTATTAGTGCAATACTCAGAGGGTGCCTCTGGGGAGTGGATGTAGGTCTGGTTTAGACCGAACCACTATAAATCTTTTGACATTTACTTTACTGCTTTTTATTTTCTGCATTTTCCTTTTGTTTAAAAAACTCTGTGGTTGAAAAATATTTTCTATAAAAACTTAATAAAAATTTTAATTTTGGTTCAACACATTTTCAAAGAGGGTTTAAATTTTAAAATACCAATTAACCCCCCCCCCCCCCCCCCACTCTTGGTAGCCTTGGCACATTAACTTAGGTCTAACAACCTGTTTACTAGACTCAACAATGAACTCAAAGATTTGAAAATGGGAAATGTTAAAATTACAAACAATGAATGAACTATTGATGATTGGGGGTCAAAACATTTGAACAGTTTCTTATATATATATATATATATATATATATATATATATATATATATATATATATATATATATATATATATATATATATATATATATATATATATGCATTTCTTATGAAGTTACAAATGATTTATGATGTCGATAAGCAAACAAAAATATTTTGATATGTTTTATAGATTTACAAAAAATGTAATTTCTTTTCATGCCCAGGGAAGACATTTTTTTAATGTAAAAAAGGTAAACAAAAAATATAGATGTTTGCTTGTATCATTAGCTGATGGCTATTTTTTAATAAAAATATTTATCTTCTTATTTCACTGAGCATTCGCTTAGTTCCTTAACAAGATATGACCGAAAAGATAACCGGAGGTAAAAAGATGTAGGTGAATAAATTAAAGAAATCGTGATAACACTAAAATTAAATAAGAAAGACAATTATAATTTTGATGATACTGAAGATGACAATGTTGCATTGATGAACAAATAATTTTAAACCTTCATAAAGAATAAAAAGAAAATGCATACCAAGAAGAGTAGGAAAAAGTTATAAAGATTAATAAAACTACAATGGATATGAATCTTACAATATGAACTTGGTTTTATATTTTTTTTAATCATTTTTATTTCCTATTATTTAGGGACCTCCTATATTCATAAATACAACACAAATAATAACATATATGTTGTAATTCGAGAGTATGTTAGGGATAGTGGAGTAACCTAAAGAATAGTTAAAATGATTTAGGGCTCTATCAATCCTTAAACAATTTTTAGTTTTTCTTTGATATGAAAAATATAAAAATCAGACTTAATATACGCAAGTATACTGACCGAACCAAATAATATAGTGCTAGAGTACAATTTGGTCCAACGAGGAAGAATGTTTGCTTACAAATACTAGCATTATATACTTTAACAACAATAATTATCCTACTCAATAAAAATAAGTTTTGGTGGAGATTCAATCACTTAATTTTAAATAAAAAATAATAAAATGAAACACTAATTTGATAAATTATTTTGGATTTATGGAATATAAATATAATATGTTTCCTTATAATTCTCTTTTATATTGATGTCATTCATAGATGCATCACTGACTCCATAGACAAGCATGAAGAGACAAAGAACATAGTAAACTTTTCAACCTCAATATCACTCTAAACTCTCATTATCTGTCACCCTTTGAGAATATTAAACAAGTAGAATATTTACTATTAAAATCCCCTTATGACAATTCAACTCTATAAATTTGATACATTACAAGCACTATGTTTATGCTTGCATCAACCAATCCACATACTTGGTTATTCTTTTTTTCTTCTTTCTAAGCTTCATAGTTCACCTCATATTAACTACACATATGAACACTATGTACAATAAATAAAGACCTTGTATATTGAAAACATTATTAAATTATTCATGAAGGGAATTCATTAGTACTCCACCTTCCATTTATCAATCCAAAATTAGAAAATTTAGCCATACATGAAGAAAAAGTGAAGAAAATTCTTTTTCATTAATTACAAAAAATAAAAAAAGTATACGAAAAAGATAGCATTGGATAAATTCAATGATCTCCTCTACACTCATCCTTGAACTTACAGAATTATTTTCATAAACATAAGCTAAACACTAATGGAATGTATCTAGTACTTTTCTGAATTCTTTTAGTTGTCACTCACAAGGAAAAAATAGAGAAGAAATATAAAGAATAAAATTGAACAAGTGTCTGAACTCATCTATTAATATTACAATTATAAAAAATACATAAAAATATATTTTTGCACCGTGGTGCCCAAAAAATGAACTAACACCACAGCGCTGAAGGGTTTCCACTATTGCGGTGGTTGCTGATTTGGACCCACTATTTAAGGAATCAATGCTTTACTTCACTGGCAAATTGTGTCCTTAATTGTTACAGCTATAGCATTGCAGTGCTCTTAATGTTTGATTGTTGCGACATCTACATGGAACCCTCCTTGACTTGGAGGCACTAGAATTTGGCATCGTGACACTGTGTAGACAGAGACTGGGGTTTACGACACTGACTCCTCTAACTTTATGGCACTATCAAATAGAAATTGCTCATCATTGTGTCTATATTTGGGTAATACAGCATTGTTAATGATAGCGCTATAGTGGTAAAGTGTCCTACTCCACATCATTGTACCATACTTAAAAATTTTTCATATTTCATGTATCTTCCTACATAAATATAACTAAAATAATACATTTTTACTAACAAATTAACACATAAAACATAATAATATTTACACTTATCAAATCCTCCCTAGCTTAAAATCATGCTTGTCCTCAAGGAAATAAAGTTTGAAATTATGATTAAGTGATTAACCAAAATAAAAAATGACAATCTAAAATGACTAAATTAGAGGATAATACATCACTGTCTAGAATTAATAAAAATGAATCAAATCTATAATTTTTGTTTAAAAATACTAATAGTTAAACTTAATCAAGCATTCTTATTTTTACCTTATTCAAAATTGTAGCTTATAGATTTAATCATTAATTTTTTAATGTTGAAGCGAATAATGTAGTTTTAATGATTGAATATATTTATTGTTAAATTTGTACTCTCATTAGTTCACCATCCCTTGTATTAGCTCTTTCATCTTACCCTTTATAGCTTTTCTATAAGATTGTATTTCAAATCTAATGTTTATATTGATACCAATTTTTTAATGTACTTATCTTTTTGTTTTGATATTTTTTATTTTTTTCTTTTAAAAAACTATTTTAAGTTCTTCTATTTTTTCTTTTGTAGAGTACCTAATTAATGATTTTGAATATCATCTTCTGCTTTAGAATTCTCATATAATCCAAATAAGTTTAATGTATAGATATGATGAGTTCACTAATTCCATCTTCTCATTAGCTATTGTTTCAAATTTATTCTACTCATATTAAATTTTTAATACTAATTATTCTTCTTATAATTTTAAAAGTTCAATTCATAAAGATATAGTTTATAATTTCAAATTATAGCTCAAATATTTGAGTGAGCTAAGTATTAGGTTTTCTAACCTAAGAAGTATAAATAGAGTTCATTCAAACTAGGAACTAGGGTTTTATTATTATACTAATTTTTATAATTTTTTAATTATTATTTTATAATGGCTAATTAAATAATCAAAATATAAATGCAATTGGAGGACAATAATAATTTAAGCATTAAGGATATTTGCTAATATGTAAATAAACATACAACAAACACTACAAACACATACTTTCAAATGAGTGATAAAAAGTGGATAAAACATATGTTGAACACAAAATAGAACATATCATTACATTAAGTTGAATTATTCTAATATCACACATACATGAGTTGTCTCCTAAAAGAGCTAAATTTTAAGTCTTCGGCAAGACTATAAATGTGGACAGGGGAGACGATTTCTAGAGAGCGACTCTCGTTGCTAGAGATAGAAAGGTTCAAAAATTTGAATTTTTCATTCCAGATTTTTATTCCTATTGTTAAGGAATTGATGGGGAGATGGTGGTGGATGGCCGCCAGCCATCTTCAACTGCGATGGTAAGAGGTAATGTGGACAGAGGCATATTGAATCAAAATCTGGGAAAAGATAATCTCCTGAAAGCTATTTCAAAATAGAACAAGGTGGATTATGGTAGCAGGAGTTTTAATGGTCCACTGCCTGATTAAAGATAACATCATGGAGGTCCTTAAGAAGATTGCACATGTAGAGGGTAAAGGAAAGGCCATTGCTGAATATACTGGTATTGTAACTCCACGGATAGCTAAGAGATCTTCGAAAAAGGATTTATTTGATATGTCAGCTTCGTCATCTAAAATGAAAATCTTTGTTAATAGGTTTGTAAATTCAAATGCAATATCTGGACATGTCAATGGGATAAATGCGAATTCCTGTAACACTGTTGACACTAATCTTCATTTCAATGGTTATTTGGAAGCAGAGGGTATTGGAGGTGTGGATAAGGCTAATGTGGTAATGCCAACTAGAATTATGAATGAGATGGATGGTAACCCGTGGAAGAAGAAGCCTTACATCAAATTGGATTTCAAGGATGATGATATGGTTTTCTCGAAAGATGGTAAAGCAGTTAAAATGAGGGAAGATGTTGAGATTTTGAATTCCAATAGGTTGATAAATTCCTTAGTGATCAAGGTATTTGAAAGGGAAATACCATCACATATTGTGGCATGGGAAGTGAGACAACAATGGAAACAGTTTGGGAATTTTCACCTCATAACTCTTGGCAAGGGTTGGTTTCTATGCTCCTTCGAGTCTACGGAGATGATGGAAGGTGTTCATTCAGGGGGGGGGGGGGGGGGGGGGGGGGTGGGGGGGGGGTCCTTGGTTTGTTAATGGCCATATTATGGGAATGGAGAGGTGGATGGTGGAGTTTTCAACTCTATCTTTGAAGGGTCTAACTTCTCCAATTTGGATTAGGATGCCTCACTTACCCTTGCAATGTTGGGATGAGTTTCATGTTGCAAGGATTACTTCAACGATTGGTAAACCTCTAATGATGGATGGGAATATGTTTTAGTGGGGTAAAAGGGAATTTGCAAGAGTTTGTGTGAGAGTCAAGCTTGACCAACGTCTTCCCTTAGGAGCTTAGGTGGAGAGTATATCTAGGAGGTTCTTTCAGAGGTTTGAGTATGAGAAAATCTCCACATTTTGTTATGATTGTTGATTGATAGGACATGTTAAAATTGATTGCAAACAAAGGAAATATGGTGCAAGGGAGAGGACTACAGATGATGGAAAGTCAAGGCAAGTAAAGGAGGTAGAAAAGGTTTAAGAGTATGTTCAAGAGGTGGACAATGATTCTACTTATGGACCATGGATGATGGTTAACAGGAGGAATAGTAGAAGACCTGATCTGCATAAGGAAAAACTGAAGGTTGTAAAAAAGCAGTGGAAGAAGACCAAGGAAGCTAAAGGGGTGAAGGCTGTAGTGGAAAATGTTGTTAGGAACTTGGATGATGTTAAGGAGTTGGATGCTAATGCTGAGGTTAATCAACTGGAGGAGGGGGAAATAGCTATGGATCAGGGTATGTTTCTTCACGGGGTGCAGCCTGAAGCAACTGAGGAAGCCGTTGTGAAGAACATTGATAATGCAGAGGCTGCAGTTGAATTTGTTGGTATGTTTCCTTACAATGATAAATCTTTTATTTCAAACAATATGAACAAGTTTGATGTTTTGAATGGGAGGATGTGGAAAGGGAAGGAAATGAAGTAAATAACACAAAATATGTTGGTTGTGAAAATAATTGTGATGGAGATGTGGTTATTAGAGGTCGGTATCCTGATAAAGGTTAAGGAAATAATTGCAGTGAGGGGAGGTTGTATGGTGTGGAGAAGGAGAAGGAGATTGGATCTAATGGGGAATTGTTTAAATGTAAGCTTTCAAAAGAGCTTAGGTCCTTAGGTCCTATTAAGAATAATTCCCGTTGTGTAATGGTTGATGGGAGAAATAAGAGAATGATGGGTCCTAGTTGGGATTACTACCTTCTTCCTTCAAAATGGCTTTCTAGTGGTATTATGATTTTATGGTGGTCAGATATAGCATCCTTTTCTGTGGTAAAGACATTAGAACAATGTGTTATAGGGGATCTTAATGTCTTCAATAAAGGTGTGTGGATGATTACTATGGTTTATGGTAGTAAGGAAGCTCATAAGAGAAGATTGCTATGGGAACTTATTCAGGAGTATTCCCAGGAAAATTTCGTATGTTGTTGGAGGGGATTTTAAATGTGTTTTGGCTTAGGAAGATAAGAAGGGAGGGATAAAGTTTGTTTTCTCACAAGGTCCCTTGGATATGACGAAGTTTATGAATGATAATGATTATCATGAAGTTGGGATTGTTGGTCCTAGGTACACTTGGTGCAACAACAAAGTTTGAGGGGGCGGATACTTGAAAGATTGGATAGGTATATTCTCAATTCATTGGCCATTAACAAAATTCAAATTGCTATGGTAAGGCACTTAGCCAGAGTTGCTTCAAACCATAGTCCAATTGTATTGAAGATATTTGAATTGGTTGCTAGAGGGAGAAGATGCATTAAGTTTGAAGATGCAAGGTTATCTTACAAGACAGCTGCTTATATTATTTCTAATGTGTGGAAGAATGCTTATATGGGGGATGACATGGATGTTCTTAATAAAAAATGCAAAAAGACATTGAAGGACTTGCTTTACTGGAGCAAGTTTAGATTGAAAGACTTCTCAAAGGAGAAACATAGATTGAAGGCTGAAATTTATCAAATTCAAGAGGAAGAAGCTAGAGATGGATGGTTGAATGAAGACAAATTATGGATGCTTAGAGCTAAGGTCAAAGAGCTTAATGTCATTCTTAATTGTTTGAATACATGGGGGAAGCAAAGAGCCAAAGTAAAGGGATTGAAGATGGTGATTCTAATATTAAGTTCTTTCATTCTTTTGCTAATGCAAGGAGAAATGTTAACTGGATTTCTCAAGTAAAGGATGCTAATGGGATTATGACTGATGTACCAAAGGAGGTGGAGGAGGTGTTTATCAAATACTTTTAGAACAAATGGAAGATCGGGGCTTGCTATTTGGATGATTAGCCTAAACCGTGGATGGTTTTAGAAGGTGATGATAAAGTTTTGCTGGATAGGGAGCTTTCTGGTTTTGAGATTGAGGAGGTTGATATGAAGTTGGGTAACAATAAGGCTCTAGGTTGTGATGGGATTACTTACTCATTCTTGAAAGCTTATTGGAGCATTTTAAGAAAGGATGTTTATAAAGAAGTCAATCAATTTTTTTCTATAGGTAGAATGTGCAAGGAGTGGAAGGATACAATGGTTGTGTTAATTCCCAAGACTTCAAACCCAGTATCTCCAGCTGCTTTCCATCCAATCAGTCTATGTAATTCAATTTATAAAATTGTGGCTAAGGTTTTGTTGAATAGAATGTTGGGGATCATTCCTAAAATTATATCTAAAGAATAAGTGGCTTTTGTGAAGGGGAGATCGATCTTGGACCATCTTCTTTTGGCTGAAGAGGTGTTTAACAAATTGAGGCATTCTAAAGCTAACAATGCTTTCTTAGCTATCAAGGTGGACATGGATCAAGCATACGATAGTATGTGTTGGGTAACTCTTAAGAAGATGATGTTAGACTTGGGGTTTCCATTCAAATTGGTTAGTATGGTAATGGAATGTGTCTCAGATCCCAGATTTTCCATCTTGATCAATGGCTCTAGTTCCAATTGGATTGAGGGGAGGAGTGGCTTTCGACAAGGATGCCAATTATCTCCATTCCTAATTATTTTATAATCACAATTGTTATTAAATGCTTTCCATATCAAAGGATCGGATGTGGGTATTAGAATTACTTCAAAATCCCAAAAGATTTCACATCTTCTATTTGCAGATGATGTCTTGGTTTTTGAAGAAGCTAAAGTGAGAAGCATGAAGAAAGTTAGAGAGATTGTTGAGGACTATTGTAATTGGACCGACCATAAAATCAATTTTCAAAAATCTTCCTTCATGTGTGATGACTTAGTGGTAAGGAGGAGGAAAATTCAAATTTCAAAATTTCTAGGTATCAAACTGGTGGAAGAATTTGAGTATTTGGGAATTAAGATGGCTTTGAGGAGATTAAAATAGTTGGATTTCCAAATGTTATTAGACAAATCTATTAAAAAGTTGAATGCTTGGGGAAATAGGAATTTCTTCCTTGCTGGTAGACTGGTTTTGGTGAAAATCGTATACCTTTCTCTTCCTATTTTTGTCTTGTCACACTCTATCATTCCTTTGAGGACATTGAAGGAGTTTGAGAAACTTTGTAGAGATTTTATATCGAACAAAAGTGATGGAAGCTGTGGGATTCATTTTGTAGCATGGGATTTACTATGTAAACCAAAGCATTATGGAGGTTGGGGAGTTCAATTAGCAGTGGCCAAAAGAAATACACTGAGATCAAAGTTTGCTTGGAAACTTTTGGATAAACTGGGTACATTGCTGAGCAGGAATCTATTGGCTAAATATGGAATCAAATGGTGGGATATTGGTAATTCTAGAGGTCATCCTTCCTCTTGGAAGATCATTTCTAACGGATGGAATGCTCTTAAAAATTTTGTAAGGTGGAAGGTTGGGGATGGATCCAAGATCAATGTTTTGAGGGATATCTGGATTTTTTATAAGAGTTTACTTAAATGGCCAACATTTGTAGGATCTTTTGAAGATGACAACACAACTCTTGACTTCTTCATTCAAGAGGGAAGATGGGACTTTGCAAAACTCAGCTTGTATTTTGGTGATTAGTTGCTGAAATTGATTTGTGATGTTTAGATTTTTCAGGCATCACATGAAGATTGTATGGAGTTAAAGCTAAAGATGACTGGGAAATCTATCTCAGCTTTATTAGTGGAAGATGGATGCAAAGATATGAGGGATGAAGTTCAGGTTTCATGGATTTATAAATTGAAAATGAATGCATGGGTGGAAATTTTTATATGGCGTCTGTGTATGGATGCTATACCAACTGAAGCTTTTTTATTCAGGAGAAGATTAACTGATTCCTTTTTATTTCCATTGGGATGTGGTGAAATAGAAGATGTCAACCATGTTACTACAAAATGTTCTAAGCTATTGAAGGTGATTGAGGTACTTAGAAGTTGGGGGTTCTATATACCAGAATTTAGAGATTGGAAATATTTTTTGATCGATCTTATGAGTATGAAGGATTCTAACTTGCTGATGGTTAGAATATATTTTACAATGCTGTGGTTTGTTTGGAATAACAATAATAGGGTGAAGCATGAAAAATCTAAAGAAAGCAATGTGATGATTGTAGTTTTTGAGCTCGATTTTGTTCGATCAGATAAATAGACTTTAATCCGGTCGGATCAGTGGGTTGATAATTAGTTCATTGGACTGTTCTTAGATAAATGGCAACCTCCTCCACCCGAGTGGGTTAAAATAAACCTTGATGCTTCACTTGAAGGCAATTACAAAGCTAGTATTGGAGGCATTGTAAGGGATAGCAAATGAAGAATTGTTTTAACATTTGGTTTGGGAAAAGTGCATTGGGACATTGCTCAATTGGAGCTTTCAACCATTGCATCACTCAAAATGGTGTTGCAAGGGAGGCTACAAGATGTTAAAGGCATTACTATGGAAGGTGAAAATAAGAATGTTCTCCATCTTCTTCAAAAACTGTACAGCTTACCGAAGAAGAAAGTGTGGAACTTGGAAAGTGAAGATTTTGCATTTTTAAGTTAATACAATAATGTTATCTTTCATTTTGTTAATCATAATTGTAATAAGTTAGCGGATTACTATGCTAACTTAGCTTTATCTTATGATTTTCTTTGGGACTTGTTTTGTGAGAGCAGCCTTCGTTCTTCCTTTATTCATTTAGTAAAGGAAGATGGTGCTAGAGTGGGTTCCTCTCATTAGCTTGTATCTAGGCTTCTTCTTTTATTTTATGCAAATTTACATTCTTCAAAAAAAAGCAAGACTATAAATGAAAATGCAAAATAAAATAACTTGACAAATTAAAACAACAAACTAAAAATGGATTAAGAAATGGATGTTGTTACCTCAGGTAGAATTATTTTGGTGGTGTTTATTCAATGACGCCATTCCTTCTAATGATTTCTTAATTTATAGAAGATTATTAGACTATAATTTTTTCCCAAGAGGTTGTCTGTTTATTGAAAATGTGAATCACATAGCAGTTGAATGTTATAAACGCATTCAAGTTAAACAACATTTAAATAATTGGGGAAATCCTAGTTCCTTTGTTATCTTCTTTTGTGGAATGATGTGATAATTTGGAAAGACTATCTACTAGTAATTCTTTCATTGTAAATTTATATTGTACATTTGTTTTATTTTCTTGGAAAGGTAGGAATAAACTAAAGAATGGTGGAGTTGAAGACAGTCTAACTTTTATTACTGCAAACATTATCAATGTTGCTTCTATTTCATCTCTTATTAATATCAGTTCAAAAAACTAGGGTTTTAATCATCCATCTCAACTGTCTAATAATTCTTAGTACCCTCCTCCCCCTGGAATAAATTAAATTCAATATTGATACTTCTTTGCTAAAATTAAATAAAGCTGGCATTGGTGGAGTATTCAGAGACCATAAAGGTAGATTCTTATTTTCATTTGGATTCGGATGCTTACATTGGGACTTAGCTCAATTAGAAATGTTCACTCCTTTTTTTTAAAGAAAGTTATAAATGATTAATTATTGGAATCAAGACGTATCATTATCGAAGGATATAATTAAAATATTATCAAGCTACTTTAAAGTTCTTTGGATAAATGAAGCTGAAAGTTTGAGCATTTGGAGGGTGAATATTCTCTTTTTTAAAGGATTTCAATCAAATTTTGTTCCATTTTTCAAATAGGAATTGGAATAAGTTAGCAGATTTGTGTGCTAACTACGATATTTTTAGCAATTTTAATTAGGATGATATTAGTTGTAATGAAATTCCTCCTTTTTATTTCATTGCTAAAGGTGGGATGTGATAGTTTATCAATCATTTTGTATATTGTAATAGTTTTTCTTATTAATGATATTTGCATTTATTTTCTAAAAATATTAAAAATAACAATCTCTCTCTCTCTCTCTCTTTCTCTCTCTCTCTCTCTCTCTCTCTCTCTCTCTCTCTCTCTCTCTCTCTCTCTCTCTCTCTCTCTCTCTCTCTCTCTCTCTCAACCCTACCTCTTAGAATCAAGGTCTTCTTCATATTCTTCCTCCCCTTTATTTCTCTCTGGGTCGCCAAACAAAAGGTAAATATGTAAAGTGCAGAATTAATAGAACCGTTCTAAAACTATGGCAATAGCTATGATGCTATAATAGTTGGCGTTGTGGCTTTGAAGTAAAACAACGCAAACATAACTAGGAATTAACTATAAATGAAAACTACAATGCAATGTAAACAAAAACTATAATATTATAAATAAAGTGTGAGTATGTCTAATTTTTTAAATTAATTTAATAATATAGTAAATTTATAAAAAAAATAACTTCTTTTCCTGCTATGATGTCAAAAACTTGATGGATGCGTTGGAGTATCCTAATGAATTATAAAAATAATTTAGGGTTATATCAGCCCCTAAATAATAATTAGGTTTTATATGATATAAAAATAAAAATAAAAACCCACTTAATATATACAAGTATATGTACCAAATCAAGTAATATAGTGATAGAGTAGGGTATCGATTCCGTAAGGCAGAATGTTTACTACAAATAGTAATACTTTCTACTTTAACTATAATAATTATCTAATTTAATAAAAATAAGATTTGGTGGAGATTCAATCACTTAATTTAAAATAAAACATAATTAAATATAACATTTTTGATAAATTATTTTGGATTGATGCAATATAAATTCAATATATTTCCTTATGATTCTATTTTATATTATTATTATTAAAAGCATATGCATTCCCAATCACTCAGTCAAACATGATGAGACAAATGACAAATTAAACCTTCCAACCTCTATACTAATCTAAACTCACATAATCTAACACCATATCAAAATATTAGAAAAGTAAAGAATGTATTATTAAAACCACCTCAAAATAATTCAACTCCATAATTATTAAAACCACCTCAAAATAATTCAACTCCATAAATTTTATACATTACAAGCACTATGCCTATGTTTGCATCATATAATTCTAAAATGCATAGTTTTTCCTATTTTTCTATTCCTATGCAGCACATTACACCTATTATTAACTACACATATGGTCATTATGTGCATTAAAAAAAATCTAGTATATTAAAAATATCATAAAATTATTAATTAAGAGAATTCATTAGTACTTCACATTCTTTCAAGACAATCAATCTAAAACTAGAAAATTTAGCCATACATGAAGAACAAGTAAAGCAAATTTATTTTCATTAATTGCACAAAAGAAAAAATTATAAAAAATAATATTGTTGGATGGGTTTAATGACATCCTCTACACTCCTTAAACTTATATAATTGATTCCATAAATACAAGTCAAACACTCTAATAGAATGTATCTAGTACATCAGCCAATTCCCTTAGTTGTCCCTCCTAAGGAAAATTCAGAGAAGCACTATAAACACTTAAATTAAATAAGTGATTGAACTCTTCTATTAACATTTTAAAAGGACTATTTATAGAAAAATAAGGAAAATTGATTCTGACACTGTAGTGATCTAGACATTTGCATCACATGCGAAGCACTTCAAGTACTTTATGATCTTCTAACTAGAGTCGTGCATCCTATTGAGTTTGTGGTTTAATTATATATGGTGATTCTTAGCAAAGGAATTCATACTTCAAAAGTGAGAATGGCCTTGGACCCATACACAATAGTGAAGGGAGTTGATTGAGCTTGGGTCCTATAAATGGTTCGATAGGCCCACAAGGCTTCTACTAACTTCTCATCCCACTGGCATTTTTATCATCCAAGGTCTTCTTGATGATTTGCTCCAAGGTTTTGTTGAAGGCCTCAACCAACATATTAGCTCATGGGTAATAGAATGTTGAATATCTCCAATCAACATAATGGTATCTTATAAAGTTACTAATCTTATTAGACTTGAATATTTTCCAATTATCAAATATGTTTTTGTAGGACACACCAAATTGATATAAAATATGGTCATTAAAAAAATTTCATAATATGGTGTGATTTTACCTAATCAAGGGGATTCGCTTTCACTAACTTTGAGAAATAGTTAGTCGCCACTAAAATTAAAGAAGGACACTTCAAAGGAGGGTTAATATGCTTGATAACATCTGTACCCTAACTCTCAAATGGCCATAAAAAAAATATGGGATGCTACACATTAAGTGGCTAATGTAAAACCATATCATGAACTTGGCAATGATGATAACACTTTGCAACATTCATGCATTCGTCAATCATTGTGGACCATTAAAATCCAAGTCATCTAATTTTCATTTTCATCTCAGGACCTGAGTAATGGGCACTGCAAAGTTCAACATGGACGTCATTCGTGATCTTTGGGGCTTCATATTTTCATAGACAACACAATCACGTCTTATCAAATGATTGATGGTACATGATATTAGTCACGAGCGTAGATGAGAGGTTACATTTCTTGAACTGGCTAGTAAGGAATTTATCATGAAGAAGCATTCCTTCTCATAGATAATCAATGAAGGGTTTTCTGAAATCATCTTCTTTATCACTTGTCCAAGCGGAAGTTAGGATTTAGAAAGATTTCTTATTAATGTGCTCAAAATCTATAGAAGCTAGAGCATAGTCCCTAAATTTCTATATAAATGGAGTCTTCTTCTAAACATCTCAATTTTATTGCAATCTCTGATAAGGAATCTATCGAAGAATTGCTTCTTTACAAAAATTTGTATAAACTTATAGAAAAAATTTGCTCGAGTAGATGATTTATGTACTGATGCTTTTTTAGGATATTCGGGTTCAAAAACTTATAGGTTTTTGCAATCTAGTTAATAACCAGCTAAGAATCACCAAAGATTTTGATTTTATTTATATCCATCAATATTATAAGCTCCAAACTAGTTATCATAGCTTCAAATTGAACCTCATTATTTGTACTGGGCTTTAATGAATAATAGAAGAAACGCATCATTCCATTTTTTGTGTTATAAAAATTAGGCCAATTCTAGATTTTCTAGGAAGAGTAGATTGTGTTAAATCTCACATAATGGAAGATGCACCATCAAAACACAATACCAAAAAATGGTCATTAGATTTCTCTAAACATATTATTTGCTCGTCATGTAAATCATCATTTAGAGGAGATTCTACTGGATGTGGATGTGCTGCAAGGATGTTGACAACGGTCTATACTTTCGCAGCACACAGGGGAATGAAAATTATTTCAAATTAAATCAATATCAGAGACCACTATTCCAAACATCTTGAAAGAATAGGTCAAGTCATAAGATATTGAAACAGATTTACCCCATAGATTAAACTTAGCTTATGAGAAAGTATGTAGTGTTTTAGCTTTTAGGAAACAAAAATTAAAGTAAGACAATGCTTCTTGATTAAATGATATCAAATTTATGTTGGAATGAGATGATGGCTAAGATAAAAGAGGGAAATTTCTTTTTCTCCTTCATTGATCTGAGCCAACTGGGCCCTAAATGACTCGTCTAGAGCTATGGTGTAAAGAATGTGTAGTTTCACTGGAATAGGAGCTACCAAGATCAAGAAATTGATGTGATATTGTTTAATATTATCAAATGCTTTCTGACATATCTCGACCAATATGAATTTAGAGTCTTTTTTTTGGTAAGTATTAAGAAAGGTTGGCATCTGCCATATAGATTTGAAATTAATCTCCTTGTATATGCCAATATATCTTTAAGAGACCATAACTGAGTTAGATTTTTTAAAAGGTGGTATATTTAAGATTTCTTTAATATTAGTAGGAACAATTTCAATCCCGTGATTCCTCAATACAAAGCCAAAAAATTTCCCTTACATGACGCTGAAGGCACACTTCAAGGGGTTCATTTTGAGGTCAAAGTAGTACAACCGCTCAAGAATAACTCTTAAGTCATAAATATGAAGCTCTTTATTTATTTTTAATAACTAAATCATCAATGTAACACTCCACTTGGTCGTGGATGAGTTCATGAAAGATTTGTGTCATAGCTGGTGGGAAGTTCCACCAACATTTTTAGACCAAATGGGATCGGTTATAACAAAAGATTTCTAATGGACTTCTGAATGTCGTGTTTCTATCATCTTCTAGGACTATCTTGATTTTTTTATATGTAAACAAGCCATCCATAAAGTAGAAACTAGTGTGATAAGTGGCAATATCCACCATGAATTCAGGAATGGGTAAGAAAAACTCATCTTTATGATATGCCTTATTAAGATCTCTATAGTCGACACAAATTAAAATTTGACCATTTTTATTTAGAATTGGCATGATGATGGATACCCAAGAGGGATATTATTCTTCTTAAATAAATGACTTATTGATAAGGAAATGACTTATTGTTCAATCTCCAAACGCATGTGTCGAGGAGCTTGCTTAACGGGAATGACATTAGGTCAAATTCTTAGTTTATAAACTGCTACATCAAAGGAAAATCCTAGTATTTCATCATATGAAAAAGAAAAGAAGTTTCTAAACTAAGAACGAATTTTAATTAGATCACATGACTCATCTTCACTAAACAAAGAGCTAATAAAGGTAGGGGTAATCCTTAATCCTAAGGTTGATTCCATAAAATTCATTAACTGTCAATTAAATTTTTTCCTCGAATTCAGGAGTATCCTTTTACTTGAAGTTCATCGAATTCATCTAAAGTATCCAAATAGAGCCCATCGAGAGGATCGGCATCTTTTATAGAGACCCTCTCAAATTTGAGGTGATTCTTTATTACAAGACAATATTCATCATCATTAAATGATCCAATGGTACTAAAGTTGATACCACTATTCATATTTTTTTATCTTTTCATATGCCAAAGGCTCTCATGATATCTAGCTTGAACCTTCATCCATTAACTTAGTGTATGACCTTTAGATATGTAATTTCTTACACATGGAGAAAAATAGTCAAATGGTTGTTCCATTAATTCATTGAAATCTTCCTCCTCAAGGATTACATTATCTTATTTCCTTTAGGTGGAGGGAATGGGGAAGAACTTCTGGAATTTTCCTACATCACCACCTAGATTAGGAGAGTCCTTAACTACTAACCATGTGGCCCTATCAGCAGATAGTGGGGTTAAGGTTAAGGCTTTAATTCGTATGATTAGTTTTTCGTACATTCTTAATTCACGCTCACCGTTTTGAGTATTTGGAATATCATCCTGACATATCTTGTTTTAAATAGATATCAAACTTTGGAGGATGACTTATCTTTTATAAAATTAAAAGGAATTCTTGCACCTCATACCTATAAGCTGTCGTCTGAACTTGACTCTAATTCAATATACATCAGTGATTTTTTCTTTCAAATGAAGCATGGCCTCGACCACATACATTTTGGGCCGTTCTTCCACCTCTTAGAGAAAAGTGTTTGGAGGCTGAAAGACCACGCCATTGACCTTATCTACATCATATATTTATTTTTTATCTTTACCCTTATCTTTTTAATTTTCCTTTTCTTTATACTTTTCATTCCCTTTTATCATATTTTTTATTTTTTTCTTCTCCTTCATTATAATTTTACTTTTAGAATAGAAAGTGGACCATCTAAGTACATAGTATATAGCGTACTCATTAATCCGAATTTTATGAATAGAAATGGATGTAAATCACCCTCAATTACGTATTAAATTTCATCTCATTAATACTTAATGCATTAATGTAGGGTACGTATAACCATCCTGTAGTCATGGATTAAAGGCCTGCCTAAGAGCACATTAAAGGACATCGCTGGATCAATTATATGAAATTTAGCTTCCATTTTTAACTCTCCTAACTCTAATAACAATGTGATGGAACCTAAAGCCTTCTCTCCTTATTCATTAAACCTATGTAATATCATCTTATCAGTATTAAGCTTATGCATGTATACTTTAAGATATTCTAGAGTCTTTACATTCATCATATTAACTGATGTTCTCGGATCAACGAGAACTCTAGATAATCTAAAATTTCTTGTGTTTATAGAAATGTAAAGTGAGTGATTATGCTCGATAGTCCCCAGAAGTAAATCCTCATTGGAGAAGGTTATTCTTGGGACTTCTTTGAAGTACAAAGCTTCCTCTTTAAAAATTACAACTAACTGAGCTAGATAAATCTTTGGATTGGGAAGTTCCTTAATTAAAGACTCTATTATTTCTTTTGAGAGAATGAGGGTGTCGTAGATACAAAACATAGCTCCAAATTTCATAAGATGAGCTATGATGTTATAATCAACCTTAGGGACATTCAACACATGACCCAAAACACCTAAGGGACAATATTTTGGTTGAGCTGAAGATGGAATTTAATCATCTGATATGACTTATTTTCCTTTCTCTTTAGGAGTTATCCTAGGAGATAAGACTTTTCCACCAAGAAGTTGTATCTCCAAGATCTCCTCAAGGGTACAAACATTGAAAGGGCCTATATTGTCCTTATGCGATATAATATCAATTTTTTATGGAAAGTTTAAATATGAAAAATCAATCATGATAGGACTACCTTGGGAGTTAATTTGGAGGTGCCACTATATAATAAGGTTTTAGTTTCATCACCCTCAAGATCAAAGGATCGATCGTTGATGGATTTTAATCGATCACTACTAGATCTTGATTTAGAATTTTAGGATTTTTTAATTTTAGTTCATTTTTAGCATTAATTATATGAATATGCAGAGATGGATTTTTATTTAATTTTTTACCCTTTACCTTTGATGGGGAAAAATAAAAGTTAGATAAAGTCTGAGGGGGTAAGGGTTTTGTTCCACGTCACTATCAGAATTCATCTCTCAACTACAAATTTACTTTCTATAGGTATATCACTCTTTTTCTTTTCATCAATAGTACCTCATATAACTACTAGAGAGGAAATCATCCCAATATACTCTTGCAATGCCACCATCTCAACCTACAATATTGGGCCCAAACCTCTCATTAGCAATTGTTAGGAAAGTTGAAAGATTTATTAATTTAATTTTTAAACTCCTGGGATAAAGCAATATCCCAATCATCATCTTCAATCGATAAAGGAATATTAGAATGCTTACCATAAATGGTTTTGATTGATCCCTAAACCAGATTCACCAAGTAGCCTTTCAGGAGAAAGAATTACCTTGTTTCATATTCTACTCAAACTAATCTTTAAAAGAAAAGCAATGTTCAATTGGATGGCTCGACATACATTGATATGGGAAAAAATTAAGATCATCCTTCTTTTTTGCCTCTTCTAGGTTCTTGTCTCCAGCAAGTTGATGTCTAATTTATTTAATAAACTTTTAAAAAATTTTCATAATGGCTCTCTTTTAAATGGATATTTTCTATAATCTCTCTTTAAAAGATATTCAATAAGAGGCTCTAGGTGGGTAAGAAGGTACCTAAAATGGTCGAGGTGGGTTTTTCTATTGATGTTTTATCAGTTGCCTTCCCTTATTAATGGCTGACACAGACGATGACTTTTTCTAGAAGCCTTTTCAAGTTTTATCGCTTTATTTCATCAGACATATCCTTCAATAGTGGCATTTTAGAAGCCTCTTCCTGCAGGTTATTCACCTTGTTAAGTGATTTCTCAAAGGTCATTATTGAAACCCCCTTTAAAAGAAAAGTAACAGGTCTGTAGATATTCTTCAAAAGAGTCTCCATTACTTATTGTTTTGAATCTAGGGTTCACACTTCATCGAGAGATTTCATCATCTCAAGATATACTCCACCAGAGACTCTCCTAGCTTTTGCTTCTCGATGACTAAGTTGTCCTCGGTAATATGATGTTAAGCTTTGGAGAATCTCTTTAAGATTATACTCTTCAACTCGGTGAATGTCTTCATTAAATCATTTGGCATATTACCATGCCATTCAAAAGTAACCCTAAATAGACTGCTAATGAATTGGTGAAATAGAAGAGCATCAGACCCTTCAGTATTACAATATCTTGAACAAAAATGGGTCAAATGTTGTCTCGGGTTTCTACAACACTAAAAACTTTGAAAGATGGTGGAAATAAGATTTTAGGATAAGTGATTGAATCTTATTCCTAGGGTAGGGCCTACCCTTTGGAATAGATGTGGTTTCTTGGGACTGATCTAATACCTCCCATACATGAATTTCAACCATCTTCTTGATCTCTCTTTCAATTAATGCTAGCAGTGCTGATGGTGTTAAAAGAACTGGTGGAGTTGACTATGGAATTCTAGGGGTTGACTCTGGCTTTCTACTCTATTCCCCTACTGTATGTGCTATTGGTAGTGATTACTTTGGTTTTTTTTTTTTTTTTTTTGGTAGTGATTACTTTGGTTGAGATTATTATATCATGTCAAGATGACTCTGTATTTCCTAAACCCAAAGTTTCATTTCTTAAACTTTCTTTTCCAGGTATCTGATAAGTTCATCTTTATCCCTCAATCTGATTGAAACATCAGAATCTGAATCAACTACCACTAAATCTTCTTCTCCTGTTAGTTGAGCTCTACTAAGTTTAGCATCTTTTAATAATGATTGGGTTTCTACCATAAACATGTAGGAACATCCACCTCATCGGTATCCATCAAGAGATCATCCTTATCTTAATCAAATGCTTTTATCAGTTCTTTCGTTTTCAATATATCCTTGATCACTTAGACCACTTCATTAACATGTCTCCTCTCACCAAATTCAAGATTAATGGGCAAAAAGCCATTTTACACCATTTCCAATTCATATTTCTTATTTTCTAACTTTCCTATAATCTCATGTTAGCTTAATCTGATTTAATTAAGATTGTTTGGTTTGGATTAAGAGTTGTTCAATTTTAATGAATTTATTTCTAATTTGATTAATTTAGTTAATTATTTAATGATGTTTGGATGAATTATTAAATTTTAAGAATTTTATGAATATTTTAATAATTTTAAATTAAGGGTCCATTTCTTGACTTTTTGAATTAGCTCCTAGAATTTTTTTTATTTTTAGTAAATAATTGACCTGAGTAAAATGACACCAAATATGCTAGATTAGGACTTTTATAAGATTAACTACGATTTTTTAAAATTTTGATGAATTTTTGAACTAAGGCTGGCCAAATGATTAACTTTTTTGTTTTAAAAAATTCATGAAGTTTAGTATTTTTCATAAATATTAGACCCTAAAGAGGTGTCTAATGCCTTTGAGTTTTGTCAATTTGGACTTTTTTTGAAATAATTATGATTTTTAAAAGTCTTAGTATTTAATTGAATTATTTGATTAATTAATTAGAAAGAATTTATGCTTTTGGTTCCAAATTAGTCACAAACCCCTTGGAATTATTTTGAAAATTTTTTATTCTTTTTAAATAATTAATTAGTTATTTTTTTCTATTATTAATTTTAAATTTAGTTTAATTCTTAATCAAAGGGCTTTGAATTTTCTCTAACTATATATTTAATTCTGAGTAATTAAGATTTAATTTGTGTTTTTTATTTAAATTAAATTAAATATGAATTAATTAAAATCCTAAGTCAATTTTAAGGGTTAATCTTGGATTGCCTAAATGATGGGCTATATGAATTTCAAATTCTATGAAATTTGGATCATGGGATCACCATATCCCATAGTCCAAATGAACAAAATTTAGTCCCATGGTGGACCCTCCATGGTGGCCACCTAGGCCACCTAAGCTAAACACTAGTTCACCTTCAAGGAATTTTTGAAGGCTACCTAAACTTAGGAGGCGGGAGGGGGTGGAATCCATGTCTCTCTACTCCTCATCCTAAGCACAAATATTCACAACCTAATTCTCATTGGATAGTTCATTAAACAAATTTCAACTTAAGTGTCAATTAATGATCCCTAAGTCAAAATTAACCAAATTATTTCCTTAATGATGTCAAATATAGGGGATAATTTTGGACATGTCAAAGACATGCCCAAGATTAATTCCCCAAAGTCTTAAACCATTGTGAGTTCTTATCTAAGGAAATTTGTCAAAATATCCCCAGAACTATTGTTAAAATAATCTTGGTTTCATGCATGATCATGGCCTAGGACAATAGGGCTTTGGAAGGTATCCTCAAGAACTTTTCAATGAGCCGAAGATAAACCTATCTGGATAAGTATATCAGGAATTATGATTTTTAAAAATTTTCCCTAATATTTAAAAATTTTAATCCAGGATTACATAATTAGCATGATCTTTACACATGGCGCCATTAAAATTTCCAGGAAATCATTGGAACCATTGGTATTAACGTGTTATTAACCCCTACCTTTGGATCAATGATCGGATATACACAATTTAATACACTCCAGGGTTGCGAGGTTGAATCTGCATCATTGATCATTATCAACTATCAGGATTTCATCTACCACCTCTTCCAAGTGTTTCAAGCTGTAGGGTTTCTCTAGCCTGATTTGAGGGGTTTAGAAACCTTCAATCCAAATATTAAAATCTATTTGTTTGAAGGTTTCTTTCATACTTCCCTAGATTTCCTAGCTAGGGAGCACAGGATTGGGATTTTACCTCGGGCAAAGCTCCAACTACTTGTGGCAAGTATTAGGAGGCTTTACGGGTTAAAAAGGAGGGATTCTTCTTTAGAGGTCATGGCTGGAAGAGCACACGAGGTAGGAATTCAAGAAAAAGGTGGAGAAACTTCGTTAGGGTTCTCTCGACCTCGCTCTAGAGAGGCCTAGGAGACAGAGCAAGCTAAGGGAATGCTTACGTCAATCTAGGGAGAAGTTTCAAAATGTTTGAATCAAATCAGGGGCACTAAGGTGGGGTTCCCTATCAGACCTCTTATAATGGCTTTAGATGGTTAGGATGATCCCTTGGGGGCTCTAGATGGCTACCAATTGGAAGAGATATTTGCATAGAGCCTCCAAAGATCAAAGGAGGAGAGCGCATGCTGAAAAGAATCTTGGTTTTGCTCATGTGAGGAGGAGACCTGAGTGGTCGATTTCACCTGCCCTAGCTACCGTCTAATACCACCTGGATCAGGCTGAGGTGAAAAGGTCTCTGATGACACATTGAGCTCAATTGGGAATGATAAGGCCTAATTGTCCAAAATGGCTTGAGTTGACCCAAGCCTGAATGTTTTGAGTTTATTTAGGTCATGACTTGGGTCAAGCCATAGGCCAAGATGACAGTGGGAGGAGCATAAGAGATAGGGCCACTTAATGCAGGTGTTAATTGGGGATGGTCTAGTCTTTGTTGAGAATTGGCTCAAGTAAAAAAATTCACAACCACTTTGGGTTAACCTAGGTCTTTGCTTGACTTAACCCGTGGGCTAGGCTAACCATGGTAGGTGCTAGTGTTTGTTTGGTCAAATTTGACCTAAATTGGGTTTTAGCTTATGGAGAGCTCTCTTTGGGCTAACCCTGTTGCAGTCCATGACCCCTAACTTGAGATTTTGATGATGACAAATAATGTCGATTGAATTATCTTATTATTCATTGAATATTTTGAATGTTGCTCCTGTCTGTGAGTACTAACATTTTAGAGATATCACATATTGCTCCAGACAACATAAGACTCAAGACTATATAGAATAGGATGTGAAGACTGTAACTTTGTTTTTTTTTTTTTTTTTACTTTTCTTTTCTTGAATCTGGCCACAAAATATGCAAGAAATTAAGTAATCATGTGCACATATAGGGGGGAGTTATTTTTTAAGGGAAAAATTATTTTTTTCTATATATCATACTATATAATTTTAAATTGTATTATACGATATACTATGGCACAAACGACTATATTATGTGAACTAATCATAATGTATGATTTCTATCATACTCTACGATTTGTTTTCAATCTGAAACCCTAACCATCAGATTAATTTAAGCAAGTTTTTAAAATTGTAAAATTTTGAACTGATCGTACTATACGATTATTTGAATACTTACTCAAATTAATCCCTATGATTAGTCAATTAAAATCAAGGTTTAATTAATGATTGGTAATCGTACTGTATGACCCAGTTCATACTGTATGATGAATCGAGACTATTTTATATTGTCCCATAGATAGTACCTGACGATATCTTAATTTTTTAACAAATCATACTAGACAATGTATATATCATACCAAATGATCTGAAGATTTTAACAAATTGTACTATATAATTTGGATCATACCAGATGATGAACATAGACGAATTTCTCTCATCCCAGCGTTCGTCCTCTACGAATATAAGAAATTTACCATATCATACTGGACGATATTTGTATCATACTGTGTGATGTTGTTCAACATTATTGTTTGTTCATAATTCTTCAAAATATAATAGTTGCCTATTCATACTCATTCATACCAGTACAAAATCTATTTTGAATTAATCATACTGTACGATCTTCGATCATACTGTATGATCGTACAGTACTAAGAAAAATAGCTAAATTAAAAATTCAGGGTTTCTTATAGCCTGATATTTAAGTATTATTTGTGTCTTTTTGAAAAAGGAGAGAGAGGAACATGACAAGGAAGGGGAAACTCTTGAGAGGGAGCCACTTGAAGGGATTTAGGGCTTGTGAGAGGAAGGAGAAGGTAAGTTTATGAGGGAGGAGTGTGAGGGGATCACAAAGTTGCTCCTAGCCTGCTGCACGCTTGCTCCTCCTATGGCTTGGGTAAATCTTGTGGAAGCTCTCTAGGGCAAGAGCCTTTAAGGTCGATGTCCTCAAAGGTCCTCTGCCTTCTCTAGGATTGAGAAAAATAAAAAGGTCCACTACTTTCACTAGGAGGCTGACATAGCGTTTGGTACTCCGCCACACCGGGGAAGGTGAAAGTGAGGTTGTGTAAAGGCTTCCTCGCCTTACTGTGGGGGAAAAAGGAGTATTACTTTTGAGTAGTGAAATTCTCTAAGTAGAGGACTACGGGGAGTGGACATAGGTCAAGTGACTGAATCACTATAAATATTCTTGTGTGCTTTTTCTAGTTACTGCTTTTTATTTTATTTTTTCATCCTATAAGTGCTATAACTGCTTGGTGAGAATATTGTTTGTTTGATTTAGAATTTTATTACCACTATTACAATCTTGTTTAATCACTAGATTTCGCTTCGAATTAGTTAAATTATTTTTAAAAACTACAAAAAAAAAAAAGTAGAACTTTTGTTTAGGCTTTGTTTTTTATTTCAAAAAATATTGATTCACCCCCCCCCCCCCCCCCCCCCCCCCCCCCGCGCGGCCCCTCTTGGCAAATCTTGTACTTTCAAACCCAAGTGGACCCAAGGGTTGGGCCTTTAAGGGGACTCCCTTAGAAACCTAAAGTGTCACCATAGGGCCCTAGGTTAGCTTGGTAATGCTTTCATTAATAGGTTTTAGCTAGGTTTAAGTGTATGTACATTTCATCAAATTTGGTTGACTGGGTCAACCAAGTTGACCTAGAGATTAGGATTGGGTCCAATAGGTTTTGGATTGATGATCTGAGGCCAACGGAGGTGGTCTTATGCCATGGAAAGGCCATTTTGTTCGAAATACTGTTGACCTCATTTTTGTATGAGGTCACTTGGACCAATTCTGACCATAGATTAATTTCCAAATCATCAAACTCTAGGCTCTAAGATCCTTCTAGACTTCAGACCTTAGGTTCTATTCTAGACCTTAAGACCCTGCTAGGAGTCAGACTTTAGGATCTACCTAGATCATAAGTCAATCCAGACATATAGTCAATCAAATCCAAAACCCAATCCAAATCCAAAATTTCAAACCAAAATTCAATGCTAAAAGGCCAAGTCCTAAAGGCCTTTTTCAGCAAATTTTCAAACATTTCAAAACCTAATCAAATGACCTCCGATTCAGAGTCCATCTGTTGCATACTGATGGGACATGTCTCTGGAGGCAACCCTCCAAATTTGAGCTCATTCTGAGGTCTCTAACCTCAAAAATTTAATTAAAATCCAAAGGTTGTAAAACCTTCAAATATTTACAGCCCATGCCACTGGACCTGTCACATAGAAGTTTCTGACCTTAGAGCCTTCACCAAAGCCTCTAGTCACTTCTAGACCATTGATCCAAACATGTTGATCAATAAACTGAAATTTTCTGGACTCATTTCAGTCCCTAGTGGTCATGAGCCCAAAATGACCAAAATACCCCTATGGGGCTCAAATAGTGATTTCGAACCAAATGACCTCTAATTTGCTTGGAACAACTTCCAACAAGTCTCAAATTTCATTTCAAACCTTTTGGATCTATTCCCAACCCCTGGGTCAACCTGGTTGACCAAGTCAACAGGTTTGACCCAAGAGGCCCTTTTAGGGTCCAAACAGGTGTTTTGACCTAAATGATCTCCTTGAGCCATGAAATCACTTCCATAAGCTTTCAAATGTCATTTTAAACTTTCTGAGCCTGATTCCAAACCCTGGATCAACCTATTTGACCAGATTAAATAAAATTGACCTAAAAGCCCTTAATGGACCCAATAGACCCATTTGACCAAATCCAATTCTCCAGACTTTGAAATCACATCCAATAGGCTCAAAATGACTTTCAAAATTAATTGAACCTATTTCCCGACCTTGGATCCATTTGGTTGACCAAATCAACTAGTTTTGACTTAATGGCCCATTAACGGCCCATTAAGCCATTTTAACCCAAATGACCTATATGAACTTGGAAATGACCTTAATCAACATCCATAACAACTTCCTAAATTTTTCATTTGCCACCTCAGCAGTCAACAGGGTCAGTTGACCAGTCAACACTTGGTCAACAAACCTTTAAAGTGCCCAAATGGCTTGATTCAAGCTAGCCCACTCCCTATCAAATCACTCTAGACCCTCTTTGAGGTCACTCCTTGCCAACTCAGCTGCCACCTCATTCATGTTTGACTGATTGACCAGTCAAATGGTCAACATGAGGTTTTAGAAGGAATAAGGGTGCTTAAATAAATCCTTTGAGCTAATCCACTTAATCCAAAACCAATCCAGCAGATTAGTTAAGGTCTAGAAGCTTCCTAAGACTAATCTTAGCCATCGGATCTAAATCCAAAGGCCCATATTGCCACACATGTCCAAATAAAAGACAAAACACACTTTCCACCTAGGATGTACCCTTGTCCTTGATTCCTCCTGCTCCCACCAACTCCCTGGACAGATGGCATTCATCTGGAAGCTCATCCAATTGATCTCAGCCCTTCATTCAATCTGGAGGGGATTGAATAGGGCAAAAGGCTCAAAATGAACCTCATTCGAATCCCTACATTCTCTCCCTTACCTAGAGCTCCTCCAGTCGAACTCTCTGTTCGTTTGAGCTCTACTGGACTTCCTCAACATCGCCCCGCTCAAATCCTGCCGGTCAAAGCTGCCTCCGGCGGTCTTCCAGCGAGCTCAATACCCAATCCGTCCAAGGCTTATTCCAGGTGACTCGTGGCGCGTCGGAGCTTGGAGTCAACTAGGAACTTATTCGTGGACAGTCTACAAGTTCAGAGAATCCAAAAACGGTTCAAACCGTCCATCGAATCGCTGTAAGTCTCTAAACCTAGTTTAGGACACTTAGTTAAATTAGCTTTTTATTAAGTGCTTATATAAAAATTTAAAAACATCCCCATGATTTCTGTTCATCTAGGCTATCTAGGTTTAAAATTTCAATTAATTTAGTGGACGGGATCAAAAGAACGAGTCGAAAAACCGATATTAGGGTGTTTCTTCGGTTTGGCTCAGGCGTACAATTACTGGACCGTTGATCGCTCGATCAACGGCCCAGATCGAGCCTTCCCGCGGATCCGGTTCGTCTATGTTTTGATTGCTTGATCCGGTCGATCGTCCGACGGGATCTGTGCCGTCCCTTTGATTTGCGGGATCTTATATCCACCGCTTGATCCCCTTCATAAAGATCAAAAGACGGGATCTCATTCCCGTCGTCGGATCGGATCAAGGTGGATCCAACGGCTCTCCCGTATTACCGACGTGGTTAAGTGACTAACCACGCTCCAGCACGTGGCTCGCCTAGACAGCGCCGGGTGTGGGACGCGGCGCACCGCCGCCGTTCACGCGCTTTGGCTCCGCAGATCAGAGCCCGCCACGTGGAGCCGCCGCCGCCAAACCTGTTTTAAGACTATTTAAAAATTATTTTAAATTATATATATTTTTTTAAAATCTAGAAATTTCTAAAAAAAATTATTATTAAAAACTATTTAAAATCATAGTAAATTATTTGTTTATACGAATACTATCAGAAAATTGAAACATTAATTTAAATTTAATTTTGAGATAAAACATTAATATATTTTGAGTATTAATTATTTTAAGTTAATATTCAATTAAAATAATTTTAAATATCTAATAAGATTTAAAATTTTACTTTAAAATATATTTTAATATTTAAAATATTTTCAAGTATATTTGTATGTATGTATGTATATATATATACATATATATTCAATTGAATTTAAAAAATTAATTTAATATGGGATATAATATATATTCTAAATAACTTCCAAGTATTTAAATATTTAGGTATTTAATTACTATCTAATTAAATTTATTTTTTTAATAATAATAATTTTAAATTCCAGAAATATTTAATTTTTCAATCTAATTTGATTTAAGAAAAATTTTGGATACTTGTTAATCTAAAATTAATTCAAATTATATATTTAACTTTAAACTTTAGATATTTAAATTAAATTCAAATCATTTTTGAAAATTGTGAATAATATATCAAAATTATTGAAATTCAAAATACTTCAACTTAACATTAATTTTAAAATTAAACTATTCATTTATCTTGATTAATTTGAATTATATGAATATTTTAATACTTAATTAAGTAGTTAATCAAATGTTATAGTAAACATTTTCAAAATTAAAATTTATTTTCAAATGATTTTGAAAAATTAGTGGGTCTCTCAACCCCTTCAAATTTATTTTTATAATTTTCTTAATTATTTATTTTAAAATTATATTTATATATAAGCATTTAAGTATTTATGTATTTTGAAGCCTATTTTAACATATATATCTATCTAAAATTTAAACCTTTGAGAGATCCCTTGGGATTTTAAGCATAGATTGAATGATTGGATAGTATTTTTGGGGATGTAATGATTAATCAATGAATAATTACCTTGTTAATTATTTATTGATTAATCTTCAAGTTAATTAAATTTCAAATCGATTTGCATGCTTAGGTTGTGCACACACCACTTAGACTTAGGCTCTCCTAGGTTTAGGATTTGCTTGATATGATTGCATATTGCTTATGTTAAGTCGAGGGTTAGTCCAAACTTTGATTCAAGCATATTAAATTTAGTGACATCATTAAGGACAATAATTAAGGATATATGTTTAGAGAATTTAGAATATTTCCTATGATTAGGATTCACTTCCCCTTGAGTTAAAACTTCAAATATCTGAATTTAGTAACGTGTACAGCCACTAGAAGTTTTTTTTTACTGATATTAGAAACCATTAAGCCCTCTAATTAATTTTCCTAAGTTTAAACCTTAAAATCTTCCAGAAAATGTAATAAATCCATTTTGAATCCAAAAAATATGTGTAACCCCTCTAACTGACCAGTCTTGAATCCTCAACCAATGAAAAATAAAACAAAGATTATTTGACAGCAAATTAAACCTTAATCTAATTTTGATGGAAAATTAATATTTAATTAAAATAATTAATTAATAATTATTAAAAATTCCAAAAAAATTTCCCAAACACTTGGGAATCTCTTCTTAGGTCATTTCTGACCTTTGGAGTTGATTTCAAGGAGTTCGGGCTTCATTTGGATCAAAATCACAAAAAGGCCCCTCTAATTAAGTAATTTTCAAAATTCCATAAATACATCAAATTTCAAACCTTCATAACTAATTCCAGAAGAATCAAAATTGAACAAACTCACTTGCATTCAACTCATAATAACTCCTAGTATTTATCAAAAATATTAAATTCCAGAAATCTGTAATATTTCAAAAAGTCAACAAATCGGTCAAATCTAGGTCAATCTAGTTCAAAACTTCAAACCTTCGTAATAAAATGTAGAAAAATCCAATTTCAACGTACTTACCTTCTAACTGATCGTAGTAAGGTCTAGTATTTTAATAAAATTCTAACATTCCAGAATTTAGGCTTAATAAAAAAGTCAACTTTTGACCCTTTAATTAAATGATTAAAATATTCTAAAAATTCATAAAACTCAAAATTGTTTTAAAAATCCAGAAAATGTTAGTTTAATGTTTAGAACACTCAACAAACCTTTTAAAACACAACAACCATCCTAAAGATGAAGTTTATTGGCTGGACTACTCCGGGCTGCGGGGCTAAGTGTCCTAAGGAGGCTGGTTCCTCGAGCCTGGTGGCACAACGCCACGAATGGATTCTAAGGGGTGTTAAACCTTAAAATTGATTAATCATTAATTATTCAACATTTTAAAATCTTTAATTCAATTATATTACTTTGGTTTATCGGCTGGACTACTCCGGGCTGCGGGGCTAAGTGTCCTAAGGAGGCTGGTTCCTCGAGCCTGGTGGCACAACGCCACGAATCGATTAATGGCAAACTTAAATTAATCAATTTTGAAAATAAGCAACCAAACATTTCTAATAAAATTCATTAATTCTTAAACCTTAATCAACCTAAAATATTTAATTATACCGGATACCGCTGGGTAACCCAGGCCTACGAGGCTATTAACTTAGCCCCAAGGAAGGTGAAAAAAACTTCACGGCCTCGGTGTGAAACAAAGGTGATATCCAACAAATAATTAAGTAAGTCTTAAAATTAACCTTAAGCCATTAATATTTGAATTCAAACTTAAATCCCTTAAACCTTCCAACCAATCAAACCTTGAGCAACTTTGATCTAATAATCCTATTTAGGACATATCAAAACCACACGACCTACCTCACACACTATAGATGGTTTGCTAGGACAACCGACTCTAGTTTTAGGCTAGGCCGGTGTTTACTTTTCCGCTGTGTGCCGGGTTTTCGAGTTTTCATTGCATGCTGTTTGCTAGTTTAGACTTGATGTGTTTATTTACTTATCTGCTTACTGTATTTTGCACTGTGGTTTGATTGTGCGTTAGACCTACCCATAGGCTAGGAACGAAATATATATATATTTGTGCAATCTTATGCAGGTGGCCATGCTCATATAAGAAGCTGAAAATTAAAGGGGGCAGTTAATAAAAAAATTATAACTCTTTGCACAGGTACCTGCCGCGCTTAAGACCCCCTTTAAATAAAAGAGCATGGCCAAGTGTGGCTAAAAAATACATTTCAATTTCTATATTATAACTGCTTGGGATTGAATATATAATTGTTGATTATTAGGATAACCTTGCAAAATCGAGTCTAGATTTTCATTTTTTAATTGAGATGTAAATTTGATTGTATAAAGGTTGTAATTGCTTAAAATGATTTGAATTTGGGATATTCGATCCAATTTGAATTCCAAAGAGGTGAAGACATCCCTAAAGGGGAGAGTCTTCTTTCATTTGGAAATTAAATTAGGATCTCTTTCAAATATCCAAAGAGGAAAGATAACACCCCGATTAAGGGGGAGTCTCTTTTCATTTGGGTATCCGGAACCGACGAATCAAGGTGTTCGTGAGAAGACGAAGAAATGGACAACGAGAAGAATCCCAAACTTCAAATTCATTTAATTTAGGATTAGAAATCCAGGTTGTAGTCAGTGGTGCCCGGCCACTTTACTTTACTGCCATTTCTGTGATGTAATAATAAGTGGCACTTGCCATATGGACATTCAATTTGATATATTTAATGTAGTTAATTTATTTAATTGATTGTGCATTAGAATTCCTGCCTTTTCTAGTCTTTTTATATGCATGTCGTCTTTGATTTAGTCTGGAATACGAATTTAGGCTCTTAGGGGTCTGTCAAAAAAAATTCTTCTATTTTAATTAAATAAAGATTTTAGGATAAGATAGTAACTCTAAACGGTCCTAAGAAGTAAGCTCGGACTCGCCGAGGGTTTTTCATGCATTCATATTATACTTTCTCAACCTTGTTAGGCATCTCCCCGCCTGCGGGTTCTGGCAGGCCACCTGACCTATGAGGGTGCCGATCTGTCAAGGGGATGTTATGCAATCTCTAGGATAAAACCTATTTTCTAAGATAAAAATTTTTAAACTGCTACATATAAATTTTGCATTCAATCGAGTCAATTAGCATGCATCGCATTAGTAACAAATTTAAAAGAGTCTAATATTTAATTGCATCTATTTAGACATAATACCCAACATGAGTCTAAGGGGTCAATTAAGGACCTGCTCTAGATGTCGACCCCATTCCTTTATACTTTTCTAATTAACGTCCCTACCACTCTACAAAAGACCGGACTCATATTTTAAAATCGTTTAGGTGGTTTAGCTGGCTCCCCAATCCAGGCCGGGGTAAGACCAGATTCGCATTGCACTAACCAGGTTCGGGGCATTAACTTTTAGTGCCCAATTTAGACTTAGGTTCTGAGGCTGGCTCGGGCCATAAGACCTCAACTTCCGGGATTTGAATCCCACTTTCTAATAAAATTGACCATTAAATTAAATATATCTTTCCATCAAATTCAAGCCCAATACTTAGGATAAGCTGAGGTGTTTCTGAAGTAATTCAGAATCTCAAAGCACCTCCTACTTCTCCTCCTTTGACTTCTGAAAATAAGTGTTCAACATTGAACCAATCCCATTTGAAAATTCCTATCATCTCTCTCCTTTGATATCAAACTTTGAAAATCTTAAATAAAATTTACACCGCTATTTTAATCGAGAGTTTTCGTAAGAAATTTTAGTTTCCTACGATGTAATTAACTACGAGGGCTTGCGCTCGTAGGAGATTTAGAAACCCAGAACTTATTTTCAAAACCAATAAATTTTTAAAACCTCTAATTAATTTTCTTTGGAAAAATCAAACCCGACGATCATTATCATCATTTTCAAACGATCCATAATAATTGATATATTCTTTCTTTGGAGAGATATATCAATTATTATCGTGACTTCGATTATGAAATTAACGATCTTTTATCCGAATTAGAATAATCAAACAATTGGTTAAATTCCATTTTGATCCTCCGGGGACGAATGTAATTCTCCCTTTGAGTTTGACTACGATAATTTGGATGAATTTAAAATTCTAAAATATGAACCCATTAGGGAACGATATGATCATCTTTCGAGGTGATATATTGTTCATAATGATGTGTTCAATTTCAAAATTTAAATATTTCCAAAAAAAATTAATTCTTTTTCAAAACTATATATACATAAATATATATTTTTCAATCAAAACAAATTTGGCGACTCCGCTGGGGATAAATCTCTCTTTCCATCTCTAATAGCGGTATAAATTTTATGGCATCGATAGTTTTGACTACCTTTCTCTCCGTTGGTCCCTCTACCCATTTCTCCCTTGGGTGAGTGTGGCCAACTCAATTAAGACATGTGAAACGAGAGGTGAGTGTAGGAGGCTTCCCTCTAAATTTAGGCTTGGACATTTTGCCTCCAACTTGGTTGGTAGAGCGAAAGAGTCAAGCCTATCCCTTTCTAAACCTTTCTATAAATTTTAGAAACTAGCGTGCTCGGGCTACTAGTGGCATGCTAAGTTATATAACTTATGGAAAATCTCCTCTATTTTCAAAATCTAAATTCTAGTCTTTTAGTAGAGTTTTGATCCTTCCAACGTCTAGATAATCGTTATGATTGTATCGTTGTATATTGAATTGTAACAATTTCAATTCGATATATACGATCAAGCATAACACTTACTTTTAGGGTTCGTCTTAAAATTCAATTATATCAGCAGAGTTAAGCTGTGACATTTCATTCTTGGTCCACTAACTAGAATGAAAGAGTCAAGTAAACCCCAAATAAATCTCCCCTAATTAATGTGGACCTTTTTGTTGGATGAATATCCAACACCTCGAGTCCCAAAATAAGGGGAGATGCTGTCGAATTTTTGAGTTTACAAAACTCTCTCTAAATCTTTTCAAATCCATTATTGTTGTTATATGTTCTTCTACAACAATCATCATAGTTAACATATACAACAAACCTTCAAACTCTATCCGGTACAAGTTCGCCATTAACATTTCATCCTTTTAAGATTGAAAGAGTTAGGCCTTCTTAGTGATTTTCCCGACATTTAATTGTGAACCTTTTGTCGAATGAAAATTCAACACATTGAGTTCCAAAAATAAGGGGAAACGCTGCCGGATTTTTGAATTTCCAAAATTCAATTACTCCCAAATTTAAACATCTTCTTCAAATCCGTTCAAATCAAATTCAGATTATCATTATTATATATTTTCCTACGAAATCTTTTTGTAGTTGAATATATACAACGACAATTCAAACTCTGTTTCAATCAAAATCTAACTCTATATTCTATCATTTTATACTGAGTCATGGCTCTTATGGCCCGATATATATGATAAAATATAAATCTATTTTCAAAATTTAAATTCAAGTTTCTAATTCAAATCTTCTCCTTCTCGATTCTCAGAAAATCAAATTAACTGTAATGGCTGGCAAACTGCTGTTTTCAATGGATCGTGACTTACTGATTGAAGAATTGGTCTACGAGAACTCAATTCAGTTTGGGATAGGGTTTAAGTCCCTTAGACTGGTGATGAATGGAAACACCCTGGTGGACCTTGCAGTTGAGTGCGAAGAAAAGCCTATAGTTCAATTAGCCATAGGAGCCGGGAATGATGCCCCTCCTAGTCTGTGGTCAGCACTAGATATTGCTAATGCGCCCAAAGAATTCCTTGAAGATGCAAAGAAACTGGAAGCTGCCGCTGCAGCCAAGACAGTGTTTGAGAAGGGATCTTCTAGCGCTGAGACCCTTTATGGTAGTAAGAATTCCAAGAAGAACTACCTCAGGAGGTTAAGAAAGAAAATTACCAAAACCAAGAAGGTGGCCGAGTTGAAGGCCTTGTCTAAAGTCGATCTTGAGGCTGCCGAGGAGCTGCCAATCCCTGCCTCTTCTCCACTCCTTAAAGGGAGTCGTTTTCACCCCCTCGCAGCTGCTGCAGGGGAGGAGAGAGTTACTCGGATAGCTAGCACTCCGCCTAGCCCAGTAGACTATTCTGTTAAGAGAACCCCAAAGGAGAAACAAATTTTGAAAACCAGGATGTTGAGAAATATCATCCATACCTGTGCTGCCCAAACAGGTCAAACTAAGGAACAGTATGTGAAACACTTGAAGGGAGTGATTTCACACAAGCTTGAGAAAGAAGTTCTGAAGGAAGAAAAGTCTGAAGCCAAGAATCTGACTCCTCAACCAGTGAGGAAGAACAAGAAATTTGTCAAACAACCTGTGTCTTCAGTCTTGGTAGATAGATACCACTGGGTGCCTCGCCTCCCTTCTGCAAAGACGGAGGAGATAGTATTAACTGGGTCTGGCCAGAGTCGCCCTTTCAGTGGTAGACCATCGACCCCACCTTCAAAACTGTCAAAGCTGGCCCCAGTAATAACAAAGTCTAAAGAAGTCTTTAAAGAGCCGAAACCAGTCGATATTAAGGGCAAGAGGCCCATGTCGCTAGAAGAGTCATGCGCAAGAAGTAAGTTTAGTAAATGTATTGGAATTCAATTCAGGGAACCTCAGATTCAGATACCAGTTGAACTCCCTCGACTCCCAGTTCAGGGATGTGAGGACTCTGTTCGCGTTGATGTTGGAGCCCCAGCTGTTCAAGCCCCTCCATCACCAATTAAGACAGATGTCCCTCACCCTGTTGAGGATGTCACCCTTGCGACTACCGACCCCGGGACAGTCGGAGGGGAGGAGAAGACCCAAGATTCTGATCAAGAAATGCTAGACCAATTGGTCAGTGAGGAAATCACTGAAGATGATGCTAAGATTAATGATATTTTTGATAAGTTAAGTGTGAAAGAATATGACCAAGTGATGGAATATGACGGATATTTGCCAATTTATACTGAAGCCATAGATGGGAGGCCGGTTGAGGAAGTAGTACAAGAAATAAGAGATATCCTTAAGAAAAAGGCCGTTGATGAGTTCAACCCTGATGAAGATGACTTGCTAGTTGACGAGGAACCAGTAGCGGATGTCCATATGGTTGAAACTCGTGCTTCAGCTAAAGATGCCGAGCCTTCTAAGCACCATTCTGGAAAGGAGGAAGAGTCAGCAGCAGTCGACTCAGATTCAGACAGTTCTGTCAGATTGAAAGAGAAGGACGAGTATATTAAAAACCTTGAAAGAAAAGTTGAAGAGATGATGATTAGAGTTGAACAGATGCAGGGTCAGCTTTTGCAATCACAGCAGTCCAAACCCGAGCAGTTGCAGCCCACAGTACTTACAACGGGCGAGCACAGCAGGAAGGCCGATTCTAGTCTCAAGCTTCCAGAAGTCACTTCTCCACCAGAAAAAGATATCCGTCAGATGATTGAGACCCAGGTAAGGGAGGCCTTAGCCCATTCACAGAGAACTGTATCTATTCCAAAGGGTAGACCCTACCCCGAGGAATATGATTTGGTTCCTTATCCTAAGGGTTTTGTGCCACCTTCTTTCAAAGTTTTTAGCGGCTTAGAAAACCCAAGACAGCATCTGGCCCATTTCCGAGCAAGCTGTTGCAATGCAGGAGGGTCGGATGCTCTACTCTTTCGTCAGTTTGTGAGTAGTTTGTCCGGTATTGCTTTTGAGTGGTACGCAGATCTACCAAACGGTTCAGTAAAAACTTTCACAGAGCTCGAGGGTCTCTTTTTAAAGAGATTCTCAGGAGCTCAACAACGTGTAACCGTTGGTGATCTCGTCATCGAAAAGCAAAAGCCGGGCGAGTCTTTAGTCGACTACATCTTGAGGTGGCGAAACCTCTCGATGAAGTGTGAACTCCAGCTACAAGAGCAACATGCAGTGGAGATTCTTTTAAAGAATATCCACGGGCCTATTGCTTTTCTGTTAAAGGGGTTTACAATCAAAACCTTCGAGAAGCTTCTTAACAAAGCTAGTAATCTACAAGAAGAGGCTTCCAAAATGCCATTCTTGAAGGATTCTACTGAAGATAAGAAGGTTAGTAAACCATTGAAATCCTTTGAAAAGAGGGCAGCAACGGTTTCGGCAGTCGATAAGGGGAAGAAGCCGGTAAACGTTCAATCAAGTAATCCTACCAATCAACAAATTCAGAAACCTCCACCGTTTCAGGTAACTTCTCAACCCACTCGAGGACCTTACCCGATGACTATTAAAGAGAGATTGGCTCGTCCTTATCCCTTTAAAAGAGAATCGGTAAGAAAAATTTTCAAGAGTCTTCAAAAGAAGCCAGACTTCCGATTGCCAGAGGCCAAGAAGCCGGAGGAGGCAAATATGGGGGATCACCCCAATTTTTGCGCTTACCACCGCATGTTGGGCCATATAATCGAGGACTGCTTTGTTTTCATGGACTGGCTTGAAAGAAACTTCCGTCAAGGTAACATAATAATTCCAAAGGAGTATTTGGTCGATCAGGATCAGGGATCTGTCAAATCCATCTCAGGTAATAATTCTAATCTTTCTTTTTCCATTGAAGATGGTTGGGATATAGCACTATCCCGGGCGTTTAAAAAGTCGATTAACCAATCTTTTCGTCTTTCTCAACAGTTACCGACGAGAGCCCAGGGCCCGATCTGGGAGGTTGAGCTGGAGGCATCGCAGGAGGATGTTGGGACGATTTCCTCTCCAGTAGTTGTAGGAACTACTGTATTAAATAAAAATGAAAAGAGTGAACTTTCTGTAGAGAGGAAATTTGTTGATGAGAGATGTGTACAAGTGGTGGATGGTGGCTCAAAACCACTAGCCCCACTAAAGTTATCTGACTTTTACTTTGCCCCATCAAAGGCAAAGGGTCAAAAATTTAATAAAAAGAAAGATCCTTCTGCAAATGTTTTGATGATTAGTGTTGAGAACGAAATCTTGAATGACTCTTCCGTTGAAAATAACCCGGAGCCAGCTGAGGACAATCAAGAAGCTCAAAAACTCAGCTCTCCGGATTTGACCCTTCAAGGAGAAGATGAATCTGATGTCTTATCAGATGGTGATACCCCTGAAATTAACTTTCAAGGGAGTCCCGTCGTGATAGACTTTTCAGATTCAGATTCTCATTCAGAGAATGACAATCAACCGCCTAAGGAGAGCGTAGACCTCCCCGTAGTTTGTCCTTCCGACGAAATCGTGTAAGTGCAACTGCGTGGTGGCAAGGTTTTACCCCCTAGGCTTCCCCCTCAGGAAAAGGGAAAACAAGTTGTTTCCACTGATCCGATTCAAGTTCCTACTCAACAACCAATTTCTCCTACAAATCCACCGGGTCCCGATGTTAATGTTCCAAGCGTCGATTACAACATCTTAGCTCACCTTAGGAAGTTGCCTGCTAAGTTGAGCATCTACGACACCCTTGTCCTTTCAAAAGAGATGAGGGAGACTCTAATTAAAGCACTTCTCGACCCAGAGATTTGCTTAGCTCAACTCGCTTCAACTTCTGAGGAAGAAGCTCTGTACTTCAAGGAAATCCCAGGAGTTACCTTCTCCGATGAAGATCTACTCCTTGGAACTGCCGATCACAATCGTCCACTTTACATCACTGTAAATGTGGGAAAGTTCAAATTGTCAAGAGTTCTTGTTGATCCGGGTGCATCGGTCAACGTGATGAACATAAAGACTCTCGCATACCTTAGAATTGATACTAGCAAGCTCTCAACCAACAAGTTAGTGCTTCGCGGGTTCAATGAAAAAGGCGAGAAGGCTTTAGGTTCGATCACACTTCTTCTAGAGATAGGAGAGTTAAAAACTGAAGCGAAATTTCATATAATTGATTCGGCTACGTCCTTTAATGCGCTCCTAGGTAGGCCCTGGATCCACGAGTATAGGATGGTTCCTTCCACCCTACATCAATGCATCAAGTACCAACGAGATGGCATTGAGTTTGAAATCAGGGGTGATTTGCAACCATTCTCTATTCACGAGATCGGGATCTACGAGGATGCTGCATATTATGTTCCCAAAGGGTCCACCGTCAAATCTAAGGTAGAGATCAACGTTAAGGAGGAAAAAGCAGAAAATTAAAGTTCAAAAGCAATTCAAAAATTGAGAAAAGAAAAAGTCAAGAATCAAAAAAGAGACGATTCTAGTAGTGAAGACGACGTCGAGCGCGTGGTTTTTAGGCCTCCAATCAATCTACCTCAAAGAGGTGGAAGGATGGCCCAAAGAGCACGCGGCCGAGGTCGCCCTTCCGTTGAAAAGAGAAATCCCCCAATGTATATCGAACTTGAAACAAGTTCTGATGAAGAATCAAGAAAGAGGGGTGATAGAATTGCTTTTGACTACAAAAAATCTAATCTTCCCCCAAAGTTTGATCTTACTTTAGATTCGGATAGTGACCAGGAGGGTAACAATTCTAAACCTCAAAGTGATGAGCCCGAATTGAGTATGTAAGAAAAGCTTAATAGGGTAGTTAAATCCTTAGCCTTAACCCCACTGTCTGCTGACAGAGTCTCAGGGTTAGTAACTAAGGATTCCCCTAACTTAGATGGAGAAGTAAGGAAAGTCCAGAGGTTCTTCCCTGGCACCTCCTCTTCAAGGAACGAAGCTGATGTAATCCTTGAAGAGGCAGATTTCAACGAATTAATGGAATTACCTTTCGGCTACTTTCCTCTTGGTGTTAAAGCTCTTATTTCTAAAGGTTTTGCTCCAAGTCAATGGACTAAGGGTCAAGCTAGATACCACCAAAGTATTTGGAATTCCAAATTTAATAAAAATTGGACGAGTGGTATCGGCTTTGGTACCGTTAGTTCGTTTGACGATGATGAATATTGCTTGATGATAACCATCCATCGTGAATCTGAAAGTGTCCCTACTGAAATCGTCGATTCGCTCGACAGATTTTGTTTGGAGACCTTAGACGATTCAGATGAAGTTCAAATTCGGGATGCACCCCCTGAATTTGAAGAAGAAATTAAATCAACAGTTGATGAACTTAAAGAAATTAACCTTGGAACAGAGGATGACCCTCGCCCCACGTTCATAAGTTCTTTGTTGAGTGAGGACGAGTCTAAGGATCTAATTCAACTTCTATTCGAGTTTAAGGACTGTTTCGCTTGGACATACGACGAAATGCCGGGCTTGTCCGCCGATGTAGCAGTCCATAAACTCGGAATCCGGCATGATGCCATCCCTGTCAAACAAGCTCCACGACGCATGCGTTTGGAGATTGAACAACAAGTCATTTCTGAAGTTAAGAAACTGGCCGAAGCCGGATTTATCCGGGAGGAGCAATATCCTTCTTGGGTAGCCAGCATTGTACCCGTTCGAAAGAAAAATGGTCAAATCCGGGTCTGCGTTGACTATAGAGACCTGAATAAGGCATGTCCTAAGGATGAATTTCCTTTGCCAATTCCAGAACTAATGGTGTACATCGCCTCCTCGCATGTTGTTTTCTCCTTTATGGATGGCTCGTCTGGTTATAATCAAATCAAGATAGCCCCAGAAGATGAGAGAAACACTGCATTCAGAAGTCCTATAGGGATCTTTTGTTATAGAGTGATGCCATTTGGCCTTAAAAATGCCGGTGCAACCTACCAGCGGGCTATGACTCGAATCTTTGACGACTTAATCCACAATCAAGTCGAATGCTACATCGACGATTTAGTTGTCAAGAGCAAAGTTAAAGAGGCTCATCTTTATGACCTAAGAATCGTCTTCGAGCGGTTGCGCCGCTACGATCTTAAGATGAATCCCTTGAAGTGCGCCTTCGGTGTCACGTCAGGGAAATTTCTAGGTTTCGTAGTAAGACACCGTGGAATTGAAATTGATCCCGCTAAAATCGAAGCTATCTTAAATATGCCGCCTCCTAGGAGCCTTACTCAACTAAGGTCTCTTCAAGGTAGACTGGCGTATATAAGAAGATTCATTTCCAATCTTTCCGGAAGATGTCAACCATTCTCGGTCCTCGCTAAAAAGGACGCCAAATTCATTTGGGATGAGAAATGTCAATCTGCTTTTGAAAATATCAAACAATACCTGACAAATCCACCAGTCTTGGCAGCCCCTATTCCGGGAAGACCTCTAATACTTTACACTGCGGCCCTTGACGAGTCTCTCGGGGCTCTCCTTGCTCAAGTCAATGACGAAGGGAAAGAGAACACTCTCTACTACCTAAGTCGGAGACTTCTACCAACGGAAATTCGGTATCCGACGATTGAGAAACATTGTCTCGCCTTAGTCTTTGCAGCTCAAAAACTAAGACATTATATGCTTTCTCATCAAATCAACTTAATTTCCAGTTTCAACCCCTTGCAATACCTTATGACCAGTTCTACGTTGTCAGGACGTTTGGCTCGTTGGTCTATGATATTGCTCCAATTTGAAATCACTTTCATTCCCCTACGTGCTGTGAAAGGGCAGGCCGTCGCCGACTTCCTTGCGGCACACCCATTGCCGGTGGAATCTCCTCTAAACGATGATTTACCTGATGAGCAAATCATGAGTTTTGAGGAAGCCACTACTCAAACCTGGGAAATGTATTTTGATGGTGCTGCGTCCTCTCAACGGGGTAAAACACCTGAATCTACTATTCCCGGGAAAGCCAGAGTTGGCCTGGTATTCATAACACCAGACAAGGGAATGATGTACTTTTCCTACCATTTATCAGAACCTCGTACGAATAATGAAGCTGAGTACGAAGCTCTGATAACTGGCCTGGAACTTACAATTTTGATGGAGATTAAAGAGATTAAAATTTTTGGTGATTCCCAACTGGTGATCAACCAGATTGCAGGAACCTATAAAGTTTTGAATCCTAAACTCCTGAAATACCATCAGTACACCTGTCACTTGCTCGAGCAAATTCCAATCGTAACTATGTATAGGATTCCCCGTGGAAGCAATTCTTCGGCGGATGCCCTCGCAAAGCTTGCAAAGGAATTTGCCTGTCCAGAAGAAGACTCCATCCCTATAGAGGTGCAGGGCAGTCAAGTTCTGTCTCCTATAGATTTGGAGTACATTAATAAACAAACTTTCCAAGTCCTTTCTACCTCTTCGGCAGTCAATGAAGAAGCAGATTGGAGACAACCGATAATTGAATACCTTCAAGAAGGCAAGCTCCCTCACGAGAGATCCCTTGCCCATCAAATCAAGAAACGTGCCCTATCCTACGCACTAGTCAACAATACGTTGTATCGACGATCGTTTGATCAGATGTGGCTCCGTTGTTTAGACAAATGTGAGGCCCTGAAGATTGTTAACGAAGTCCATGCTGGACTGTGCGGTGCTCATCAATCGGGTCCAAAGATGAAAATGAAGATCAAAAGACTTGGATACTACTGGCCCACGATGATTGACGATTGCATGAAAACTGCAAAGTGTTGTCATCAGTGCCAAGTACATGGTGTGGTTTTACATCAGCCGCCTAACGTGTTGCATCCCACGATAGCCTCGTGGCCCTTCGAAAGTTGGGGCACGGATATCATCGGGCCAATTGACCCTCCTTCCTCGAAGGGTCATCGCTTCATTTTAGCAGCGACCGATTACTTTTCAAAATGGGCGGAAGCAGTCCCATTAAGGAATGTAACATCACACCATGTAATGAAATTTTTCCGTGACCATATCGTATATAGATTTGGCGTTCCGCGCAGAATCATATCTGATAATGGGTCCGCTTTCAAGTCTACAAAGATCAATAATTTTGCAAATCGCCATGGTATTGATTGGAGATACTCAACAATCTATTACCCACGGGCTAATGGATTGGCTGAGGCCTTCAATAAAACTTTGGTTCAAATTATCAAAAAGACCCTTGATGATAATAAACGTCAGTGGGATGAGAGGTTGGTGGAAGCTTTGTGGGCCTACAGGACCACTTATCGAACCCCGACCCAATCCACACCGTTTGCACTAGTGTATGGATCCGAGGCCGTACTCCCTCTCGAAGTTCAAATCCCTTCGCTCAGAATTGCAATTCAGAATCAGATTACAACTCAACAAAATGCACAACTCCGTTTGGAAGAACTCGAAAGCCTTGAAGGACGTCGCCTTCAAGCTCAACAAAATTTAGAGTTGTACAAAGCCCGAATGATTCAAGCTCACTATAAGTTAGTGCGACCTAGAACCTTCCAAGTAGGCGACTTGGTCTTGGTTCTTCGGAGGCCTATCTTAGCGCACCGAAAACTCGGTGGAAAATTTGATCCAACTTGGGAAGGACCCTTCGTAGTGGAAACGGTCTACGAAGGAGGCTCGTATCAGCTAGTGGATTGTAAAGGAAATCACCCAATGCTTCCTGTAAACGGGCGTTTCCTTAAAAAATACTATGCTTGATGTAGCTCGATCTTTGAATCAATAAAATACTTGATTTTCAACTGAACTCGACTCAGTCTTTTCTAATGCTTTTTGAATTCTAGAACTACTTTCTTTTCTTTAAGGTTAGGTGTGAGTCCCTGTGCTTCCTTTTCTTAGGATTAGATCTGCTAGTGGTGGAGCAAGCCCCTCGTGGCACCATCCTAGCGTATAAAATCAAATTTTGGGTTAGATAGCTCTTGCCGAATCCTTAGCGATTATGGCAGACTATCTCCTTGGCTAGTTCCCCTTGTTAGATGTGAGTCCCAGTGCTTTCTAACTAGGTTAGTCATTGAATACCCAGTACAAATCCGATCCGTTAGGAGTAGGTGTGAGTCCTTGTGCTTCCTATCTCCTAGGATCTCGACTGACTAAAATTGGAATTAAGCCTGTTGGGCCCCACATAGTCCAGTCATTTCTTTTCTTTAAGGTTAGGTGTGAGTCCCTGTGCTTCCTTTCCTTAGGATTAGATCTGCTAGTGGTGGAGCAAGCCCCTCGTGGCACCATCCTAGCATATAAAATCAAATTTTGGGTTAGATAGCTCTTGCCGAATCCTTAGCGATTATGGCAGACTATCTCCTTGGCTAGTTCCCCTAGTTAGATGTGAGTCCCAGTGCTTTCTAACTAGGTTAGTCATTGAATACCCAGTACAAATCCGATCCGTTAGGAGTAGGTGTGAGTCCTTGTGCTTCCTATCTCCTAGGATCTCGACTGACTAAAAGTGGAATTAAGCCTGTTGGGCCCCACATAGTCCAGTCATTTCTCTTCTTTAAGGTTAGGTGTGAGTCCCAGAGCTTCCTTTCCTTAGGATTAGATCCACTAGTGATGGAGCGAGCCCCTCGTGGCACCATCCTAGTTTAAATACAAATCCGATCCTTTAGGAGTAAGTGTGAGTCCCCGTGCTTCCTATCTCCTAGGATCTCGACTAACTAGTAGTGAATTTGAGCCTCTTGGGCCCCACTATAGTTCAGTCACCTTCTCTTCCTTAAGGTTAGGTTTCTTCCTTCCCTTAGGATTAGATCCACTAGTGGTAGAGTACGCCCCTCGTGGCACTGCCCTAGTATCAAACTAAAATTCGATCCCCTGTAGTTAGGATTTTCTCCTTCCTATAAAATCAAAAGTCAATCCTCTAGGGTTAGGTCTCCCCTTCCCTTAGAATCAGATCCAAATTCAATCTTCTGAGGTTAGGCTACCCTTTCCTTTAGATTCAAAACTTAAATCTGATCTTCTATAGTTAGGAATTGCTTCCCTTCTATACGATCACCCAAGCTTCCTTTTTCTATAGGGATAGACTTTCCTTCCTTTAGGACTAAATCCACTAGTGGTAGAGTACGCCCCTCGTGGCACTACCCTAGTATTAATTTAAATCTGGATTCCCCAGAGATGAACTTTTCATTCCCTTAGGATCAAAATTTCTAGACATAATCTTTAATCTCGGTCAACGCCAATATGTGCAATAGAATTTTATTCTATTACACATATTGGGGGTCCATTTGTTGACCTCATTTTTGTAAGAGGTCACTTGGACCAATTCTGACCATAGATTAATTTCCAAATCATCAAACTCTAGGCTCTAAGATCCTTCTAGACTTCAGACCTTAGGTTCTATTCTAGACCTTAAGACCCTGCTAGGAGTCAGACTTTAGGATCTACCTAGATCATAAGTCAATCCAGACATATAGTCAATCAAATCCAAAACCCAATCCAAATCCAAAATTTCAAACCAAAATTCAATGCTAAAAGGCCAAGTCCTAAAGGCCTTTTTCAGCAAATTTTCAAACATTTCAAAACCTAATCAAATGACCTCCGATTCAGAGTCCATCTGTTGCATACTGATGGGACATGTCTCTGGAGGCAACCCTCCAAATTTGAGCTCATTCTGAGGTCTCTAACCTCAAAAATTTAATTAAAATCCAAAGGTTGTAAAACCTTCAAATATTTACAGCCCATGCCACTGGACCTGTCACATAGAAGTTTCTGACCTTAGAGCCTTCACCAAAGCCTCTAGTCACTTCTAGACCATTGATCCAAACATGTTGATCAATAAACTGAAATTTTCTGGACTCATTTCAGTCCCTAGTGGTCATGAGCCCAAAATGACCAAAATACCCCTATGGGGCTCAAATAGTGATTTCGAACCAAATGACCTCTAATTTGCTTGGAACAACTTCCAACAAGTCTCAAATTTCATTTCAAACCTTTTGGATCTATTCCCAACCCCTGGGTCAACCTGGTTGACCAAGTCAACAGGTTTGACCCAAGAGGCCCTTTTAGGGTCCAAACAGGTGTTTTGACCTAAATGATCTCCTTGAGCCATGAAATCACTTCCATAAGCTTTCAAATGTCATTTTAAACTTTCTGAGCCTGATTCCAAACCCTGGATCAACCTATTTGACCAGATTAAATAAAATTGACCTAAAAGCCCTTAATGGACCCAATAGACCCATTTGACCAAATCCAATTCTCCAGACTTTGAAATCACATCCAATAGGCTCAAAATGACTTTCAAAATTAATTGAACCTATTTCCCGACCTTGGATCCATTTGGTTGACCAAATCAACTAGTTTTGGCTTAATGGCCCATTAACGGCCCATTAAGCCATTTTAACCCAAATGACCTATATGAACTTGGAAATGACCTTAATCAACATCCATAACAACTTCCTAAATTTTTCATTTGCCACCTCAGCAGTCAACAGGGTCAGTTGACCAGTCAACACTTGGTCAACAAACCTTTAAAGTGCCCAAATGGCTTGATTCAAGCTAGCCCACTCCCTATCAAATCACTCTAGACCCTCTTTGAGGTCACTCCTTGCCAACTCAGCTGCCACCTCATTCATGTTTGACTGATTGACCAGTCAAATGGTCAACATGAGGTTTTAGAAGGAATAAGGGTGCTTAAATAAATCCTTTGAGCTAATCCACTTAATCCAAAACCAATCCAGCAGATTAGTTAAGGTCTAGAAGCTTCCTAAGACTAATCTTAGCCATCGGATCTAAATCCAAAGGCCCATATTGCCACACATGTCCAAATAAAAGACAAAACACACTTTCCACCTAGGATGTACCCTTGTCCTTGATTCCTCCTGCTCCCACCAACTCCCTGGACAGATGGCATTCATCTGGAAGCTCATCCAATTGATCTCAACCCTTCATTCAATCTGGAGGGGATTGAATAGGGCAAAAGGCTCAAAATGAACCTCATTCGAATCCCTACATTCTCTCCCTTACCTAGAGCTCCTCCAGTCGAACTCTCTGTTCGTTTGAGCTCTACTGGACTTCCTCAACATCGCCCCGCTCAAATCCTGCCGGTCAAAGCTGCCTCCGGCGGTCTTCCAGCGAGCTCAATACCCAATCCGTCCAAGGCTTATTCCAGGTGACTCGTGGCGAGTCGGAGCTTGGAGTCAACTAGGAACTTATTTGTGGACAGTCTACAAGTTCAGAGAATCCAAAAACGGTTCAAACCGTCCATCGAATCGCTGTAAATCTCTAAACCTAGTTTAGGACACTTAGTTAAATTAGCTTTTTATTAAGTGCTTATATAAAAATTTAAAAAACATCCCCATGATTTCTGTTCATCTAGGCTATCTAGGTTTAAAATTTCAATTAATTTAGTGGACGGGATCAAAAGAACGAGTCGAAAAACCGATATTAGGGTGTTTCTTCGGTTTGGCTCAGGTGTACATTTACTGGACCGTTGATCGCTCGATCAACGGCCCAGATCGAGCCTTCCCGCGGATCCGGTTCGTCTATGTTTTGATTGCTTGATCCGGTCGATCGTCCGACGGGATCTGTGCCGTCCCTTTGATTTGCGGGATCTTATATCCACCGCTTGATCCCCTTCATAAAGATCAAAAGACGGGATCTCATTCCCGTCGTCGGATCGGATCAAGGTGGATCCAACGGCTCTCCCGTATTGCCGACGTGGTTAAGTGACTAACCACGCTCCAGCACGTGGCTCGCCTAGACAGCGCCGGGTGTGGGACGCGGCGCACCGCCGCCGTTCACGCGCTTTGGCTCCGCAGATCAGAGCCCGCCACGTGGAGCCGCCGCCGCCAAACCTGTTTTAAGACTATTTAAAAATTATTTTAAATTATATATATTTTTTTAAAATCTAGAAATTTCTAAAAAAAATTATTATTAAAAACTATTTAAAATCATAGTAAATTATTTGTTTATACGAATACTATCAGAAAATTGAAACATTAATTTAAATTTAATTTTGAGATAAAACATTAATATATTTTGAGTATTAATTATTTTAAGTTAATATTCAATTAAAATAATTTTAAATATCTAATAAGATTTAAAATTTTACTTTAAAATATATTTTAATATTTAAAATATTTTCAAGTATGTTTGTATGTATGTATGTATATATATATACATATATATTCAATTGAATTTAAAAAATTAATTTAATATGGGATATAATATATATTCTAAATAACTTCCAAGTATTTAAATATTTAGGTATTTAATTACTATCTAATTAAATTTATTTTTTTAATAATAATAATTTTAAATTCCAGAAATATTTAATTTTTCAATCTAATTTGATTTAAGAAAAATTTTGGATACTTGTTAATCTAAAATTAATTCAAATTATATATTTAACTTTAAACTTTAGATATTTAAATTAAATTCAAATCATTTTTGAAAATTGTGAATAATATATCAAAATTATTGAAATTCAAAATACTTCAACTTAACATTAATTTTAAAATTAAACTATTCATTTATCTTGATTAATTTGAATTATATGAATATTTTAATACTTAATTAAGTAGTTAATCAAATGTTATAGTAAACATTTTCAAAATTAAAATTTATTTTCAAATGATTTTGAAAAATTAGTGGGTCTCTCAACCCCTTCAAATTTATTTTTATAATTTTCTTAATTATTTATTTTAAAATTATATTTATATATAAGCATTTAAGTATTTATGTATTTTGAAGCCTATTTTAACATATATATCTATCTAAAATTTAAACCTTTGAGAGATCCCTTGGGATTTTAAGCATAGATTGAATGATTGGATAGTATTTTTGGGGATGTAATGATTAATCAATGAATAATTACCTTGTTAATTATTTATTGATTAATCTTCAAGTTAATTAAATTTCAAATCGATTTGCATGCTTAGGTTGTGCACACACCACTTAGACTTAGGCTCTCCTAGGTTTAGGATTTGCTTGATATGATTGCATATTGCTTATGTTAAGTCGAGGGTTAGTCCAAACTTTGATTCAAGCATATTAAATTTAGTGACATCATTAAGGACAATAATTAAGGATATATGTTTAGAGAATTTAGAATATTTCCTATGATTAGGATTCACTTCCCCTTGAGTTAAAACTTCAAATATCTGAATTTAGTAACGTGTACAGCCACTAGAAGTTTTTTTTTACTGATATTAGAAACCATTAAGCCCTCTAATTAATTTTCCTAAGTTTAAACCTTAAAATCTTCCAGAAAATGTAATAAATCCATTTTGAATCCAAAAAATATGTGTAACCCCTCTAACTGACCAGTCTTGAATCCTCAACCAATGAAAAATAAAACAAAGATTATTTGACAGCAAATTAAACCTTAATCTAATTTTGATGGAAAATTAATATTTAATTAAAATAATTAATTAATAATTATTAAAAATTCCAAAAAAATTTCCCAAACACTTGGGAATCTCTTCTTAGGTCATTTCTGACCTTTGGAGTTGATTTCAAGGAGTTCGGGCTTCATTTGGATCAAAATCACAAAAAGGCCCCTCTAATTAAGTAATTTTCAAAATTCCATAAATACATCAAACTTCAAACCTTCATAACTAATTCCAGAAGAATCAAAATTGAACAAACTCACTTGCATTCAACTCATAATAACTCCTAGTATTTATCAAAAATATTAAATTCCAGAAATCTGTAATATTTCAAAAAGTCAACAAATCGGTCAAATCTAGGTCAATCTAGTTCAAAACTTCAAACCTTCGTAATAAAATGTAGAAAAATCCAATTTCAACGTACTTACCTTCTAACTGATCGTAGTAAGGTCTAGTATTTTAATAAAATTCTAACATTCCAGAATTTAGGCTTAATAAAAAAGTCAACTTTTGACCCTTTAATTAAATGATTAAAATATTCTAAAAATTCATAAAACTCAAAATTGTTTTAAAAATCCAGAAAATGTTAGTTTAATGTTTAGAACACTCAACAAACCTTTTAAAACACAACAACCATCCTAAAGATGAAGTTTATTGGCTGGACTACTCCGGGCTGCGGGGCTAAGTGTCCTAAGGAGGCTGGTTCCTCGAGCCTGGTGGCACAACGCCACGAATGGATTCTAAGGGGTGTTAAACCTTAAAATTTATTAATCATTAATTATTCAACATTTTAAAATCTTTAATTCAATTATATTAATTTGGTTTATCGGCTGGACTACTCCGGGCTGCGGGGCTAAGTGTCCTAAGGAGGCTGGTTCCTCGAGCCTGGTGGCACAACGCCACGAATCGATTAATGGCAAACTTAAATTAATCAATTTTGAAAATCAGCAACCAAACATTTCTAATAAAATTCATTAATTCTTAAACCTTAATCAACCTAAAATATTTAATTATACCGGATACCGCTGGGTAACCCAGGCCTACGAGGCTATTAACTTAGCCCCAAGGAAGGTGAAATAAACTTCACGGCCTCGGTGTGAAACAAAGATGATATCCAACAAATAATTAAGTAAGTCTTAAAATTAACCTTAAGCCATTAATATTTGAATTCAAACTTAAATCCCTTAAACCTTCCAACCAATCAAACCTT